>CM042150.1:65277459-65752459 GCA_023376005.1 Doryteuthis pealeii | reverse complement strand
ACATTTGAGAATAACATGATAGTATGAGAAATCAGTAGCACCAAGTAATTATTTATTAAACCCAGTTCTGTTAAAATCATTATGCAAATTATTCCCACCATATACTATATAGATCTTTATTTCTTCGTGATATATAACACATTTCAGGATTTTAGATGCATTAAATATGGGCAGTTTTGCGGCAAATCTAACCCAGCTAGATTTTAATAGAGACATCGTTAATAAATAAGATGCTAATTTAGATTAAATAATGACTATTTAATAATCGTTGAGAATATAACTTAAATAACTAAGGAAATTATGACGTAAGTGGTGACGTAGTTTCGGTTACAGACTGACAGTTACATAATCTCCATTATAATAAGAGATGGAAATTCAACCTAGCTTCGTTCAAAATTTGAACTCGATCTGGCTTTATGGAAGAAAAATGGCTACTACTGAAAAGAAAAAGAAGAATTATTTCTTTGAAGTAGAAAAAAGAAAGCAAAAAATGATGGATTAGAAAAACAAAATTATAACAATGCGTAAAGAGGTGAATAAAGTTATTAAAAATTGAAAGTAAGATAAAAAAAAAAATAATAATAATAAAAGAGAAATATTGTAAAGCGAAAAGGAAAATGAAAAACTTATTAGAGTGATTCATCTTGTGTAAATGTATCATGGCCGGTCGTTTGACCTTGTCGGTTTGATCACCAAAATTTTGATTCTCACATCACAAAAGATCAAAAAAGGGTTCGCCATTTTGAATGTATTCGTGCGACGATGAAGAGATGCCGTTGGCAATTTATCAATATTGCAGGGAATAAAATACGCCATTGAAAGGCTAATGCAAGTTTAAAATCATTGAATGTATTCAGTTTGAAATATTATAAAAAGTTTTGCAAAACATTTCTATATAGAAAGATTCTTCCCAAAAACACATAAATATATATATATACATATACTAAAATTTGATGACTTATATTATCACTCTGACTTTAAGTTTGATATACTACTCTGCGCAAGGATATTTGTGCACTATGATTGTATTACTATCACTTGCTTTTGCTTTCTTATATATACTAGCAAGAATATGCTCCTCTGGAGTTTTAATGTAATGAAATATATGAAATTAGAAAGTCTAACGAACTTAAATAAGAATACATATAAAGATTATACTTATTTTAATTATATTTTAATTGTTTTCTATATAAAATCATTCGTAGGATTGATTTTAATACGTTGGAGAACAAAACAATAATATTACAGATCAATAACACCAAGTAATTATCTATTAAACCCGGTTTATTAAAATTAGTATGCAAATTAACCACACCATATATTATGTAAACCTTTATTTCTTAGAGATATATAAGACACATTGCAGGATTTTAAACGCAGTAACAACATGGGTTGTTTTCAGGCAAATCTAACTAAGATTTTTATAGACATCGTTAATAAATATCTACTCTATGTATTAATGACAATGATTTTGACTATAAATGAAATACTCATTGATACGCAATTTCGTTAGCAGTGACGTAGTTTCGGTTACAGACAGACACTGAATCTCCCCTATATATGTTAAATTAGATAAAAGTTACAATATCCCCCATTCGTTAAAAACTAAAGCAGCAGTAAATCCAGTAAGAAGTATGGGCACTTAACACACAAAAAACGTAAATATCTAAAAAGATAAAGAGTAAAAATGATAAATTAAATTAGTTGTCTACAGATGTGGCGTTTCGACGAATCTCACATGATGATCGATGTCGTGAAATTCATGGTTATGAATTATTAATACTTATATAAGTCAGTCTCTATAGACTTATGTGTGCTTATGTGAGAATGTATATAAATGAATATACCTGAGGTTATCTGTGAATGCGCGCGCACACTATAGACTTTAACTTTGTATGAGATGGTATATAACTATCTCGCCGATGAGGAAAGTAAATATAGATAAATATATCAACTAAATACAATTAATTCTCTACAAAGGGACGAATAGGAGTAGTAAATTTGTGCTATGGGAATATTTTGATTTAAATGATCATGCCTGGCTTTAAAAAGTCAATATACAAAGTATGGCTTATTACCTGAACTTGAACACCGATTAAAAATGGGTATTACTACTTAAGGTGCATATATATATATATATATATATATATATATATATCCCGAGACTTATAAAAATCATCTGATTATATATATATATATATATATATATATATATATATATATATAATCAGATGATTTTTAAAATCATCTGATTATATTTATATATATATATATAATCAGATGATTTTTATAAGTCTCAGTACCAGAACTTTTTAGTAAAAGAATCATGAATACAAAATTCTGCTACAAAAAATATCAATAAATAAACTGGCCGTATTGTAAATAAACGGACTATTTTACTTATTTTTCACGATAACGATGAGCAATTGCTCCCCAATCGGATAATTTGATTTTTGAATTAACAGTTTTTCTTTGTAACAACTCTTTATGTTTGTTATTTCGTTTTTGCGAGATTTTTGAAAAAATTAAAAAATATTTATGTTTCTCTCTCTCTCTCTCACTCACTGGTGTTCCAAATTTCATTTTAGTCCGGTCATGGACCGGGTACTTTAGCTTGAGAGATACGTGCTAGCGTATATATATATATATATATATATATATATATATATATATTCCTTTATAGATATATTAATATGTTCCTGTCTATGTAGTTATATAATAATTGAAGAACATTTGTTTGTGGTTCGTTGGTGTGTGCCTAAATAAGAAGTTCACTTCCTATTGGTCACATTTCTAACATACCGCTTTTTTTTTCTTTTTTTTTTTTTTTTGTTTTATGACATGACAACGCTCCTTTCATTTAAATAAATTCACATTAGTTTTTATTTCCAGGCTTAAGAGTTCCACTTTGACCTCTTTTCGTAAATACGTAATAAGATTATACAAGGGAAATATTGAGATAAACGAATGTATTATAGTATTTCAAGAAAATGACACGCCCTGTCTTTTTTCTTTCTTTCTAATGTCAAAACAAGACGCACATTGAATGGGGGGGGGGAGAGCATTTTCTCTTTTTTTTTGTTGTTATTGTTTTGGTTGCGGGGGTGTTATATATTTTTTCCACGTGACTGATCTCTCTTTTCATTACCTTCTCTCATCCACAGGTAATTTTATCTACCTCCTTGTGATACACTTTTGTGACCCTACCAACAGTGATTCGTGATGACCTCCTCCTAAGATCGGTAAGTAGGTCAAAACATTTTTTAAACAAACAGAACAAACCCAAAGGCTCGAAATATCCGGAGACAATTCTTATTATAGTGGAGATCGTGTGTTTTTATGTCTGTAACCGAAACTATATCACTACTCAAGTCACAATTCCCTTAGTTATTTACGCCACATTCTCCATGATTTTATTTTTATTTAAACCTCAGTTATTAATAAAATTGTTTTAACATTATTAATAATGTTGACCATATCTACATACAAATAACATGCAATTGTATTTATATATACATCAAAATAGCGATGTACAGTGTGAACGGGAAGACTAATTTGCATATTGATATTAGAAATTTGATTTTAATAAATATGTGCTTAGTAATATCGATTTCTAATTATTTGGTTTTATCTTAATGGATATGAGCAAAATTCCCGGGAATAAATCTTAAAAGAAATCCATTAACAAGAAAAAATAACTGTAATGTTATTCTTTATTTCCTATCTTAACTAAATAGTTAAATTAGGAAAATTTAGCAATGAAAGACGGGAGTGGTGGAAGAGTAAGTTTCAGTTGTTCTATTTCTCAATTATACCCCGCTCTGTTTCAAATCTTTTTATCTGCATTCTTATTTTGTTTCATTAGCCTTTCTAATTTAATATAATATTTTATTACATCAAATCCTAAATACTCGCACCCGGAGGGTGCATATATTTGCTAGTTCTGATAAAGTCAGTTACATACTAAATAGACTTTAAACTCAGGCAAAAATCCTGTTTCTAACATTCATTTTAATAAATGAAATATATATACTGTTGAAATAAGTTAGTATACTGTTAGTTTGGACAAAAACATCTAACTAAGCATAACTAAACTGATACCCAAAGCAGCTGGTATTTATGATACTCAGGAATATTCCATACATGCTTTGGGTGATTCCATTCTTTAAGTCCTGATTGGCTGCTTGGTTTCAGTGGTGCCAGATAAATAATCTAGCGTTCTGCACTAAGATAGCGACAATGCAAGATCCGTATTGAGTTACAGCTTGCTTGTTGCTTTGTCTCGGTAATTGGAATATTTCTTCTACATATACAATACGAACAAAGAATAGTAATATTATCGTATTGATTAATTGATTGACTTTAACGGCATTTTAACCCATCAAGATTTATATTATGCCTCTAGGTTAGGGAATTACATTCATTGTACGTTTATATTTACATTTTGCGTCGTTGTTTAGTTTTTTTTCTGTTTTTTTTTTTTTTTTTTTGTTTTTACACAGTTTTGGTATGAAGTCTTCCTATCTAATAAAAATGTAGTTTTTATATTTCTGTATGTATGGAATTTATCAGTTTTTATTTCTTTTATAGAATATCTGCTCAGGTTGTATTTAAAACACAAAAACAGATTTTTTGTGGAAAGTTTACAATCCAAAATAGCACAGACATGTTCAATAGGATTTATGACATATAAATTAGTCACCAGAGTTGTCATTTGTCAAATTTAGTTTAATTTGGAGTAAGGCCAGTGAAAATTTTATTTCCATGTATCTCATTATAATAGAGATTAGGTGTCTGTCTGTAACCGAAACAACGTCACTGATTACGTCACAATACCCTCGGGAATTGCCTAAGTTTATGAATGAGTAATTTATTGTCAAAATCATTAATACATAGAATAAATTTACCTATTAACATCCTGCAATGTGTCTTATATATCACTAAGAAATAAAGGTTTACATAATATATGGTGTTGTTAATTTGCATACTGGTTTTAACAAAACCAGGTTTAATAAATAATTACTTGGTGTTATTGGTCTTTAATATTATTGTTTTATTCTCCAGCGTATCAGAATCAATCCTATAAATGGTTTTATATAGAGACCAATGAAAATATAATTAAAATAAGTGTAATCTTTTTATATTCGTTCTTATTTAATTTCTTTATTCTTTCTAATTTAGTATATTTCATTATATTAAAACTTAAATAGTTACGCCCGGAGGGTGCATATTCTTGATAGTCTAAATAAATTATTTTTATTCTAAATTTCGATGAAGTTACCAAATGCCACTTATATCACCTGATGAGGATCGGCAAAGATACCAGCAAAAATGTTTGCATAAATCAATAAATTTGATAATTTCTGCGAGTTTTCGTTTTTGGAAATTTTTGAAATATATTTTTTTTAGCCATTGGAATTCCTAGTCTCGTCTCCATTTTTCATTTGAAAAAGAAATGTGGTTAGTCGTTTGAAAATGCCACCATTTTAAACGGTTGGCAATGGCAGTATTAATAGAATAATTATAATCCCTTTTCAACCCAAGAATTATTTTGCTCGAGGCAGAGGATGTGTGTATTCACCCACTGAATGATGAAGCTCGGTTTACTCAACACCAGGGTGGGTGGTGAGTAATGGACTTCATCGAACAGATTGCAGAAAACAAGAAGAAGAGAAAAAAACTTCCCTTATTTTTACAGCCATCAGCCATGTTTTTTCAAACATTTTGTAGCATTCGGAACAACTAATAGCCTTGTGCGCAAATGTCTTTTTTTTTTTTTTTTTTTTTTTTGTCTTTCTGCGCATGCCACTTCGATGGAGTGTAACGATTTCTTTCAAAATAAAAGTCGGCAATTTTTTTTTCCACTGATGCTTTCGTTTTTCTGAGAAAAAGAGAAATTTGGGGAAAAATGATGCATATTAACTAATTTTCTTTAAGTCAAATAATCTGGGTTGGGAGATTGATGAAACAAGCATATTTTAATCCAACTCCCAACTGCTCTTCGTGTTATTATTATGAGTTTTTCACACCTACCGTAGACGGTGGTTCACTGGAGTCTGAGTGACAGCAAGCCTCTTCAGGTCTCCAGGACTCTTATGAGGATTCTAGCCGATCCTAACAGTGCTGTAGTATGGATGGTCTCGATTCTTCCTCCGATTTTCAATTCACCCAAAATCTTTTCCAGAGCTTTGAGGATCGTTCCAAAGGCACCAATTACAATTGGCACGACCTTCATCTTCATGTTCCATAGTTTCCTCAGTTATCTGGCAAGGTCCAAGTATTTGTCTATCTTTTCGCTTTTTTATTTTCACTCGGTGGTCGGCCGGGACGGCAAAATCCACGAGATGACATGTTCTCTTCTTCTTGTCGATTAATGCTAGGTCCAGTCTCGTAGCCAGGATTAGGTATTATTATTATTATTATTATTATTATTATTAGTTTTTCCCACCAGCGTTATCTGATGGTCTTTCGCGGTAGTCTGAGTGACAACAAGTCTCGAGTCTCCAGGACTCTTCTGACCGATTGCAACAATGCATTTGTCTGGATGGTCTCAATTCTTCCTCTGATTTCCAGTTCCTCCATTCATTTTTCAAGCATTTTGGGACCGTTCCAAGTGCACTAACTACAATTGGTATCACTTTCACCCTCATATTCCACAGCTTTTTCAAGTCTCTGGCAAGGTCCAGGTATTTGTTTATCTTTTCGTTTTCCTTCATCTTTACTCTGTGATCTGCTGAAACTACAAAGTCTACCAGTTGACAAGTTCTCTTTTTTTCTGTTAATCAATATTAGGTCTAGTCTCCTGGTTGGGATAATGCGATCTGTCTTTATCTCAAATTCTCAGAGAATGTTATGTGTTTCATTCTCAAGAACAGATTCTGGTTTATGCATATACCATTTTGTTGAATGGTCAAATTTGTGTCTTTTGCATAATTCCCAGTGGATCGTCTTCCCAACCCAGTCGTGACTACCTTTGTAATCCCGTCATTTGATACATTTCCTAAGTGTCACTCACATTAAAAGTATTTCTTTTGAAAACTTAATGAAGAATTTCATAAAAAGCATTAAACTTATAAAATGATTTAAGATCTGATTGGTAAGTTTCTTTTCTGTTTTGTGGATTTATCTTTTATAGAAATAATTTCCGTTTGAATTGTTTTATTGACAACGAAGAAAATAGAAATTGTGAAATAAGTAGAAGACATTTTTGACATGTGTTAGTCTCACATTATTAGTTATTGATATTGATCACCTGCGGAGACAATTAATTTAGCTAGTATCTATCTATATCTATCTCAGTCTCTTATATATATATATATATATATATATATATATATATATATATATATATATATATATATAAAAGGAAAAAATGCTTCAAAATCGGTAATTTTGCAGTTATAGATCTTTTTCTGCCTACAGGTATCTGTGTGTACCTCTGAGTTTCACCAGACTGCTAACTTTATTGAAAATAAGGATTTTCAATAAAGTTAGTGGCCTGATGAAACTCATAGGTTTACACAGATACCTTTGGTAGAAATAGATCTATAACCGCAAAATAACCGAATTTTAAGCCTTTTTCTTTACCAATTATATTGCTCTGTTCAATAATATTGTACATCGAGCTCTCAAATTGGACCTGAACAACTAAACGAGAATGTTCAGTAAAAGCAACAAAAAAAAAAGAAGAAAATATATACATAGAGAGAACAATTGTGTCTTTGTGAATATATCGGTGCCAATATTCAATATACCAAACAAAATAGTCTGTTAATTTTTTTAGAATATAATTTCAAAAGAAGAGTAAGATTCAGACCGCATTTTTGGTGTAGATTCCAAATGAATCGAAGTATGTTAAGCAAGTTCCTCAATAATAATTAACGTTTTTATTTATTCTTATCCCCCCCCCCCACCGTCGAAATAATGAGTGTGTTTCACTATCAACTGGTTTTTTGGTCTCTCTAATGCCGAGCCTGTTATTTTAACTCTTACTAAAATTTGCAGTTATGTGTTATGCACATTCCAATGAACTGTCACACATTCCAAACGATCGTCACATTGAAATTCTCACAAGGAGTGCCCGTACAATTAAACAGATTACAACTAAGGACGACAGATTGAACTAAAAAATGTATTGAATGAATATATCGTTGGGTGTTTTTATTTAGTCTATTTTTCTCTCACTTTTTAATACAATCCTTGCTTTTCAGAAAAACTTAGATTAGACAGCTAAACAAGAAATTATAACATCAACTGCTGAGATATTAGATTGCTTGTAATAATAATGGCTCACATTGTACGAGGCTGGTCAATAAATTAATAAGACTGGTCGTGTTCTCGGGTTGGCAACCCTAATTGATAAATTAGTTGGTCAATGTTGACCTTGAACGCACGTGAAAACATTCAGTTCATGTTCGCGTCTCAGAATTCCCTTTCAGCTAAGTAATCTATATATTTAAACTCGTGTTCCTTAAATGTACGACCGTCATCATCTTGCAATACCCTCTGGTTAAAAATGAGACCGTCCAAATAGTCCAAGATGAAATGCAAAAATGTAAATCTTGATTATCTGGTGTTGCTTATCCGCTGAATTCTTATTTCTCATGAGTGTCGTCACCACAGCTAAATCATTCTGTTTTTATTATAAAGAAAGGTAAGAAAGACATGCTACACAGAAGAAATATAATAAGAAAGAAAGAGAGTAGGAGAAAGATAAAGAGAGGGGTGCGCATGTGGAAGCGATAACACTAATCTGTTTCAATTGAACATAATGAAAAGATGAAAAAAGGGAAGAAAAAAAGAGTGAGCGGGAGGGTTAAATGAAGATTATTATACTTTTTACATATTGAACTATTTCGCAATAGCTCTTAAGTGAATATATCAAACGTTGTAATAATTGAATTATCATACTGTGGTATATCCACAGGTCTTGCTAGTATCAACTATTTTAGCTGTTTGTAAAGGACTGACAAACAAACTCTTCACAATTACTAATATTTAATTACTCGTTTATTCTTATTTATATTTTCCTTGTTTACGTTTATATTTAATTCATTCTAATTTTAAAGAGTCTTATATATTTCGTATGAATTTATCATTTTATCAATTTCTTTAAAGACAGACAAAAAATCTGTAAAAAACACCTTTAAAAAAATTAATCTTTTATTATTATTAATCTTTTAAATTGATTTTAATAGAAAGTTTATCTTAATAACTTTTATATTTGGTGTTTATTAAGCCTTGCTTATAGTATCTACTATTTGTAAGTGGTCTTCATCTAGGTAGTAAGTAGGCTCAACGTTGCTTAACTTCTGTGATCTGACGGGAAGCGGTGCTTTAAGCATGACTTTAACCGTAAGTCAAAATAACTTTTCCTTCTACAACCACAAAAATGTTGGATCGATCTATGTTGGTTTTCCCGCCACAATCTATCAAATGATATTGAGTTGTTTGTCATGTCTCATCCAATGGGCTTAGTGAAAGCATAATTCAAATCAACAAATTTATGACATTAGTCTCTTCATCTCTCTCTCTCTCTCTCTCTCTCTCTCTCTCTCTCTCTCTCTCTCTCTCTCTCTCTCTCTCTGCTTATTTTTTAATGTTAGAATTAATGTGGGCTAGAGAAGACTGTGCGTGTTGTATGTGTCTGTGTTGCAGCAATCTATGACATCAGTCTCTCTCTCTCTCTCTCTCTCTCTCTCTCTCTCTCTCTCTCTCTCTCTCTCTCTTTCTCACACACACACAGTGTGTGAGCAAGGCTGTGCATCTTTGGGGGTATAAGGAAGTGTAAAGATTATTTAATTTTTGGCTGAAGCTGTTTGCTGTTCAATTCGCGTTTAATGCCTTTAAGAAAAGTATGAATCCATTTCCTCCATTGCACTCAGTCCCGTTGATAAAATATCTCGTCAATGATATGCAAGTGAATGACTGTTAAAGAAAGTACGTGTGTGTGTGATGGGGGATTTTAAAGATAGTGTGTACATGTAAAGAAACAGAAGTTCCGTGTATCTCTGAAAATAAGACCTACCCGCAAAATAAGACCTAGAGTGATTTTTCAGAATGATTTTAATATAAGCCCCCCCACACACACACACACACACACTTAGAATAAGCCATAGTTGAAAGCAATAATGTTAATAAAGAATGATATTATTTTTGAATGAATTGTCTTTAATGAGTTTTTGAATAAAAGAACATGTTAATGGTAAATAAATGTAGGTCGTTTTTTGTAATTTCTGTTTAGTTAAAAATTTTGTAATTTTCTACTTAATGTCGTTTTTCGATATATGAAGAATAAGACCTCCCCCCAAAATAAGCCCTAGTGTTGTATTTCGGAGTGAAAATTAATGTAAGACCTGCCTTATTTTCGGGTAAACATATAGGCTGCAGGAAATATGAGTGGCGGGAACTCTCCGTTGGCGTGAGTTAAAATGTGTGGATTTGTGTTAAAGAATGTGTCTTTCTTATGGATTATAAACATGTATATATGTTTCAAAGGAAGAATCGGTATGTTTAAAAAAAATAGAGAAAAGGAATGGTGTGTATGTGTGTGTGTGTTTACCCATCCCCTCTGCCATGAGCAGAATGCGATACAAGCGGTGTATAAAAAGCCGTCGAGGTGGCCTAAAGTCGGTATCAGCCAATCAGCGAGGGAGCTTATCCCCTTTTCACTAGTGCAAGACTAAGGAGATTGTTTTTGCCTCTGAGGTGGAGCGCCACACCTACTATCAGCTCCTTACTTTACCGCACAGATCCCTGTGCTACTCATACGCTGAGTTGGCGAGGACCGATATCGAACTAGGATCCCTGTGGTTTCTAGCCGAACGCTCTACCGACTGAGCTAAACCGGCCCCTAAATTCAGTGTTTTCTTTCTCCGCTAATTCTACTTTTTGCTATTGTGTGGGGGGGGAGAAAGAGGGGGAAAGAGAGAATGAGCGTGTGTGCTATGCGTATGTTTAAAGTAAAATTAATGTTGTGTGTATAAATAAGAATCTATATAATAATACTCGTGTTCCTTAATTGCATGATCGTTATCATCTTACAGCTCTTTCTGGTTAAAATTGAGACCGTGGGAGAAAATAAGTGCTTTATGCTTTATTTTTGAATGTTAGAATAAAGGTGTGTTAGAGAAGTGTGTGTGTGTGTTTGTCTATATAATAAAGGTTTGTTAGAGAAGTGTGTGTGTGTGTGTGTGTGTTTGTCTATATAATAAAGGTTTGTTAGAGAAGTGTGTGTGTGTGTGTTTGTGTCTATATAATAAAGGTGTGTTTAGAGAAGTGTGTGTGTGTGTGTGTCTATATAATAAAGGTGTGTTAGAGAAGTGTGTGTGTGTGTGTCGTGTGTGTGTGTGTGTGTGTGTGTGTCTATATAATAAAGGTGTGTTAGAGAAGTGTGTGTATGTGTCTATATAATAAAGGTGTGTTAGAGAAGTGTGTGTGTGTCTATCTGTTGCAGCGAACAACAATCAGTTCACCATAGTTAATTTTGATGGTCATTTTTTCGTTTGATGGTTCGTTAATATGTTTTTACGGCATGTTGACACTTGTTGGGTTATTTTATGATCGGTACTCAATTTTCAACTCAATTTTTATCACATTTTTTTAAACTTTCTTTTGTTTAACCTATTGATGTGACCCTAACAGGTACCAACACTCTAATGGAATAATGGGGATGAAGGGGTACTCCACATTCCCCAGAGCTCCAGAATTGGAACTTCACCATCAGATAGTTTAACTTCATACACAGGACACTAATTCGCTCAACCACCGCTGTCTAACACATATGATAAAAAGGGTTGGGGTTTGCCATAAGGGACCCATTCGTTTTAATTTTAATTGCTTTTCATCGCAACTATTTCAGTCGTCAGACTTCAATTTTCAATAAATTACCCAGACTGGAAATAAATAACTAGTTCCAGGTGTGACTCGAACTCGCATGCCTTTGTATCGTGAAGTCAAGAGTATCAATTGCACTGCATTGTGTGTGTGTGTGTGTGTGTGTGTGTGTGTGTGTGTGTGTGTGCTTGTGGTTGTTGATTTGTGATGCATACCGGAGCAAGTTGGGGTGCAACACCTGTTTTACAAGATTTTGTTTTCGTTTTAATTTGACCGCATTCAATAACTTACGCTCTATCAAGCAGTTAGAATGCAGTCACATCTAAATGCACATGCACACACACTGACATACATTCAATCGCAACACAATCCAAATTCTTTTATTCTATAAACGACATGTCTCATTGGTTTATACTTCCTCTTTCAGGTTTAAGTCTGGTGTCTTGTATATATATATATATATATATATATATATATATATATATATATATATATATATATGTGTGTGTGTGTGTGTGTGTGTGTGTGTGTGTGTGTGTGTAAAATAAAAGGAAATTAATCCAACAGTGTGAATTTGATATATTGAAAAAAACAAATGTTTACAAATGCTTGGGATCATCAGGAGAGAATGTGCACCGTTTCGGGGCCTTCCTCTCAACGGTTTTAACTGCACATCGTCCCCCCCGTCACTGTTGTGAGGTCCCTCGGAATATCTGTATCGACCGTATGTAGTAGATCGGTCATCAACAAGAGCAAATACGGGATGAAATGAACGTTAGAAGAAGAATGCGCAAACAGAACGCTGTTAGTCAATGTTAGAATTTTTCAAAAAATGCGTTATCTGTATTAAAAATAAAATGAATTTTATTTTTAATTTTTAAAAATTAGAAGCATTACAGTTTATAATAAGACTCAAAAGAGCCTGATGTAAAATTGTATAAAAAGTGTATAATTGTATAAAAAGTGTATATTAAGTATCAAAATTGTTCATAATACACTCCAACTATTAAATAAGTAACCAATAAGTCCACAGCACAACTGAAAAATAAATTTAAAAAATATATATATAATCAGAGATTAAATATTATGTTTTTAATTTTCTGTAACAGTAGTTTCATGCATATTATGGAATCTTCAGACGGTCAAAAATGTTAACTTTTTTTAAACGGTGGCTTGTTCAGTGTTTATATAACGTGAAGTGTGTTCACGCAATGGAATGTTATAACCAGTTCACTTATTCAATAAATCTGCTCAGCTATTTTAACATTGACCACCTTCATATGCTAAAACTTTTCACACTCATTCTCCATTATATTATATTATATTATATTATATATATATATAATATATATATATATATATATATATATATATATAAGTGCTTAATTGGAGTCGTACCTAATTTTGAAAATTAATTAATTAATAATGAATTAGGCGGGAATACCTATTAAATTTAAGGCTAAACAAATCGAGAAAAATCAATCTCTGTATGTACATTTCGGCCTATTAGGCCTCATCAGCAGAGCTATAGATCGGAAGACCGCCCTGTGCGTGATTTGAAACCGGACTGCCAAGTTGACAGGCCGATCTCATAACCCCTACACTAAACGAACTTCTTAGATTTTTATGATTTGTTTAGAGTAGGTTAATATTCCTCTTCTAGTGACTTTTATTACACGACGATATGATAAGTTGTAAACAAGGTTTGTTTAGAATGGCTTTTTGCCGATAATTTTTTGGAGAATAAGTGCTTAATTGGAGTCGTACCTAATTTTGAAAATTAATTAATTAATAATGAATTAGGCGGGAATACCTATTAAATTTAAGGCTAAACAAATCGAGAAAAATCAATCTCTGTATGTACATTTCGGCCTATTAGGCCTCATCAGCAGAGCTATAGATCGGAAGACCGCCCTGTGCGTGATTTGAAACCGGACTGCCAAGTTGACAGGCCGATCTCATAACCCCTACACTAAACGAACTTCTTAGATTTTTATGATTTGTTTAGAGTAGGTTAATATTCCTCTTCTAGTGACTTTTATTACACGACGATATGATAAGTTGTAAACAAGGTTTGCTGATGAGGCCTAATAGGCCGAAATGTACATACAGAGATTGATTTTCCTCGATTTATTTAGCCTTAAATTTAATAGGTATTCCCGCCTAATTCATTATTAATTAATTAATTTTCAAAATTAGGTACGACTCCAATTAAGCACTTATTCTCCAAAAAATTATCGGCAAAAAGCCATTCTAACAAACCTTGTTTACATATATATATATATATATATATATATATATATATATATATATATATATATATATATATATATATATATATATATATATATATATATATATAGGGAACATTTTTTTCTTTTATGCTTACTGTGTTGAACAAGGCGAACATTTCATGTCTAATGAGTTTCTTTTTGGTCTTTTCTAGTTTTCTTGACAGTTTCTTAATATCTGGGTGGAGTCTGTTGATTAGTCCACCAAAGTTTTCATCCCGAGTACTCTCGGTACTCTAAACTGTCATCATCAGGTGTAGATGCAATAGATTTTATTCTTGATTATTTTTAAACACGCAAGGGGGTAAAATAACCGAGTCGCAGTGGGAGTATGTAGGAGGAGGAATTCACAGAAATTTTATGAAAAGGTGTGGGAATTGGGAGGAGGTGAATTGGCGGGAAATGAGGAATAATATTATCTCTGGAGTGTTTATATATATTCTAATTACGTTTTGAACTTTTTAGTTTCTCACTTTTTAAGGTTCCATAAAGATCGGTGTTCCTAATTACGTTCCAATGACAATCTTATAGGCAATTGTTACGTTTCTTGGTATTTTTCTTATAATTTAGATATAATTATTAATATAATTAACCGATGAAACTAGTACAGAGCGAAACGTTATAATAAATGTATAAACACTCCACACAAATAGTTTTTACGTGTTGTAAATGTTAGATATTTTACCCGTGTATATATATATATTATATATATATATATATATATATATATATATATGAGAGAGGTTATTTGGTTATTTTGTTTAGTGGCATATCACCTCTTGTGGCTATTCAATGCCAAATCTTGTTTGGGGTTTTTTTTGTTTTGTTTTTGTTTTTTTTTTTGTATAATTTGTAAGCGAATATTTTGTAGGTAAATTTTTTTTTTAAATAAATTGATAATATTGATGACATTACGAGTCACCACCCACGGTTAACAGTAGTGACCCCATTGTGTGGGATCTTACCTCTTCAGAGGTGTAGTCAATGTATTCTACAGCCTCATTCGATAGAACGGAGGAAGGAGGGAGTCCTAAAATACGTAAATACACTGTTTTTAATACACTTCTATTAAAGTGTTTTAAACACTTTCACCACAAAAATAAATGCTGTGATAAATTTTGGGAAACGAAGTCGTTTATATTTAAATGACACTTTATATTCTAAGACTTTTGGGCCGTGCTATTTTTTGCACACTGTTAAAAGATATTTTGTAATATCTTGGAATAATATAGTTTTGAAAAAGGTTATTAACTTTCAGTCGTATTCAAACAATTAAACTCCTTATTACATGGCATATGACATTTTGACCGGTACATTCTCCGAGATTCTCCTCTGATTATGGTCCCATTTACCCACGAACCGCTATTGCAAAACCCAAGCGCCATTTTAGCAGCATTATTGATGGCCGCCGAATGGTGTTTACAGCATAAATTTATTATTCATCAGATGACTTCTATATAGACAACATGTTTCTTTAGTAAATCATTGTCTGTATTGAGAAAATCAATTAAATGGTGTCAGTGAAAAAAAACGTGTCAGCTATTTATTCGAGAAAGAAAATTACACGGGTTTAAGCTGATTATTTTCTTTAAGTCTCTGACTTTTGAGATTTTGTAGCGAATGGTTTCATTTGTTTTCATCAACTCGCCTGCTGTTTTTTGCAAAGTATACAAAAAAAATTATTCTTATCTAAATGAACTAGAACATAGAAGTATTACTTCCATTCACGCTTATTTTCTCAATTACTTTCATATTTTTGCTACGTAAAATTATTAATTAATAATGATAACATAATTAATAATGATGTAATCTTATTAATATTAATTGATAATTTATATTTCATTATACCGTGCAAAAAAACGTTCTGTTTTGATTATCGTCTGTTGTAAAACAAAATAAACATTTTTTTTTTTTTTCATTTAACTCCCCCAAAAGAAAAACCTTAAATATTTGAATTAATTTGAATTTAACTGTTAGAAATTTGGTTTTATTAGAAAGAAAACATATTTATCTGAATTCTGAGAGCAGAATTATTTTTTGTTTTATTTATTTTTTTTTTTTTTTTTTAAAGTATAAAATTTAAAGATCTGTAACATGTAACATGTGGCCAAAAATATTAAAATAACTGATAAAATAATCGGGAGTGGAAGTACTACTTCTGGCCTAAGCATAGGCTTTACCAAATATGGATATTGAATGACCCTTAAAAATTGACAAATCTTAAAAGTTTTTATACAGAGATTAATTATGAGTAAAACGGCAACTTTTGTTTATTTTTCCAAGGAATTTTGAAAGTCGCAAATTTTGTGCCAAATTTAGTGTACACGGACAGGGTATGACAAAAGGTTAATTTTTAAGTGAAATACACCTGGTTTTCATTCAGAGTTGTCCTTCTACTGGACTAGTTGCCTTACCAAATTCAAAGAACCTAATTTGCCTTACTATTTACCTATAGCTGAGGGGAGAATAAATTAATTCGTATCCTAACCAAGGGCATTAGCGCGTAGTGAAACGCAAACAGCTTCGTCCAGGATTTGAACTCTCAAGTCACCGATTCCATTTCCTCTGATGATAACCCTTATGCAGAGTGCGCCTTTGTGCACACTTAACTAACCAATTCCTTTTTCAAACCACTCCCATCCAATACAGAAATAAACGCATTAACAAAATTGCACGTAAACTAAAGTCTTGATATATTTCGACCAATTTCTTCGTTTTCATTGTTTTATTCCACAACGTTTTGGCCGATAAATACTCCCCGTCCTCCCGTGGACTTCTGTTGCATTTGGTAAATTACTGAGAATATTGACTAAAATTCTATTCAATCGGTGGGAGATATGCTTTTCTTATTCCAATAATGTCCTGTGTCCTTCCGAGGGAATTCTCCAAAAATCATCAATTATTTTATTGTCTCTGATTTTGTCAAGAATTTTGAATTCCTTTTTTTTTTTTTATAACACTTCGGCTTTCATCAGATTATAAACCGTGAGAAAATAAGACAACTCTTATTTGGATCGACAATTCTTCCTTATGATACAACTCTGCCTTTCCATTGGATCTCTGTATATTTCTGCAATGTCTAACTCAACAATTGAACCAAATGAAATATTTTAAGATAATTGAATATTGCATAAACACATGCACACTTAAGAGATATATATATATATATATATATATATATATATATATATATATATATATATATATATATATATGAAGGGGGAGAGGGGCAGGCAGAGAGATATGCATAGATAGATAGATATAAGCAGACCGAGAGAGGGTGAGATGCATAGATAGATAGTTATTAGCGGAGAGAGAGAGAGAGAGAGGTGTATAGATAGAGAGATATATGAGCAGAGAGGGATATATATATATATATATATATATATATATATATATATATATATATATGAGCAGAGAGAGAAAGAGAGAGAGAGAGAGAGAGATGCAGAAAACAGACGGAGATAGATATAGATAGATAGATTTGAACACACTGAAATATTTTCGAACAAAAATATCCACTTTTATATAAATATGCATTTCACACACACACACACACACACACATACATACGTACACACAGATACACACACACAAAAACACGCACACACACACGTATACACACATGCCTCCATATAGATTCTACTTTCATAACAATAATTGATTTCAGATCGATATTTTCGGATTTGTCTGTAAATGAGTTCAATCTTTTAGAATGGCCAACAAATAAAACATATTTCTTTTTTTAAAGACATATCGAATAAAAAACCTTTTTATTATCCAATGAAATCTCCCGATACAAATGATGGACAGACTCGTATATAAGCAACAGAATAGCGAAAGAGAATTTCTTTTTGACAAAATTTGAAAAGCAATTTTAGGTCGCTTCCATTATCAGATTCAATGAAGCAGTTGAAATTGCTTTTGGAAATTTGCAAGACGGAATTTACAATGAACGAACCAAAAAGATGGCGGGCGAGTTTCTCTTCCTTTATATTAATTTTTTGAAAAGATAAATCCTTTTTTGTTTGCTTGATATATATATATATATATATATATATATATATATATATATATATATATATATATATATATATTCTGTTTTTAGGCTGATGCTGCAAACTAAAATTCTTATTCTTAAAAAAAAGGAAATTGAATAAATGAAGCGAATATTGGGGGGCACTCTTTTCAAGTGAAATATAAAACAGTTTAAAGTAAATAAAAATAAAAAGTTGTTCCTATTCGTTCATATCTGCCTTATAAGTATTACCGAAATAGAGAAACTATTGAATTATGCCTAACTAGAAGCGGCTACCCAGCATCGCCTAGGTAGGGGCGGGGGCAAAAAACACTGGCCTACAACTTTGTTTACTTTTGAGATTTACAAATGCTGGACATTTTTAAGTAGAATTTCAATGCTATTTCTATGTATATTTTGAATTTTAAATATCTTTGAATATAAATCAAATCTTCATAATATTTGCACAAAAAGCAAGAACTGGTGATATTTAATGTGTTTATATATTTACTTTATCACTAATTGTTTTATTTTCGTAGTTTCATCCATCAAAAATCCATAACTAATCAATGACATGGAGTGAAATCATTATTGTCAGTGACAGAAAGGAGTTTCATCCAGACATACATATCAATTGCCCATTATATATGTATAGATAGATTAGTCTTTTCTCTGCCAAAGAGTTAAATATTGATATACAAGAAAAATATATCTTAAAAACGTTAAAAGTAACAAATAATTTATTGATAAAGAAGAAAATTTTTATTCTGACGATTCAAAACAAAGAAAAAAATGTGAATATTGGTCCAGGTAATTCATTGTAAAACCTTTTAAGTAATACTCTAAGCGTGGTAATCTCATATTTTTTGCCATTTTTATATATATATATAATATATTATATATTATATATATATATATATATATTGAGTAGGGTGTGTAAAGAAATATTTGTAAGAAAAAGTGCTCGATACAAGAACAACAGAGCACGTATACAACCAAGAAAAATATCAAAATATGAACACAAATTTCGTTACTGTAAGTTTCCTGTTCTGTACACAATCATCAGACGGAAAAGTTATATATAAAGTATACTTGGGCAGCATTTTTTATGCATACTATGTTGAAAAAGAAGGATATTTCATGTTTGACGAGTTCTTTTCTAGTTTTCTGGACAGTTTCTTTATATCCAGGTGGAGTCTGTTCATTAATCCAGCAAAGCTTTCGTCTTTACTACTTTCAGCACTTCGAAATGGCACCATCAGGGATAGACGTAATTGAGTTGGTCCCCGGTTATTCATTAAGAAGATGTCCAGAAAACTAGAATACATACATATATTAAACTCGTTAATATTTCTACACTGATCCTTATGAACACTCCACACTGACTATCTAAAATAAAGACTATATATAATTTTACATCTTATGTAATAATAAAGTTGTAAATGAAGTATGTAAAAACTACCATAAAATTACGAGCACTTTTTTTTCTAAGTAAAACATTGTTGTCATGGTGACCCTGCTCTTTAACATAAATCACGAAACAATAAAAATACCAGCGAACAATAATTGCATGTTTGAATCTTATAGAACACAACAACAGTTTGTTAAACATGGGTTATGTCGGAGGGTTAGGGTTTTGACATCAACACACGAACTATGCTGTGTAGGCGAACATAACGGAAACAAAATCTGTTTTCGATGATTTTCGACTTTCAATAGTTCATGTAGGTGACGTGTATATTTATTTTTCAAGAATATAAGGATCATTCCTAGCATGACCTGTGTATATACCACAGTATGATAATCTAATTACTATTACAAGATTTGATATGTTTACTTAAGAGCTACTGCTAAATAGTTCGATATGTAAAAAGAATAATAATCTTGATTTAACTCTCTCTCACTCACTCTCTCTCACTCACACTCTCTCTCTCACTCTCTCACTCTCACTCTCTCACTCTCTCTCTCTCTCTCTCTCTCACACACACACACACACACACACACACACACACACACACTTTTTTCTTTATTTCCTTTTCATCTTTTCATTATGTTCGATTGAAACAGATTAGCTTCCGCGCGCTCAATCCTCTCTATCTTCCCCTACTCTCTTTCTTCCTTTCTTATTATATTTTCTGTGTAGCATGTCATTTTTCTTCCCTTTCTTTCTTTATAATTAAAACGGAGTGGTCCACTGCGGTAGCTGCGTTGTCGAGATTCATAAGAAATAAGCAACACCAGATAATCCGGATTTAAATTTTGCATTTCTTCTTGGACGATTTGTATTGTCTCATTTTTAACCAGAAGGTGTTGCAACTCTTTCACACAAAAGTGTAGCGTATATGTATGTCAGCTTGTACACATTTGTCTGTAATTAAATATCCAGTCATTTACATTGGCTTTTTGTTAATTCATTTATTTTCACCATATTTCGTTAATTCGGAAGAAAATCGAATTCTGACCGCTTCTTATCACGACGACGACGACGACCTGATCACTTAGAAGATTACATTGTTAGCGGCCATGTTGTCTTTAAAGCCCGCGTTGTCCTTTTCTTTTGAAAGATGGCAAACGGCAGTGGCACTAAAATGTCGAACAGAAAATTAATGACAGCATAAAACAAACAGAAAGCTGATGTGTCCAGTCTTAATAAGTTTCCATTCGCAGACATCGAAGAATTTGGCGTCCGTGCAGGTTGAGTCATTTGGAATAAACGAGAGGATAAAAACACGCGAGACTTAGTGGGTCGAGTCAGCGGATAAAAATGGCCGTTGTTAATAAGTTATTATCAGATTAAGCGGAAGTTGCCCATTTTCTTCCGTTTCCGGAAGGACAAAATGACATGGAGACAAAAAGAGAGAGATAGAGAGAAAGAGAGAAGAGAAAAAGAAAGGTGTTTATGACCAGAAAGAAAAGGAAGAAAAAGATGACGTTTGGATAAGAAAGAGAGAATAAAAGAGAGAAAGAATCAACTAAGTAAACTACTTCAAAAATAGAGATAAATATCCAACAGGAAGAAGAAAAAGAAAGAAAGAAAAGAGAGAGAAGGGAGAAGGGAGAGAGAAGGGAAAAAGGGAGAGAGAAGGAAAAAAGGGAGATTTAAGAAAATAAAAAATAAAAAAGAAATGTATCCAATTGAAAGGAAAAATTTTATTGAAATGAAAAAAAAAACGAAATGAATGAATTAAAGCAAAACTTAAAACAAAAAAACAAAGAAAAAAAAGAAAAAAATGGGTGAGAAGTATTAAAAAATATTGATAGAAATATAAAATGACAGTAAAATTTGAGCAAAAGAAAAGAAATAGTATAAAGAAAGAAAACAAAAATATGTTTTTAAGAAAGAAAGATGTACGGAGAAACGTGCGGATGAAAGAAAGAAATAAAGAAACAAAACTCGAATGAAAGGGAGAAAGACATATTTTAAAGGGAGGGTGTAGTCTGTTCAGATCTATCTATGTATCTATTTCAGTTTGTTCAGATCTATCTATCTGTCTCTTTCCGATCTATCTATGTATTTCAGTCTATTCCGATCTATCAATCCTAATTTCTTTCAGATCAATCTATCAATGTATCTTATTCTGTTGATAATAAGCATAATTACTTGAAGTTATAATTGCTTACTTTAAACCATATGAAATAAATCCCACAAAGAAAGAAAGAAAGAAAAAAGATAGTTAAGACGTATAAAAGGAAAGAAAAATCGATAAAAATTTAAAATAATATAAAAGATAATGAGCAAAAGAAAAAATAGTATAAAGAAAGAGAAAAAGAAAAAGACCATTTTCTAAGAACGACAGATGGACGGAGAAACGTACGATCGGATGAAAGAAAGAAACAAATAAACAAAATTCGAACGAAAGTGAGAATGACAGATAAAAAAGGAGAGAAGAAAGAAAGAAAGGGAAAGAAAGAAAGAATAATCAAACAAAATGAAATGAAAGAAAGTCAAGCAGTGAAAAATAAAGAAAAATCGGTCGTTGCAATGGATGGGGTTTCTTACTGAGATGTTTTGGGGAACGATAGACATAAACGAGGCAGATTTTGATTTGAAATTTTTACGAGAGAAATCTGAAAGTGAATGTTAATCGATGTCAACATGACAAAGCATTGGCAACCCCCCCCCTCCGCCTCTGCCACCGGCAAGGGGGGGGGGTTACATGCCTCTTCAAGTGCTTGAGACTTACTTCCAACCAAAATAACCTTCTTTAGACTCACTTTATATTCTTCACCCTTTTTTACTTTAACTCTCTCTCTCTCTCTCTCTCTCTCTCTCTCTCTCTCTCTCTCTCTCTCTCTCTCATTATGCTCTTTACTGTCTCTTTAATTCTACCTCACACTTTTTCATTCATAGTTTTGTCTTATTCCTTTCTAACTCTCCTTTACTCATCTACTAGTCTCTCTCTCTCTCTCTCTCTCTCTCTCTCTCTCTCTCTCTCTCTCTCTCTCTCTCTCTCTCTCTCTCTCTCTCTCTCTCTCTCTCTCTGCAGCATCATCCATGATAGTATAGAAAGGATTAGATAAGTGATTGTGCTGGCTCTGATTTCAAAACAAAATGGAATTCAAACTCTTTGGGGACGCGCAAACCCCCAGATTAAAAGATCCCCCGCCCCCGACTAAAAGAAAATGATCATGTGACTAGTGCTTTAGAGCTTGATGCATTCAAAATTGTCGATCATTTCTTTGTCCTGTGACATTGCAGATCATTCAGGGGATTTGCTTAATCTGTTGCATAACAAGGATTAACAGAGACAGATAAACTGGAAACATTTAATTGAACGCAAAAATAAGAATCAGGTTTGCTAGCCACCCCCACCACCTTACGGAGATAGACATGAACAAACCAAGATGGACAGATAGATAGATATGAACAGAACGAGATAACATGAATAAAATTTTATTCATTCAATCTAATCCTCAGTGGGATTGTACTCCAGTATTTGACATTATACCCAGAATTTATACGATAAATGTTTGGGGAGATCAACCTCACCGTATATATGGATTTTGTTTTGTATGTCGGTAATTAAAAGACATGTATCGCGAGTGTATCAACTGATGTCTCTCTCTTTCTCTCTCTCTCTCTCTCTCTCTCTCTCTCTCTCTCTCTCTCTCTCTCTCTCTCTCTAGATCGATATGTATATACATATATGAGTGTTCATATATATATAATATATATATATATATATATATATATATATATATATTAACGAAAAGAAGAATCAATATTTCTGCGATTTTAAAAGAAAAAATAGCATTCTTAAAATCTAGATTGTATTTGCAGTATTTTGTGTCTACAAAGTTTTTTCTGCTTACTCTATGTATATTACATGAACAACATTACATAATAACCAAGAAATTATTTCATTTCAAGATTTTCTTGGTTATTATGTAATGGCTGTCTGACAAAACTGGGCACATTTATTGAGTTACCGGTCGAAACAAATTCATAATAGCAAAATGACGGTTTGTTAAGTTTTTCTTTCTTATTGTAAGTGTAGTCACGCTGGGGCTCTGCTGTATACTAGATCATACAATATTCAGTATACTAGTACATCCAAATACATTTTTCGCCAGACTTAGAGTAACTCGCAACAGAATGCTAAAACATCGAGATAGACGGTTCGAGTAATGGTTCCATAATCTTCGCAGTCTCAGTAATCACACCGATGTTCTAAAACTGCAGTGTACAAATAGTCTTGAACCAGCTCATTTATTCTCTATGAAATGTAAGCTAGTCCATAACAGTTTCATAGATAAGTAGATTTGTGTACAAGTCGTTTTTTCATCTCAATTGTAACTGGTGACTCCAGCGATCTGCTCAATGGTTGGTTTTAGTAATGTTGTTATAAAGATAGTTTGAATTCTTTCTCGGATTTTCAAACTTCCAAACATTTCGAAAATATCTTTCACGCTGTTTCAAGTATTCCAGTAATGATGGGTACACTCATCATCTTCATAACGCACTTCTTTTATTTTCAGTTTCTGGACAATATTCTTAATTTTTTTTCAGTCTCTTTCACTTTTACTGAGTAAAAAAGTAAAGTTGTCGGGGCGACCTAATGTCGGTATAAGCCATACAGCGAGAGAGTTTATCCCCTTTTCACTAGCACTAGACCAAGGAGATTATTTTAGCATCTGAGATGGAGTGTCACACCTACCATCAGTT
Organism: Doryteuthis pealeii; assembly: GCA_023376005.1. Classification (NCBI taxonomy): domain Eukaryota; kingdom Metazoa; phylum Mollusca; class Cephalopoda; order Myopsida; family Loliginidae; genus Doryteuthis; species Doryteuthis pealeii. The sequence goes on along the minus strand of CM042150.1, from coordinate 65,728,149 downwards.
CCTCACTTTACCGCACATATCCCTGTGCTACTCATTCGCTGCCGGCATCGAACCAAGAACCTTGTGATTCCTAGTTAAATGCTCTACCGACTGATCTAAATCAGCCCTGCTAAGATCAAGTCATCCACTGAAATGATCATGTTTTCTTTGTTTGCAGTGACTCCTATTGCTAAACAGATTTGTGAAAACTATTATTGGTATGTAGTGTAGATAGTTTAAAACGTTCGCGAAAATCGTCGGGTCAAACAAGAGGTCATTTGAGAGCATGACTTTCATTTGACGAAAAGATCACGTGATCAAATGACCCCTAGAAAGTTTAAAAGTAGAATCTAGCGTATCAGTCTGCCAGAAATAATCGCCCTAAGAGAAAGAGCTGTTAATAATTCCATCTTTACTCCAATTGGCTCATCGAACGATTGATTTTATCAGGGAGTAAACTCTCTCGAGACTATTTTGAAGAAAATTAATATTTAATTGATTATTCATTTCTCTATTGGTAAATATTAGCGGTACCTGTGGATATATCACAGTATGATAATTTAATTATTACAACGTTTGATATGCCAAATAGCTCCATGTGTAAAAAGTATAATAATCTTGATCTAACTCTGTTTCACTCTTTTTTCTTTCTTTCCGTCTTTTCATCTTTTTATTGTGCTCGATTGAAACAGATTAGCGTTATCGCTTCCGTGCGCTCACTACCTCTCTCTTTCTTTTTTTCTTATTATATTATTCTGAGTAGCAAGTCCTCTTTCTCCCTTCTCTTTCTTTATGATAAAAGCTGAATGGGCTATTATTTAGATGGAATGATGACATTCATAAGAAATAAGAATTTGGCAGATAAGCAACACCAGATAATCAGGATATAGATTTTTGCATTTCATCTTGAACGATTTGGACGGTCTCATTTTTAACCAGAGGGTGTTGCAAGATGATGACGGTCGTACTTTTAAGGAATACAACAATTATCAGTAAATATGGTTTCAGTCTCGAATTTTTATCAACACACCTTGTATAGAAAGTAATCAGATGCGAAATTTGATACCATGTATTTACCCATCCCCTCCGTCACCGACAGGATGTAACACAAGGTCAATTTTTTTAAGCGGAGTAAAGGGTAGGGTTTGAGGATGTGAGGGACATTGTTCACTACTTGCGCATACGACGATGACCTCATTCGACATGGAGTGAAACTTGTGTGTTAGATATTTTAAATGGAAAGAGGGTGCACAGACCTCAGTCCATTGTAGTGAACTGTCTTAGCAATCTTGCAGTTGGTCCATTGGCAGGGAAAGTCTGAGACTACTGTACTGCTGAGCTGCTGCAGGGTACTGTCTCAAGTAGTATTGAGTCACTTCACGAGAAGAAAGCCTCTCCGAAAGCCCCAGAGCTTACACCTGAGCGCCAGGTTGTGTTGGGGATTTATATGAGTAGTAAGAACCACAATCCTACTACTATCGGTGTGGATGGTCGTTGGCTCCCCTGGATCTCATCCGCCCTTTGACAGATCTTGTTTTTAGTGATACTGGGTATCCATCCACCCACCTCACCAAACAAGCCGAGGTCATACCTGATGGGGTGCCAGTTTAATCGCCCACAACCCGACCAGGTGACAGGTAGTACTAGTTTGCATAGTACTAGTAGCAGTTAAAAAAAGATCTGTCTTGTCTTGACCTGACATAAGAAATATGACAGCACAGATTTAGACCATAGCAAAATATAAGTTTCAGAGGTACTTTGACCAATGGAAAACTCTCTGGAATAAGTGTGTTAAATATGAACGGGACAATTTTGAACAAAATTAATGTTTCATTATGGATGCCCAATATTTGTGGCCTTGTGTCACATCTTACGGTTTGGCTAAATACCTACTCTTACCTCTTAACGTCAATAATTCAACAAACAAACCGATGAAAGATTGCACGTTTTTTATTTAGAATTTAAAAAAAAGAATTTGTTGAATTTAAAAGAACACATCCTGAAACTGCACATTTCTATTGAATAAATCTAAACTAAAAAAAATTACATAATTTTTTTCTATTGAAATTCTATCCGACTCATTTGACTTTTTTAAAATCATTTGACCGCACAATTTGTATCTTTCTATGCTAATATGCTAAATATAATTCTTTTATCGTCATCATAGAGTCACTTCCTGCGCATTTTAATTCACTTTTCTTATTGTCTGAGTTTCACCGGAAATTGTTTAAAGAACATAATCGAATTTAATAATAAAACATGTTCATGATTTTCTAAAGATTCTGCAACTGTTTATTTTAAAGTTTCTACTCGCTGAACGGTTATTTATATTTTTGAAAATTATATTTTCATGCGAAATATTTTAAAATAGCTGTCCAGAATTTTAAATAAGAGTTAAAATTGAAGCTATTTTGAGATAATTTTTATACTTCCTTGCAATTCAAAAATAGAAAAGGAGAGGAACTCTTGTTTTTTTAGATTTCCAAAAACCTGGCATAAAAAAAGAAAATCCAACGCTTTTAATACAGAATCACTCATAAATAAATACACTGCCAAATGGAGTTGGGATCCCATCTATGGGTTAAATAAAACAAAATGAGTTTTAAAAAATGTTTTAAAAATTGAACACCATGAATAATAAATAAAAACAAACGTCTTCGGCATAAAATGACCTAACAGGGGTTGACATGCCGTAAAATCCAACCAACCGTCATAACCACTCTACCAACTTTTAATTAAAGTTCAATTTATTTTTGGTTCCAGAGTTTCAATGCTGTATGGTTTGGTAATAAATAATACCTAATAATATACATTTTTGAATAATAAAATCCTGATGTCTTTAATTTAGAACATGGTTTCTCAAAGTCATCCATATAGACCTGGGAGGTGAATAACATTTTGGAAGGATGAATAAAATCACCGGGGATGAATTTATTAGTTTCCATTAATAAATTGAATATCACTGGATGAACGAAAAAAACTGTAGCCAAATATCCCAAGCTTTATGCCATTCTTGAGCCTATCTTTTCCATGTTTGTGGAATCTGTGTTTAGCCACAGTGTTTTTATACCATTAAACAAACTGAACCAAACCAAACTAAATGAATTTAATGAAAATTATCTATACTAATTTGAAGATATTAAAAACTTGAAACATAGAAACTTTTATCAAAATGATTTGTTTCTGTATTAAATCACCCGAAAAGGGTTGATATGCCATTAAACAAACAAACAGAACATGGGTTCACCATGTGCATTATTTACTAAGCAGAGAGGCACTTTGAATATAGCATGTGTTGATTTGCTTTTCAAACTCAAAAACCTCCAACTTAATCTTCATGATTTCCTCAGCGCTCCCCAAATTCAAATTTCCCATTAAACATAAATTGAAATGTGTTTACATTTATAAGTTAATGAGATTTTTATCATATAAGTTGTTGGTCTATGGTCGGTATCAGGCGGACAGCGAGGAATTCTATCCACTTTTCGTTAGCGCTAGACCAGGTAGATTGTTTTTTGCTGATGTGAAGCGCCACATAGATAAGATTATCTGATCTCTGTTATTCATGTAGGAACCGGTATCGAACCTGGAACGTTGCGATTTCTTGGCCAATGCTCTACCAACTGAGCTAAACTGGCCCTTCATGTAAATTGTATTAAATACTGTGCAATTAATTTATTTTGGACTGAATGGAAATTGAATTTGGTTACAAAAGGTGCATAAAGTAAAAAGTTTGAGAAGTCCATTTTTTATCAAAAGAAAATAATAATTGATAGATATGTACTTATTTATTAGTGATACAGTATAAACTATTCTATTTTCATCAACACGTGCAATACACATTATTACATAATTCATTCACAATCTTTCGTTGATTTTTCTGTTGGTGTGTGGGGGGGGGGGTGTCTTAATAGGTTCTAAACCTTGTTCTTTTTCAGTAACAAAAAAAAACCCACTGCTTTAAAATCCACATTGTCTGAATAATGAATGGGGCTGATTTGATGGATGCCAATTCTTTCAATTTTCCAATCTCTCCTGTGGTGTTCTCTGGTATTATTTGGACTTCATCCCAGAGAAGATAATATACATACCCCATATCTCTCTCTCTCTCTCTCTATATATATATATATATATATATATATATATATATATATATATATATTGTTCAACTGCAACTCGTTTTCACTGTAATCGCATTAGTAGTTAATCTAAATAATGATCAATATATTTCGTAAAATATAGAACATTTATAGTAGCAGAGAAAAGTTTTTTTTTCTCTCTACCACGGTTTCGGTGTCCAAGGTACACCTTGGTTGCTATATTTTTTATATATTTGTCCGCATATTACGTTAGTCTGACTGAAGGGAACGTGTAAATTCACAAACAATAAATTTTGAATTAAAAGAAAAACTAGACTTAGAAACTAAAGTTTGTACAAAATAATCACAAGACAGTAAAAGTAATCAAAATAATTCCAAACTAGACTACTTTTCATGCGGACTAGTATATTTAGAATGTATCAACATAGCCTTGTGAGTACTCTTGAACGCCGAAACCGTGGCAGAGAGAAAAACTTTTTTCTACAATTATATATAAAATAAGTATATATAAGATAGTTATATTTTGGCAGCATTTTTTTATTTACACATTTTGGTTGAACGCGACAGACATTTCTGTCTGGCGAGTTTCCTTTCGATCTTTTCCAGTTGTCTGGCCATCTTTTTATGTCTGTTAGGAATTGATGAAGGAATCCACCAAAGGTTCTAACACTAATACTTTCAGCACTACTTAATACCATCGTCAGATGTAGAGTAGTGAGATGTTTCAATGGTTCTTTTTAAACAAACAGAATAGCAGTAGGAATAAGTAGGAGAATGGATTCACAGGTTTATAAGAAATGTTATGGGAAAAAGGGGGGGATAATTGGCGGGAAATTATAGGCATTTGATAATGTGGTATTGCTGTATTTGAGTTGATCTTGTTTTAGGTGTTTGGTTTTTGTTTGTTTTTTATGTATAGGGCTTCGATTATTTGAAGTTTTTCTTTGTTTTCTTCTTTGTGCAGTATGCGTGTGCTTTCAGTTAGAATTTTCGGTAATTAGAGGAGGGCAATATTTTACACACACACATATATATATATATATATATATATATATATATATATATCTGCCATACCAATTTGGATATTGTCTTTCTATATCCTTTGAGTCTGATTTGTATCTTCTATTCGTTCCAAGAAATGAACCGAGCATACCCCCGTTTATAAATTATGAAAATTGTTATGCATTCATTTTTAGAAAACTGAATAACCTATATTACCACTACCAAGTTGTTGTTGTGAACGTTTTAATAAATTGGTGCTTATACCCGTTTAACCTTTTATTAGTTTTACACATACAAGTTCTTATCATCGTAATTTCAATTTTGTCTTTGGTGAGATGACTGTTGCTTTTTGGAACGTGCATTCTACACCTGAAGAATTTCCTGTAATTTGAGTTGCTGTATTAAAGAATTCGCTAATCTTTCTCTGGTGTAAATACGTGAAAGCAACCAAATGTATTTCTTCTCATCGTCATCTGAATGATAAAAATACAAAAGAAAATGGAATTTTATTTCGCTACAATGTCTTTTAATAGTCGTGGGGAAAATTATAATTTATTAAAAATATCCTCGAAATACATTTTGATAATCACGCAGTACTTCCTAAAGGATTTTTTTTCTGCAAGAATCCTGAAGGCACGAACGTTGAGATTTCGCGAATCTGCGAATACTGCAAATAATATCTAAATGCGTAGGCATTTTTTTTTCTTTCGGGAAAGATTTGTACTGATAACAGAGGTGAACATACTGGCTGTTATAGAAAAACTGACCATTTCCTTCGCCGTTTTCGCTGAATATGATTGGTTAATTCCCTTGGTCTATACATTCAGCACCTTTTTCAGTGGCTCGTAATAATAAAACCAGCAAACGTCGATCTCGCTTGTGGTAATAAATTGATAAGTCTGTTGTTACGAACCATGAAAATTGATTTCTCTTGGGACACCAACGTCGGTCAAGGGCAGATAATTCGTGATTACTTCTTCACTCATATTGCATTCGACTATCATGGTTTTCATCTTTCTATTTTTCCCCCCAAAAAGTACATTTTTTATTTATGAACCTTTTATCTTAAAGTCTTTGAAGTATTACATAATATATTATTTAAGCACATGTATATACTTATATATATATATATACGTGTGTGTATTCATTTATATATGCGTGTGTGTATATATATGCATATGTATATGCACGTGTGTATATGTATGTATACGCGTGTTTGCATATATGTATAAATATGTGTGTGAGTGTGTGTGTGTATATATATGCGTGTGTGTGTATATATGTGTGAGTGTGTGTATGTATATATATGTGTGTGTATATATATGTGAGTGTGTGTATATATATTATGCGTGTGTGTGTGAGTGTGTGTATGTATATATATGCGTGTGTGTGTGTGTGTGTGTATGTATATATATGCGTGTGTGAGTGTGTGTGTATGTATATATATGCGTGTGTGTGAGTGTGTGTATGTATATATGTGCGTATGTGTGTGTGTGTGAGTGTATATATATGCGTGTGTGTGTGATTGTGTGTGTATATATATGTGAGTGTGTGTATGTATATATATGGTGTGAGTGTGTGTGATATATATATATATATGTGTGAGTGTGTGTGTGTATATATACATGTGTATATGTGTGTGAGTGAGTGTGTATATATACATGTGTATATGTGTGTGTATATTATGTGTGTGTGTGTGTGTGTCAATTCCTGAAATGCATACACTCATATTTCGTGCTTAAAAATATCAGTTATGTTAAGAATGAAAACAAGAGGGGTTTCATTTTCAACAAGACAGTACCTCCTCATTATAATTATGATATCAGATCGCAATAAAAGACAAACTAGGACAGAGTTACCGTGGCGTAGTGGCTAATGTGCTGGACTGCAACATTCTAGCAAACGAGTTCGAACTCCAACGTTCATTTTTGGAATAATACCCTTGGGAAATGTATAAACCCCTCACCACGCCCCAGTTTCTTCTCTTGGACTGGTTGTCTGACATGATTGAAGTCTGCTCTACTATTTACCCATAGCTGGATGAAAAATACTTAGCTTCATACCTTTTACAAGGGTATTAACGCTATGTGTATCAGTACTTACAAGCAGTACTAGATAGATATGCCTAAAAAGAGATGATAGTATCGAATATCAGATTGATATGTTTGGCTATTGGAATTGCGTTATCAGAATAAATTTAATCTTCCGTTAAAATGAAATCTTAAAGAAAATCTTAAGACAGGTGTTCTCATTTTTGTTCTGTATTGATTATAATTAATCATTATTTATTTAATCTCTGAATATTGATTTGGCGAGGAAAATGGATACGATGTAAAAACCTGGCTGTAAATCAACAATAGGAGACTCGTGGATTAAATAGTATCACTTTCAGCTCAGTCGGTAAAGCATAGGGCTCGGAACCACAAGGTTCCGGGTTAGGTACCGACACTCGCTAACTCAGCGCATAAGTAGCATGGCTTGGATTTGTACAGTAAAATAGGGAACTGGTGGCAAGTGTGGCGGTCCACCTCAGAAGTAAAAACAATCTCTCTGGTCTAGCGCTAGCGAAAAGGAAATGACCTTTCTGTCCGGCTGATATCGACAATAGGCCACTCCGCCTACTTTATTTACTTTTTACTGCCCTTCTACAAGGATAGCTTTTAGCTTTAAATAACCGACGAAGGTTGATATGCCATTAATCAAAGAAAGCAAACGAACAAGGTAATTTCTTGGCTCGAACCTTTCTACAAACATAACAAACTGTGTGAAAGGTGGCGATTCTTTTAATGTATATGTGTGGCTGATCCGAGGGGGGGGGTAGACAACTATGGTTGTCTTCACCTCACAGGTCTTAAAAAACTATTTCCAGACAGACGAATTGAACGAAAATCAATTATTGGTTTATCCATTGTGTTTACAAGATTTAACACAACTCGATTTCTTTTAAAATATGCAATAATTGTATAATACCAACTATGACGTGAGGAATGAAACGAGAAAATTGATAAAATCGCTAGATAACAATCTATAAGTCAGACAGAGATCAATGAAAAAAGAAAAATTATAGAAAATAACAGGAATTATTTCTTATAAGAGATGGTTGGTTGGCTGGCTGGTTGGTTGGTTTGTTTGGGTTTTACGGCATGTAAACCTATTGGGTCATTTTATGCCGAAGACGTTTTTGTTTTATTAATTCTTGTTGGGTATTCAAATTTATTTAAACACAATTCTTTTAAACTCATGTTTTTTATTTATCCCATAGATGGAACCCTAATAGGTACAACCACTCCGGATCAAAGTGGACCAGAGAGTAATGGTGATGAAGGGGTACTCCCCATTCCCTATAGCTCCAGAATTGGAACCTCGCCATCAAATAGTTTACCCAGGACATTAAGATCCTCTAAGAGATAGAGTTCAACATGGACTAAAAAGTTCATTAAGTAAGAGAGATAGAAATCATTTTTTTAAATAAAAGTGTCAGGACATGAAATTAGTAGGGAGGATAACAGATGTTGCCAAAAATTAGCAGAATGATTCCCAGGAAATAACAAACGTAGGAGAAAAACGATCTAAGTATTCTGGCCGATCTTAGTAGTGATGTGGTCCGAACGGTTTCTATTATTCCTTTAACTCTTGGTCAACTGACAGCGGCTCTCCCACCATTGCGATCCTACCGTAAACCACTGACAGTGGCTTTCACACGTGTCACTGTTTTACATTGAAAAATCCCTATGTGAACACCCCTGACATGTTTTGTTCGTGAACCAACCCTGAAACCGGTATTTGATCCTTTTGCAATAGGGAACAAGTTGAAATGAAAAAATAAATACCAAGAACATTTGGTAGAGCCGTGAGAGAAATTTGGTAAGCAAAGAGTTAATGTCCAGTTCATCGAGTGTCTTTTCTAGATTTTGGGGGATTGTTCCAAGGGCCCCGACTATGATTGGTATAACCGTTACTTTCATGTTCCAAAGCCTTTTCAGCTCTCTGGCAAGATCGTGGTATTTGTCCAGCTTTTCGTCCTCTTTCACTTTTACTCTGTATTCTACAAACACCACAAAATTCACGATGTGACAGGTTCTTTTTTCCTAAAATATTGTTCCAACTCTCCACTCGTACTATTTTCCCCCCAAATCTATTCTATGATCTGCTGTAACGTCGATATCCACCAACACATACTTTTTATCCTTGTTTTCATTCCTTCAATTGAACACTGAATATTAAACAATAACTCATCAATTTCATTTGAAAACTCAATATGATTATCAGGTTTTATATTATCTATACATATATTAAGGACAATCGGTGTGTATGTATGTCCAGAGGAACCTACAAAAATAAAAACAATTATCGACAAAGTAAATATATATACACATTCACTATCACCAGAGCTTGATCTTTTGTAAAAAAATAATGAAGATTTTATTTATATTCGTGAAGATAGTTAAACATTTGAATTTGAATAGTAAGACAATGGAAAGTCATTGGTGGTGTTAGTGATTAAAACATAAGCAACTAAATTACGGAAGGCCAAGACAATGGATCTGCGAGACTACCTTTTTATTTACTCCCTTTACCCAGGCAACGCCGGCTAGTAGCTTCTAGTCGGTAATAGAAGAGACTTTCAAATGATGTACTCAGTAAAGAAGTTTTATCTTATTTGCCGATTTTAATTCATGAAATTCTCTTCTAACTGATTTTCTTGTAAGAATTCTTTGATTGGGTGCGAAAACATTTTGATTGCAAAATGCTTGAATTCTTCGCCGCTTTAGCGACAACACTTTCTCTCTATTTCTTTCTTGATTCGATCGATTCCATATTACGTCACTGCTGCAAAAGAGGATTAAATTCACTTTTTATTCTTTTCTCTCTCCATTTTGTATTTTAGCCGAAAACCAAATCCAAGTCAAACAATGACTAAAAAAATAAAAAGAATAAAATAGAATAAAATAAAATGCCATTTTATTTGTATGAATGGAATTTCCTTAAAATTCTCATCTCCTCAACTACCATTGCGATTACCACACGACAGTACTTCCGGTGCGGTACTCTATTCAAAAATGGAATCGAACTTCCTCTTTTTTGTTTCTTAATTAATCGACAAACGAAGATGTTTTCTTTTTTTTTATGTCCGTAGTTATAATCATTATAGCCATTAGGAAAGTTATGCGTTTTTTAAATAATCATTGCTATTATTGTCAGTTTAGTTTGAATAATAATTCTTAATTAAAATTTTGGTCGCAATGAATCAACACTAGAAGTTGTTGTAAAAAAGACATAAAAATAAATCGTTAATCGTTAATACTATCATCATTCGTTGAAGTTAATTTTACAACTTGTATAACTAATTATTTTTGTGTGATTTTTATGAGACGAGAAATTATCATTATTATACATTAATGTACTAACAAGGGCGTCCCATCGTGGTGCAATAGTTAGCAAGCTAATCTTGCAGATGCAAAACTACTGAATAGCGAGTTCGATTCTCGCTGAATGCGATTTTGTGTATCGTCCTACCCGTAACGAACGGGTTGGGGGAATACCTACTCGGACTCGTTATGAAACGCACACAAACATATATATATATATATATATATATATATATATATATATATATATATAATAAACCTCGCATCAACGGACTAATAGGGGGAAGGGTGTATGTTAAAGCCGATTATCTGTATATGGTAAGGGATTATATATAAAATGTTTCTCAACATCCATCATACATACACATATATATATATATATATATATATATATATATATATATATATAACCTCTCAGCGTTGGTTGGCCTTTCACTTGCAAACAAAAACAGGCGTACATGTAAGTACGTAAGTAGTAGTAAAGTTGGTGGATGGTCTATTATCGATATCAGCCGGACAACGAGGGAGTCTATCCCCTTTTCGCTATAGCTAGACCAGGGAGATTGTTTTTAGGTGGAGCGCCACACCTACTGTCAGTTCTCCACTTTACCGCCCATATTAGATTATCAATTGTTTTACTTGTACTGATATATGTGTGTGACCGTATCTGCAAATCCAGAATGGGACTAACTAGCCACCAAAGGGTCCACAACTGATGAACAATATGGATTGACGTTATCATCGTCTGCGACTGACTTCTAAAAGAAAGAAAGAAAAAAGAACAGATATAAAAATAAGTAAAAAGAAAATGTAGCTTTGATATTCTCCCTAGCATTTTCCAAAATGACGTGAGTTTAAAACTGCTGTGAGTTTCTATTTGTTTCCTTAAAAAAAGAAACTTTAATTAAAACAAAATGGCTGCGAGATAATAATTTAAAAAATAGAAAAAATAAATCAAAATCCACAAATTATAATAAACTGAAATGAATTACCTGCTGATAAATACACGCCATTTTTTTATTTTTTTTTATTTACCTATTATACTTGTTTTTTGTTTTTTTGTTTTCGAGATAACTACTCGCAATAAAGAAAGTCGGAAATATAATCATAACAGACAAAAAACAAATTTGAAAAAAGAATTCGGGTGTTTCCTGAGACGATTCACAAAATTATTACCCTTGAGCAAAAGATAAGAGTGGCGTTTCAATGAGATTTCAAATAAAAACAATATTTTTTTGTATCTGAAAAATAAAAATTTAAATTCTTAATAATAATAATCATTACTTTCAATCTCTCACCGTATTTATTATCAAATAATCAGAATTCCCACTTCATACACGGATTCCATTTCAAATTTGCTTGACAAAAGAATTTTTTATCCAAGTGAGCACTTTCATTGCATCAATTTTTCACAGTTTATATAAGCGTATCTCTAAAAGGTTTTTATATAATTATATAAACTCACATTAAAATTTAACCAACCTTATCCATTAGGCATGTACAAGCAAAACTTAGTTTTTATTGTGGGAAAATTTTATTCGTGTCAAAAAAGAAAATATGCAAAAATGTAATTTTCATTTTTATACATAAAACCCAGATTTACACAGGACCCATACTCTTGGGAAAGGTATGAAACCCCCTGTACTGGAGTAAGAACTCGTTTACAACGATGCCACAGTCCAGTACGGTACCCACTACGCCCCCACCACCACAAACATAAATAATAGTTATTTATTCAATATAGTAAATATATATGTTTGGCACCCAGTAGAGATCATACTCACGACACGAGCGATATCAGTGCTTGTTAACCAACTCATAGGCAGCCATCACCGATTGAGCCACCCTGTCGACTGGGACAGAAGAATATACCGACTGCACCTCTGCAGAAGGGTAAATCTCCCCCAATGAGGCCACCTGTTGGCCGTGGGTGACGACCTGTGGTTATTAGGGACAGAATCCTGGTGGCTGAGCAGTTCATGATATGCAATACTCAACTTTGTCCCTTGTTTAGGTCGGTTGGAGAGGCCCCCTCCGATCAATCGTCTGGTCACATTAAGCCCTATTACCTATATGATTGTCCCCAACTCTATTGCCCTTATAGCAACTACCCAAACCCTTTTATCATATATGTGCTAGAAGTTGGTGGTTGGAGATATTTGTGTCCTGGGTAAGTTCCAATTCTGGAGCTCTGGAGAGTGTGATGTACACCTTCATCGTCATTACTCCCAAGTTCACTCTGACCCAGAGTGGTTGTACCTGTTAGGGTCCCATTTATGGGTTAAATACAAAAACTGAGTTTTAAAAAATGTGTAAAAAATGAGTTTTAAAAAATTTAGAATATCCATCAAACATGAATAGAACAAAACGTGTTCGGCATAAAATAACCCAAGATTGACACACTGTGTGTAGCACAAAACTAAGGCTTCTATTGAGGATAGAGAGAATAATAGCGCATTGATCTGCGAGACGAGCTTATTAACCATCGCTTTTCAGCAGATTGAGGAATGTAATAAGTGTAATAATAATTACAACTGGTCTCAGCCAAGAAAATAACTAGTGAATGTCAAGTGAGACAATCATTTTCATAAACCGTGTTTAAATACTTTTTTTTATCTCCAATAAAGAAGAGTGCCCCAAAACCGGTTCTTAATAAAATATCGACCGTTGCAGGTTTGACCAAAATTATAATAAGTAATTTCAACAGAATAAAATAGTTAACTTTTTTTTTTCATTCGAAAAAGAACTTGAATTTCTAGTATTTGTAAATAAAATGTAAGTGAGGCGTTAAGTATGTATCGAAAGGTATTAACTGAAAATATTAACTGAATGGTCACTAAATGCTTCAGTTAATGACAAACGTTGGTGGATTTCGATTTGACGAGCTGGAAAAGTCTGCTTGACAAGTTTGAGACTACAAAGACTTAACTTGTTTCAACGCAAAGGAATCCACTTAACTAAGTAACCTCATTGACTATATTTATAGCAGTAGCAGCATTAGTAGCGGTAGTTTTCCCGCCACACACGGTTTATGATTGCTCAACAGTTCAGTTAAATTTGTGAACTGCTCGACTGCTTCCGCGGACATGCGACCAATCAAGGATGAAAGAAACATTTACATAGAGGTCCTTCTTCCCATGATTATTTGATCGGAAAAAGTGATTATTTAGTTTGAAATAAGGAAACCTTGTCTTATATATATATATATATATATATATATATATATATTGTGTATTTTGGTATCAAGTAATTATTTAGGCAAGTATTGTTAAAGACTACAGGATATTTTTCTTTATGATCTTCTGTTGTAGATGTTCAAGTCTTCTAGTAATTTTTTCCTAGATCGAGATTCAGATTGCGGAAAAATTGTCCCATATCTTTTACCCAAGCGCTTTCAACCATTTCTCTTGTGTAAAAGATATGGGACAATTTCTCTGCCATCTGAATCCCGATCTACAAAAAACTACTAGACAACTTGAACGTCTATAACAATGAAAAAGAAATATTTCGTGGGTTAAAAAATATCTGCCAAAATAATATATACACTCACACACACACACACACACACACACACACACACACACACACACACATATATATATATATATATATATATATATATATATATATATATATATATATATATATATATATGCTTCAATTACTGTGAATTGTTATATATCTTGAGGGGAAATACATTTTGTTTAGAATTAAAATATTCCAGGAATTTCGAGTGCCTAGATAATTTTAGATTGGAATGTTGTGGCCTCAGTAAAATTTAAATATTTTTTTATTTTACTTTAGGGCATTTCGGCAAAAGGGTTCTTATTTCTGTAAAATAATTTTTTTTTTTAAAAACACCTTTATTTTCTTTCTCATAATAATTAGAAAAAAACAACGAGTGTCTTTTTTGTCAGGAGCTTTAAAATATTTGTTTGTTTGGCCAGTGTAATTAAACAAACAATTATTCTTTAAAAATGAAAACAACAAAAAAACATTATCTCAATTTGAAAAGAAGTTTTGATTGAATGATACGGACATAGAATAATATATATAATAGGAAGAAAAAGATTAACATCTTTTTTTTCTTTTCTTTTCTTTTTTAATGCTGTTATCATCCATTATGAGTCGATTGTTGATATTAAAATGATAAACTTAAAAGATGCATTTCTCCTCCTCATTATCATCAGCATCATCTAATTAAGCAACGAAACGGTTATAATATCCCTTATAGACATTAACTAATAAATATATTTCATTTAGAAATCAAAATAAATATCTCGAATCTGTCGTTGATCGTATTAGACACACACACACACACACACACACACACACACACATATATATATATATATATATATATATATATATATATATATATATATAGCTTTTAATTATAACCATTCTCTTTATTTCATCACATTAATCTGTTGCCACCCCCTCAAAAAATGTGCTTGTAAAATCTTATGATATGTTATCCCTAGTTTTACCAAAGAAACTGAATAACCGTTTAAAGATTTAACTTAATCGACTAATCTGGTATTTATGTATCGCATGACAATTTCAAAGTGTGACACAAGGTCAGTATTATTAGGTGATGGAAACCGTATATTCAACTTGATACAGATAACAATTCAAGATTGTATATTCAGAGTGAGTCTTACTGAAATTATACACTTAACATTATTGGTAGAGTTAGACTGAAGACGGATTCCTATTTGCTTGGTTGTAATTAAGTTTTGGCATTGTTCGTCCGAAAACGAAATTCGGTCATAATGAGCTGAAACCAGGAAAACAGCATTTTGTCGGGGTGGGGGGGTCTGCTGTTCTTGTGTTTGTTTATTTTTTTATTCTTTATTCTTAACATTATCATGTTCTAAGTAACCAGACACGCTCCAATATTGAAGATGGACGATTATGCATTAAGATTAAGAATAAAATACAATGCAATGATTCAACTTCGGTTTCTTTGTTTAATGGCATTATTGTGTTAGTATAACATTTATTCTAACACTAACACCAACAAGTAAATGAATTAAAACTTTGTTCAATTCTAACAGTTTATATAATAACAAAACAATGACTATCAATATAAACGTTCTTCCTGTGTAGAGAGTCAAGTTTGAAAGACATACCGGTGTGATGGAGAGGAAATTGAGGATATCTGGTATCTTATGTTTTAATCAATTCTCGGAGATAATTTCTGATAAACTGTTTCCTGAAACTGGTCCGTAATCTCTATCTGAGCCTGGCACCAAAACTTCTTGACACATCACGTGATCGTTATGTCCAGTCACAGAAAGACTCTCCCTCAATTAACTCCACACACAGAAATAGACGTATATTACTGACCCAACAGCATCATGGGTTATTTAATGCCAAAGTTATCTTTATAGAAGAACAGTAGTGGTATTATCTAACCCATAGCTGGGGGTGAGGGAATTCATGTATTTCTCAAGGTTATTAGTTCGAAAGTGAATGTAATACCGTGACTGAAGTTTGAAGTCGCTATGATGTTGTAGTCCAGCGCGTTGGACATTACACCACGCAGACCCCCCACCCCCACCCCACACACACACAATGCAATGAATATTCACGCTCATTAGTGTTTTTGGTTTTTAACTTTTTCGTAATATAAAATTCGAGATTTAAACCTTCAGATAAAGCTTATAAGTATTGTTGTAAAAGAAAACATTTTCAATTGACTCAAAAACGTTCTATCGGACGCACATCTATCCCCTGCAGAGAGATAAGATCCCTAAAAAAAGGTGCATCTTAGGTATGACACTAAAAGGCATCTGATGGTGAGGCTCCAGTTCTGAGGATCTGGTGAATATGGAGTAACACTTTACTGCCATTACTCTGTTCACTCTAGGCTGGAGTGGTAGTACTTGTTAGGATACCATCTATAGGTCAAATAGATCTGTTTAAATATTCGTATTTGATAGAAAAACCTTATATCATATAACTGTAAATTAACTGTATTAAGAATAGTTATTTGAAACAATAATTGTTTACTAAGGATTATCTTGAAACTCTGTCTGCAAACAAATGATTATTTCTAAATGGAAATGATTAATTGAAACCATATAACTGTGTTTAAAAAACCTCAAGAAATAAAAATACAAAAATGTAAATATGAATATAATTAACGCAATTCTTTAACCTCTAGGCATACAATTATCCTAGACTGATTGATATGCCATTAAAACCAAATAAATCTTGAATTGCCTTGAGAAATTTGCTTTTCGTGGTGAAATATTCCCAGATTTGTTCAAATAATGGAACACAATGTTACTATTGTTTTTGTTTGTTACAACGTTTCGAAAAATCCGCTATATAAACTTCGTAAATGGGTAAGTTTCTTATTTTTGTTTTTCCAGACCAAGATGGCGAACTGAATGAGTTAATTCCCCCCCCTCCTCCTCCCCCCCCCCCTAAACAAACTTGGAATCTTTATGAGTCTTCTAAAACTCATAGACAATTTGGTGTCGCTAATATTCCGTTTACATTGAGCATGCTTTTTGAGGAATTGTTTTGGGGTGTTTTTTTTTTCTTTATCTGAACGTGTAACTTTTAAAATTTTGCGACTATCCCTTGTTGCTGTTTGGTTTGTAGTATTTTACAGCATGTCAACTCGTGTAGGGTTATTTTATGACGAAGACGTTTTGTTCTATTCACGTTTGATGGGTATTCAGTTTTTTTAAACTGAATTTTTAACATTTTTTAAAACTCATTTTTCCTATTTAACCCATAGTTGGGACCCTAACAGGTACTCCCACACCGGGTTAGAGTAATGGCGATAAAGGTGTACTCCACACTGCCAAAAGCTTCAAAATTGTAACTTCACCATTAGATGCAGTTTAACGTCATACACAGGGCACTAGGACCCTCAGCCACCGCCTTCTTGCACATATATGGTAAAAAGGGTAAAAAAGTTGGGACAATCATAAAAGTGCGAGGGTTTGCCGTGACTAGCCGATTGATCGGAAGGGGCCTCTCGAACCGCCCGTTTGCCCCAAGTAAAGACCAAAATGCCATATTATTGTCTGTTATGCACAAAGACATGGTGATGACACTCTTGCTGAAAACCTATGAATTTTTCACTGCAAACAACTGAAGCGTATCGTTATTGTTCTTATGAATCTTTGTAAAATCACATCTCGTCCTTTTTATTATTTTCAATGGATGTAAGTGATACTGAATGATGGATTATAATCTTATGAGAGAGAGAGAGGGGGGAGTTTTCCCAAAAAAATTGCCAACTCAGTTTCTGTCAATTACTGCGACATACCAGTGACGTAAAATCATATATCTTGACAACGTAAAAAGAAATGATTCATACCGTTTCCCAATGCATTATCCTAAAGTAACCGGTTACATTAGGAATTCGAATTCGGTTCGCCAATTTAATTAACTATGCTGGCATTCATAAGATAAGCAGGTATTTACCCAACCCTTTTGCCACAGGTAGGATGTGACATAAGGTTGCAAGTATGGAACATTCTGAGAGGGTCGAACTCGCTTTTCAGGAGCAATCGATCTACCTGCTATCATTATAACAGGTAATTCCGTAATCTTGATATAATATCTCTCAACTCTACGTAACTAATGAACCAAAATCTTATGAATAACTTAAATGATTTATCTATTGGAATGAAAAGAATGTGATCAATAGATGAATTCTTTTGGAAAAATGAGTAAAGCTAGTCCGAACCCCCACCCCAACCCCATTCTGTTGAACTTGTTTCACATTATTGCATGTATTCATATAAAAATAAATATCGAAAAACCACAAGAGTTTATTTATTTTTATAATAATGGAGATGAATATTAAAATTCCAATGATTTTTATCCAGATTATCTCCCTTGGCCTTTAATTGTATTATTCCTCGTTACGGTTGAAAAACGTCAAATAAGAGAAGCTTGTCTTTTTTAATTCTCTGACCTGTCAGGTGAAACTTAACCAGTGAACCAAACTGTTTATTTTCATAATTGGTCTAGTCGACTTTAAAAGAATCTTCATATTGATCAATGACGCTACAATTCGGCTCTGATGTTTAAGCATTCAGTTCTGCTTGGATGGAAACAATTGATTAACAACCAAAAGAAGTGAATATTAATTTTTCAAGAAAGCGTGTCCAATGAACTCTCTGTTCTCTAATAGTTATTTATTGTGCGGAACAAGGTCAGAGTAATGAATCATCCGGGGAAGATCAGTTCAACTTTATTAACGAATTGTTCAGCAAAATAAATTTATTAACAATTGTGTTACGGTATGCGCTAATGTAATACTTACGGGCTAAAGAGTAAAAATCGTCGGGGTGGTCTAAAGTCGGTATCAGCCAGACAGCGAGGGAGTCTATCCCCTTTTCACTAGTGCTAGACCAAGGAGATTGTTTTGGTGTCTGAGGTGGAGCGCCAAACCTATCATCAGCTCCTCAATTTACCGCACAGATCCGTGTGCTACTCTTACGCTGAGTTGGCGATGGTTGGTATCGAACCAGGAACCTTGTGGTTCCTAGTCAGGCACTCTACCGACTGAGCTATACTGGCCCTATAGTTAAGTTACGGACTAATTGTACTTTATTTTGGGACACAGCTACACTAGAGAACTGTTAACGTGCACGGGTTGCTATATTACGCTCCCCGGGCGGTATTTTAGTTTATTTTCCTTTGTCTAAAAACAACATATTTTTACTTTTCTCTATAGAAATAAATAAGTTCTAACTGTTAGTAACATCTGTATACATTCTGACTACTGACAATCCCTTTCTCCGTCATTGTCAATGTATTTCTATTGTTAAATAATTAACAATGTTTTTACATACTAGCAAGAATATGCACCCCCCTGGTGTATGCATCTAAGTTTTAATGAAATGAAATATATTAAATTAGAAAGACTAACGAAATTAAATAAGAACATTTAAAAAATATTACACTTATTTTGATTATATTTTAATTGGTTTCTATATAAAATCATTCATATGATTGATTTTAATATGCTAGGGAATAAAACAATAGAATTAGAGCTCAATAACACCAAGTAATTATTTGTTAAAACCAGAATGCAAAATAACCACACCATATATTATGTAAACCTTTATTTCTTAGTGATATATAACACACATTGTAGGATTTTAAACAGGCAAATCTAAGTCAGATTTTCATAGAGACAACGTTAATAAATAATATTCATTCTATGTATTAATTATTTTCAATATGAATTAAATACTAATTGATACTTACGCAATTCATGGGGGTATTCTGACGTAAGCAGTGGCGTAGTTTCAGTTACAGACAGGCACCGAATCTACATTATAATAAAATTTGCGACAAAAATATTTTTTCTTTTTTTTAATTCTTTAGGAATGTCCTAAAAAGTCTGGCACAAGGTCACGATTGATAACCACCCCGTATTTGTCTGTTTATCAAGGGAGAGGACCTTTAATTTAATCATATATCCCACAACTTGTGTACGGGTCTTCTATTAAAGATTTAACTGTCCCTATGATTTCCCTAGGATCCATTCAAGTCTTGGCTTCATATTGCCCAATGCTCTAGAGACAACTGATATTGTTCATATCGCTGTGTCCTACATTCACTGGGTTGCAATCTCGGGATCCCTACTCTACCCTTTTTTTTTTTTCGATTTAAGGAATATTTCATTCGTTCAACAAGGTATTGGGCGGCTAAAACTTATCGATGCATGAAGTGAATAGAGGTCAAGTAGAAGCCAACAAAAGGGTCAAACAAAGGTCAACAAAAGGTCAACTATGACACAAATTGCGGATGTAACTTCTCGTCCAGCTTATTTAAAAAGAACAAAAGTAAGATTCAACGGAGTAGATTATCTTCTTTTTTTTTTCATTGAGACAAGGTTCACTTCCGATGCTCGTGTGTTCACTGAAGAACCCTTTCAATAGCATGAGTACTCTGACTTCCCTCCAGCTGTACAACTTCATGTGCAACAATGATCGATGATGTGTTGTGCTGGAACACATTCCTTTCTTTGCATTGATTAAAACTTCCTATGTCTCGTTTTTCTGATGAAGACCCCAATTTTATTAGGGATTGGGGTTGTACCTAATATTTCGATAATCAGTGTGTATTATACTGGGTCAACCCCTTCCCCATAGAGTAAGAGTTAACAAATTAATCTCTCAGAGTATTATCACTGCACTGAGTTCGATTTTCACTCGTGACCTTGCGCCAGCCTAATCTAAGTTTAGAAAATACCTATATTAATCTGAGACCATAAACCTGTGTCTCATGTGAGAGTAATTATGAAAGAATAATTATATATACATATAAATATATATATATATGTGTATGTGTTTATATATATATATATATATATATATGTGTATATATATATATATATATATATATATATATATATATATTGTCATGGTTACTGAATATCTTTCTTGGAGGGTGTGTGGCTTGAGTCTCATGTGATGTTTATATCTCTTAGACATTGTAATCAGAATTGTTTATCTCATGTGAAATGTATTAGCATAATTATATACATTTTCCTCTTTGTGGTGACTGACTATAATTTCTTGGAGAGGTGTAGCCACAAATTTATGTGTCATTCTAATTTTATTGCAATAGAAACATTTTAATAAAAATGTAAAAGGTGTGGGTGGATTGAATACTATTTGCTTCTTGGTGTCTGTAGCACGGATTGCCATTTGTTTGGGCCAAGGGAACAAAATAAATATATTCCTTGCAGAATTGCAATGATAGAATAAAGTTTCTATCATGGTTGTCGAGGCTACAAAATATTATTCTTCTTTTAATGACAACGTGACTTCATTCATTTATATGATGCTTACATTGTTGTGTCAATATATATATATATATATTAATAAGTCATCCACAGACACGTGTTTCGGCATATCATGCCTCTTCAGTGTGGCTAGACACAACTATCCTTGGGTAGGGTTCGAACTCAGACTGACCGCATGGTAGTCCGATATCTTATCCCCTCGCCCACTGACAGCTGATGCGGGGACTGGTGTTTTTAAACTATTAAATACATAAGAATGTATGTGTCTTTCGGTCACTGAGAGATCAAATTTCCGGAGAAATACACAAACCCCTCCGCACGAGCAGTATGTGACACAAGGTCAATTTCTTAAGCGGAGTTTAATAAGTTTTCTTTCTCCTAGTCTGGTTATCTAGCCAAGGTTAAAGGTCTGCCCTACTATTTACCCATAGCTGGAAGGAGAATTGGATTCATACCTTTCCCAAGGGTATTAGCATCATATGAAATGCAAACAGCTTCGTCCAGGAATTGAACTCGGGTCGACGAGTTCATTTCCTACGACTTTAACCATTAAACCACGCGCCTCCAACGCAATGTGTACAAATAAACTGTCACGTAGTGTAATGGTCGATTGGTTGGATTTTACGGCATGTCAACCTTTGTTCGGTTATTTTATGCCGAAGACCTTTTCTTTTATTTATTCTTGATTGGTATTCAAAATTTATTTTTCAAACTCAATTTTTAAAGATGTTTTCTTTTTCTATTTAACCCATAGATGAGAGCCTAACAGGTACTTCTACTCAGGTTCAAAGTAGACATGGGAGTAATGGTGATGAAGGAGTACTCCACACTCTTCAGAGCTCCAAAATTGGAACTTTATCATTAGATGGAGTTTAACGTCATACCCAGGACAGTAAGACCATCAGCCGCAGCCTTCTAGCACTTATATGATACAAATGGTTGGGTGTTTCCATAAGGGCAATAGAGTTGGGACTCATATAAGTGCAAGGGATGAGTTCTAAAAAATGTGTTTAAAAAATTTAATGTACAAAAAAATGAGTTTTAAAAACTGTTTTAAAAAATGCCCATCAAGAATGAATAAAACAAGACGTTTTCGGAATAAAATGACCCAACAAGGATTGAAATGCCGTAAAATCCAACCAACCAACCTTTTTATCGACCATCCAATAAACAGGAATCTATTTTCCTCGAATCATAAAATGTTTTTAGTCAATAAACAAATCAATGTTTTATTGTTTCTATAAAAGATTTCTTTATCTGACCAATCCGTTTATTTGTCTCTCCTTATTTTTATCTTTCAAATTCATTTTTATTGCCTTTCCATTTAGTTGTTCTACTTGGTTGCTTTTCACTTAAACAATTCTTTGATTCCATGAAAAGAATATCTTTTAGTTTAAAGGTTTTTACGTATCGACAACAGCAAAATCATTTTTATCCAGATCCCCTAAAACTGCACTGGGATTTGGCGCCAATAATTCTAAAGCAATCATCTCTCTTTCTGTGAATGCAATAGATTGTTCAGAAATTTCATTGCAATCTCATCGATTGTCTTAATATGCACATCTACTCTTCTAAAAGAACCTAAAAAAACGAGTGAACATTTTTACAGACTTTTTTTTTATTGTTCACTTCATTGTATATTTCTTTTTTGCAATTTTAGATCTTTAAATCAAAGACATCCGTAAATTAAGGAATTTTCTGAAATTGAAAAAAAATCCCTAAAAATCTTCAGCTGAATTTCTATTCTTAAATAAATTGCCGTGTGTGTGTGTGTGTGTGTGTGTGTGTGTGTGAGAGAGTGTTTACCCAACCCCTCTGCCATGAACAGGGTGCGGCACAAGATCAATTTTTAAGCGGTGTACAATACACAATTCAAGTGATATTTCCCCTACTCCCTTTCTTTCTTATATTTTTTCTGTGTAGCATATCCTTTTTCTCCCCTTTATTTCTTTATAATAAAAACGGAATGGCTTATTATTTAGCTGAGTAACGACACTCATAGAAAAATTCAGCGGATAAGTAAGTAACACCCGATAATCAGGATTTAAATTTTTGCATTTCATCTTGGAAGATCTTATTTTTAACCAGAGGGTGTTGCAAAATGATAACGGTCTAAAATTAAGAAATACGATTATATATATATATATATATATATATATATAGATATATATATATATATATAGAGGATATGTGCTTAATTGAAGTCATACCTAATTTTGAAAATTGATTAGTTAATAATTAATGAATTTAGGCGGGCATATATGTTCAAATGTACGGCTAAACGAATCGAGAAAATGTCGGCTAAAAAGCCATATCAAATAAACACATCGTTTGTTTACTTACTCTCATATATATATATATATATATATATATATATATATATATATATATATATATTAATGATCAGCCTCGAATTTGAATTAACAAATTAACTTTTTCTTATAAAATGAGAACAAACTCTGAACAACAACCCTGTCGGTGAGGCTTAAAATACTCTGCAGAGGGGTAAGACCCTTCCAACAAATGGTGTCCTGAATATGACAGTAAAATGAATCTGATGGTGATGTTCCACTGCTACAAATCTGAGAAGTGTGGGGTACCTTTTCATTACCATTACTCCCAGGTCCACCCAGACCCGAAATGGTAGCACCTGTTATGGTTTCCTCTATAGGTTGAATTAATCTGCTAAAAACTATTTGTATTCGATAGGAATACTTGGTGCCATAAACTGTTAATTATTTATTTTATTAAGAATAGTTACTTGAAGATATAATTCTGAATTAAGGATTATTATTATCTACTTGAAACCATATAACTTTGTACAAACAAATTACTATTATTAACTAGAAATAATTATATGAGACCCTATAATTATTGATATTAGATAGAAATATTTTCAACTATATAACTTTCAATAAATGATATGTATTAGATAGAAATACTTGGTATTATCTAACTGTGAAAAAAAAAGAAGCAACTACACAAAAAACTGTAAATATAAATGTACATTTATATTTACAGTTTTTGCTATTTGAATAAAATAAATTGACAACCGTTTCTGGATTGAAATTATAAGATTTTTAAGCAATTTCATATGTAAATGTATTAAAAACAAGGATTTTGGAAGGGCTTCATATTTGACTATCCTTTAAAACTAATTGCTCAAAAATTGGTGAAAGTTAGAAACCTACTTATTGGTGTCAGTACTTATCATACCAATACCCAACTTTTCGTGGTTGTGTCATTTTGATATTTTTTAAAAATTGAAAATCGACCTACCCTAATGTACAATGAATTCGGTTTCTTAATCTCGAAGTATAAAATCATGATTAATATCAATCAATCAATCAATCAATCGAACTGATCAAATTAAGAAATGTTCTTTCAAGGATTAATAAAGGTCAAGTGATTGCCAAAAACCGGTTTAACCCTTTCGTTATTTTATCGGCTGTTAAACTGACATGAAATTAAGATTAATTAAATGTGAGAGGAGAAATAGTGACTTAAAAATATATATAAACTCCTTTTACTGATTTCTTCCTGACTGCAATTCACTACTATATTAAATAAAAACTAATTTTCTATGTATTTAATCCAAAGAAAAGGGGACGCAGTGGTGTACTGGTTAGAGTCGTAGGAAATGGACTCGTCGACTCGAGTTCAAATCCTGGACGAAGCCACAGTTCACATAGTGCTAATACCCTTGGGAAAGGTATGAATCCAACTATTCTCCCTCCAGCTATGGGGAAATAGTAGGGTAGACTGGGCTTTTTAACCTTGGTTAGGTAACCAGCCTAGGAGAAGGAAAACTCTGAATTCAAACCGCTTAGATCTCTGCTTAGAGTGGTCACTACTAGAATAAGCTCAGTCCTACTTAGTGATCTATTTCAATTTTTTTAAATGCTTAACGATACAGCTTTTTTTATTTTTAATATTACTAGCAAGAATATGCACCCTCCGTGCGTAAATATTTAATTTTTATTGTAATTGAATATATCAAATTAGTAAGACTAATAAAATTAAATAAGAACGCACATAAAATGATTACACTTATTTTAGTTATATCTTTATTGGTTTCCATATAAAATCATTAATGGGATTGATTTTAATACATTGGAGAATAAAACAATATTATAGATCAATAACACAATGTAATTTTCTATTAAAACTTGGTTCGTTAAAACCAGTATGCAAATTAACTACATCATATATTGTATAAACCTACATTTCTTAGTGATATATAAGACACATTGCAAGATTTTAAATGCACTAATAACATGGGCTGTTTTGAGGCAATTCTAACTCATATTTTCATAGACATCGTTGATAAATAAGATTTATTCTTTTCTATGTATTAATGATTTTGATTATAAATTAAATAATCATTGATAAACTTAGGCTTCAAAAATGCATGCATGCTAGGCCTTTACTTGGTATGGTCTTGGTAGTAACTAATGCATCAATAATAAAGAATAATTTATTTCTATTAATAAACCTAGTTGTTAATTAGCTAATTATGATAAATATCACTAATAAATTCATTGTAAGAATTTTTTCTAGGTTAGTGATAATATTAATTTATGCCATTGCATTCTCACCTCGAGTCAAAGAGTTCAGTTGGATTGCTGCCAGGCCTTTACTTGGTATGGCCTTTATTTAATCCTAAGTACCCTTATGAATAATAAGCTATGTACTTATACCTTCATATTCCTTTAATTTGTTTAATGTTTTGGGATGTTTTCATTTCAATTTCTTTGATGAAGTCTTCATAATTAATTTAGCGTAACACAGATCTGTTTACACCTGACGGAAGTGAAAAGAAAAAGCATTATGCCATGAGACAGAAACAAATGGTACATCTGGTAGCACTTTCAGTCTTGAAGATTTAGTCACTTTCTTTACTAATTGGTGTGCGTGTGTGTGTGCGTGTATGTGTATGTGTGTGTGTGTGTGTGTGTGTGTGTGTGTGTGTGTGTGTGTAAAGCTGGCTGGTTGGTTGGGTTTTACGGCATGTCAATCCTTGTTGGGCTATTTGATGCCGAAGATATTTTTTATTCATTCTTCATGGACTTTCAACATTTATTTCAAACTCTATTTTTTTCCTATTTAACCTATAGATGGGACCCTAACAGCCAATCCTTTGTATCATATATGTGCTAGAAGGAGTTGGCTGATGATCTTAATGTCCTTGTTATGACGTTAGATCCTATCTAATGGTGAAGTTCCAATTCTAGAGCTCTGAGGAATGTGTATTACCCCTTCATCACCATTATTCCCAGGTCCACTCTGACCCGGAGTGGCAGTATCTGTCAGGGTCCCATCTTTGGGTTGAATAGAAAAAAAGAGTTTTAAAACTGTGTTTAAAAAAATTGAGTATACAAAAATGAGTTTAAAGTAATTGAGTACCCATCAAGAATGAATAAAACAAAACCGTCTTCGACATAAAATAACCCAACAAGGGTTGACATGCCGTAAATCAAACCAACCAACCAACATTAAGTTGATCAATCTGTGATAACAAATATATATGAATTTTATCAACTTACAAAAACATTCAATTTTTTTTCTTTCCTTTTTTTAAATCTTTTTTCAGGTGATCCAACAAGAAAGTTGAAGCTTTCAACGCCGAAATCAACACTTTGCCTCACAATGACAACGAAGACGAAGACGACGACGATGATGAAGAGACATGAATGTTTTTCAAGAGTTGGCAGATCTTTATTTATTAAAGCGAAGACACGTCGTTAATTGCGTTTTTCTTGCAGTCACGTGTGTGCGGCCCCTGACTTGCATCTTGATGTCAACATAAACTTCAGAGGGTCCTGTTTTACGTGAGGGACACGACACAATCTATGGATTAAGAAATATTGTTATAGTCTGACTTGAAGGCCGAGAGGAATGAAGGAAGGAACAGAAAAAAGTTCATCAGCATTTGCTGATCTCTCTGAGGAAGAGCGGGAAAAAATCTTGGAAGTTATTCAAAGGGATTTTAGTCTTCGAGAACAAGAAAAGAAACGATTAGAGTAAGTTTTAGTGCTACATATGTACGCACTTTTTTACATTTTTATGTGTGAGAGTGGTGCTTGTGTGTATTTGTATGCTTATGGGTACGCGTGAATACATGCGACTGAGGATTGGTGATCAATCCTTATTCGAATCATAACATCATTAATATATGCATGAAAACATATGTGTGCGTAGTCTAGAGAGTAATGAGACGTTTATTTTTATTTTTCAGGTTGATAACTCTGATTGAAAAAAAAATGATCAATGTGGATCTTGAATACGTGTGAAAACATTCGGTTCTTGTTTTCTTCTCAGAATAGACGTTCCGTTTAGTAATTTTAGATTATTACAAGTGTGTTATGAAAATGGAACACCTCAGCACAATGCGACATAAAATTTTAACAATTTAACACAGGTTTACAAAAGTTCACATTTTTTAATGAACATTTGCCTTTCTTGAATAGTCTGGTCGAACATGAGAAAAATTCGACAAAAGATCATTAGATCTGATCGACGTTTGACAGTGAGAATGGTTGGAAATTAATTGAAATTTGTCAGCTGATTTTGAGTCAGGGGTGCCATCCTGAAAAATAAAAGAAAATTTACTTTCATTACTCTATAGACATACAGTAGTAGTGGATGATGTGCTGGACTGCGATATCGTAGTAAGCGAGTTCGAACTCCAGTCACGGTATTACATCCCCTTTCGGACTAATACTTTTTAAAGAATTATTTGTCTGACCTGAGACAAATAATTCGTTAAATATATTGTGTATTATTTGGATTTTTCGGAATATTACCCTCATCTTTATTGTTATATACACAACATTTCGACCGATGTGCCCTACGGCCTTCTTCAGGTGTTTCTTGTCGAACTCGGGAGCCATCGTCTTAATCGGAATCGTTCATGGAACTTCGAACTGAATCCTTTCTTTAATCTACGGGAGTAGACTGTTTTCATTTCGTTAACCATGACCGTATACAAGTTTTAAGCTATGTTAAGTATTTTATGTTATAATCACCCTTGGCCAGGATTGAACCTGTAACCTAGAGATGATTGTCACTTAGAACTGTATAAATTCAACGCTTATATTTGTTATACCATGTGTCCACCTGGACCTTTTTAACATTTTTTTTATTTTGAAGTTTAGAAATTCTTGTCCTATACAATAACGTTTTGCAGCCACATGGTTTCCCACTATTATTCATTTTTAGAGTTTTCTTGACGTGAGTCTTCTCCAAGATTTTTACATTAACATCTTCAATGTCCCAATAAGTATACATACCAAATTTAAGTCTACATAAAATAGTTTGACTATAAAGGACAAACTGTTCTCAATTATTAATATAGAAAGAAGAGAATGTGTCCATATAAATTCCTTTGTACAATAAATTCTATGAGTGAAGATAAGTTGTTGATTGTTGAGTCCTTTGTCTGGTTTATAACTGAACTACATTTTAAAATACTCTTTCTGCCGTTTGTTATATTAACAAAGATCCCAAGAGAATAAGACTTTGTGATTCATTCAGTTCGGTAAACACAAAACCTTTTGGGACTGTTTACTTTTATGTATCATATCTCAATTACCAAACATTTGTTCGCATTGCGAGACTCTTCAAAGCAAAATACACTAACCTTTAATGTGCTGCTTCCCACCAATCTATATATCTATATATATCGTGTTCCTTAATTGTACAACCGTTATCATCAGACCTACCACTGGACTGCCAAGATAGTACACTGCAGTGGACTGAGGTTTGTGTACTTTCTTTCCACTTAAAATATCTCACGCACAATTTTCACTCCATGTCGAGTGAGGTCATCGTCGTATGCGAGGGACTTCTATAAGCAAGCAGTAAGCAATGTCTCTCATATCCTCAAACCTTATCCACTTTTTCAAAAATTGACCTTGTGTTACATCCTGTCGGTGACGGAGGGGATGGGTAAATATATGTAATCAAATTTCGCATCTGATTACCTTCTATGCAAGGTGTGTTAAAAAAAGATTCGAGACTGAAACTATATTTACTGATAATACTTGTGTTCCTTAAAAGTACGACAGACATCATCTTGCTACACCCTCTGGTTAAAAATGAGCCTGTCCAAATCGTCCAAGATGAAATGCAAAAATGTAAATCCTGATTATCTGGTGTTCCTTATCTGAGGAATTCTTATTTCTTATGGGTGTCGTCACCACAGCTAAATAATGAACCATTCCGTTTTTATTATAAAGAAACAAAGAGAAGAAAAAGGACTTGCTACACAGAAAAATATTAGAGAAACAAACAAAGAAAGAAAGAGAGTAAGGGAAAGATAGAGAGAGAGGGTGAGCGCGCGGAAACGATAACACTAATCTGTTTCAATCGAACATAATGAAAAGAAAAGAAGGAATGAAAGAAAAAAGAGTGGGAGTGAGTTAAATCAAGATTATTATACATTTTACATATTGAAGTATTTGTCTATAACTCTTAATTAAACATATCAAACGATGTAATAATTAAATTATCATACTGTTGTATATCCACAAGTCCCTTTAGTGATTTATAAGTGTAGAAACAGAATCGGCGAACAATACTCGAATTTTTATCGTGTCTGACTGCATCAATTTTACTCTAAAGAATGTTGAAAAAATAAGCTAACCATACGATGAAATAATGGGAAATATTGGTGTACAAATGTACAGCCCAAATTGAATATATGCTTGAATGGTAATGGCAAAAGTAGGGCTTTTATATCTATTAACAGCTTTAACAGACGAATGTGTGTGTGTGTGTGTGTGTGTGTGTGTGTGTGTGTGGTCCTTTAGTCGACAGAAGTATTGGGATTGCTATCTATCTCTCTCTTTCTCTCTCTCTCTCTCTCTCTCTCTCTCTCTATATATATATATATATATATATATATATATATATATATATATATATATCCCAATACTTCTGTCGACTAAAGGATCGCACTTACACACACACACACACACTCACACACACAACATATATATATATATATATATATATATATATATATATATATATATTCACTAAAATGTCTAAAAACTTGTGACATGATTGCAAAATGATTATTCTCCGGTGTGGCAAATTTTTCCCTAACAATAGTAACGAAAGTATCACATAAATATGTGAAACAGCAACAAGACGTAAAAATTGCAAGTGTCCAACCAATCCATGGAAAACCTTGAAACCTTCCTAGATAGATCTACCCAAGCAATGACTTTATACCACCTAGCCAATTCTAGGCGAAACATTGGATCACGTTTTAGGCAGCTGCCCGTAATTTGGCATACCAGTTATGTATATAATTACGGAAATGATGTAATTATAATAACGGAAATTTCATTCTGATGATTGTTAAACTTCATATAATGAACATTTTGTCTTCATAATTAGAATCATTTGTTAGGTTTTATACCTGCACTACCATAATAGCATCGAGCACTTTTTCATACAAAAATCTCTACATGTGTGTGTGTGTGTGCGCGCGCGCGCGCGCAGGTATTGTTAAAGTCCACGGAATATTTCTTTTTTATGATCTTTAGTTGTAGATGTTCAAGTCTTCAAGTCGTTTTTCGTAGATCAGGATACAAAGGGAGGGAAAGTGTCCCATATCTTTTACCCAAGCTTTCAATCATTTCGCTGGTTATCCTAATGGGGACTGTTGGTTGTAGTGTTTGTTTGGTTTTATTCATCTGGATTTATTCATTTATTTATTATTTATTCAATTAGGAGAATCTTTTTTATGGATGCTTAGGTTAGTTATTGAACATGTGTAGTATATTATTTCCAGTGTTAAATGCTATTTTATTGATGTTAGGTGTGTTGTTTTTTATGCAAATCACCTCAAGAATTTGTAAACATTTTTATTGTTATTTTATATTGGATCTTGGTATTATTGGTAAGAATCTTCCCTATGTCGGAGGATGTGAATTTGTCAGTGTTATTGGTGCGTTTCGTAATTCTTTTATAGTGCTAGTATCGGAAAGATGGTATGTAAGTCAATGAGAGAGTGTCGTTGTAATGTGACCAATGTAGGTATTAATTTTTAATTTGTTTTTCGAGAGGCACTCTCGAAATGGGCATATGAATTTAGAAACTACGTTGGTTTGGTTTGGGAAGATTTGACTTGAGTTTGTGCTATTTTGAGGTTTGATGTTTTAAAAGTAAACTTGCTGCCAAAATACACTATATATATATATATATATATATATATATATTCACAGCCCAGATATAAAAAATAAACTTTCTATACTCTACATTGAGAGCCTATCTCTGTAGTTACAAACTGTGTCATATCATAGTTTTAGAATAAATGACTGAAGTCTGTAAAAAATATAACGTGGTATTATTTTAAGAAAAAGAAATTAAAACAAGATCTCTCCTCCCCTCCCCCCCCCGGCGGTTGAACATCATTCTAAGAGTTCTTTTTTGTGTCATGGCCCAATTTTTCTATTCATCTTCTAATAGTGGCTCGATGTTCCAACACTAATTCGAGTGTTTTCTTGGCTCGAAACCCCTGAAAAGACAAACATAACCTGCACGATTCCTGTGGCGTTATCTCGAACTGCTTTTAAGGTGCTCCTTTGTACCAATGGGTCTGTTAATCGTATGCCATCACAATGGACAATACTATGTGCAAAAAAAAAGATAAGAAAAATTGGCAGAAATATGAGAAGTGACCTTGGTTGAATTTTAAATAAATTAGACAAAATTTGATTCATCAGAGCGTCTACTTTTTTTTTCTTTTTTTTTTCTTTTTTTCTTTTTTGAGTTTTTTAAATTCCGATTGTTAGAGCGTCGGTGGAATTCCTGTCATTCTTTGTGTTCTTTCTCTTTCAAGATTGATTCGTTCTCCGTTTCTAATTTAATTTTCTTTCTCCTTTTTTTCTGTCGTTGTTTTCTTTTAGTTTTATTTGTTTGTTTTTTTGTTTTTTTTGTTTTTTTTCCTTTTTATATTATCGTTTTATTCGTGCCAGTTTTCATTCATCCTTTTCTTTCATTTTCTTTGACTTTCTCTCATATTTCACACATTTTCTTTTCTTTCTTTGTGTCCGTCTAATTCAGAAATCCTTGCTCGTCTATTTTTAATGTTTTCTCCCGTTCTTCCTTCTCTTTTTAAAACACTTTTTTCTTTTTCTAGACATGAAATAACTCAAGACGGGTTGATATGCCGTTAAAATCTACCAACCAACCTTTCCTTTTTCTTCTTTCTCAGGGAAGAAAAAGTGTATGCTACACAGAACAAATATAATAATAATAAGTGAGTACGGGAAAGATAGAGAGAGAAGGTGAATACGCGGAAGCGATAACGCTAATCTGTTTCAATCGAACTTAATGAAAAGATGAAAATACGGAAAGAAAAAAAGAGTGAAAGAGAGAGAGAGAATTAAATCAAGATTATTAAACTTTTTATGGCAGGCTTAGCTCAGTCGGTAGAGTGTCCCGCTGGGAACCCTAAGGTTCCTAATTCGATTCCAGCCCCCGCGAACTCAGCGTATGAGTAGCACATGGATATGTGCGGTAAAGTGGAGCTGATGGTAGGAGTGACGCTCTGCCTCAGACGCTCAAACAATCTCCTTGGTCTAGCGCTAGTGAAAAATGACGTGAAAAGGGGATAGACTCCCTCGCTGTCTAGCTGATACAGACTTTAGGCCACCCGACGACTTTTACTTACTTGAACTGTTTAGCTCTCTCTCTCTCTCTCTCTCTCTCTCTCTCTCTCTCTCTCTCTCTCATTTATTTTCCCTATTTTTCCTTCATCCGTGATCTTCTAGAGATAAGGGATTTGAGTTCAAATCTCACTGGAAATTTTTATTTTATTTCCGATCTTTATGGAATCAAGAAAATTAGGATCATACTCGTCGACAAAAGCGGTCACGAGTGACGTGTTTATTAAGCCATCTCATTCAAAATGTCCGGACTTCAGAATGACGGGTGCATACATTTTAAGATATATGGAAACTTCATATATATATATATATATATATATATATAATCGCTCTATTACCGCAAAAATTACCTGTTTAAGCCGTTTATCTTTACCATATATATATATATATATGGTAAAGACAAACGGCTTAAAAATAGGTCATTTTTGTGGTAATAGAGCTATTTCTACACACCAGTATCTGTATATAACTGAGTTTCGTCAGACCACCAACTTTATTGAAATTCATGGCAACTTATATATACATTTTTTCTCGGGATCTCTGAATAAGTGTTGGTATCAGTTCTAACCATCGCCTTAGAGTGCAGCGTTTATGTCCAGGAAAGAATTAAACAGTTTAGATATAAATGCCGCTCTCTAAGGCCGATATTCAGCCTTTTTTCATTACCATATATATATATATATATAGATAGATAGATATGAAAACACACAATGCTGTTAAAATAAGAATATTTTATATCATATTAATAGCTAATATTCAACAATATTTCGATTTATAAAAATCATCTTCAGAACTTGTTTTTTTATTCCGGACTCATCAAGAGAGAAGCTGAAAATAATTTGAATTCAAAACGAAAACATTGATGTTCCAAAAAGCGTACAAGTCATGCGATCAGTTGCTCTTAGCTGGTCTTAAACTTCACACCGCTATGAGTACATTTAAGTATTTGAATATTGAGGCAATTTGCTTCTTAATCTTTTGCTTTTGAGAATTCAAAATATTCAACATGATTCAATAAGAATCGAATTTTATTGCAATCAGCATAACAAGGTGTGTAGTACTGAATGCTGAATATATAGGGCAGATATTTCATAGAATTTTTGCATCTTTTTTTTTTTTTAATGTTTTCTTTTTATATTCTCCTTCTAACATCTTGTTCATAATCGATCAATGAAATTGAAAAGGCGAACTTACATTGAATATTTAGAAGAATTGCCAAACTAACAAGTTAATTTAGACTCCTCCCTCTCCCTCCCCCGACTCAAAATCCTTAATGGCATCCTGCAATGTTCGACAATAAAAATAAAAATTTGTATTTGTTCAAATAATTATGAGTAGTATTTTTCAAAATGTATGAGCATTACCCAACATTCTGGCATAGGCGGGGGGGAGGGGCAAAGTTTAGGTTCTGGACATATATGTCGAAAAGAAAAAAAGATGTGATATTGTAAAAAGTATCTAGTACCTCTAAAGGAGGTACCTTCATTACTGAAATGAGGTAACCAAGCAAGTACCCGGTACTATTAGGATTATCTCATGTGATAAGTCGTATCGTGGTAGTTAGTGCGCTGACATGTTGTGCATTGCTTCACTGTGTGATTTGAAAGCCACAGAGATAAATATGCAACGTAGTCTAATTCAGGAAGGTATCCTTTACGAGTTCGATTTAGGCCATACCAATTTGTTGTGCGAAAGATAAGGACACAGTTGATCACGTTAAAATAACCAGAAAAGTTCAAGAAATTTCGTTCGGGTTGCATGAACCTCACCGATTAGGCAAGGGCAGGCAGGTCTAAAACCGTGGATTCTGATGCCATGGTCCAGGCTAAGGGGGCGTTTATCGTGTAATGGTTATCTTCGTAGGAAATGGACTCTGTTTCACGATTTCAAATCCTGGTGAGGCTGTTTGCATTTCATACAATGTTAATACTCTTGGGAAAGGTATGAATCCAGCTATGGGTAAATAGTAGGGCAGACTGGGCTCTTTAACCTTGGTATAGCAACCAGTCTAAGCGAAAGAAAACTCTGAATTCAAACCTGTTAAACTGTAAAAAATGATCTTGTGTCGCATTCTGCTGGTGCGGAGGAGCTGGGTAAATACATATAGAGGTATATCTGACGGGTAACATTCGGAGAGTATCAGGCGAGTTCAGCATCTCACCGCCCAGTGTAGATCGTTACGTTCATGACCTCGGCAAGACCACCCAGAACAACTGCTGACTTGTTATGTATTGCTTCACTCAGTTTGTTTTTTTTTAATTGAAAGCTGCACAGATGAATTTGCTAACTTATGCTTAATTCGTTCAAACCGGGTCATAATGCCGCGGAAGTAACCAAAAAACATGTTTTTTACAAAAGGTATAAGGTGCAATTGATGGTTAAAAATGTTCACTTGGTTTTCAAGAACCTCAAAGATCGGGCAATGTCGGGCTAAGCCTAAAACTGGATTTCATGCTCCCAACCATAGAGGTAAATCCGATCTGATAGTATTAGGTGAGTTCCGCATCTCATAACTCAGTGTGGATCGTAATGTTCACGACCTCGGCAAAAGCATTCAGAATTATTGAATTGTGCCTTACGTTACCAAAATATTGCAAAACTTTTGACTTAAAAATGGAATCGCTTATCTGATTTTGTGAGACTGTCATTTCTTTTATCACCTTTCGCGAAAACTGATTGAAATCTGATTACAGACTTTCTCTGTCATTTATTGTGATTAATTCATTTTTGTTTGCCTTTTTTTTCTGTTTATAATTGTTTTGATGAAAATACTTTTAACGTCTCTCCTCAAAACTGATTTAATCTCTCTCTTCTTTGTTACTCGTCGTCCGATTCGTCGACGACAGAGTTTCATTTTTGTCATAATTGATACAATCAATACATTTAAGCATAGCAAACATTCTGATTTAAAAAATAAATAAATTCAGTTTCTTAATTTCATTCTACACAAACCCGTAATCAAATTCTGTAAAAAAAAATCTCCCAAAACTACAAATACATACAGTCGGCTATGATAAGTCTTTAGCCACTCTTTATTACAGCAATTTTCGTTTGTGTCATTGGAATTGCAGTCTCAGAAGACTATATAGTTCTTATGCCCCTGAAGTTACAGCGGCTCCTATGACTGTGAAGTCCAATGTTCGAAAAACAGACTCGACCACAGATGTCGCATCTGAAGGTTGTCCCTGAAGATGTTGATGTGCCGGTGCTTTGTTGCTGCCGCTTTCTTCTGGACCTCTTAGCTTCATTGTGTTGCGCCAGGGTGTAATAACATCTTATTCTTGTTGACGAGCAGTTAAATGGTCTAAAACACTGTCAAATATTAGTGAAAGGACTACTTCCGCTATTTTAAATCAGTCAGATTGACAAGAATGTCTACCTTTTTCAAGAAGATTGAGTGCCGTGTCATATGAGCAAAGTTGCAAAGGCCTGGAAAGAATCGCAAGGTATCAAGTCACTGCCATGGGTAACCTAAAATCCTGATATGAATCCAATAGAACACGTTTAGGAAGCACCTTGACCGAAAATTCGAGAACGTGCATCCAAAATCACGTCAATTGTAACCCTTAAAGGAGTGACAAAATATTGATCAGACGATTATTAATAACTTGATCAAATTCATGAAAAATCGAATACAAGTACTGAAACTAGCAAATGGAGGACCTATCCCATAATAGTTCCAAGCATCTTTTATTTATGTTGGTATTACATAATTAAACTTTGAAATTAGATGTAGTTTGTTTTTCCTGAAAAAAAACCTTTTCGTGGGTCATTGTATATCTAATGGAAAGGTGACAAAAGATGTTTTGTAGAAACCTGAATATTAAACTTTAAAATATTTGAGGAGGGTGTTCTTTAAATAAAACAGAATCGTGACTCATGGAAGTATCTACATTAACAATCAAACTTATCATGACATACTATCAAGTCACGTTGGAAGCAAATGTGCACCTGTCAGATCACCGAACTTGAGCAATGAGGATCCTGTTCAGTCTTTTAAAAGGAAAACAGTTATTCTTGGTTTCTACCAAGACCTCCCACCAGGCCAGGATGTGACACAAGGTATTTTAATGGGAGAATCAACGCACAAACCGAAGCTTATGCGTGGCTAGTTAAAAAAAATGTGTGGTTGTTGGGGACTGTCAATCAGAGGCGAACAATTAATTGATACATACTTACAGGATGTATGTTTTTACAATCACCAGAGAACTCAAGTCTGTAAACAACAGGCGAGTAAATGCCTTACGCTAAATGGTGAAAGTTTAACTCATGTCTCCCCTATACATATATAAAGAATTAGAGCTCTTGGTTATTTTTATACGCATTTATGTATAAGTGTGTATATGCATGTTTTTATATTTATATATGTGCAGATATGTGCACACATACACGCATATATATATATATATATATATATATATATATATATATATATATGGGGAGGGTAAAAAATATCCAATTTGGGAATTATTGTATTTAGGATCATCTATATCCTCCATAAATCCAGATGGACACCTGTAGATTTATACAAGGATTATTTCAAGTCCATAAGAGAGCTCAATGTAAGATAATTATTAAATTATATAAAGAGTAATATTTACACTTCCAATAAGAAAGAAAAACTCAACAGACCATCATTTGGTTATTATACATTTATTTCAGTCAATAAATCCAAAAAAGAGACCAGTCTCATCAGATAGCCATCATAAAATGGAGAATAAGATATACTAAAATTGATTTTTTTAAAACCTGAAAACCTTTAGAATTTTCTCACACACTCACCTATATATATAGTCTAACCTAAAATCTGAATACTTACTAAAATATTGTCCATATCCATGCAGACATGGCAAAGAGCACAAATATCACATTTTCAACACAAACTAAACTCATGTAAACAGAAATATGCATGCATATATGCACACACATAGACGCACACACAAACACAATGTGGAGTTTCCCTTGATTGCCATTGCTCCAGGTCCAATCTGGCCAGAGTGGTAGTACCTGTTAAGAGTCTTATCTATGGGTTGATTAGAAAATATGTGTTTAAAAATGATTGAGTACCCATCAAGAATGAATAAAACAAAATGTCTTTGGGATAAAATAGCCCAACAGGGGTTGACATGTCATAAAATTCAACCAATCGACCAACCAACCAACATGCATGCATACATAATCCCCGATGCACTTATTTGCATCCGTTATAATTATGACAAACACCGAAATAGATGCAGAGAGAGAGAGAGAGAGAGAGAGAGAGAGAGAGAGAGAGAGAGAGAGAAAATATGTCATTTTGATTTTTTTAACTCTGAGCTCTTTCCAAAATGAAAAAAATAAGCTGAAAATGTCTGCTGCATTAATTCAATACTAAAAGATAGAAAAAAAAAGAAAGAAAAAACGTCCCTTGGTTCAATTCCATCCTCATCATTTTACCTGGGACACAAGATATTCAAAACCAAAACGAGATGGAAATTCCTCAGCAAGATTATTCACAGAAATGCCAAGGGAAATTACTCCAAATTCTAATTTTTTTTTTTCTCTTAAAATTGACGAGATTTTTTTTTTCTTTTTCCGCTCAAAGAAATTTTTACCCCAAATTTTATGAATGTAATCAAGTGAAGAAAAAAAAACTGATGACTCTCAGTTACGTAACTCATCATTTGATTAAAAACGAAAAGACAAACAATAATAATTAAAAATGAAAATCTTCTAAATTTTAATGAAGAAATTAAAAATAATTTTCATTTTTTTTTTTCAATCAGAGTGAGGATAAGTTGGTGAGGATTAATATTTTTGTTTACTGATTTCAAAGTTGTTCATTTCTAGAAATATTATTATTCTATAAATACTAAATGAGGATGATTTCTACAATGGTGTTGTTCCTATGAGTTGAGTGAGTTGTTAGAAAAAGAAGTTAGGATTAAGATGATAAAAGATTATAGGAGTCAAAATTATAAATAATAATGATTGACAAGGCTTCATATAAAAATGAAATAAAAACAAGTATACAACTATTTCAATCATGAGATTTATTTACCCATGAATCAAATATTGGCATTAAAAAAACCCATAACAGGTTTATGTACTGGTAATGATATTAGCCACATCTACCGCATTATATATATATATATATATATATATATATATATATATATATATATATACCGAACCTTGATAGAGCGTTTGGCTAGAAATCACAAGGTTCCTGGTTCGATACCGGCCCTTGCCAACTCAGCGTATGAGTAGCACAGGGATCTGTGTGGTAAAGTGAGGAGCTGATGGTAGGTGTGGTGCTCCACCTCAGATGCTAAAATAATCTCCTTGGTCTAGCATTAGTAAAAATGGGATAGACTCCCTCGCTGTCTGGCTGATACCGACATTAGACCACCCCGATGACTTTACTTACTTACTTACTTACTTACTTATATATATATATATATATATATATATATATATATATGAGAAGTAAACAAACAGACGATGTGTTTTGGCTTTTTTAGCCGACAATTTTTGGGGAATATGTGCTTAATTGAAGTCGTACTTAATTTTTGAAAATTAATTAATTAATAATTAATGAATTCAAATGTAAGGCTAAACAAATCGAGAAAAATCAATCTCTGTATGTACATTTCAGCTTATTAGGCCTCATCAGCAGAACTATAGACAGGAAGACCGCTTTGTGCGTAATCCAATATATATATATATATATATATATGTATATATATATATACATACATATATGTAAAGATAGATAGATATGTGTGTGTGTTATAAAAAATTAAGATATTGGGTTTTTAAGCATGAATGGCTGATGAATGTAAGTGTTAAAATAGATTAATAGTGCAGTATCATCTACATTATTAATTTGAATATAATTGGTAAGTCAACAGTATTACTTAAATATTAGTCAATTTTAACACTTACATTCAATATCCATCCATGCTTTTAAAAAAATAACAGTATCTTTCTTTTTTTATTTTCTATAACACAAATATGCAAAACCCTTACAATAACAATGTGTGTGTGTGTGTGTGTGTGTGTGTTTATTTTTTACTATGACTTTATTTTAAAGTTGAAAGTATACTTCTGCCATTGTAGATAATTTTAGCTTTTGTTTTCATTATTTTTGTCATCTGTATTTCAGCTGTTTTAAATGAGTTGAAAAAAAAGAATCCCATCAAGTAAAATGTTTTATGTACATTACCAACCAAATATGAACTGAAGTTTATGTTAGTAGATTTTCTCCTAATAAAGATTTTTTCACTTCTCTTCTTATTCATTTAAGATCTTTTTGTATTACACTTTGATGGTTTATTCAAAAAATTAGAAGCATTTCTTGGCAATAGGGTCATTACATATTGTTTCAAACATACATGCAAACGTATGGAAGAGTGACTAATATATATATATATATATATATATATATATATATATATATATACATATACATACATATATACATATGTGTATTTGGGCTGCATTCTTTCATTTATACATGTAGAATTAAACAAAAGACACATTTGAAGTGCCATCATCAGGATGATGATGGCACTTCAAAGTGCCGAAAGTACTCGGGACCTGAACTTTGGTGGACTTATCCACGAATTCCACCCAAAAGTTGGCCAGAAAACTCGAAAAGATCAAAAATTTTGCTGATAAAAAGAGAGAAAGAGCACACAGTAAATATCCAAGGAGTTATGTTTTTAAGCCTGTAACCATCAAGGAAAAACACAGCATAA
This sequence comes from Doryteuthis pealeii, assembly GCA_023376005.1. Lineage (NCBI taxonomy): Eukaryota > Metazoa > Mollusca > Cephalopoda > Myopsida > Loliginidae > Doryteuthis > Doryteuthis pealeii. Next base: position 65,687,478 of record CM042150.1, on the reverse strand, counting down.
ATGAAGGCAGGAATCTGGGATGACAAAATGTTAACAGACCCTGAACTTGGTTTGCAGAGTCCTTATCCTTCAACAAGAAGTTGCACTACACATGCTTCCAGATTTTAGACTTGTTGATATTTACCTGAGCTGTTTGCCACAGGTAAGATGTGACACAAGGTTGCAAGTATAGGGTGTCCAGCAAGAATCGAAACTGCTATTCAGTCATAATGGATCTGTGAGACTAGTTTGCTATCATTTACACCATGACAAGATGCCTTATATTTTAGACAAGTATTTTCTATCTTTATTATTATTATCTACATATTAATAAATCAGCTGATCTTATATTCTTCATCATTTCCTTTGATATTTGTTATGTCCTGTGATCTTTAAAAAAACTACTTTTTTTTTCCTTTCCTCATTTTCTTTTTCTACTCTTTAACCAGAAAGTCACAAAAATAAATATTAAGGTATTAATACCAACAAAATAATAGATAAGAATAAATGGAAATACACTGACATTATTTAACATGGAATTGACATTTTTCTGACCCCTGATAATCTGAATATAAAAATGAACCCAGAGTTTTAATGCTAAAATTATATGAATGACCATAACAATCATAACATATATACTTGTGAAATAACTTTTCAAGATTAATTTTTCACCTAAAAAACAATGGGTCATTCTGTTTTAAGGGAAGATATTTCCTCCTACAAGATATTGGACTCATCCAATGAAACACATAGATAATAGGGACTACACAGTTAAGTAGTTGAGTTCGATTAGTGCTACAGAGAATTATTTACTGTTGTGAAAGTGCTGCAAGTTGGACTCTATCTTTGTACCAAAGGTAATAAACCTATGTTAAACTTTCACCTGAATTTCTATCTTGTTATTTGATAACTCAGACACAACATTTTAATCACATCCTCATTGCCAAAATGTTGTGTCTGGGTTACCAAATAACAGCATTGAAATCCAGAAGAAAGGTTAATATTGGGTTATTACCATTGGTATAAAGATATGATAAAATAGAGTCCAACATGCAGCGTTTCCATGACAGTAATTAATTCTCTGTTCTACTATTTATCCATAGCTGGAGGGACATATTTGGTTTCTTTTTTAGTTTAATGGAATATCAACATTCATGGGTTATCTAATGTCTAAACCATCCTTGTAGAAGAACAGTAGTGGTACTATTTAACCCATAGAGGTGTGGAGTATTTATCTTAGTTTCTTTCACTCTAAAAATTTAATTTTCTTATGCTGTATGTCAAATAAGTTTTAGCTTACAAAATCATCTTTATATCAATTCTTATGTTCCTTAATTGTACAATCGTTATCATTTTGCAACACCCTCTGGTTAAAAATAAGACCGTTCAAATCCTCCAAGATGAAATACAAAAATGTAAATCCTAATTATTTGGTCTTTCTTATCTGCCGAATTCTTATTTTTTATGAGTGTTGTCATCTCAGCTAAATAATGGACCATTCCGTTTTTATTACAAATAAAGAAAGGGAAGAAAAAGAGACATGCTACACAGAAAATATTATAAGAAACAAAGAAAGAGAATAGGGGAAAGATAAAGAGTGGTGGTGAGCATGTGAAAGCAATAACACTAATCTGTTTCAACCAAACATAATGAAAATATGAAAAGAAGGAAAGAAAGAATAAAAAGAGTAAAAGAGAGTTAAATCAAGATTATTATACTTTTTCCATATTGAACTATTTTGCAATAGCTCTCAAGTAAACATATGAAATGTAGTAATAATTAAATTATCATATTGTGGTATATATACAGGTCCTGCTAGTTAAGATAATTTGAAGTAGATCTGTATTACAGTATATAATTCTTTGTTCTTGTGAATCTGGTAGTTCTATTGCTGAACTTTCCACATGATCCATTGATTGTAAATAGGATCAGCTTTTCAAACATGAATTTTGATCTAAATAAATTGCATTACATCACAGGTGGAAAACTCTGGAATCAAACTCTGCTTAAGAAATTGACCATGTGTCTGTGTACAGTCGTTTATCTATGAGTCCTGCTTGTTAAAATTAAATCATCTCATGAAATCAACTCATCTTTCATAATCTAATTCATTTAACCTTTGACATTTATTTACTAATTCAATATTTCAGTTTTGTTCTGGTTAATATTAAAACTCTTCTTTTTTTGTTTTTCTTTTCAGAAAAATTGAAGAAGATGTAAGATATGAAGAAAGACAAAAAAGTTTATTAACTCAAAGGAAAGATTTTAATGAAAATTTTTGTTGGTGTTGTTGTCGAGCGTTTGGTTATATTTTTAACCGAAGACAAATATGCATCAAGTGTCGTGCATATGTGTGCAAATCATGCAGCAGTTATGATACAGCGAGCAAGGGATATATTTGTGTTTCATGCATCAAAAAAGAGTAAGATATTTTTTTTTACATTGTTTCTTTCTGTTTGTATGCTCTCTCTCTCTCTCTCTCTCTCTCTCTCTCTCTCTCTCTCTCTCTCTCTCTCTCTCTGATTTATTCTCCAGCATATAAAAATCAATCCTATGAATGATTTTATATAGAAACCAATTAAAATATAATTAAAATAAATCTGATCTTTTTTATGTGTTCTTTATTTAATTTAATCTCTCTCTCTCTCTCTCTCTCTCTCTCTCTCTCTCTCTCTCTCTCCTCTCTCTCTCTCTCTCTCTCTCTGCTATTTTTCTTTGAAAAACAACAGATTTTTATTTTCAAAAATTGATTCATTCTGAAAATTAAGAAATAATTTTCAACAAGAAAATGACTGAGCAACATCATTTCTTTTTTAGAGAAAAAACATAAATTACATAAAATTATTAAAACAAAAAAATAATGAAAGTTAAAACAATATTTCGAGGTGACAAGACTTTCGGTCCACCCAAACTGAAACTAAAAATGCTTGAATCTAAATTATTTCTATAATGTTTCCCATTAATTGAAGTCTCCAATTAATTGGACCAAATTGCTTGGACGCATTTGTGTCCCACTGAACCAGAATCCATTGTATTTAAAGCAATTCATCTTAATTTACTCTGAGTTATCCAGAAAAAAAAGAAATAATTAATGCAAATATAACAATTTATCTACCAAAAAGTAATTTATATTCATTATGTATTTATGTTATACTTTAGAAAGTTGTTCAGTAAATAGAAATTCCATTCTAACTAAATTCAGTATTTTAGTTTATTTTCCTTTGTCTAAAAACAACATATTTTTACTTTTCTCTATAGAAATAAATAAGTTCTAACTGTTAGTAACATCTGTATAAATTCTGACTACTGACAATCCCTTTCTCCGTCATTGTCAATGTATTTCTATTGTCAAATAATTAACAATGTTTTTACATTATACATACTAGCAAGAATATGCACCCTCCTGGCATTTAAGTTTTAATGTAATGAAATATACTAGATTAGAAATACTAAATTAAATAGGAACATAAAAAAGATTACTCTTATTTTAATAATATTTTAATTGGTTTCTATATAAAATCATTCATAGGATTGATTTTAATACATTGGAGAATAAAACAATAATATTAGAAATCAATAATACCTAGTAATTATTTGTTAAACCCGGTTTTGTTAAAACCAGTATGCACATTAACCACAACATATAAACCTTTATTTCTTAGTGATAAGTAAAACACATTGCAGGATTTTAAACAAATTAATAACATAGGCTGTTTTGAGGCAAATCTAACTCAAATTTTCATTTACACATTGTTAATAAATAAATTTTATTCTATGTACTAATGCTTTTGCCTATAAATTAAATACTCATTGACAAACTTATGCAATTCCTGAGGTTATTCTGATGTAAGCAGTGGTGTAGTTTCAGTTACAAACAAACACCAAATCTCCATTATAATAAGAGATAATGTGCTGATTCTCTCAGTAATCCTTGTATTAATTCTTGACCACTGACAATCCCTTTCCTTCTGATTTTCAATGCATGTAATTCCTCTATTTTGTCTCTTGCAATAATTTAAAGTATTTTTAGCTCAGTTGGTCCAGGTTTGATACCGCCTCTCGCCAACTCAGCATAGGAGTAATACAGTTTGGATCTGTGCGGTAGAGTAGGAAGCTGATGGTAGGTGTAGCACTTCACCTCAGACACAAAAACAATCTCCCATCATCTAGTGGTAGTAAAAAGGGAATAGACTCCCTTGCTGTCTAGCTGACTCCTACAATATGCCATTCCTCAAAAGGAAATCGTACAACCAAATCTAGACTTAGAAATCATACAGCACACACAATATAACTTTAATTCTTTCCTTTCTTCTTCTTTCCTCTTTATATTCCATCAATTTACATGTTCATCCTAAATTAATGAGTATCGTTAGAAATCCAATAACCATAAGTTATTTAAAATTACTAACATCTATCTTAATACCCTTGCAGACCACACCAGTAAATAATACCATAATTTTATTTCATCCAATCAGGATACTAGTAATGTGGGGACAGTTGCAGTGCACCACTTAATACAGCCACCATTGTTAATTCAGCAAATAACTTAATCTAAGTCAGAAAATAGAGTAGTGGTAAAGCCAATGGGCAGAAATAAGAAAAGCCAAATATTTTCCTCTATATAACATGTTCAAATATAGTCCACAGTAAAATACAACCATGAGTTTTTTTTTTTCTTCCAATCAGCAAAGGAATGGTATTACCTATTAGGGTCCTGTCTATAGGTTAAAAAAAAAAAATGTGTTTAAAAAAAGATTGAGTTTTAAAAAAACATTGAGTACCCATCAAGAATGAATAAAACGAAAATGTCTTTGGCATAAAATAACCCAACAAGGGTTGACATGCCACAAAACCAACCAACCTATCAGCCAAAGTTTCAGTCTTTGAGTAAATGAACATTTTTGACATATTTATTTGATAAAAGCGGCTCGTGATGATAGAGTTGACATAAATAACTACAATTGAATCAAATGACTAATGTTTTATTACGAATGACCAAAAATGTTTCAAGTGATTTCCCTTTTATTGTTTTTCATCCTCCTCATCTTCTTCTTTTTCTTCAGTGATTTGAAATCCATGTCTTTGGAATGGTTCTATACAAGCGTCAGTAAAAGGTTCAAAAGATTTGGAAGTGCCAAAGTTGTTCGAGCTTTTTATAAAAAGAAATCAGCATCACAAAGAAATCTTTGTAAGTATTCTTTGTAAATATATTGTTTTTATTTCGTTGTTTAAAACATTTATTTGTCGTTAGATGTCATTAAGAGTAATTATTTGTCCGTATCTTTTTTTTTCATTTCTGTTAGGATTGGTATGAGATAATGATTGCAGGATGGTTTTTCTACATTGTGTTTATTTCTTTTTTTCTTTTTTTCTAAATGATTATGATTCTTCACATCCAATTCATAGGCGTGCAAAAACAATGATGTAATTTTATGAATGAGATCTTCAAAAATTCTTTGACACCTGTTTGATCAATTGTCATACTATTAAAAATGATTTCCCAAGTTGGATTATTACTATACTCAAATACACACAGAACACCTGAGGAAGGCTGGAGGATACAGTGGCCAAAACTTTGTGTTTACACATACCACAATAAAGATGAGGACAACAGTCCAACAAATCAAAACTATTGACATTAAGTGTTTTGACACGCATCTCTACCAGTTATCTTTCCCTTAGCTTTATTTACAAACAAAAGTGGTTCTGCGGTGTAGTCTGGGTAGGAGAGGGGAGCAAAAAGTTAGTCTCACAGATCCATTATTACTGAATCATGAGTTGGATCCTCACAGGATGCCCCATTAAAATTCCCTTCATAAAAAAGACTTCACGTTGATTCAACCTGGTGGCATTAGAAAAAAAAGTGCACAGACACTCTGAAAAGAAAAATCAGTCTCTCTTATTTGAAATATTAAATGCCCCCAAAAAATCCATACTGTTACTATTTGAATTTTATTTTGGAATTATCTTCACAAATATGAATTCAACCTTCACTATTTTTTGCACAAAAAGAAAACTCTAGATGAATGTGGATATATATTTACTTTGTTATCAATTGTTTTATTTTAGTAGTTTCCTCTGGAGGATACAATGGGCAAAACATTGGGGTTATACATACCACAATAAAGATGAGGACAACAGTCCAAAGAATCAAAATTATTGATATTAAGTGTGTTTAGTATTCCCTTGATAGCTTTTTATTGTGGTTATTACTGTTGTATATCAGCATACATCTTTTTTTTTAATATCAAAATTTACATGTTTTTGATTGATTGATTTTAATCCCATTTCAACCCATCAAGTAAGTAGTTTGCAGAATGGCCTATTCTCAGTATCAGCTGAACAGCAAGGGAGTCTATCCCCTTTTTGTTAGCACTGATGGGGTAGGATAAGGTTTGTGTTTTCATGGTTTAAAGGTAGCTGGATATTCTTGTTGCGTGTTCCTCAGGTTTCTTTTTAACCCCATATCTTTTGGTGGGTGTGCTGAAAAGAAGGCATTCAAAGAACGGGAAAGGAAAGAGACAAAGGCAGAAGGTGGCTTTATGACAGGCTTTATTGAATGGGATCATAGTGGCTGGGTGAAGGGATAACCCCTGGCCAGGAAACTACCTACACTCACTTGCGGCCTAAGTTAGAAATGGCCTATGGATTTTTTTGGGGGGAAAGGAGTCAGGCCTTTTTGTTGGACCTGCATGAAGGAGTTCTTCCAGTCAAGGCCCCATGGGAGTTTGTTCTTTTTTATTTTATTTTTATTTTTGTATATTTTTATTCCCCACACACTACATCAGAGAGATTGTTTTTGTTTTTCTGGAGGTTTTCTGACATGGAGTGTCACACCTACCATCAGATGCCAGATACTTTGCCACACAGATGAGATTACTTAAGCTGTGCTACTCATTCGCTGAGTTAGCAGGGGGCAGTATGAACACAGAACTTTGTGATTTCTTGGTGAATATTCTACCTACCTGAGCTAAACTGGACCCTTCAACCCATATTGAGTTATTTTATTCCCAGGGGTTAGGGAATTTACATTTTTTGTGTAGTTATTTCTTAAGAGTTTTTTTTTGGGGGGGGGGCATGGTCCAATTGAATACAAATAATTTATTCAACTGATAGATGATACCCTAACAGGTACTACCACTCCAAGTCAGAGTGGACCTGGGAGTAATAACAATAATGATATACTCCACACTCCTCCAGAACTGGAGTCTCACCTTCAGATTCAGTTTAGTGTCATACCCAAGATACAACATATATTCTAAGCCCTTCTGACATGGCAATTTCATATTTTTGTTTATTGATGTTAATATTTAATATAGAAGAAAAGAAGAAACATTTTTAGCATATTATATTTTTTTCATATTTTTATTGTTATATACACAATGTTTTAGCCAATGTGCCCTCTGGCCTTCTTCAAGTGTTTATTGTCAAACTCTGGAGCCTTCATGTCATAATCAGAAACCTTCACAGAACTTTGAACTGAGCCCTTTATTTAATCCATTGGGGTTGATTGTTCTCATTCCTTTAACTGGGTACAAGTGTTAAGCTATGTTAAGTATCCGCTGTTATTTTTACCTGTATTCAGGATTGAACCTCTAACCTGCAGATGATTGTCACTTAGAACTGTATCTACTCAATGTTTGTGAAAGATAAAAATGCATCTCAAACAAAAAAAAAGAAGTTTTGTAAAGTTTATTGAGAAGATTTCCTTGTGAATGCACATTAGAAAGTTTCATCACTAAATTATTTACTTTACAGTTGGGTCGACTAGTTGAGGTTGATAGCGATCAAATGAAGACATTTGTTGAGAACAATTAACATGACTTATGGTAATACTTATTATATATTTTTCCTTTGAATGAGTGGATGATGTTGATAACAATCAGAATTTTTGTCCAACTCCAATTATTGAATTACTATCAAATGACAAATGTCAAACGGTCTTAAAATCACAGAAGACAAATTGATTTCATCTATTCATATTATTTTTTTTTTTAGGGTTTATGTTTATTAAAATAATAAAGAAATAAAAAGAAATTCTCCTAAAATAGATATAGTGTTAGCAAATTGCAGTAATTATATATTATATGAAAAAAATAATAAATCATGTGTTTTTTAAGTTTATTCTTACCATCCAAAGTATATATGTGTGTGTGTTTCTATGTATGTGTATGTTTATATATGTGTATGTAAGTGTGTTTATATATATTTGTGTGTATGTATATGTGTGTGTATGCATATATATATATATATATATATATATATATATATATATGGAGAAAATGGAGAACAAACAATGGATGGAAATTTATTAGACGTAGTGTCGATGTTCAAAACGTTTCGGTTGATAAAGAAACCTTTTTCAGGACAATATGAAACTAGTCAAGGAGAAAAAAAGGATTTATGTAGTTATGGATGCTTTGAATGTGTTTTGAATAATATATATATATATATATATATATATATATATATATATATATATATATACATACATGAAATTATCTGATTTTGGAAATTATACATATAGAAATAATATATATGAAGCCATACATTTATGAGAATATGCTATTGAGTGAGAGTGCATGTGTGTGAGAGGGAGAGAGAGAAGGTATGCATGCAGTGCATACCTGAATGGTGGTCGGTGGGTCGGTGTGCATGTGATGCTTTTACCCTAAACCATTCCTGACCCCCAGAGTCATCATCTGATGAAGGCTTTGTTGGCAGTACATCTGTTGTTTCTTTTTTGGGTGTGTGTGTGGGAGTTACAGCAGCAACAAGTATATATAATATCATAATATACATTCCAATACATACATGAACTGTATGTACATTTATATATGGGTTTCTTCTTTTAATTTATATATATATATATATATCCCGCCTCCATACACAATACATGTGCACACACATGGACATGTATATTATGACTGTACACTATTCATTTTCCTGACATTAATACATTATTCTCTGTACTATACATGAGCCTTTGGTGAATTGTGGTGCACCTGAGCACTGTATGCAATAATTTCATTATTATTACTATTATATATATATATATATATATATATATATATATATTCATCAATTATATTTGTCTAGATAGATGGAGAGATAAGGATTAAATACAGTTGCTGATTGTTATTTTTTAAGTGCTTTGAAAAAAAAAAGTGGTTTGTCCCTTTTAAAAGCATTTTTGAAACACTCCTTCAATAATAAAAGAAAAAAACAAATCTTGTTGAACAACTTTTAAAATATTTTTATTGTGTTTTTCCTGAATATTTTGAAAACTGGTTTTTACTTGGAAAAGAGTTTTGAATGAATTACTTTTTTAAGATGTGATCAGTGTGGGCAGAATTTGAGGGATTCTCTAGAATGAGAGGGAGGAGGCAATAGAAAGGAAGGAGAGGGAGGAGGCAATAGAATGGAAGGAGGAGGAGGGGAGGAGGAGGAGGAGGAGGCAATAGAATGTGATTATAGGTTGGTTAAATGGGTTTGATTTCTAAGGAAAGAAGGGAAGAAATCAGAGAAAAAATGAAAAAATGAAGAAACTATGTAAGAAGAAGAAAAAAAAGAAAAAAAGAAAATTCAAAGGAAAAAGAGAAAAAGAAGATAGAGAAAAAAAGTTTGAAGGAAATATATGTAATACATAGATATACAATAAAGAAAAGAAAGGATGGGTCATGCAGAGTGAAGAAACAATGAAAGAAAACTACTTTAAAAAAACAGAAAGAAAGAAAAACAAGAAGAAAAGAAAGTAGAAAAAGGAGAAGAAAGGGGAAAGAAAAAAGGAAAACAGGATAAAAGGAGAAAGAAAAGAAAGAAGAAAAAGAAGAAAAGAAAGAAGGAATGAAAAGAAAAAAAAAGGAAAAGGAAATAAAAAAGAAAAATGAAGAAAGTAACAAAAAAATTTTAAAAAGGAAGGGAAAAAAATCAAAGAAGGCGAGAAATGAAAATAATGGACTCCACATATCTGACAAGTATTTAGTTAACATTCTTTTTTGGGGGGAAAAGCCATTAAAAGTTAATTCCTCCTAAGGTGCTCAATAATTAAGGCCTTGTACCAGTATTAACTTTATAAAATATTTGAATAATGACAAACCTTCAATTTCTGTAGATGCATCTCTTTTCAATCAAATCTTCATTTGTATTGATACAGATGTAAAAAGCAACAAATGAATTAGTGAATTTTTTAAAAGAAAAATTCCAACTTAACACCACCACCCACCCTCATCCTGAGCAACTTAACCCCCCACTCTCATCCAATGCAACTTAACCCCCTACCCTCATCCAAAGCAACTTAACCCTCCGCCCTCATCCTGAACAACTTAAACCACCCACCCACCCTTATCCTGAATAACTTAACAACTACATTATGTTTGGCTTTTTTGCTAGTTTCTGAGTTTAGCTTAGTCTGATTCAAGGCCAGTGAGAAACCAGTTCAATATAGTTGTAATCTAGCTTGCTAACCACTATAGCACAATAAAGTATCTAAAGGTTGTCTTTTTCTTTTTTTTTAAGATAAAATACTTTTTCCATAAAAAAAAAATTCCAAACAAGTAGAATTCTGTCTCTTTGATTTTGTTTAGGAAATTTGTTGTATTACATAAATAGGATTTTTATTTCAATAACAAATGTTCTATATATTTAGATAATTTGCTTGTTTGGCAATTCATTGAAGAAATTCCTGGTCATCCTTTTTGTGTGTGTGTGTGTGTGTGTGTGTGTGTGTGTGTGTGTGTGTGTGTGTGTGTGTATGTGTATGTGTGTGTTTGTTTTGTATATGCAAAAACAATGGAAAATAAAAAGTCAAAATTAAAATTAATAAATATTCAGAATTCTTCATCTGAAAATAGAAATTTAAAAAAAGATGAAATGTCCTATACCACCTCATTCCACCCGGTCAGAAGTCACATTCATTTTTCTAATCTGCCCTTAACAATAGCCTTTGTTCAAATCTGTTACACACTGGACCCGTCAAAGAACACAAACACTTGTATTTAGGAAAATGTAAGATGAGATGTTTATTTTCCCCGGTTGTGTACAGCTGAGAGTCGTTGGCTGGGTTACGCAATGTGGAGCCTTCGGGAGTTCTTTTCAAGTGATCTCGAACCTGATCATCGTCTCCCTAATCGATCTCTACGGACTTCTTTTATTGTAGTCTGACCCCCGGTGTCACGCCTCTTTGTTCGTGACACCTACGCAGTTTTTTCTGTAGACACACCTCTTCGCCCACGCAGGCTGTTTTCATTGGCTATGGGCTACGTCTACAGATTTCTGCACCGAAATCATGTCAAATATTCACCTGCATTTCCAGGTGCAAAATATCAGGTCAGGGCCACATCCTGTTTTCGTTTCCAGGCTGCACCTGACACCCATGCACTTCCTATTCAGCACTGTGTAATATTAAACATATTTAGAAGTCTTTATTTTAAGAGAAATCTCTCAGATTAACTTTAAATGAATAGATCATTTTTAGCCATTTTTTGATAAATCTTTATAGGAATGAGGCTCTGGAATTTTCAACAGGATGTTAAGAGTTAAGTAATAGTAGGTACTTTTTACAATATCACAATTTTTCCTTAAGGGCCGACCCATTTCAGCATACATATCTGGTACCAATACTTTGCCACCCCCTCCCCTGGTTAACCACTGCTTTACATCAATCATCAATGCAGGAAACATTGCTTTTAGCATGACTTGACTGTTAGCCAAATCTTACATATTGTTGTCTTCTGGATAATCTCATTCTTCCATTTGTATCTCCAATTCCTTTTGGAATAATCCCCAAATGTTTGGAAAAGAGATTGATGGAATTTGGAAATCAGAGCAAAAACTGAGACTGTTCAGACCACAGCATTGTTAAAATAGGTTAGAATAACTTGCTATTCAGTAGAAATGGATCTGCAAGACTAGCTTGTTAACCATTACACCATAATGTTATGCCTTATTATTCCCAATCATACAACGTGTAATAAATACCATGTGTAATACCCTGCCCTCATCATCCGCAATTCTGACTCTTAACCTCATCAATCGATTTACATTCCCTGACAGGGGAATCACAGTGTTTGCATCAGCATGTCTTATAGATCGTAATCCTCGCAGACAGTCAAACTTTCATTAACTAGCTTGTTAACCATTACATCATGATGTTATGTCTTATCATTCCCAAGGGTATAAGCACTATGTGAAATGCAAACTGCCTTGTTCAGGATTTGAACTCTGTTTGCCATCTTCATTTCCTACAACAATAACCATTACACAACAAACACCTCCTTTAATAATCTCAAAATTTAAGGCTAAAAATGTATCTTTTCATTTTATAGTGGATAATCAAAAGCTGACTGAACAAAGTGGCCATGTATCGTCTGTTGGAGTTTTTGGGTGTCTCCTATAAACTTTAGTTTAAACATCTAATTGAGCAGAACCCTGTGGTGTAAAATTAACAAGAGAGAACCAGTAAAAAGAAAAAAGGTTTTTTGTTTGTTTGTTTTTTGCTTTTTGTTTATTTTTGTGTTTTTTTTTCTTCTGAATTAACAAGTAGAAATTTCTAGATTGTCTGGATGTTGGATATTAATAGCTGTATGCACTTTTTTTATGTCTGCGATCAAATTACATTTTTAAAAAAAAAAGGTTCTTTTTTTAAAGGCAAAGATCAGATAACGAATTGTTATGTCAATTTCATTCTTGTCATTTGAACTTTTTTTCATTATTCATTTGAACCTGGATTTATGTCAGAAGAAGATCAAATTTGATCCTTTCCTAAAAACTAGTCTCATTTTTTAGACTTAATAAGAGATTTTTTTCTTTCTTTTTCTTTCTTTTTTCTTGGATCAAGGGGAGGTAATTGCTGAGTGAAACAAATCTTTTTTTATCCTGACTTATCAATATCAGATTACATTTACTCTTTTCAAAATAAATTCATCTTGATTTATTTTCAAATTAAATAGAGGAAGTATTTTTTTTCTTGCTTTTACATTGTTCACAATTACTTTAAATGACTCTATAATGAAATGCATGCTACAATGCTACTATCCTTCATTGCCTATACCAAATGTTGTTTTTTAATTGGGTAATTTCTTTCACACTCTTTACAATGAATTACTGTCTGCATGTAACACTGCTACATTAAGAATTAGGATGGGGTTAACTTAATAGCTAACACCAAGTTCTTATAATGCATTAGGTTATCCTAGAAGGGAGTTATAACAAACAGATTTTATTATCTAAGCAAAGTCCAACAGAAAGAATACATAACAAGATATATAAATGCCCAAAAGAAAAGAGTCCTTGAAGATAGTTTGAGGATCAGGAAGAATAGGTTCTGACTTACTGTAGACTCCCTGATGGAAGCCATGTGAGTGGCTAAAGCTCTACAAAGACAGTGTATAAACAGGCAAGTGTACTATACGTGGAAATGCTGGGGCTGGTCAGTCAAACCTCTATGAAAACCTATGTACAGGCCTAATGCAAGACTGCCTTTAAATATCAAGGTTGCAATGCCACCTAATGGCAAACTATAGAAGCAAGGGAAGATAATCCCTACACTACTGTCCTTCTTTGCACCAATTGACCAAGAAGGGGAGACCTGCCTGCCTTGAATCTCAGCCACTAAAAATTTGATAACAGAACTCTGTTCAAGTCTGGAATACTCTGAATTGCCACCATTTTTAATAGCCACAAAACAATTATTTCTCTGAGATTAAAATAAGTTTATGGCTGTCCTTAAATTTCCAATGCACAAATTATATTTACATCTTTTTTTACCTTCTCACAATTTTCTATTCAATTTGTGAAGTTTGCCTTCTTTATACTTGGCATAAGAAAAATATGGGTGTACCATCTTTGTTTCCAGCTATTTTGAGTGGACCCTATATATATTTTCTCCTTTCTATTGGTGTGTAGTGAAGCTTTGTAAACTACATTATCAGTAATGCACTATGGTGTTTTGAGATGGTCATCGGACCGTAAAGATATTAACAGAAATTGTTGTAAAGTTATGACTACGTCATGTGTTGATTTAAAGAAAAAAAATCAACAAGGTAGATATGTAATAGTTATGTATAAAAGGTAAAGAAAAAATGAAATAAAAAATTGATAAAATAAATAAATGAATTAGGTGAATAAAATATAGGTAAACTTAACAAAAATTTTAAGTTTATTTAGGTTACATATTTTGTAAGTAAAAAAAGTTGGTAGATTGGCCTATTGTTGGTATCAGCCAAACAGCAAGGAAGTCTATCCTCTTTTCGCTAATGTTTTTTGCTGAAGTGGAGCGCCACACCTACCGTCAGCTCCCCCCTTTACTGCTCAGATCAGATTATGCAATCTACGCTACTCATGTTTTGAGTTGGCGGGGACCGGTATCAAACCCAGAATCTTGGTGGGTGTTCTACTGAGCTAAACTGACCCCTTTAGGTAAAATACCATAGGTAAAAAAAAACTTTATACCAATTAATATAATAATTTTAAGAAATAAATCAATATAATAGATAAATAAATAGATAAATATTTCCTCTCATTTTTTCCCAACCCCTCTACACAAGCAGGATGTGACACAAGGTCGATTTTTTTAGGCACAGTTTACCAGTATTATTTTGATTATTCGGACTGTTGTCCTCATCTTTATTGTTATCGGTACAATGTTTCGGATGATGTGCCCTCAAGCCTTCTTCAGGTATTTCTTGTTGGAGAAGGCTCCTGAGTCCAACAAGAAATTCCTGAAGAAGACTAGTAGAAATGTTTTACAGATAACAATAAAGATGAGGACAATAGTCTGAATCATCCAAATAATCCAAATTATCCAGCCTCATCTCAAAAATTCCAAGAAATAGTTTACCAGATTTAAATTCAGAGTTTTTTCTTCTCCTAGAAAGGTTGCCATACCAAGGTTAAAGAGCCCAGTCTGCCTTACTATTTTACCCATGGCTGAAGGGAAAATAGTTGGATTCATACCTTTCCCAAGTGTATCAGCACTATGTGAAATGCAAACAACCTCATCCAGGATTTGAACTTGGTTTGTTGTGTCCATTTCCTATGACAATAACTGTTAAAAGATCACTGAGATCAGACTTCCATATGATCACAGCAATTCTTCCTTGCCATAGTTGTATCAATGCTACTGTATGGCTGCACCACTTAGACCCTAACAAATCATCCAGAGAATAAGATAGATGGAAGCTGCATAAGAATGTTGCATGTTGTCTTAAACAAATCGTGGAAACAACACAACACATGATAGCAGCTTTACTGATAATTACTTCCTATCACACAAACCATCTGCATAAGATAAACAAGACATGCTGGACACTGTTGGAGAAGCAAGGATGAACTCATAAGTGACATTCTCCTGTGGAAACCTGCATATGAACATGCCAGTGTGGGTCATCCAGCAAGGACTTACATAGATCAGCTCTGTGCTCAAACTCTTTTTCTTTGTTTGTTTCTTTTTTTTTTTTTTCTTATATTTTTCTGTGTAGCATGTTCTTTTTCTTTCCTTTTTTTCTTTATAATAAAAACGGAATGATCTATTATTTAGCTGAGGTGACGACACTCATAAGAAATAAGAATTTGACAGATAAGCAACACCAGATAATCAAGATTTACAATTTTTGCATTTCATCTTGGATGATTTGGATAGTCTCATTTTTAGCCAGGTGATACAAGATAACAGTCGTACAGTTAAGGAACATCAGTATTAATATGCTTTGTCCTTTTGTCGCCTCTGATGCTGGAACTACTGAGTGCAATTTGGACAGTCTCATTTTTAACCAGAGGGTGTTGCAAGATGATAACGGTCGTACAATTAAGGAACAAGAGTATTAATATATAGATAGTGTGGATAAAAACAGCAAGTCCTAAAATAATTTGCTATTCATTTCTATAATAAAATCATTTCTAATGAATTTCTGTATGTTTTTAGTGTGTTCTGTAATTCTTAAAGATGATTCTTACCTCCTGTGTAATCAACTAATACCAGTGGATAAGAGAAGTGAACAATATGGAGACATAAAATCTACAAGACAAACCTCCCTTTCCAAGACAAATCTAAGAGTAACAACAGAAGAGAGGAGGCAACAACATAAAACCAGAACTTCCTTTGGTTGCCAGACCTTCTCTTATAGCCTCTGCTGAAAACCCCACATATCCCATAGATTGATAGATATGAAGATAGATAGATTGATAGCTAAGAAAACCGAGATAGCTAGATAGAAAGATAGATATGAATAGAATTACATGAAAATAGTGTGATAGATATATTGATAGATATGAATATAATGAGATAGATAGATATGATTAGACTGATATGAAAATAATGAGATAGACTGATAGATAGATAGATAGATAGATAGATATGAGCAGACTATGACATTAAAATCCTAAATAAAAAGAAAATTAAAAAGAAAATGCTGGCCAATAAAGGTTCCCACCTAAGGGTGAATTAAATTTTTTATTATTTTTTTATAAATCCTACCTGTAATATCACTTGTTAGCTAAACAGGTTGGATATATATTTTTACCAACATGTGGTGTAAGGGTTACCATCATAGTAAATGGACACAACAAGACGAGTTCAAATCCTGGACAAGGCTGTTTGCATTTCTCTCTCCAGCTATGTGTAAATAGTAGGGGAGACTGGACTCTTTAACCTTGGTTAGGCAACCAGTCCAGGAGAAGGAAAACTCTGAATTCAAACCCATTAAAGTCCACTTAAGAAATTGACCTAGTGTCAAATCCTGCTCGTGCAGAGGGGTTGGTAAATATGTATTTTTTTTTACTAACACCTCCACACAAGTAGGATGTGACACAAGGTCAATTTCTTCAGCAGAGTTTAACGGGCTTATATTCAAAGTTTTCCTTTTCTTAGACGGGTTCCTATATCAAGGTAAAAGAGCCAGGTCTGCCCTACTATTTATCTATAACTGGAAGGAGAATAATTGAATGCATACTTTTCCCAAGAGTATTAGTGCTATGTGAAATGCAAACTGCCTTGTCCAGGATTTGAACTCTATTTGCCAAATCCATTTACTATGATAATAACCATTACACCATGTGCCTCCAAATAGTCACTGGTACATAACAGTAAAGAAATTCTCTATACATCGCAAGAACTTAATTTTTCAAGTATGAATATCTAAAACCTTATTTTGTGATCTAATGTTTTGGCTAATTATAAACAGCTATGGTCTTACTTGTATAAATATAAAATTAGTTAATCTTTTTTTACTAATAAAAAGACCATAAATTCAAAAACCGTTTCTTTTAAATAAAAATGTCTTTCTACTAAATTATTCTACAGACAGAATAATCACCAATTCTTTGTGTATCTATGTACATTTTTAAATGTTCTTGAAAATCTCAATACAAAAAGTATATACACATATGTATATGTGTGTATGTTCTTGCTTAAAAGTAAATATATGTAAGTTCTCAAAAATCCATAAAACAAACAATTTGCTATTAAAAACCATCTGCTACCTGTAATAAAGTTAAGTAAATTATCACTTCAGGTGATGAACAGTAATAAATATCTCTGTCTGCAATCTTTATAAAAAACAAAAAACAATGTGGTAAATTACAGAAACAGGTGTCAAAACAGAATATATATATATAAAACAGAGGAGACATAATTATTTCACTTTAATGTTCTCATTGTATGAAAACAAACTATTCATCCAACAACTAGGGGCCACCAGTGATCCTTATTTTCAATTTATAATGCATAAGGGAAGATTTAATTTAATTTATTTACTTGTCAAGAAAAGACTTAAGAGGGGTAAATATCACTTTCATATCACATTAACTTTTCAGGAAAAACGTCTTCAAACAGCTAGGGAGTTTATTAGTAGTGCAGGTTGGATTTTTAGCAGACACCACTTAGGATTTTTTTTTGGGGGGGGGGCAGGAGGCCAGGATGCATTTATGCAATAATATATAATACATAAGAGAAGATTTAATCACATATTAAAAGAAGAAAATATAATTTTTAAAAATGATATTATTTACTAGTAAACTTCATCATATATATATATTTGATTTTTAATTCTTATATATATATATATATATATATATATATATAAATAAAAGAGTTTTGATGGTTGGTGTTGAAGGCTATCACAATGCAAGTGTAAAGAAAAATGAGGTAACTATGATGTTGCTTGTTTACCTTTGATTTATTCTTAATATTTTGAGATAAAGATCTCTTCATCAAAAGATTTCTGAAGGTCCAGAGGTGTTAGCTTGCTGCTAGGTTCTGTCCATTCTGTTGTATTCTTCCTTGAAATTCTGTGTGTGTGTGTGTCTGTCCAACAATGTCTTAGTGTCATTCCATCAAACCCTTAGCCTTTTTTTATTATTATTATAGGCCTTAATGATAAAGTCTATAATAATAAACAGAACTTAGCAGCAAGCTAACAGTTCCGGACCTTCAGAAATCTTCTGATTAAGAATAAATCAAAGGAAAACAAATAACATCATAGTTACCTCATTTTTCTTTACACTTGCATTGTGATATATGTATATATATTATATATATATATATATATATATTAGAATTTAAAAATCAATTTACTGGGGGGGGGGTCATAGTTGTCAACATCAGCAGATGAAGCCATGCATGCCAGTATCTTCAAATTCAGTTAAAACTCTCAATAAAATTTTTTTGATCTCCATGTTTCTAACACACGTGGGCATGCCTACAAAGTCAGAAAACAGCATAACTCACATGACTTTTGGAAACATTTTTTCACGCTCATAGTTGCTGAGGCGTGGAATAAGCTGCCTGTGTCCGTTGTGGGCTGCCAAAACACTGCATCTTTCAAAGTCTCCATGCTTCCTGTAGTCCACCAACACTATACCTGATACTCCCATCCACACACATATGAACGCACGTGCACACATACATGTATATTATTACTGTACACTGTTCATGTTCCTACATTATTCTGTATACTAGACATGAGATTTAGATAAGTTGTGATGCACCTGAGCACAATAAATTTCATTATTATTTTAAAAATAAATTAAGAAAGAATTTCATATGCAAACATTTACTTCTTGTTACTGCTAGTTTTATGAAGTGTTCTCATATATATAGCTGGGGAAATTATGGGGTTCATACCTTTCCTAAGAGTATCAGTCCAAAAGTGAATGTAATGGCACAACTGGAGTTTGAATTGAAGATGTGTAATAAATAAAATAAATAAAAAACTGAGTTGGATATTATGTGCTAAGTTCCATTTATTATTCCGATATTTTGAAAGAATTCCATTATTGTTAGAGAGGCTGGCTACAGTAGTCACTGGTGTTTTTGTGGGTTAAGAGTGTTCATTTCTCAGCCTGTCTTTTTCATGTTCAGCCATATCCATTGCCTTCTTCCTTGGCTGGGTTGGGAATGGCTGAGTGTTTAATTATATCATAAATATGTTTTATATTTTGTTCAATAAAGATCACTTACCTCCATATATGATGTCACCTTGACAGGAAATTAAAAATATTCTTACAAATCACCTACAGTTTTTCGGACCATATGACCTTTAGGCACCCCTTTTGCGATCTTGTTTCATAAGGACATTTTTCCATTTACACTGTCAAAATCCGGTTGTTTGTTAGGGGTAAGGGGTTAGGGTTAGAGGGTAGAATTATGTCCTTATGAAACAAGATCGCAAAAGGGGTTCCTAAAGGTCATATGGTCCATTTTTTCTCTAATTTTTATGTGACATTGAAAATATCAAATTAGAAACATTTTGACAATATTCACATTCATTAGATTCAAACTTAAATTCTCTTTTCCATAAACAAAATTAAATGAAAAATAAATAATCCCTTATTCATAGATTTAATCAAAATCACAATAATAAAAGACTGTTGCCTAAATACACATCTTATTGCATATCACATAAATGCATCCTGGCCTCCTGCCCTAAAAAAAACGCTAAGTGGTGCTTGCTGAAAATCCAACCCATGCTACTATTGAACTCTCTAGCTGTTTGAAAGCATTTTTCTCAAAAAGTTAATGTGATATGAAAGTGATATTTTACTCCCACCCACTTTATTTTTGAAACTCAGTTTAACTTGTTTAAAAATTTGTGACAGTTATTTTGAATTGAAATAAAATGAAAATACCCGAAAAAAAGATATTTTAAGGGTGGGGGTGGGTAAAATCTATACATTTACTTGTCGATGGTGGGTGGTGGGTTACTTTAAATGCCTTCAAACCACTAAAAAAGGTATTTGTCAATAAAAACGCCTTCAAACCAATAAGAAAAATATTTTTAAAGAGGTGGGGGGTAAATATTTACATTTACTTGTTGAGAAAAGACTTGGGAGGGGCAAATATCACTTTCATATTGTATTAACTTTTCAGGAAAAACGTCTTCAAACAGCTAGGGAGTTTAATAGTAATGCTGGCTGGATTTTCAGCAGGCACCACTTAGCATTTTTTTTTGGGGGGGCAGGAGGCCAGGATGCATTTATGCAATAATACACCATATCTTATACACACACACACATATATATATATGTATACAGGGTGATTGTAAAGTAACTCCTTATTTAAAAAATCTTATAATTTATTTCTGAATCATTATTTTTATAAGAAATGAATATGAAAAGAACACACATAACATGGAGTTTTATTTAACATTCTATTAGGGTACCAGTATTTGCCTCCAGCCTCTCAAGCTGCTCGGGAATTACATCAAGTGATGTTCCCAGGAACTCTTGTGGAATGGCAGAAATAGATTCTCCTGTTCATCATTCATTGTTTTCATAGAGTAGAGTTGTTCTTTCAACCAACCCCAAAGAAAAAAGTAGCAGAGTGTTAAATCAGGGCTTCTGGCCAGCCACTCATGCAGACTACGTCTACCCATTCATCTCCCAGGAAAATATATAAAACAACAATAACAAAATGTGGAGGAGCACCATCTTGCATAAAAATCAAGTCTTTAATATTCTCCCAAATATTGACAACTGGCCAGATTTCTTCTGTAGCAGCATATAAAAATGTATTTTAGAATAGGAAGTTACTTTTCAATCACCCTGTATGTATATATATATGTATACATATATATATATATATATATATATATACTAAGGTCATTCAATGAATAAGGTGAATTTGCCTAAGGAGTTGGCAATAGAAAGCACTGTTTACAATTGTGCCTTTTTCAAGGAAATCAATTGTGATAGTTTTTTTTAATATCCCAGAAGACTGTCAGCATGACCTTCTTTAATGACCACTGAGCATGGAACTTTTTCTTTACTGGACAGTCAGTCTGTTTCCAATCCATAGATTCTCTTTCTGATTTAGACTTTCGAGTGGTGAACCCATGTTTAGTGCATTTGTAAACATTTTTTTATACTAAAAAATGCTTGTCCGTATCAAACATTAATATTTCAGTAGTTTTCAGTTATTCAAACAATTATTGGTTTCATTATTTACAGAACACTTGTACCAAAGTTGAATTATTAGTCTGTCAAATATATACTCTCTCTCTCTCTCTCTCTCTCTCTCTCTCTCTCTCTCTCTCTCTCTCTCTCTCTCTCTCTCTCTCTCTCCTGAAATTTTCAAACACAAAGGCATTCATGTACACTATAACACATCTATCTTTTAATGAGTGAAAACATATATTTTACAGTATTTAATATATATATATATATATATATATATATATATATATATATATATATATATATATAATGTGTGTTTGATAGGGGGTTGTTTGTTTTGTTTTTTAAGAAATGGTTATCATGGTTGAAAATTTAGAAACACGTGTTTTTTACTAATTTATTTGAATATCATTAACTAATCATGTAAAACCAAAAATTGTTAAAAAAAAAATATATATATATATATAAGAAATTAGAAAGGAAATAAATTAAAATATTCATTGCATTAATTCCAAATTAGATTTTTAGCCTGAACACTCAAAATGTGTAATTTTTTATACAAGGGACGCAAATCTTTCCGGACTATTTTCTAATCGCAAACAGAGTTACTTACCTTGGATTAGTCACTTTATCGTGAGTCTTGTTTTTTGTTTGGTTTTTCTTATTTTTTTCTTTTTTCTTATGTTTTCTTTTGTTTTCTTTTCTAAATATACACAGGACGTTTTTATGAGATAACTATGGCATCCTTTTTAAAGAAAATTATATTCTTGAACGAATTTTAATGACTACTTTAGTCTTTAGCATTGTACGCAATAAATATCAAACAAATAATCATCTATTCATGAGAAATATAATCTTTACAAAAGAAAAAAAATAATATTCAAATCTTTTAAATTCTTAAGTATTTTTTTATTCATTTTAAAGTGACTAACAAACTTCCTTCTTGGGTAAACCAACGGATTAGATTGATATGAAATAATTCAAAACTTAGTGTCTTATGAGAGAGGTGCCAAAGACAGCTCAGTATCCCTGTTTGTCTGAAGACACCCAACGCTGATATCACTTTCTTATTCTTGAAAATGGTCAGAGAATGGTTAAGTTATTGGGACCAGAGGATAAATCGATGAAGAGTTCTTACATTTCCTTCATTCTTATACATATAAGGAAACAATTGTAATTTTATCTGTATAAATTTTATATAAATAATTAGCTTGTAAGGAAACAAGAAAAGTTTTTTAAAAACTTAATAAGATGTTTCTTTGTTTGATTTTTTAGATGAGGCTTGATATGTATTATCTTGATTTTTCAGACTGTTGTCCTCATCTTTATTGTGAAATATACATAAACAACATTTCTGTTGTTATACCCTCTGGCCTTCTTTAGGTATTCCTTGTAATTCATTTGGTTAGACTTCTTTCACTCTACTACAAGTGTCAAGACTTTGTTTATCTGAGCACAATAATGATTCAATTTGGGAAATCATTTTGAATAGTTTAACTGTTGAGCAAACAAAGATTACAAAGAAAACCCAAAGAAAGATGGAGGGTACAAATGGCCAAAACATTGTGTGTGTATATTTCATAATAAAGATGAGGACAACAGTCCAAAAAATCAAAATAATAAAGATCTTTCTTGTCCATCAATAGGACTTGTTTGCACATATTTACGTGCAACCAAACCAATAACCTCCATCATGCATCTACCATATTCTGAACATTACTCATAACATTTACTCATAACGTCATTAATCATCTTAACAACAGCAAATATGAGCATCTTTTTGATTTCCATGTCTCTATCACACATCGTCATGCCTACAAAGTCAGAAAACAGCATAGCTCACATGACTTTTAGAAACATTTTTTCACACTCAAAGTTGCTGAGGCATGGAATAAACTGTCTGCATCCTTTGTTGGCTCCCAAAACACTGCATCTTTCAAAACCTCCATGCTTCCAGTAATTTGACAATACTATACCCACACATACATACACATGTATATTATTACTGCATGCTATTCATGTTCCTGACATTACTACAATATTCTATGTACTATACATGAGACTTTGATGAGTTGTAGTGTACCTGAGCACTGTACACAATAATTTCATTATTATTATAGTTTTTAGTTTTTAGCTGATGGTATTTCCTTGGAGTCTGAGAGACAACAAGTCTCCTTGGGTTTCCCGGATTCTTCTGAGTATTCTGGCAGATTGCAACAGTGCAGTAGTCTGGATGGTCTCAATTCTTCCTCTGATTTCCAAATTTTCCAGTCTTTTTTCCAAGTTTTTTGGACCATACCAAGTGCACCAACTACAATTGGTATCACTTTGACTTTCATATTTCATAGCTTTTTCAGTTCTCTAGCAAGGTCCAGGTATTTGTCCATCTTTTCATTTTCCTTCAGCTTCACCCTGTGATCTGCTGGAACTGCAAAATCCACCAGTTGACAAGTTCTTTCTTTTTTGTTAATCAATACTAGGTCTGGTCTTCTTGCTGGGATAAAGTGATCCATCTTTATCTCAAAGTCCCAGAGAGTTTTATACATTTCATTCTCAAGAACAGATTCTGATTTATGCATATACCATTTTGTTGTATGGTCAAAATTAAATTTTTTGCATAATTCCCAGTGGATCACCTTCCCAACCCAGTCATGCCTAGTCTTGTATTCCCATTGTGCTAGTCTGCTACATTCGCTTAGTACATGGTTTACAGTCTCATCTCTGTCACCGCATAGTCTACATTTACTATTTTGTTGGGTCTTATCTATTTTTGCTTTGTTATAGTTTGTCCTTATGGCATTATTTTGTGCAGTAATTATTAGTGATTCAGTTTCTCTTTTGAGGTTTCCTTTTCTTAACCATGTCCAAGTCTTTTCATGTGCGACCTCTCCGATTTGTCATTTGAAGTGTCCATATAATTGTTTTTCTTCCCATTTTTGTTTTCTAGTTTTTGTTGTTTTTCTGTTTGTCCATATGTTACATCTGCTATTGTTGGCAGCCATAAGTAATCTCTTTGCTTTTTTTTGTGTAGTCTTCCAGTTGTTGGATTGTGGCTTCTACACATTCTTCTATGTTGGCAAGACCTCTTCCCCTTCCTTTCTTGATACATATAATCTATCTCTATCATCTCATTATTATTATTACATATATATTTTTTTCTATTTTTATTTCTTCAACAGCTGATAGTGAATTAGAAAGTGGATTTATGCCCACGTTTGATCCATCTCGAAGATCCAGATTGCCTCTTCAAGAAGTCTTTGATAGCGCAATAGAAGATGGGAGTCATACAATATCAGGTAAGTCTCTTTTGGTTTTGTTTATTTTTCTTCTTTTTTTCAGGTTTCTTTTTAATATTCCATGATTTTCCCTAATACGTCTTTTTTTTCATTTCAACTGTATCAATATTAACCAATAAAAAATACATAAAAGGTATTAATATATTTGTACATATATGAAGGGCAGTTGATGTGTATGTATGTATGTTTGGATGGAACTACAAATATAAAACAACAAAATAAATATATATACACATTAACACAAGGTCTTTTTTACATGGGTATTTTTATGGGGCATTCAGTGAGGATCCAACTCACTATTCAGTAATAATGGATCTATGAGACTAACTTGCTAACCATTACACCAAGTTTTTTTTTGTCACCTCTCTACCGAAGCAATGCTGGATATCCACTTCTAGTTTATAATAAAAATGAATGATATGGTAATATCCATTTAGTGATATTTGTCTGAATTTTTAAGATGATGTTCGATAATTTGTATCATTTAGATTTTTTGGACTGTTGTGTAAATAATGATAAAGATGAGGACAACAGTCCCAAAAAAATCTGCTTACTGTTGTTGATAATGAAGAGAATTATTGTTTAACATGAAAACAGTATGAATCTAGAATTTTGTTTTTTTAATGATTTTTTCATCATTTCTCTTTGTAATGTCAGTTCCACTCAAAGTTTAAAAGAAAAATAACAAAGTATTTGTTGACATTTTATTTTGGTAGTTTTTAAACTAAATGTCAAGTCACATTTATTTATAAAATTTATATTTCAATTCATTGGAAATAAATAATTCTTTAATATATAAATTTATTTCGGCAGGTAACTCAATAAATGAGCCCATTAAGTAATGGCTGTCTGATGAAACTGTGCTCATTTATTGAGTTACCAGTTGAAATAAATTTATAATAGCCAAATTACAGTTTGTTAAGTTTTTCTTTCTTATTGAAAGTGTAAATATTGCTCTGTATATAATTAATTTATTAATTATCTTACATCGAGCTCTCTTAGGGATTTTAAATAATCATTGTATTAATCTATAGATGTACATCTACAAATGCATTCATTGTGGATAAACAGAGGATATAGATGATCCCAAATAGAATTATCACCAACTTACCAATTTATTGGATACTTTTGCATATATATATATATTATATATATATATATATATATATATATATATAGTCATCCACAGACACTGTGTTTTGACATTTATGTATCATTAGTGTAGCTTGACTTAAAAGCTACTTCTACCCAGGAGTGAAACCCAACTGAATTTTCATCAGTCCAACTCCTTATCTCTCAGCCATCATTAGCTGTCAGTAAGAAGCAAATATTAAACTGATAAGTACATACAACCATAGGTGTATGTTACGATCACCAGAGAACTCAAGTTTGTAAACAATAAACGTGTAATGCCTTACATATATATATATATATATATATATATATATATATATATATATATATATAGTTTGTAATATTTATAAATAAAAATCACTTAATATCAATGATAGAGCATGTATGTCTAAGTTAGGATAGCATAGGCATAGTCAACACTGCTTAGTGACTATCAGTATCTTGCCTCTGTGATCACCATGGCAACCCATGATGCTTAAGTATGGAATCCTGGTGGTTGAGCAGTCTATGACATGCAACACTCCACTTTGGCCCTTACAGGCTAGACAGGCAGTCAGAGAGGCCCCTCCGATCAATTTGCTGGCCACACCAAGCCCTAGCAACTATATGATTGTCTCAACCCTATTGCTTTTATAGCAACCCACCAAACCTTTTTATCATATATGTGCTAGAAGGTAGTGGCCGAGGGTCTTACGGTCCTGGGTATGACATTAAACTGCATCTAGTGGTGAAGTTCCAATTCTGATCTCTGGGTAATGTAGAGTACCCCTTCATCACTATTACTCCCAAGTCCACCCTGACTCAGAATGGTAGTACCTGTTAGGGTCCTATCTATGGGTTAAATACAAAAAAGTCAGTTTTAAAATGTGTTTAAAAAAGAAATTGAGTTTAAAAAAATATTGAGTAACTATCAAGCATAAATAAGATAAAAACATCTTCAGCATAGAATAACCCAACAAGGGTTGACATGCCATAAAATCCCACCAACCAACCAACTAACCAGACATCCATTGACAACTTCTGAGTAAATAAAGATCAATCTAAACAATGAACATTTTACAAATGATAAACGATTGATTCCTCATTCAACTTAGTTGAAATTCTTCCAACTTTTCTCATTGTCACGTTTTTAAATCATTTCATTTTAAGTAAAAGATCCAACAACATAAAAAAAGAAAAATCGTTTTTGTGGGATTTTCTAAAATAAAAAAATCCCCCAAAAACAAATGGACACAATGAATTCCCTGTGGTCAATGGCAGAGGAGAAGGATTTATTTAAAATCAAAATTGTCTGGTACAAAAAGTCTGGAATTAGAACAAACCAAAATCAGACTTGAAATTGAAAGATTAAGAATTCTTTCTTTTATATTCAAAGCTGAACAATTCCATGATGAATTTGGGAGAGAAAAAGAAAAAATCTGATTATTTTTATGGAATAAAACACTGGACATAAAAATAAATGAATAAAAACAAAAAGTATTTCCTAATGAAATTAGATATTTAAATTAAACAGACTCTAAGTTCAATAACAAGTCATATTATATTCATAGAATTTATTTCATAATTAATTGCAAATAAAGAAATAAGTATCCTATAATTAATATCTATTAGTTATTTCCCTTGAAAATTCATAGTGATTGTTGTAAGCACAAACACAGAAATTTTAATGATTGGTGTATTCATGAACATTATCCAGTTGCAAATTGGACTGGAAATAGCTTTATTCTCCAAGTTAAAATCTTGTAAAGTTATGGTAACAAAACTTTTGTTACAATGTGCCATTTTTGCTGTGTTAGAGTAACAAACATAAATTAGATCATTATAATATCAATATAATATTTTCAATAGTTGTTCAGACAATTGATATCATTTTTGATTAGACTTGTAATTTTTTTAATGTCTATAAAAGAAATATTTTGTACGTCTATCTGTATGCATGTCCTTTTATAAAGGAAAGTTGTTGGAGACCAACAAAGACCAAAATTCAATAAAATCCACACCCTATTTTTGTACGAGAGGGGATTAAAAAAACATTTTACCCCTGATTTTCCATAAGAAAAAATAAATAAAAAATATAATAAGGGTATAAGTCTTTACTTATACCCTTATTATATTGGCAGAGTGGCCTATTATTGATATCATCCAGATAGCAAGGGAATCTATCCCCTTTTCACTAGC
Organism: Doryteuthis pealeii; assembly: GCA_023376005.1. Taxonomy (NCBI): domain Eukaryota; kingdom Metazoa; phylum Mollusca; class Cephalopoda; order Myopsida; family Loliginidae; genus Doryteuthis; species Doryteuthis pealeii. The sequence continues at coordinate 65,659,501 of CM042150.1, read as the reverse complement.
GCTCGACCAAAAGGTTGTTTTTCCTATGAGGTGGAGCACTGCACCTACCATCAACTCCCCACTTTACAGCACAGATCCAAGCTGTGATACTCATGTGACTTAGTGAGTGCCAGTATCAAACCTGGAATATTGCAATTTCTTGGTGAATGTTCTACCTTCTTGAGCTAATCCTGCTCCTTAAACTCATCTAGAGGTATTTTATTCCTAGGCAGATGCTCTACCGACTGAGCTAAAAATCAATGATAGATTAAAAAATTAATTTTAAAAATCATTGAAAAATAAAACAAATTAACAAAGCATAATAAAAAACAAATAAAAGAATAAAAACAAAAAGAATATAGAATAAAAGATAATAAAACAAATATACAGACAAAGAACTTTTATCAATCTATATATATAGATAAGAGATTGATTTGTAACTTTTTAAATCCTGCGCAGTGGCGGGTAGCTCTGCTAGTAAATAATAACATCCTGGTGTTTTTGTTTTAAAATGAAATTAACTTTTTATAAAATTTGTTTTCAGTTTACTTGTTTATGGGTATTTCATGACATCTTTCTTATCATTTCTTGACTATAAATTGTAGAAATCTCTCTCTCTCTCTCTCTCTCTCTCTCTCTCTCTCTCTCTCTCTCTCTCTCTCATATAATTCTCACTAGTTCAATTTTCTACCTTGAGAAATTAAAACCCTTAATTAAATTACTCATTAGACAGTAGCCCCCTCTATTATTTATATACATCTAATCTATTTGGGAGAGCAAAAGCCTTGCATTTTATTCACTAATCTCAGATTTATCATAATATTATTTTTTTTTTTTTTTTTTAATAATCTTAATGGGCAGTGTGTGGTCAGCTTAGGAAAGAACTCTCTTGTAATTAGGATTTGAAATGTGTCGTTTGCCTCAAAGAGCTTAAATTTCTGAACTGGCAAATAATCAGCTAAGACATGCAAGTAAACTAACTTCATTATTAGAGAGTTAATTGTGGGATCCATTAAGAGATCAAAGTTAATTAAACCAACTATAAAACCTTTAGGGGATAGTTTAGCTTAGTCGCTAGAGTAACCGCCTAGGAATCACAAGTTTCCTTTTTCCTGGTGTGGTGCTCCACCACAATTTTAGATTTCTAGAATAACTTTTTTTTTTACAACATGATAATAAAAGTAAAATGTAAAGTTGACAGAATAGCTTATTATTCACACCCGCCTCTTGGGGTGGGGGTCCGATGGCTTTGGCTCTGGACTGTGGCTACAATTAACAACATTGATCCTAGGGGGCCATTTAAAAGGACAGGATTGGGTTTATTGCCCAGTGCCTAAGACATCCCCCCTTAAGGAGGAATACCAACAGGATCAATGCAATTTTTCACCCACCACCCATGAGTCTCGGCTTGTGATGGTCCCATATTAATAGGGCCTTGTGCCTAACCCGTACACATGAGGTACGAGGTAAATACTAGAATAGCTCATTGTTGGTATCAGCTGGACAGCTAGAGAATCTATCCCCTTTTCACTAGTACTAGACCAGGGAGATTGTTTTTGCTGAACTGGAGCACCACACCTACCGTCAGCCCCCACTTTACCACACAGATCAGATTACCCAAAGTGGAGAGCTGAAAATATAATAATATCTTAACCAATTTATTTTTATTGATATAAAAGAAAATTTAATTCATCATATTTTTTAGTTTTTAAAGAACTTTCAAAATTGTTTTTATCCGATGAACTGTATATTATAAGATTAAATATTTTTATTCCAAGTTTCTTTTTTCTTGTTTTTTTTTCTTTTTTTCAATTGAAGGAGATCAATTGTCCAAACAAAACTTGCAATGGTAATAACTCATCCATTTTCATTATTCCACATTTCAGATTAATATCTTCATTTTTGTTGTTTGTAGCACAATACTTCAGACTAATAGGATCTGTAGATATACCACAGTATGATAATTTTATTATTACGTTTGATATGTTTACTTAAGAGCTATTGCGAAAAATAGTTCAATATCTAAAAAGTATACATTCTTGATAAAAAAGTAAAAAAGTATACATTCTCTCTCACTCTTTTTTCTTTCATTTCTTCTTTTCATTATATTCAATTGCTTCCACGTGCTCACCACCTCTCTCTTTCCCCTACTCTCTTTCTTTCTTTTTATTATATTTTTTCTGTGTAGCATATGCTTTTTCTCCCCTTTCTTTCTTTATAATAAAAATGGAATGGTCCATTATTTAGCTGAGATGACAACACTCATAATAAGAATTTGGTGGATAAGCAACACCAGATAATCAGTATTTGCTTTTTTTTTTTTTTTTTTTTTTTTTTTGCATTTCATTTTGGATAATTTCATTTTTAAATTTAATGATCATACAATTAAGGAACACAAATATTAATATATTGATGATACTTCCTTCAATCTTCAGCCAATATATTCATTGTATTTGTTGGTTTTTGGAAGTCACGTATTTTTCTCTTTTTTGTTTCCTTAACATCCCAATTTAATGAAGCCAGAAAAGATCATGAAACCAAGTATCAAATCTTGTAGAACTTTTCTTATGAAGTTGGAAACACACGTTTTTTTTCTTATCAGACAATTGATTTTTATATTGAACCCTGATATATGGAAACCTCTAACAGCCCCAAAATTATAAGACAATCAAATTAGTCTAAATATACTGTAATGTATATTCTCCCTTTGAGTTGTAGGAAAAGTTTGAAAGTATTTGGCTGATAACATTTTTGGTAACTTTTTCAAACTGTATCCTTCCATTGCACTAGGAGAGCGGAATCTGGATTTTCTTTGATAAATGCCTGTTGTTTCTCCTGTTTTATATGACCTTGTAGTTAAATTGTTTATTGTTTTTAAATCTAAATTCCAAAAGTTGAGTAATCTGCCAGCAAATCTATATATATATATATATATATATATTTACCAACTTCTCTGCACAAGCAGGATGTGACACAAGGTCAATTTCTTAAACAGAGTTTGAATTCAGAGTTTTCCTTCTCCTCGACTGGTTACCTAGTCAAGGTTAAAGAACCCAGTCAGCCCTAATCAGTCGAGCATGAATCCTTATCATTTAACCCAGTTGGTGTCATCTGTAAGTCACGTGGGATCATGGATCTATGTTTGGATCCAGCACATACCTGGGCATTATTGTATTGAAGACCAACAGTTTCCCATGCAGCAAGTATCTCCTCCCTGTGCCAGTAATGTCGTCCAAGGGAAAGACAAAGATATAGTTTGCACTAGTGTCATCACAAGTGTTACCAGAATGGGATTCAAGACAATGCCAAGCTGCCTAGGAGACACTAGATCCTAGTTTTGAATTTAAAGTTGCTCTTCTTCTAGACTGGTTACCCACCAATGCTAAAGAGTTCAATCTGCTCTACTATTTAACTCATAGCTGGAGGTAGAAAATGTGGATTCATATTTTTTGAAATGCCATTAATTTGTTGTTGTTTATTGTTTGGATTTTACAGCATGTCAACCCTTGTTGGGTTATTTTATGCTGAAGACATTTTGTTTTATTTATTCTTCATGGTTACTCAATTTTTTTTTTTTTAAACTCAATTTTTTTTAAACACATTTTTTAAAACGCCCCAAATGCCATTAGTATGAAATGAATGCAAAAATCCTTGGCTAGAAATTGAACCCTGCTCATCAATTCCATTTTCTATGCTGATAACCATTACACAGCACCTCTATCTTCTAATCAATAATGATGTAAACACTTCAGAAAGGTCTGATCTAAGATTTTCATGTTGACCTTAAAAGATTAAAAAAATATTTTTTTCCCTTTTATGCAATGTGCTATCTGCATAAAAGAAGGCACCAACAGAATTCTTTCCCCTCCTACCCCCCCCCAAAAAAAACCCTGTATTTTCTTCAGGTTTAGTTAAAAAAAGGAAAAGGTGATGACCATGACCCCCCCTCTTCAAAAACATGTCCGCACGACTTGTCTTAATTTAGAGTTGATGAAAATGTTTATTTACACGTTCAGCTTCTTCCATTTCCTGTGGTGTGTCGCGCATTTGACAAAGATCAGTTAAACTGTCAGACAAGTTTAACTTGTTGCAGATGAGACAGCTGCCAATTGTTGAAGAAGAATTGTGCAGGTCTCTCTTCCCTGCAAACATGATAGACAGGCAAATAAATATTGATACAATTCCAGGGACACAAAAGTTGCAGAAACCTGGGAAAATAAAAATTGGTATTGTCGAGGGGGGGGGGGACTGGTGAGGAGGAGAACAAAGTGAATGCAGTTCTCATTTGACTGGCAATAACAATGGCTGACAATTGCAAGATTTAAAGTTTTTCTTATTTTTTTTTTTTTTTTTCTAAAGAAAATCAAAATCAAATTTAAAAAATGAATTAAATAAACTTAGATAGCTGTAGATTGGTTTGAAATCACAACTTAAAATAAGAACTTTTCCTTTCCTTTTCTTTTTTTTTGTGTGTGTGACACTGAGTAACACCAATCAAATATTCAAACTGGAGTCATGTTATTTATACCTCATGGTTATCATGTATTTTACAGCTACATAGGAATGTCTCTGTTCTTTTGTGTGTGACTCTGAGTGACACTAGCCTAGAATTTAAAGTTGAATCTCAAATGAAATTTATGCTAATTTCACCCCATGAGGATCATGTATTTTATAAAGTACAAAAAGATCTTGGGAGTTCTCCCTTCTGGATGAATTTGCTATTAAAATCCTTTCTAACATTCTGCTTTTAATAAAGCCATTAATTAAATTTCCCAATGAATAAGTCCAACCATTATTACAAAGTAGAGATACTGTTTGATTTACATCTCTATAATAAGATAAAATGAAAATTCTTCAAAGCTGTAGCTATATCAGTGCTACTGTATGGTTGCACAACTTGTACTCTAACAAAGAAAAAGCTAAATGGGAACTACACAAGGATGCTCCTTGCTGTCTTGAACAGCACCCCAAAAGAAAGCAGTTGTATAGCTATTTGCCCCCTATCACACAAAACATCTGAGTATAAAGAATAAGACATTCCAGACACTGCTGGGGAAGCAAGGACAAACTCATAAGTGACATTCTCCAGTGGACACACCAATATAGGCCGACCAGCAAAAAAAACTACATCAATCAGCTCTGTGCAGATTCTGAATGTTGTGTGAAGGGCGATGACTGATAGGGATAGTTGGTGAGAGAGTCATGGATATCCACACTGTCATATATATGATGATGATGATGATGATATGGTTGTAGATAATCAAACCTCTTATACTTTTCAGTATACAAAGACATGTTATTAGAAAATAATACATAGTTTTGGGGTATTTTTTAAAATTTGGCTTACTCTAGCAAAAGGATTATTTGAATGGATTGGCCAGTGAATTAACCTACAAGATAAGTTTGAAATCGATTACACTATGCTAGATGCCTTCCCTATATAAAATGAAAAAGTTCATATGATGGTGTTATATCTTCTGTTGATAACTTTTTTACCAATGAGATCTAAGTATTGCTTGCAAGTCATTGCACTATGGCAGGTGCCTACTATATATACAAGGGTTAGCTGAAAAGTTCATAGACTGAAAATTTCAGATGATGACATCATATCTTTTGTTGAATGACTCTTTTTACCAATGGGATCCAAGTACTGCAACACTGATGGAAGAAGTGTGGTAGTCACAAGGGGGACTATGTTGAAAAATAAACCTCATTTGGTCCAATTCATATCTTGGTCAGCTTATGAATTTTCCAACATTCCTAATAAATTTTGATTTGGTTATGGCTTATCAACATTTTTTTGGTTCCGTTTAATGCCAAATCAAGTCATTTTAATATCAGGTTGCTTACAGTACCTGTTGTTGCTTAAATGGTCACCCATCTAAGTATTGAATGCTTTGTCACTGCTTAACTTCAGTGATTTAGCAAAAACGGTTCTTTCAATGTAACTTGACTGTAAATATCAATTTTGAGCTAAAAACGTTCCAAGCACATCCACTGCATTCACCTCTCCAATGAATCTGTTGGTAGAATGAGATCTTTTAAAGTGATTTTGTCTCTTAGAAGTTTCAGACCCACAGATAGGGGGTAGGGAAATCTTTCAGATACCCATTTCATTTGATTCATGCACAAATTAAACGTTCTGATCAATTTTGAGGTAAATTATTCCAAGCTCCTCTGGGAGCAAGGAAGAGTGCTCTCACCTACAACCAACAAATGCCATTAAAACATTCTTTGACATGAAAGTATTGCACATGCAGTTTTATCATTTATTGAGTTCCAATCAAAATAAATTTATAATAGCCAAATGACGGTTTGTTAAGTTTTTATTTAAAGTATATATAATATATAATTATATATATATATATATATATATATATATATATATATAGTCCTTCTGTCACCTTGTAGAAAGCAACAAAGGTAAAAGAACATTATTAAACAAATGACAATAGGTGACATTGGTAGATAAAACTATTGTCCTACTTTTATCTTGTTTGATTGTTATTTGTCACATATTTATTAACTTGCAATTTATGTGTGGAGTTAAACTTGAACTAAAATCAATATCAATAAAACAAAACTGAATATGATATAATGGCATTTATCATTTGTCTTCTAACATCATTTTCCTGTAACATTCTATATTCAGTAGTGTAATAACTTATCAGGTTGGTTAAATATTACGGTATGTCAACCCTTGTTGGGTTATTTTATGCTGAAAACATTTTGTTTTATTCATCTTATTGGGTACTCAATTTTTTTTCAAACTCAATGTTTTTTAAATACATTTTTAATACTTATTTTTTCATCTATTTAACCCATAGATGTGACTCTAACAGGTACTACCACTTTGGGTCAGAGTGGACCTGGGAGTAATGGAGATAAAGGGATGCTCCAAATTCCCAGTGTTCCAGAATTTAAACTTCACCACTAGATGCAGTTTAACATCATACCTAGAACACTAATTTATCAGGATGGATGATAATTCATATATATATATATATATATTATATATATATATATATATACCAACCCCTCCACATGAGCAGGATGTGACACAAGGTCAATTTCTTTAGCTGAGTTTTCTCCTAGAGAGGTTACCTAGCCATGGTTAAACAGTTCAGTCTGTGCTACTATTTACCCATAGCTGGAGTGAGAGTAATTGGATGCATACCAAGTGTATTAGCACTATGTGAAATGCAAACAGCCTTGTCCAGGATTCGAACCTAGGTCAACCAGTCCATTTCCTATGATACCGAACACCTCCATAATTCATATAATTTTGGATATTAACTCTCTAAAAACAATTATAAAACTCCAGATATAACAAATACCTATCCAACCATCCTACCATTTTGACTGGATTTTGTTGAACTCGAATTTTTTTTATTTTATCAATAAAGATTGTTTAGTTTGGTTCTTTGTATAATGGCATATCAACCCTTGTGGAATATTTAATGTCAAATCTATCCTTGTAAAAGAATAGTAGTGGTATTATTTAACCAATAGCTGGAGAATGAGGAGGTTCATGCCTTTCCCAAGGGTATAAAGTCCGAAAGTGAATGTAGCATGACTGAATTTTGAAGTTGCTTACAGTGATGTTGCAGCGATTATGCCACACAGATTCCCCACCCCCACCCAGTACAGCTTGTAGACAGTATAGCCATTATGTTCACCATATGACACATTGTTCTTGTATTCTATACCAAAAGATTATATATATATATATATATATATATATATAGGTGGAAAAATATGGTAAATAAATCACTTAAGAAAAAACAATCTATCAAAAATCCATCGTTTGTGATACTTTGTATTTTCTTATTTACATTTCAACAGAGATGTCTAAGTTAGGTTAGTTCTTGGTTACTGAAATTTTCTCACCTATGGGATTTTCATTGGTTACACAAGTGAACTTGTTTATAGTGGTTAAGACTTTAGTATGACCAGGCAGACTTTGGATCAGTTGATTATATATATATATATATATATATAACATACATACATACATACACTGCTGCACCAGTCTTTTGTTATCAACTAATCCAAAAGTGTGGCCTTTTCTACTATAAACAAAATCAGCTGTGTAAGCAGTTGAGTGGCTCAAATCTTTAACTAAACTGTTGCACATTCATACATTATGCACAATGGGAGATTACTTCTAGTAATACCACTGTATATATATATATATATATATATGATGGCAACAAACTCGTGTTCAAGTATTGCTATTGCTTGATAAAAAATTTAAAAAACGAAGAAAAAAAAAACAAAGAAAGAAGTTTAACAGTTCAAAGAATATAATGGTGAGCTTCAAAAAGTTCAACAATGAGCTGCACGAAAGTGGCTCTTTAGTCTTGCCAAAGTCTTGCACATCTTCCCACATTTACAGGTAATTCCAGGGAGCACAGGGTATTTTATTAGTCCATCCCGCCAATGCACAGATTGGTGACTGATCAGACCAGCCTTGCTCATACATACCCTTCCACACTGGTCACATAGTAGACCGATTTGAAGCCCTTGGTTGTTTACTTTTTTATTTTTGCAAATATCTCATTTCGACTGCTCATGCTGTATACCGTTGGTCTAAAACTTTTTTGTGCCCTCCTGTAAAGCCCTTCTCCACTGCCCATGGTCCAGAGCCTTACTCTCCCAGGTCTTCTCATCGATGTTACATTTTTTCAAGGTCGACCTCAAGCAATCCTTGTATCTCATCTTGGGCCCTTGAGCCAAACGCTTTCCGTTAACAAGTTCCCCATAGAACAGTTGTTTAGGAAGTCGCCCATCGTTCATCCTTACCAAATGCCCACTCTATCTCAATCTATGTTTGATTATGAGAGATTCTATACTTTGACATTTGGGTCGCTCCAGAACCTCAATGTCACTGACGTACATTTGCCAGCGTACCCCTAATATTTGTCGCAGGCATTGCTGGTGAAAGCGCTCAAGACGTTTAAGATATTTCTTGTATGTGGTCCAGGTTTTGCAAGCATAAAGGAGAGCAGATAAAATACATGCAACATATACCTTGACTTTTGTTGCAACTGAAATACCACGGCAAATCCACAACCTTCTGTTTAATTTTCCAAAGGCATCACTTGCCTTGCTGATCTGAAAGCAGATCTCATCATCAAGGGTACCAGTCATGTTTAGCGTGCTACCCAGGTACACAAACTTATTTACAACCACTAACTTCTGCCCATAGACATAAATAGCTGGTTCATAGTATGATTCACCTGGTGCCGGTTGATACATTAGGACAGTCCTTTTCAGACTAATTGTATGTCCCAATGAACTGCAAGCAGCTTCAAAGGTATCCATGAGGCGTTGCATATCAGTCCGTATATGAGCAACAAGATCACAATCATCTGATGTTGAAAAGCTTCCCAGTAGTTCTATACCGAATATACACACCATCGGAACAATCCTTGAATGCCATTCTAAACACCATGGCAAAATACAAAGCAAAGAGTGTGGGTGCTGTAATATCCTCTTGTTTAACACCGTTCTCCACTGAAATAGGATCTGCCAGTTTCCCTCCAATGTTGACCACAGCTTTCATATCATCAGGAAAAGCTTTAAATAGATATAAACTTGTCAGGACAACCAAGCTTTTTAAGAATCTCCTAAAGAGCTTTCCTATTTATGGTATCAAATGCCTTTGTTAAATCAATGAACACTTGATATAATCCCATGCGCTGTTCTACACATTTCTCTTGTAATTGCTGGCTGTAAAGATCATATCTACCGTCCCACAACCACTTCTAAAACCACACTGTGACTCAGGTAAAACATCCTTAGCAATGTGTTCCAGCATTCTATCAAGCATGATTTGGCATAGCACCTTGCCAACAACTGAAAGCAATGAGATGCCCCGATAATTTCCACAATCATCTTTTGCACCTTTTCCCTTGTATAGCACCACCATTAATGCATTCCACCAATCCCATGGAACACACTCATCAAGCCAGGCAGTCTGCAACAAGTTCGTCAAGTGCTGCATCATATTGCAGCCTGCACACTTGATGATCCTGCATATAGCTGATCCATACCAGGTGACTTTCCAGAGTTCAGTTTACAGACAGCTGCTTTAACCTCTGAGAGGGAGGAGATATCTGCCAAGATTTCCTTGACTGGGTTGCAGGGATAGACTGAATGAACTCCTGTTCAACCTCAGAAGGCCTATTGAGAAGCTCGTCAAAATGCTCTCTCTATGAAGAATATTTGAAGGATCTCAAAGAAGTTCCTGACCATCCTTTGAGCACAGTGGGGTGACAGGTGAACTTGATGGTCCATACACCGCATGCAGTAAGGTGTACAAAACCTTGGTGCTGTTGGTGTTGTAGGCAAGTTCTATTTCATTGGCCTTCTTACTCCACAGGTTAAATTTTGGAGTTTTCCTTCTCCTAGACACTTGCCTTGACAAGGCTGAGGAATGCATCCCTCCTGGTGGTTTTACTATGCGCCTGGATACCAATCCAGATATTATTACGTCCCGCGTATGTTATTTGCTAGATGGCCATTGAGCGAAAGGCTTCATCCGCCCTTTGACAGGTTTTGTTTTTTGTCCTGCTGGATGTTTAGCCATCCTCCTCACCAGACAAGCTTGGTGGGGTAACCAGTTTAGTCGCCGATAACTCGACTATAAGACAGGTAGTACTGGGTTACATAGTACCAGTAGCTCTTTATGTGACCTTAATAAATATACATATATATACACACACACACACACACACACACACATATATATATATAGTTATATATACCCTTTCAAAATTAAATTCATAGTATTCTGCAATCTTTGTAGCACTGTCAATTATACTCAAGGTTAATTTGCAGGAACCTAGGAAAGCTCAACAAATTTTCCCTTTTATATTATCTTTTTCTTTTTTTACATATCTCAGTTTTAGAATATTTAGTGATTATATTAATTAGTAAAAAAAAAATGTCTTCGGTCAGTGTAAAGATTAGTTTTTGCTATGGTCTTAAAAAAAAATGTAAACAGATCTTTGAAATCTGACATTGTTTTTAATAATAGACATTAAAAAAACAGTTTTGCTGTCAAAATTCAAATAAATATGTTTTCTTTTAAATAGAATCAAGTTTCTAACGGTTAAATTCAAATTAATTAAAATATTTAAGGTTTTTCCTTTGGGGGGCATTAAATCCATTCTGTTTTGATAATCAAAAACAAACATTTTTTTCACCATATAATAAAAATCTAATGCAGAAAAATATTATATAACTATTTTTTTGTTTGTAAATAATTTTCTCATAAATCTCTATACGTTAGATAACTTTAAATATATATTAAAATAAAGCAAACTATATATAAATCAATAATAGAAGTATGCATTTATTGAAACTTGTTTTAACAAACAATGTAGACAGGTTAATGTTGCATACTTAATTTCTGAGTATATATAATATGGGGTTGTTCTTTATTCTATGTATTAATGATTTTGACTATAAATTAAATATTCATTGATAAAATTAAGCAATTCCTGAAGGTATTGTGACGTAAGCCATGATGTAATTTCAGTTACAGACAGACAGACAGTAAATCTGCCTTATATATAGATAAATATGTTGCATTATTAGCATGAGTCTTCTAAATAGAAAACATCATCAACTGCAATGATTGGTCAGAAGAGAAAGAAACAAGAAATGATTTTTGTTACGATAATCAATAGGCGAATTGTAATGTATTGGGAAATTGTGTTTGTAACTGTGAGATCCGAGCCTTGTCCACTTCTAAGCAATGGCTATTTTCAGTAATCCGTCCCCCCAACCCAATCCGCAAGATCCAATCAACCCCTGAAGCAAACAATAAGGAAGATTTTTCCAATACCTAATTTTATTTTAGTCTTTCCCAATCGAGTGTCTCTCTCTTCTCTCTCGGAGCAGATCAAAGTGATGCAGGGCACTGAGGCATTAAACTGTAAATCTCCATTATCTTTTATATCTGGGCCAATCCGGTGTTGTCATCATCACTGGTACAAACTATGGATCAACAGACAGACAGACCAACTCATAAAGGGAGACAAATCAACAGCAGGGGCAGGTCTTGAGTCCTTCAGGCGAATCGGTGGGGGTGGGAGATAGGGGGAAGAAGAAAGAGCAATGTCAGATGGATCACAATTTGAGGTTGGGGTAGATTGACAGTAGATGGAATTCAATTCTTTGAGGTATATCATCAACAACAGTGGATTTCAATCCTTCGAGGCATTTCAACAACAGATGGATCTCAATCCCTAGAGGCGGTTCTTCTGCAGCAGATGGATCTCGTTCTTCTAAGTGGCAAGTTGACAACAGAGTAGAATCAATCCGCTTCATCTGGGATTTTACAATCTAATTGTCTTTTTATTTTGTAAAAGCAAGGGGTTCCTCTGACTGAAAAAAAATTCAAATCCACCCAGTATGGATCTCGACAAAATATGGATTTCTTTTGCTCCTTAAGAAAACAAATTGAAGTGAAATTTTTGAATATGGAATATGGAATTATCTGTGATGGTAAAGATTAGTAAAATGTGCTGGCTTATTAAGTTTTTTTTTAGGGGGGGGGGATACAGGTTTTACAAGTAGAAAGTATTTGTGAACTCTATATGTAAAAAATAGGCATAGTGTGTAATGGTTAGAGTCATAGGAAATGGATCCGTTCTCAAGTTCAAATCCTGGATAAGGCTGGTTGAATTTCACATAATACCCTTGGGAAAGGTATGCATCCAACTACTCTCCCTAGGGCAGACTGGGCTCTTTAACCATGGCTAGGTAACCAGTCCAGGAGAAGGAAAACTCTGAATTCAAACCTGTTAAATTCCACTTGATAAATTGATCTTGTGTTGCATCCTGCTTGTGTGGAGGTGTTAGTATATATATATATATATATATATATATATATATATATATATAAAAGGGGGCAGTTCCTGTTGTGTATTGGTTAACGTGCTGGACTGGAACACTGTAGTAAGTGAGTTCAAACTTCAGTCAGTCTATTGCATTTATTATGACTATTTATCTGCGAATTACAGAAAAGGAAGAAGGCAGAAGAAGAGATTGGTCAAAATATAAAAGCAGCAAGAATGACAATATGAGACCAATGGAATAATAACTTGTGTCAGAATTTAAGACAGTAAGGAATTTTAAAAAAAAAAGATGTTTGCATTCTAAGAAGCTAATTGCTTAAATAATATATTCATCATAAAGTGAAGGAAGATTGATAATCTTTTGAAAAAAAAAAATTCTAGTCCAAACGTCTGGTTTAATATAATCCGATTTTCTACTTGTGTTTATATGAAATGGTGAACTGGTAGTTTTTGGTTTATTGTTTTGATTGAAAAGATTTGAAAATAATTCCATGAAAATGGGACAATCATTCAACATAGGAATATCAATATTTCACAATTTGTATAAAATTGTAAAACAAACATTTTGCTATCAGACAAAATAAGTAGAAAAATCATGACAAAAATTAAATAAAAAAACATGACTATTAACCCTTTGTCTACATTGTGCAACTGTTGTCTGATAAGATATCAAGCTACAATATTTAAATTTTATAGAAATTTTCAAAAATATTACAATGAGATTTCTCAAACTAAAGGAATAAATTACTTTTATTAAAGATTATTTTGTAGTTTGAATAATTTATAAGTATAAGAGATAGACTCCCTTGCTGATACCAACAAAAGGTAATTCTGCAGACTTTACTATTTGTCAGTCATGTAGTTTGGTCTAACTCTACAGAGAAATGAGAAATTCTCTTATGGTATTATTAGGTACTAGCAGGACCTGTGCATACACCACAGTATGATAATATAATTATTCCAATGTTTGGTATATTTACTTAAGAGCTATTGCCAAATAATTCAACATGTAAAATGTATAATAATATTGATTTAACTCTCTCTCTCACTCTTTGTTTGTCTTTCTTTTCTTCTTTTCATCTTTTCATCATGTTCAATTGAAACAGATTAGCATTATTGCTTTCATGCACTCACTTCATCTCTCTATCTTTCCCCTACTCTTTTTCTTGCTTTTTTTCTTTCTTTCTGATAATATTTTTTTGTATAGCATGTCCCTTTTCTTTCCTTTCTATATGTGGAATAGTCCATTATTTAACTGAGATGACGGCCCTCATAAGAAATAAGAATTCAGTGGATAAGAAATGCTAAATAATCAGGATTTACACTTTTGCATTTCATCTTGGACGATTTGGATGTTCTCATTTTAAACAGTGGGTGTTGCAAGATGATAAAGTCGTACAATTAAGGAACACGAGTATTAATATATAGACGAGGAATTATTCAAAACAAACAAATAATGTAACTAGCAAAGTTTTGATTGTCCCATTTTGGCATTTTTTTTTTCCTCATTCATAATTTCCTTATGAATTGATCTCTCTAAACAATAAATATTTACAATAAAAGATGTCCATGTTTTTTTGCATTGGCAGAAGATTAAATCCATTTCTTTCTTTGACTTTTGCACTCAGATCAATTGAACAATAAAAATGGTACAAATGTCTCTTAGAGGATTTCAAGGAAGATCTTTTAATTCATTCTTTTTCCTTGTTTTCTTTAGATGGAGGGAGTGTTATTGTTGTTTTAATAATAATAATAATAATAATAATAATAATGGTATGTGCACAAGGCTAAGTCTGTACTGGAGAATGAAATGCATAAAATTCAGTGGGACTTTGAAATACAGACAGATCACTTCATCCAGGCTAGGAGACTAGACCTAGTGTTAATTATCAAGAAGAAAACATGTTATCTCGTGGATTTTGCCATCCCAACAGATTACCAAGGGAAAGTGAAAGAAAGAGAAAAGATAGACAAATACTTGGACCTTGCCAGAGAACAGAGAAAACTGAGGAACATGAAGGTAAAGGTCATACCAATTATAATTGGCACCCTTGAAATGGTCCCCAAGGGTCTGGAGAAGAGTCTGGGTGAATTGGAGATTAGAGGAAGAATCAAGACAATCCAAACTATAGCATTGTTAAGATCAGCTAGAATACTCAGAAGAGTCTTGGAGACCTGAGGAGACTTGCTGTCACTCAGCCTCCAGTGAATCACTGGTTAAGGTGGGTGTGAAAAACTTCTATGGAGCAAAATAATAATTCTGTAGAAGAGTAAAAAAAAATAATTTCTCATCTTGAAGTGCATGTACAATACACTTTTTTTTTTTTTTTGATTAACACTTCATCTTAATTTCAATTGTTTTTTATCACAATTCTCAGATCATCAGACAGTAAAAAAACGAAATTAAGATGAAAAAAATACTTGTACACAATCAATAATAATTGACAATAAATTTTAGAAAATAATTATAAAATAATATCACTATTAGTTCTGATTGTCTCTGATAAGGAACCACAAGGTTCCAGGTTCAATACCAGCCTCTCACCAACTCAGCACATGAGTAGCACAGCTTGGATCTGTCTAGCAAAGTGGGAGCTGATGATAGATGTGGTGCTACAAAAACAATCTCCCTAGTCTAGCGCTAGTGAAAAGGGGATAGAATCCCTCACTGTCTGAATGATAGCAACAATATGCCTCTTCACCGACTTTATTTTTACTTACATAAACATAAGAAAACAAAAATTGGTAGTGAATTGGGAATTCTGAAACAAAAGCTTTATGGTTAAATTCAACTCTCTGTGACCTCTTCATGGTCTAATTGGTAAAGCAGCTGACCCAGATAAGCAGGGACCCCTAAGAAAAAGGATTTTAAGTTGGACTATTACTTATTTCCAATCAATGATGCTTGCAATGAATCATAGAATGACAATTTAAAGTTTGTTAGTTTGTTGCTCAGGTTGCTTACAGTACCTGCTGTTGCTTAACTCTTTGCCAACCAAATCTCCTCCACATCTGTACCAAATTTTCTTGGTATTTTTTACCTGTACAATGGGATATTTCAAAGTTCACTATCTATTCACCTCAGAACTCATTCTATTCAAATAAAGTCCTATTATTATAGTAATCTGAGTCCTTCTGCTCAATTATGATGAACTAACCATCAGTTTTTGTACTTTGCTTGGGTGTGGTATGTATAGAAACAGTTCCTCATGGGAGAGCTGTCCCAACCCTTATGGCAAGCCCCAACCCTTTTTATCATATATGTGCTAAAAGGTGGTGGCTGAGGGACTTAATGTCCCAAGTATGACATTAAACTCAATCTGATGGGGAAGTTCAAATTCTGGAGCTCTGGGGAATGTGGAGTACCGCTTCATCAGAACTAGAGTTGTAGTACATGTTGGGATACCATCTATAGGTTAAAAAGAAACAAAGAGTTTTTTAAAAATATATATTTAAAAAAAAACTGAGTACCCATAAAAAATGATTAAAACAAAATGTCTTTGGCATAAAATAACCCAACAAGGGTTGTCATGCTGTAAAATCCAACTAATCAACAGAATTGAAAATCATTTTTTCTCTGGAAACATTGGCATATGCTCAATATTGAATGTGCAATGTGCATCTATTCTTATTCCCTAGAAGGTCATGAGTTCAGTGAGGGTCGTTTGTTACAAAGGTGGACAGAATAACCTGTCAGGATTCTGTTACCTATTCATCTTGGATTTTTATATAACATCTTTGGGTTTTTTTCTAATGATTAAGAGTTTAATTAAAGCAGGGTTCTCAAGGTTTGTTGAAAATAAGTTTACTTTCCAATTTCATGCATTTTTTTTCTAATGATTGTTGAAGAGTATATTGTAGCAAAAGAAATGACGTATCCCAGAGTTCAAAGTGGATGTGAAAGTGTATTGCATGCAAAACGAGTGTAGGGCACAAAAGAAAAAATAAGGCTACCATAACAGCTTGATCTTAAAAAACCTGATCTCGGAGCCAGAAGAATTGATGAGAATATATTTGCATGTGTGAAAATATTTTTGAGATCAAGCTGTGCATAAAATACCAGGCACCAGGCAGGGAAGAAGGTGAGACACTTTGGAGCACATTATTGAGTACACATTGGAGACTGCTGTGTTATTGTTGCAAGCCATAGACTTTGTTGTCAGACTTTTTAAGTTGCTAAAGCTATTATGGGACCAGTTTGCAAAGATAATTTATGTATTTACTGAACCTGTCTGCCATGAGCAGAGTACAGCTGGTACAACTGACCTTCCTTAAAAGATAGTGTTAAATTTTTAAATGAAATTACTAACTGCTGGAAATAAGAGCACCTGCTTAGGAATCGTAAGGTTCCTGGTTTGATACCAGCACCCACCAACTCAGCATATGAGTAACACAGGGATCTGTACAATAAAGTGGGAAGCTGACAGTTGGTGTGGCACTCCACATCAGCAAAAAAAAAGTGCTAGTGAAAAGGGGATAGACTCTCTTGCTGTCCTGCTGATGCCAACAATAGGCCACATTTTACTTTTTTTTATATGTATTTACCCAACCCCTCTGCCACAAGCAGGATGCAACAGAAGGTCAATTCTTTTAGCAGAGTACAGCTGGTACAACTGACCTTCTTTAAAATACAGAATTAAATTTTTTGAATGAAATTACTAATAGTTGGAAATATTATCACAGTTTATCATAAAACCATTATATCTCCACTGTTATCTTCATTCTTTTAGCACCAATTCTCTTTATTATGACTAATAAACAATTGGCATCTTATGATTACTCTTATCTTATTATCACCATTTCAAAATTGATATGACTCTTAATCATAAATTTCAGAGTTTTTGTATCAGAAAACTTTGATTTCAAATTAAAACAAATTGGACCCATTCACCTGTTCAGTAATTGTGACCCATTCACCTGCTCAGTAACTGAGTCAATCATGCAGAAATAACTCTATATACAGAATATCTCACCTTGCACTGTCAAACACTTACTCATAGAATGTGGAGCTTTTGCTCTCATCAGATCTATTTGAAAAACTCAACATAAATAACATTCTATCCTTTTTGAGAGAAATAAAATTATACCAAAAAATACAAACACAAAACTGACCAGTACAAAAGTAACACCTTAACACAATGTCTGATGATGCTAACATATTGTTAAAATTGTTAACTACAAAAATATAAATATAGGTATACAACATATATTGTTTTCTAACCTCTAGGCATGAAATAACCCTAGATGGGTTGATATGTCATTAAAATCCATCAACCAACCAACCAGAATATCTTGTTTAAAAAATTAAAAAATTGAATACTCATCAAGAATGAATGAAACAAAAACGTCCGTGGCATAACATGACCCAATAAGGGTTGACATACCGTGAAAATCAACCAACCAACCAACCATCCAACTAGAATAGCTCACTGCACTGAAATGCACTCAAACTTAGATGGATCAGAATAATCCTTTTTTTTTCTAGATATCACAACTCAGTGCATTACCAGTAAAAAAGAAAACCTGGATTATCAAATCTCTATTAGGATTACCTATTAACAGGAAAGAGACTTGATGTGCCAATTGAATTTCAACTTGAAATAAGAACCACACCTTCACTTGACTGCCTCTTTTTGGATAAGGCAAGTTTTGGAGCCAAATTTATTTAGTGTGCAAAAAAAGAAAGAAAAAAAAATCGAAAAGAAAATAAAAAAAAACCTGCCTGGGGACATGTCAGCCTCAGGTGAAAAAAAAGTATAATTTTTTTTTTCTTTCATATTTTTCAATAATTTAATGTATAAGTACATTCAATTGTGATCAGAAAAAGAAACAGGTTAGAAAGATTTTTAGTTTGAATAATAAATATACAATGGGTGGGTCAAGTTTTTTGTCAATGAAGCTTTTTTTATACCAAAAATTCTTAGTAGCTTCAATATACTATTGATCTATTGATTTCTTTACAAAAAAAAGTGGATGCTATGATAATGTATTGTAGATCCGCATATTCATGACAATATAAAAACTATTAATATGAATAATAACAAATAAAGGTATGTAAATGAATTGACTACAGTTTTATGTTATACATAGAAATAGACTTATTTAGTTAATAACACTTGAATTAATTCCTGACACCTGACAATCCCTTTCTTACAGATTCTCAGTGCATTTCTATCATAAAATCAACTTCAAGTGAATTCACATTATATATACTTCAGCTAATCTAAAATATTTATTGAATTAGGGAGGCACGTGGTGTACCATAGGAAATTCGACCCAAATTCAAATCCTGGACAAAGCCACAGTTCACATAGTGTTAATACCCTTGGGAAAAGTATGAATCCAACTATTCTCCCTCCAGCTATGGGTAAAGAGTTAGGCAACCAGTCTAAGAGAAGGAAAACTGAATTCAAACCTCTTAAATCTCCACTTGGGATGATCACTACTAGAATAGCCTACTTAGTGATCTATTTCAATTTTTTTTTTTATTAAAAAAAAAATTCAACATGAATATGATCGACACTATGTAATTTTACTCTGTCAAGGTTGTCAATGGTGATAGCAGCTACTGCCTCAGCAAGTAAGGTGTTGACAAATGATTATGGGTTGAATATTGTTTCCTTGTATGGTATAAATATAAGAAAAATTCATGACAGAGTGATAACAAGGATAGTTATTTGGTTGAGCAAACTTAATAGAAGAGAATACAGACATGACAGGAGATACAAATAAGATTTTATACATAGTTGTATATATATGTTTACCAACCCCTCTGCACGAGCAGGATGTGACACAAGGTCAATTTCTGAAGCGGAGTTTAACAGGTTTGAATTCAGAGTTTTCCTTCTCCTAGACTGGTTACCTAACCAAGGTTAGAGCCTACTATGGGTAAATAGTAGGGCAACCTACTAACAGGCTGCCCTACTATTTACCCATAGCTGGAGGGAGAACATATAGATTCATACCTTTTTTGTGAAAGGAGGAGAAAGAGGGGAAGAAAGAGCTCTCAAAGTTGTTTTGACTAATGAGAAAAGAGCCACTTTGGTTTGAGTTTTTCCTTCTCCTAGACTGGTAACCATACCAAAGTTAAAGAGTCCAGTCTGGCCTACTATTTACCCATAGATGGAGGGAGAATAGTTGAATTCATACCTTTCCCGAGGGTATTAGCACTATGTGAAATGCAAACAGCTGCGTCCAGGATTTGAACTTGTCTCACCATGTCCATTTCTTATGATGTTAACCATTACACTTCTCTCTTGGAAGCAAACAATATAACTGGAGTCTTGTGTTGATTTTATAACAGTTACCTTCCTGAGCAATTGTGACACCACAGACCATAATCATATCTTGCTACTTAAAATATGTATAATACTTTCTGTATTTCTCCCAATACACATTGAATTTACTTTTAAAAGTTTTTACTACAAAGATTGACTATTTCTACCTACCTACCTATCTATGGTGTATGTAATGCTTTTAGCTTACCTGTGAATATATATTAAATATATTAAAATAGGCCTTTATTATTTTTGTTCAATGGTAATGTTAGAAGGGAAAAAATCTATTTACAATAAGGATTCATAGTGCCAGGTGCCAAAATTCTAATGCTTATAGAATATATCATTACTCCAAAAAACAGTATTAACCCTCAAATAACTTCTTTTGTTTCCCACTTTTTGCAACTGCTAGATCAAAGAGATTGTTTTTTCCTGATGTGGAGCAGACACACCTACCGTCAGCTCCACACTTTACTGCACAGATCAGATCACCCAATCTGTGCTATTCATGCACTGAGTTGACAGGTACCAATATCGAACCAAGAACCTTGCAATTCCTAGGCGTGTGCTCTACCAACTGAGCTAAACTGAAGATTTAAAACAACAAAACCCCAAAAAGCAGAAGATTGATATTTTTCAAAGGGAATAACAAACTCCAAATTTTCCTTGAAAGATTTTCCTTCTCTTAAATCTTTTCAACTCAAAAGGTGGAAATAATCCAAATTTTTACCAATATAATTCAACCCTGTCAGCTGAGGCTTTAGAATATACTAAATGCACCCATGCAGAGAGGTAAAAGCCTCCCCCCTCCACAATGGGGCTGTGGGTGGCAACCCAAGATGCTTAAGGATGGAACCCTGGTGGCTGAGCCGTCCATGACATACAACACTCCACTTTGGCACTTACTTAGGTTAGACAGGCGATCTAAGGGCTCCCTCGCTGGTCACATCAAGCTCTAGCACCTATATGATTGTCTCAACCCTATTGACCACATGGCAAGCCCCCAACCCTATCATATATGTGCTTGAAGGAGGGGGCTGAAGTTCCAGTTCTGGGGAGTGTGGAGTACCCCTTCATCACCATTACTCCCAGGTCCACTCTGACCTTGAGTAGTAGCCCATGTTAGAGTCCCATCTATGGGTTAAATAAAAAAATGAGTTTGAAAAAATGTGTTTAAAAAAATAGAGCACCCATCAAGAATGAATAATATAAAATGTTATCAGAATAAAATAACCCAACAAGGGTTGACATGCTGTAAACCGACCAATATAATTATGTCTTTGGTTAGGAAAGAAACGATTATCTCCCTTTGACAGCAGAGAGAGATTGCATTAATTTGCCTCCGCCCATTTCTGGAGCAACAGAGCAAAGTTGTTTCTTCTTTTGTTGTTGCTGTCAGGCAAAACATACAAAACTCAATTATTAAGCTTTCCTTCTCAACAGGCACAAATTAGATATTTACTTACTTTTTTTCTTTTTCAGACTTAATTTATCTTTGTTATGATGTGTGATTCTTCTAAGGGGCATCTATATATTAATACTTATGTTCCTTAATTGTATGACCATTATCACCTTGCAACATCCCCTGGTTAAAAATGAGACTCCAAGATGAAATGCAAAAATGTAAATCCTGATTATCTGGTGTTGCTTATCCCCTGAATTCTTATTTCTTATGAAGGTTTTGGTTTAGTTTGTTTTTTTTTACAGCATATAAATCTCAGTTGGTCATTTAATGCCAATAAAGTTTTGAAATAAATTCATTCTTAACAGATACTTAATTCTTTTTATAAATACGTTTTTCTATTTAACCCATAGATGGGACTATTATCAGTGTTGTCACCCCAGCTAAATAATCGACCATTTTGATTTTATAATAAAGAAAAAAGGGAAGAAAAATAACATGCTACACAGAAAAAATATAATAAAGAAAGAAAAAAGTGATAAGGGGAAAGATAGAGAGAGGGGTGAGCACATGCATAACACCAAAAACAAATATTTTTATAACAAATAAATATATATATATATATATATATATAGTCTCAAAGTGGTTTATACTATTTGACTAATATTTGAAATTTACAAATTATATTTCTGAAATGATTTATAAATATTTTCTGTATCTTTATAAGAAAATGGGATTTTGGTTATAAAGGTGTTTAAAATCCCCACCTCATTTTAAAACACCTCCACCCTGGAGTATCTTTTTGTTTGTGTGTTTGAGTTGATGGAATATCTTAATCTCTCAGAATGCATTTAATGTTGCCTAGTGTGTTTCCTAACTTGGTAAAAATTTCAAAGGCATGTTATGTAATAGTTATCATTGTATCATATGGTCCCAACAACCCCAGTTCAAATCTCCAACAAGGCTGTTTGCATTTTTACATAGCACTAATAACCTTGAAAAAGGTAGGAATCTAACTATTCTCCCTTCAGCTATGGGTAAATAGTAGGGAAGACTAGGCTGTTTAACCTTGGTTAGACAACCCGTCTAGAAGACAGAAAATGAAATCAAACTTGTTAAATTCTGCTTAAAAAATGGTCTTGTATCTTGATGATTAAATTCAACCATTTCATAATTTTACCATTTGTCACAAATACAATTTAAAGATACCTTACTAAATCTTTGACCTTTGTAGATCACATGACTGGTTAAAACTAATTGAATGAGATTTTATGCATAGACACAAATATATCTCACATTTCTGTCTCCTCCCTCATCTTTTTAGGCCAAAGTATTTGCTCCAAATATAAGCAACAAGTCATTCAGCTTTCCACCCAAGATAGAAATCTTCAATGGGTTCTATTACAATACATGGTCTCTACATATTATTGTTACATAAAATGGGTTATTAGATAGAAAAAATAGAAGTGAATATTTATTATTTATTATCTATATATTAATACTCATATTTGTATGATTGTTATCATCTTGCAACACCCTCTGGTTAAAAATGAGAATGTCCAAATCATCCAAGATGAAATGCAATTATATAAATCTCGATTATCTGGTGTTGCTGTTCTGTTGAATTCTCATTTCTTGTGAGTGTTGTCACCTCAGCTAAATAATGGACCATTCCGTGTTTATTATGAAAAAAGAAAGGGAAGAAAAAAAAAGAAAGATAGAGAGAGGGGGTGAGCGTGCAGAAGCAATACTGTTAATCTGTTTCAATTGAACATAATGAAAAGAAGGAAAGAAAGAACAAAAAAAGAGTGAGAGAGTTAAATCAAATTATTAAACATTTTACATATTGAACTATTTTTCAATACCTCTTAAGTAAACATATCAGATGTTGTAATAAATAAATGATCATACTGTGGTCTATCCACAGGCCCCGCTATTTTAATTATTTTTTCAATGAAAAATTCAGTTAAACATTGCTGTTTATAATGAGGCCATAACAACTTCAAAAATTGTTGGATTTTGTTAAAGAAAAATTCTTCATTTTTCATAAAGTCAGATTAACAAATGTCTTATATTTCCTCAGTTGAAATAAATTGCATGAATTTCTTCAGGAGACTTTGGATACATCAAAAGTATATAACATTTTTATGGATATCATTTAGCCTCATTTTTTAAATTACTGTATATACTCACAGATAAGTTGCACCAGTGGATAGGTTGCACCCCTAATTTGTGGTTGTCAAAGTGGGTATTTGCAGTTTACCTGCTGATAAGTTGCATTATAATCTGACTAGTTACACAACCTATTCTAACAAAAAATATCTAGAACACTTTGTCATAGATTGTGATGCATAATACAAACGTAGAAATAAGAGTGGTGTTTCTTAGTACTATAATCGTAAATGAGCTTGCAATCGCTGATCATTGTAACTTAATGATAAATAATAATTAAAGTAGTGCTGTTTTACATTTATGTTGAATAGATAGATCGCACCGCTGATTTTGGTGGAATTTTTTGTTATAAAAATGTGTGACCGATCCGTGAGTATATATGGTATATCACACATACACACACATTATATAGATAAGTATATTTTTGCAGCACTTTTTTCCTTTAAACATGTTTGTTTGAATGCGACAGACATTTCATGTCTGACAAGTTTCTTTCCAATCTCATCTGATACTCACTAGATTTGCCTCTATGGTTTGAGTACAGGTTCAGAACTTATTATAACATAAATAAACCTGCAATTGTTGATTATTATAACTTAATGATGAATAAAAATTCAAGTAGTGCTGTTTTACATTTATGTTGAATGGATAGGTAGCACCAGTGATTTTGGTGGAATTTTGTTAAATGAATAGGTCTTTCCTCAAAACTTATTTCTAACTCTTTTTTGGGGATTGTAAAATTGTCTCGTACTTTTGCTTTAATCTGTAACCCAGCAAATATCTGTAAAGTTTTTTGTGTCTTCTTTTTTTCTCACATTTCACTCAACCATAAAGGAAGTTCATTTTCAAGACTTGAACTTCCTTTAGATCAAAGCTCTTTACAGATTTTCATTCTTAAAGTAAAGGATAAGGCATTTCCTGCTGTCTGAAGTTTTTTGCTGCAGGCATTTTTTGAAGTGCCGACATTTGAAAAAAAAAAAAAAGAAGAATGTTTTGCATCTTTTTTATATAATGCAGAGAACAGAAAATATAATACCTTAAGTTTATGTAATAAAATTAAATCTATATATTAATGCACTTGTCCCTTAATTGTACGACTGTTATCATTTTGCAACACCCTCTGGTTAAAAATGAGACCGTCCAAATCATCCAAGAAATGTAAACCTGATTATCTTGTGTTGCTTATCCACCAAATTCTTATTTCTCATAAGTATTGTCACCTCAACTAAATAATGGAGCATTCCATTTTTATTATAAAGAAAGAAAGGGGAGAAAAGGGACATGCTACACAGAAAAGATATAAGAAAGAAAGACAGTAGGGGAAAGATAGAGAGAGAGGGAGGGGGTGAGCGTGCAAAGCAATAACACTAATCTGTTTCAATTGAACATAATGAAAAGAAGAAAGAAAGAAAAAAACAGGGGTGAGAGAGAGTTAAATCAAGATCATTGTACATTTTACATATTGAACTATTTAGCAATAGCTCTTTAGTAAACATATCAAATGTTATAATTAAATAATCATACTGTGGTATATCTACACGTCCTACTAGTATATATTAAATTCAGATCTGAAAAAGCATTTTCTCCCCCCACACAATAAGTCTGGGATTCTTAAGAAATCCCTAATTAGAACTGTGATTAAAACATAATTTCATTTTTGCACATCTGCAGGTGAAAAAAGACATTTGTCATTTCCATAAATTTTATTACCTATTTATTTGCTCATCACCAGATGGTGTAAAAGAAAATTGCTAATGATCAAGTATCTATCCCAATCCAGACATCCATAGTCTCATACTAATATTGTCATACCAAGTGAGAGGAATTTACAGTGGAAACCCCTTGTGTTAAACAGAGGCTGATTCTTAGTGAAGAATCATTTGGTTGTTCCTCAGTGTCTCTTAGTGTTGGGTAGAATCCTTTAGTTGTTCCTCAGTGTCTCTTAGTGTTGGGTAGAATCATTTGGTTGAGCAGTCCTTGGTTGCAGATCCGTCTGTCCATGTTGAATATGTGCAAATGAACGGCTTTCAAGATCAGAGATTAAATAGTTAACTAACCACATATTCGAGCGTGTTGATTGGCTGGCTATAATCAACATGCCCACACAAAGTCTATAAGTTTAAGTGGTGGATTCCAGCATACTGTATAACAAAAATATTCCAACAGGGTTCTGGGTTCAATACCGGCCTTTGCCAACTCAGCACGAGTAGCACAGCTTGGATCTGTGCAGCAAAATGGGAAGTTGATAATAGATGTGGTGCTCCACCAGATACTTGGTCTAGCACTTGTGAAAAGGAGATAGACTCCCTCACTTTTCAGCTGATACTGACAATAGGCTACTCTACATACTTTACGTACTCACACATATATCTACACACACACCTTAATTTTTAAAATTTTACGTACCCCTTTGTGATGGGCTGGATATGAGACAATTTTTTAAAGTGGAGTACAGCTGGTTTGAATTCAGAATTTTTTTTCTCCTAGACTGGTTGCCTAACAAGGCTAAAGAACCCAGTCTGCCCTACTATTTAGCCATAGCTGGGAGAATAATAGATAGATCCTTGCCTTTCCCAAGAGCATTAGATCAAAGTGATACATAAACAGTCTCATCCAGGATTTGAACTCTGTTCACTGATTCCATTTTTTATGATGATAAACATTATTTTTAGTAAAATTTTTTGTACCTTTATTCTTGTTTTGTTTACACATCAATAAACTTGTTATAAGAATTTTTATATGAAAGTTAATGTTCTAATTGTAAAAGTTATTTCCACAGTCTGTTGATCATCAATAACATTACTCTATATATTAATACCCGTGTTTCTTAATTGTATGACAGTTATCAGCTTGCAACACCCTCTGGTTAAAAATGAGACCAACCAAATTATTCAATACTGATTATCTGGTGTTGCTTATCCCCTGAATTCTTATTTCTTATGAGTATCATAACCTCATCTAAATAATTGACCATTCCATTTTTATTATAAAGAAAGAAAGGGAAGAAAAAGGACATACTACACACAAAAAAATATAAGAAAGAAAGAAAGAAAGAGAGTAAGGGAAAGATAGAAAGAGGGTGGAGGCAATAACACTAATCTGTTTCAATTGAATATAATGAAAATATGAAAAGAAGAAAAAAAGGGGAAAAAAGAGTGAGAGAGAGTTAAATGAAGATTATTATACTCTTTACATATTGAACTACATTGTGATAATTAAATTATCTTACTGTGGTATATACACAGGTCCTGCTAGTAATATTATTAATTCTATATTGATTTTTAAAGGTTTTAATATCTATACCAAAGTTAGAGAGTTGATTCTGCTCTTTTATTTTGTCCATAGATAGGCGATTGGGTTAGGGGATAGGAAACAAAATGGGTTCATGCCTTTCATAAGTGCATTATTCTAAAATAACACACAGTCTGAAATTTCAACTTGTCTTGATGATTTCATTTTCCAAGTTGATAACAACGACATAACCTTTATATTTGCGTACCCCCACTTCGCCCTCAAAAATATTAAATTTGTGCATTCACAACCTCCACGAAATTTCTAAACAGTAAAAAATGTTACTGTATTAAACCTTCATTCGTAAGATGAATGGGTACAAATGCCCAATAGCGCGCAAAAGATTATTATAATCGCATTTTACATATAAATAGTATTAGATGTCGGAAACTCCCGAAGTATCCTAACCCTAACACTAACTCTTACCTTTCAAAGGTTTCGGGTATTTCTGTGAAATGTAATGAGATGTAGTACATTTTATGCGTAATCTAATGATATTATATCTTGCGCGCTATTGTGCATTAGTATCGAAGTATGATTGAAGAGAGAAAAATCTAATGTAAAAATCACGTTTTAATGTAAAATAATTAAATTAAAAAATTGTATCTGAAAAGTTGTTTGTAACAATTTTTATGAAATATCTTTATAAAAATTGTGGAATTTGTCTAACAAATTTGTTGTTAGCGAATTGCACAAACAAGAAATGTTTGGTGAATAATAAATAAATTATTAAATTACAACACGATCTTAAAAATCTAATATTTAATTATTTCAATAAAATTTTCAGTAATTATTTATTTATGGACTAATTTATAAATGAAGGTATTTTCTAAGAAGAAAAAGTTATTTTTCGAATTCTTTTTATTTTACTTTTGGGGGTGGGTGGGTGATTGGTCCTCAGATATATTCCACCCCCAGAGCACCACCACGCAGTTTCAAGGTCTCATAGAAACACCTCTGTATCTATCTGTGTGCACACTGATCACTAAAAATAAAACAAAAAAATGTAAGCC
Source organism: Doryteuthis pealeii (assembly GCA_023376005.1). Lineage (NCBI taxonomy): Eukaryota > Metazoa > Mollusca > Cephalopoda > Myopsida > Loliginidae > Doryteuthis > Doryteuthis pealeii. Next base: position 65,631,495 of record CM042150.1, on the reverse strand, counting down.
ATAAGTATGAGGCACCCAGTGAGAAACGAACTCATTAACAATGGTCTGCTAATCTAGCTTGCTAACCATTACACTACGTGAGGTTGGATGATGTTTGTTCTATCTATATCCATTTTGATTATTTATTTTTTTAACTCATGTAAAACTTTCATTGATTGATATATTTTCCCTGTCATTTTTATTAAAATTTCTTTAGAATTTTTTCTTGATTATCAAAATCAAATTTAATTCATAAAAAGGGACAAAAAAATCATTAAGATGAGTTTTTGGCGGACCTGAGCATCTGGACCCCCCCCCCCCCATCTAAAAGAAAAAAAATTAAAAACAAAAAATTTAGATGGGGGGGGGGGTCCAGATGCTCAGGATCGCCGAGTTTGTTTTTTTATTTGACTGGAACTAATATGTCCACCGAATGTCCGGAATAATAATGCGTAAAAATCTTTTACGCATTAAATTTGTTGATTTAAAAAATGGTTTGTCTTTTACTTAAAGACAGGACCACCCCCCTTTCTTATTTTTTTTTTTTTAATCAAACAATTTTGGAATAAAAACCTACATTTCAATTATTTTTTGTTTCAAAAACACGGTGCATCTCCACTTTTAAAAGAATATGGGTCTATTAATTTCAATTCAAAGATGAAGATTGAAGAATATATTTGCCATCAATATTTTTGGTCATTTGATATTTCTAAATTCTAATAACTTTTTGAATTTCTTAAAATAAGTGAATATTTTTTTCCAGATTCCGTGGATTGGAATTCAAGTCAAGGTAAAAACCATGATTTTGAAAATTGTCAAGGCAGGCGGGCTTTCTCTTTTTGTTGGAGGATTGGCTTCTTAAGACATTCTTTCTCTATTCTATTTTCTATATTCTCGGGGGCGGCGGTTTATATTGTATATCATAATAAGTATGATATATCATAAGTATAATTATAGTATAATGCTTAGTGATTAATTGGCAATTGCTAGTGAATTTGATTCTCACTGGGTGTCCCGTACTACTCTTGTGCCAAGCCAAGCTAAGCTAAGATTATTGAGAAAGAAAAAACTTTTAAAACTAGTTTTAATGGGCAATTATGCATTTTGTTCTTTTAATTGAGGTTAATTTTATGTTTTTATCTAGCGATTGTAGTTTGTTTCTTTCAGGAAAGAATCTATTTAAATTTAAGTATTTCTAAAAATCGTTTAAAATGTTAAATTCAAAACTGCGAACATCTGTTTTGGACGTCCCTAATATATACCATTTCCTCCACATCTGGCCTTAAGCCATAATGAAATAAATAGGCAATATTTATTGTCTAGACAAATAAACAAATGCTGAAGTTAAAAGTATTGGATGGATATTTTCTGGGGGAGGGGGTCTAAAATAATAAATAAATAAAATTAAGCCATTTGTTTTGTGAATATAGTTCTTTTGATCTGCTATTAAGGATAGGCATTTTTTTTTTTGCCAGTTCAAGAAGTCCATTAATTGCTGACCAACCCTTTTTTTTTTTACTTGTTGTTGGGCTGTGTCATTGTTAAAGATACTGATTCCGTCCGGGCAGGCGTACACACGTACATAGTCAGACGGCTACACACACCTGGTAAGTCCGCAGCCAACTGTTTTATGATAGTTTGGGCTACCTGAGCTTACCAACCAGTTCTCCTCCCCTTCCTACCTCAACTGCAACAGATCACACGCATACCTGTCTCCAACGTTAACGTTTTACTACTGCCAACAACCAAGTGAACTACGATAACAACGACACTCTTCTAAGTTACTTTATCTAAACTCGCCTACCCAACCCACCTTCTCAATTTGACGATATCACCATTATTATTATTATTATTACAATCAATCAGCACAAACGATGGACCTCTTTTACTACCGTAGACGACGAAGTTTGAAGCTTACCTGAAATTTCGTTTTGAGTCATGTCCTCACTTACGTACAACCACAGGCTTTAAACAACAATCTTAAAGTTGGGAGTTGAGAGTATGGAGTTGAAAGCACCTGTTGGATCATATTGTGAGGGTTTTATTACAAAAACAAATTGAATATGATTCGGGGTAGAAAGGAAACTAAAAGCTATGCCACATGGTTCATAGGCTTTGACCATGGTGAGTTTCTTTTCTTCTTTTTTAAAAAAATTGTTTTCCCTCTTCTATTTCTTTCTATTGTTGGTCGGTCATAATAACATCAGTTTCTCTATTCTCATCTTTCATTTTTCTTCTATCTGAAATTTCTAAGTTCTTCTAACAATATTTCCTTTTATTAATTTTTATTTACTAAAACAATTGTTCTGACTCAAGAAGAGAACTGTTGTTTTTTTTTGTTTTGTTTTTTTTTTTTAATTTTCGTTTGATAATTTGATTTTTTGTTTGTTTTGATTATTAACATTAAAAAAAAAATCACCATCAGGTTATAAAATTCTCCCTTTTAATTTGTGTACTGTAATATTATTCTGTTATTTTTATTTTAGTAAGAAGGGAAACCTTGAATTTAATTAAAAGTAAACAGGTAAATTTAGAACTATGACACAGTTATTAAAATAATAAAATTGTTTAGGTAATTTTAATCTTTAAAGTTTCACCTCCCGCTTTTTACCGGAAAATAAACTAGACTGGGAATAACTTTGGGGGCGATTTTTCGGAATATGTCGGCAACATGGGAAGCTACTCTCATTTACACTAATTAGTGTGTACAAAAGTTTCCAAACCCCTCTGTTTGAAAGCGACGTATTTTGTTGAAAACTTTTGTTTGTACATAACGAATTTTTTTTAATTTAATCCTATTAAAAGATTTTCGTACCAACTAAAGTTTGTGTTGTCAACACGGCAATTAAAATTTTTCCACCTTTATTTTACGAAACATTCTATATAAAAAAAAAAAAAAAAACTTTAGCAAGATCTTCGTAAGGCGGTAAATATAACTTAAGTTAAAAAAATAAAAAAAAGGATAAACAACTTTTGAATAACTCTTTTGTCTTGGTATGACATCTAGTAGTAGGGTTGCAATTTTGGAGCTCTGGGGAGTGTGGAGTACTTCTTCATCACTATTACTCCCAGGTCCACTCTGACCCGGAGTGGTAGTACTTGTTAGGGTCCCATCTATGAGTTAAATAAAAAAACAAATTTTAACAAAAATGTGTTTAAAAAAATTGAATACCATTAAGAATGAATAAAACAAAACGTCTTCGGCATAAAATAACCCAACAAGGGTTAACATGCCGTTAAATTTAACCAGCCAACTCTTCATCTGGTGCAAAGGGATATTTCTTAAAATTTTTACATATTTAAGAAAATAACAAACTGAAAATATTTTAAATAAATGAATGAAATCGACACTTAAATAAATGATAAACATTGTGAATAGGATCGATTTGATTGAATTTTTAATTGTTTTAAATTCCACTTGTTGGTGTCAAGTTTAGCACGAGCAGCAATCTTACGAGATTATTATTTATTCGTGAGTTCAATCCTGACCACGTGTCCCATAAATGTTTCTTTGTGCCAGACTAAACTTAGTTTTTTTTTAAAGTCTAATAAATTAAAAAAAAATGTTTGGGAGGGGATTGGAAAACTTTTATTCATGAATTTTAATTAAAAATTTTTACCGCGTAAATTTTTTCTTGGAATAAATAACAAACAAACAAACAAAACCCCTACACAATTCAACTTGTGTCGAGTAGAAAATGAATGAATTATCTTAATGTTTAAATATGAATTGATGATACGAAAAAAAAACATACTATACCAGAATTAATTAATATTTTTTGTTAAAAGATGACAGTTATTTAATCACGTGATCAGCTATGAGTGGTGGAATTATCTCTGGGGAATTTTAACATTTGATATGTAAAATTTAAAGAACCCCCGCCTTTTTTTTTTTTTTTTTTTAATTTAAAAGAATTGTTTCATCTATGGAAAAGTTACAACATAAAAAAAGAAAAGAAAAAAGCCTAATCGGAATATGAGACTTGGGAACATGATATAAAAAAAAATATTTTTAATTTTGTTAAGTCACCTTTATTATTGCGTGATATTTTTTTAGTTTATCTTTTTTTTCTGTACGGCTGTCAATATACAGATAATCATTTTTTAATGTTGATTGTAATAATAATCTTGGCAAAAGAAAATACCTGACTTTTTTTCCTGCTATTTCTGGAAGAAAAACACCTGGATTTATTTTAAGGTCTTTATATTTACTATCGTTGACTTTGGAAACTGGGTTAGAAAAAAAAAAAAGAAAAAGTCCAACAACAGTGTCCAGTGTTCGAGCCCAGTCAGCATCCCAGCTCCCTTTTTGTCTCAACATAAATCTTCGTCTATCACATTTTCTCACGTTTTAAATTTAGTGTGATACTAAGCTTTAAAAGAAGGGGTGGGAACATCATTTATGGTAGGTTCCCTAACAATCTCCAATAATAAAGAAATTAATACACAATAAATAAAAAAATCAATAACCATTATTAAGAAATAAAACAAGGGCGTACCCCCCTTTCTATTTATTTTTTAAAAACTGTTAGTGTTTGTTACTGTTGTTCGCTATTCAATTCATAACCTTAAGGTTTAAATCCCCACCTGTTGCATCAGTATTTATTTATTTATTTTTCGAACAACTCATTTGAAAACATCAAATAATAAGTTTTTTTGTTTTTTTTTTTTTTATAGTCATTGTTTTTCAAAATTATTTATTTTTTACATTTAATTTTCAGATGTTCGGTACTTTTTTTTTTTTTTTTTTTTACAAAAATCGCTCTTTAAAAAAAATCTATTCACACCGGTCTTTAGTCTTTTTTTTATACTACTGTAATTAGTTTCGATTATTTATAACGGTAACCCCACCGATATTTTGCGCCCCCAAACATCAGGGGGTGGGGGTCAAAGTGAAGTGGCCTGAAAAAAATCAGAAAGTTTTTAAATAAAATAACTGATGTATTATAAAATTCATTCATGATTGATAAATCAACACTGAACATTTCATTAAAATCGGATAATTCTCTAATTTTTGGTATTTTTTTTTCAATCGGGGGTATTGATTTGATTTTGTGAAATACGTCTATGACGTCAAAAATGTTGGTACCTATTCAATAACAATTTTATAAAAAAAAAAAGCAATAATTTAATAACTACAGATAAATATCACCTGATCGTTAGAGTAAACTTTTACGACACTTCATGGTTTTACAAGTTACTTGTTTGATTCTGGAGTTTTCTTCTGGACGAACCTCACCCACCTGTCATATTTGACCCTGCGGACTCTTCTCTATGAACTTTGCCGCTGAGTTAATTGGGAAATAAAAGTTGTAAATTTTGTTCTAATTTTTCATACTGTTTTACAAGATTATAACAGAAATTCTGTCAGTTAATTAAAAAGAAAGAGACAAATATGTTTGTATGTGAGTTTTCAACAAAAAAAGTAATCTTTCAGGTAGTGAATGACCCATGTAAATATCGATAGATCGGAAAATTTTGAATTAAAAAATTCTTCTTTGCTTTAGTTCTAAACAATTCCTATGATGTGTATTCGATTGTATTCTTTTTTAAAATTTTAATTTGTATGACCGAAGGAAAAGTATATCTGAAACTCTAAATAAGTAAACTACAAAAGTGTAAATAGTACAACAAATTGTTTCCTAACCTCTAGGCATGAAATAACCCTAGACGAGTTGACGTACCTTTAAATTCCATCAACCAAGCAACTAATCTAAATAAGATTCAACTTAGTCTGGTCCAAACCTTAAATGTTGGACACTTAGTGAGGATTTATTTTATAGTTTAATTCAGTAAATTTAAAGTAAAACTTCATTTTTATCAGGTCTTTCAGTCGTCTGATTCTTTGAACTTGTGAATAACCTGGACATTTTTATTCTTTTGTGCGCCAATGTCATTTTCACCCAATCAAAATGGTATTTAAAAATACGTTTATTGCCATTTGTATTTGACAATTGTCATGGAGAAAAATGGCGGTAAATGTATTTTTTAAATAACATTATTATTGGGAGATTATATTCAGTCATGCACAAAGGAAACCTACGAAAGAAACAATTTTATATATTATCTTAAGTTAAGTTTATGCTAAAAAAGAAAAGAAAGCATCATCCAGGTAGTTAACCTCTATTTTCTAAGTATACGAGAGATAGAGAGATAGATTGGACGAAACTGACAGCTGTACTCCCCCCCCCTCATCACTTGCTGTAAAGAAATCGATTTTTCTGACTTGAAAAAGTTTTTCTTGGTGTGTGTGTGTTTGTTTCTCATTGAGACTTTTGCCAGAATCAATAACCTGAGAGTAAAGACATACAACATAAATCTTTTTGCACTTCTTTTATTGAATTCTTAAGACGACAAGACTCTTTAAAAAGTTAAGAAAAATAAGACAAAACCTGTGAATTGTTTGCTTAAGGTAAAAAGACCCCCCTTCACCGTAAAATGGACATTATTAAACTATGCAGCAGGTGTTAATGGGAAAAATCAATGTTCATTTTTCACACTTAAAAAAAAAAAAAAAAAAACATTTTTTTAAAACCTATTTTGTTATTGTTTTGACAGTAGACGGAGTTCTAAAACTGTTGAGTTTAAAAGCACCAAATATTTTTCTTTTACAACTTCTTTGTATTATGGTCCTTTTTGATGAGCCCCATATACTTTCCCACATTGTTAGATAGGCATTCAAATTCAGATGAAGAAAACTCAACAAACAATAAGAAAGTACAAACATATATTTAAAAAAAAAAAAAAAAAAAATTTTTACAAACTTAATGGCGTTGCAACCATACTTATCTGCTGAAGTCCATCTTGGTTCTGGGAGAGACTGGATAAGATGTCTCGAGGCTGTGATAGTTGACATTACGAGTGATTCTAAAAAGGGAGTCAAATTGGGCACCAATCTATGGTAGTGTATTGATTGGTCCCTTGCAGCCAAGTGCAGATAATTAATTCTGTATTTTTTTAAATAAAAAAAGTAAGAGTATAGTTGTTGGGGTGGTCTAAAGTCGGTATCAGCAAGGAAGTCTCCCCTTTTCAAAAGTGCTAGACCAAGAAGACTGTTTTGGCATCCGAGGTGGTGCACCACACCTACCATCAGCTCCCACACTTTACCACACAGATCCCTGTGCTACTTATATGCTGTGTTGGCAAGGGCTGGTATTGAACCTAGAACCTTGCGGTTTCTAGTCGGATGCTCTCCCGACTGAGCTAAACCAACCCTATTCCTTCCAATAGTATTAAAAAATACAAACATCTCTTTGTCGTTTCATGCCTTTGTTATTGATAATATAAGATGAAACTAAAATTAAAATCATCCCCATTTACCTTCTTGGTTAGAGACCAATGTGGCAAAATCGCTCAAGCTGATGCCTGATTGGGGATATTTAAAAAAAAAAAAAAGTTATCTTGCTGATGTAAAAAGAAAAGATAAAATAAGAAGTGCTGAAAAATATGTGGCAATTTAGTTTTAGGTAAACTTTGAAGCTTCCATTTATTTATTTATTTATTACACCTAGGCACAGATCCTGATAGGTATGCGTCCTGTGTCACTGACTCATAAAAATCTAAAAGGATGCAGAAAAATCGTATACATGCGTCCCAGTATATTTTTTTTCTTCCCCCACCATTTCCAGCTAAGTGTAAATACATTTCAATAGTTTCTTGGAAAAGAATTACACTGTATGGGGTACAAGGTAGGGGTTAGATGGATTTAGATGTTCATAGATAAAACCTCTACAATTTATTAAGAAACTTTAGTTGGGACCCATCAAATTTCCAGGGGACTCCTTCAAATCAAATCCTTGCATGCTAGGATGCACTAAATTAAAAAGCTATCAGCATCACTGCATAGGCGAGCAAGTGAATACTAAAATTTAAAATGGGTTTTACAACTTTACTGACTCCAGTTTCTTTTGATAATTCACTGTCATGATATTAACTTTAGCCTTGTACAGTAAAGAGAATAAAAATGTTGTTGCGTTAATCTCCCAAATGAATAAGAACTGCCAATCCTTTTGTAGTCTGATTGTTTAAAGTAACGTAAAGTAGATATTGGCCTATTGTCAGTATCAGCTGGACAGTGGGGAAGTTTATTCCCTTTTCAATAGTACTAGACCAGTTACTTTACTGCGCAGATTGAAAGCCAAGCTACTCATGCGCTGAGTTGGTCAGGGTAGGTATCGAACCCGGAACATTGTGGTTCCTAGGTGGATGCTCTACCGACTGAGCTAAACTGGCCCCTTCTCATGAAATAGTTACCCCCAAAATGTTTTAAGTTCTTAGGTCTTTGTCGCAGACATGTTAGTATCAAGAGTAGATGATGTCTGAAGGTTGCCAGGTTATATAAGCATTAGTGAATTTTCAGCTGAGACATTTTGTAAGTAAATATGTTACTGCCAAATAAAAAAGAAAATCACTTATCCCAAATCTCAGTCAATAACATGTTTTTATGCTGCAGACATTTTACGCAAGAAAGGTGGATGAGGAGGTCAGGTTGCTGTCAATCATTCTCTATAAAAGACTCGAAATCATGTCTTTTTTTTTTCCCCTTTATTTTGCTTCATATATTTTAACTTAAAAATACAATACTCATGTTGCTGAAACTTTTAAGATCTAATCACAGTATGAATCATGGTAAAAATGAAAAGGTGACCTATGATGGAGTTGAATTCTTTAGAATATTGGAAATGTCTCTCAGAGATGCATCTCTATTTGATGGTGAAGTTTCAATTCTGGAGCTCTAGGGAATGTGGAGTACCCCTTCATCACCATTACTACCAACACTCCACTTTGGCCCTTACTTTAGGCAGGGGCAGTCGAGAGGCCCTGCCAATCAATTGGCTGGTCACTTCAACCCCTAGCACCTATATGATTGCCCCAGCCCTATTGCCCTTTTTTTTAATTTTGGTTTTTATTTTTATTTTTCCTATCAGATTTTCATACATAGAATATCTTTGGTTTGGTTTCTTTGTTTAATGGCATTTCAACCTTCCTGGATTATGTCAAAGCCATTCTTGTAGAAGAACAGTAGTGATATTATTTAATCCATAGCTGGGGGGGGGGGGTTCATACCTTTCCCCATGGTATTAATCTGAAAAGTGAACGTAATAACTTTCTGTCCCATGATGATTAATAAATAGTTTACATATAAGAGTTACTTTAGAGTCAACAGAAAAGGGAAAAATAATGTCAACATATTTGTCATATTTAAAAGGTTATCAGGTAATGTTACACTTTTTGTTTCTAATGTGTTTAATATTTTAAGATTAACAATTGTTGTTATTTAGTGCAACAGAGATTTTTATCTGTCATCAGAGTTGGGATTTTTTTTTAATTGGTGTATAAGGAATTTTGTTTAGAGATTAATAAATCTAACATAATCCTGGTGAAGGCTGGGAGAATGCATTAGCTGAAACACAATGTTTGAAATAACAATGATAAGGATATCAGGAATTGAACATCTTTATATTCTTTGGGTTTTTTTTTCACCTGATCTATTGTATATGTGGATAATCAGTAAGAAGAAGTAGTAACTATTTTTCTGTCATCATTTTGATTTTTCCAAGGAAAAAGACTTTTTTTTTTTTTTTTTGACCTCCCTAATGGGCAGCGGTCCTAAAAAAAATTCAGGCAATTGATGTAGGTCATTACCTCTTAATATTTGGTAGGATATCCATTGGCAAAGGACTAATATCAAATCAAGGAAAATAAAATGGTAAGGCAACCAGTCTAGGAGAATGAAAATTCTGAATTCAACCCAGCTTTATTCCACTGAAAAATTGACCTTTTTGTCATTCCCTGCCCATGGCATTGGAGTTGGATAAATGCAAACCTTGACCTGCGAATTTTACATATTTAATTTAACAACTGTTTATGGAATAATGGTGTAGTATCAGTTTTATTTTATTTTTTTTATACATGAATTGAATCATGTCATCACATCAGTGGCTCTAAGTTTTTCTTTTATTAAACATAAATAATAATTTTTTTTTTTTTTAAAGATAAATTCCTAAATAAGATACAAATCTAGACACATAGTGCAACAGATACAAGGGTTGAGTTAATACAGTTCTAAGTGACAATCATCTGTAAGTTGCAGGTTCAATCCTGGCCAAGGGTGATAATAACATAGAATACTTAACATAGCTTAACATTTGTAGTTGGTCATGTTTAATGGTATAAGAACCATCTACCCCTTGGATTGAATAAAGGGTTCAGTTCAAAGTTCTTTGAAGGCTCACAATTATGACATGAAGGTTCCCAAGTTGGACAAGAAACATTTGAAAAAGGCTGGAGGGTACTTCTCAGCTGAAACGTTGTTCAGTTTATATAATAATGAAGATGAGGACAGCAATCCAAATAATACAAATTATCAAGCCTCATCTAAAAATTTCAGACAAATAGATAAAAATATTTTTGTCATTATTTTAATTTGTTCTTTTTTAATATCATAAGGGACATGATCTTGTCGTATTAAATTTACATTAAAAAAAAAGTTTAATTTTTCCAAGATGTTTTCAAGAAGCTCAGTAAACTAGTTTTCAAAAAAATTATTTTGAACGACATTGCTACTAAAATTGTTTAGTGCTAATTCTCTTGGGAAAGTTTGACCGACTCTTAAAAAGTCTTACAAAAATATTTACTGTTCTACACTTTTTAAAAGTAGTTTCCTTTTGTTACTTTTTACTGCAACATTTTTTATTGGTATGCATGTGTGAAAATTCAAAATACTTTCGTAGGACTTCAAACAAAATCCTACTAGTATTACTTGATTCAAGTAAGTGACCTGAATGCCATAATAATAACAGAAACCAGGAATTTTTAAAAAAAATGGTCAACCATGGTTTCAATAATATCAGTGGTATACCATAATTATTTGTGTATAATACACATTTGTAAATTTGGGCTATGAAATTCTGCGTTTTAGAATTTATAGCAGCTAAATTTAACATTTTGTTCAACTTTTTATCCAGTTAGTATAAACTAAAAATAAAAGATTTATGCAATTTACTTATGTTTTGAGACAAAACATTTACGCAGTATTTAGAGCCCACACGCGGACAGCTTTGTGGCAAAAATAAGCTCACACTAGTAGAAACAAAATTATAAACAAACACACATTCCAGTGGGTATTCAATCGGCTCTGTACGGATTCTGGATGCTGCACAAAAGACTTGTCAGGGTGATGACTGATAGACGGTTGGTTTGAAAGTAATGGGAATCTGTGTTGACAGTGTGGCCTGATGATAAATATCCACTAAAAAGAAACTGGTAGTAAAAGAATAGAAATAAGTAATTTTGTTAGATCAATACTGAATGATGGTTTTGTTCAGTTAAAAGTTTAAGTTCAAATGTTTTCAATTGTTGACAATAGATATCAGCTGTGACAATCTACTGACCTTATTCCAATATCTTAAAGGTGGACTCCGTAGTTTTCCACCAAATCAACAGAAATAATTTTCCAAATTTAAAGCTGATCTTGGTGAATGAATTGGTGTCTGGCTTAAAGAGGACCATTAGTTTATTTGCTTTCAATTAACATACAGAAATTATGTTTTGTTAATGAATGAAACAAAACATCTTCTGCATAAAATAACCCAACAAGGGTTGACATGCCATAAAATCCAACCAATCAAACTGATGATGCATATTATATTATAAATTCCTTTGTATATTCTGTGATGAGGATTTAAGAAATGTATATTTTTATGAAAACTTTATAAATGAATTGATTGATAATATTTACTAAGCTTTAGCTGCATAAGTGAGTAGTACCTGACTATTATCAAGGATCAAATTTCTTACCCAACCAAATTAGTATGAAAACTAAACATGTTGTTAACCATCACACAACAGTAAGCAACCAGGACAAAAATGTTTTTGTTAAAATCGTTTTAATTTATCTTAAATAAAATCTGTTAACATTTATGTGGGTTTTACAAACTATAATTACAGCTTGAACTCTCTCCTTTTTCTTTTGTTGTTATAAAATATAGAAATTTAAAACTTGTAATTTTCTAGGTTAGTAAAGAAAAGAACTTTTTCACTTTAACTGTGTGTGTGTGTGTACATTTTGAATGATAAATAATATATCTAGATATTCAAGAAAAATTCTGCATTTGAAAGTTGTTTTTTTTTTTCTTTTTGTGTGGGGAAGTCAATCCTAGTCAATAAATACATAAAACAGTAAATAAAGTAGGTGGATTGGCTTGTTGTCAACTGGACAGCGAGGGAGTTTATTCCTTTTCACTAGTACTAGACCAGGAAGATTGTTGTTATCTGAGGTGGAGCGTCACTCCTACCATCAGCTCCCCACTTTACCTCACAGATCCAAACTGTGCTACTCATACGCTGAGTTGGAAAGGGTCGGTATTAATCTAGGAACCTTGTGCACAGAATTTGAATAGATATCTTATTATAATGGAGATTATGTAACTGTCTTTAACCAAAACTATGTCACCACTGGCATCATGATTTCCTTAGTTATTTAAGGTATATTCTTAACGATTATGAAATAGTCATTATTCAATCTTAATTAGCATCTTATTTATTAATTATGTATATATTAAAGTTTAGCTGAATTAGATTTGCCGCAAAACTACCCATATTATTAATGCATTTAAAATCCTGAAATATGTGTTATAAGTCTCTAAGAGATAAAGATTTACATGGTGGGAATAATTTGCATAATTTTAACAAAAGTGGGTTTAATAAATAATTATTTACTGATTTCTAATACTATCTCAAATGTATTAAAAACAATCCTGTGTATAATTTTTTTATATAGAAATCAATTAAAATAACGTTAAAATAAGTGTAATATCTTTATATTTAGCTTTGTTAGTCTTTCTGATTTTATATAATATTTTATTACATTAAAACTTAAATACCTGCCGCCAGAGGTCGCATATTCTTGCTTGTAATTTTAATTTTTCTTAACCTTTTGAATGTTAGGAGCGTGTCAAAATTTCATGCTTGACTGCATGAAAATGTAAAAAAAACAAAAAACAAACTTCTCGTTTGTCAGTGAAAGTTAAAACAACTTTTGACCCAGTGAAACTGTTCAGCTTTTGCACAAAATTGTTAAATCTTTTATAATTTTATAAATATTTTCTAATCTTTTTTCCTCTTTTTTTATTTTTATGAAATTCAGATTATATGAGATTACCAGAACAAAACATTCATCTCATTTAAGAGGAGTTTACTATTTCATTTAGAAATGACTTTTTTTTTTTCATCTAGATTATGAAAATAACATTGTTTAAACAATTTTAATCCTGTCATAGTTTCTATTAGACCTTTCTGTGTGGTCTTAAATACATCGTATTCTCTATAAAGAGGTAAGTCCTAGTCATGACACCTGCATCTGGTGGTGAGGCTCCAATTCTGGAACTCTGGGAAGTGTGGAGTACTCCTTCATTACTGTTACTCCTAGTCCCACTCGGATCTGGAGTGGGAGTACCTGTTAGGATCCAATCTATGGGTCTAATGGATCAGTTTGAAAATTATTTGTATTGGATAGGAATACTTGAAACCATTTAACTGTGTGCAAATTATTTGTATTGGATAGGGAATACTTGAAACCATATAACTGTGTGCAAATTATTTGTATTGGATAGGAATACTTGAAACCATATAACTGTGTGCAAATTATTTGTATTGGATAGGTGAAACCATATAACCGTGTGCAAATTATTTGTATTGGATAGGAATACAACCAAAATTATTTGTATTGGATAGGAATACTTGAAACATATAACCGTGTGCAAATTATTTGTATTGGATAGGAATAACTATATAACCGTGTGCAATACTTGGTATTGGATAGGAATAAAAACATATAACCGTGTGCAAATTATTTGTATTGGATAGGAATACTTGAAACTATATAACCGTGTGCAAATTATTTGTATTGGATAGGAATACTTGATATCAGATAACTGTTTGCAAATATGAGCTGGTTAACAATATTCCTAGAACTATAAGTGGTCAAAATAACTGTGTGTTGCCAGTGACCATCTTGTTTGTTTACCTCAAAGTCTCACTGATTGTATATTCATAAAGGGGGATAACTCTTTCACATCTGGTGGTAAGGCTAGTTCTGAAGTGGAATAAACCTTCATTGCTATTACTCCTAAATCAACTCTAATCCAGAGTGGTAGTACCTCTATGGGTCAGATATACTAATTTCAATATAATTATGCATAAATTATCAGATGGCAATGCTTGAAACCATAGAACCATTTACCAATTATTTGTATTAGATAAGAATACTTGATAACAGATAACTGTGTGCAAACAAATGATTATAGACAAATAAAAAACAAAGTGCAATGAAACATTGAAGATATAGTTATGATTACAATCAAACATTTACAAATAAATCAAATTTCAGTATTAAATAACCCACAATGAGTTGATATGCCATTAAATAAATAAACCAAAAAAACCTATATTTTACATAACTTTGTTCTTTGTTTACTACTACTTTTTGTACTATTTTTAAAAAAATATGAATTTTTTATTGTTGCATTAGTTCTCATCTAGGCCAGTGGTTTGTAAACTATACACATTAGTACAGTGATGTATTGCTGGGTGTACTTATGTACACTTGGGGGAAATACTTGGGAAATTATATGCAAAACCATCATAATGGTAGAGCATTTGACAATTTTGGAAGAGAAACTAAACTTTTATTTTCCATCATTAAACAGAAATTTTGATTTGGGTTCAAAAAGTCCTTTCATAAAAAAAATTAAATTTCATGATTTGAAATTTTGTCAAAAAGAATTGTCATCTATATCCAATGATGGCCAATTTAAAATCAAACATGGAAACTTGATTATTGATTTATTTGGGATTTTGAGAAAAAAAAAGTTTTAACTCTTTTCATTCAGTTTTCCACTTGTTTTACCTTAGATTTTAGTTTGTATCTCACTATTGAAGTTTTAATGATATTTATCTTATCTATTGTTACTTCTTGTGAAAATAAATGTTTAAACATGCAATGATTTTTTTCCAATTAATCTTTCTATACCAATCCTTTGATAGAAATGTCTCTTGTCACACTGTTACACTGGATGCACTGATTAAAACTGATTAAAAATAATTGCAAATACTCATCCATTCAATTCAAGCTACTGCAATCCTTAAACAAGATACCTTCTTATTGCATCTTATCTGTATAATAAGATTTTAAAAATTCCCTTTTATTGGTTTGTTATAATAAGTGAAGGTAATTGTAGTTTTTTAACAGAAATTTTTTGTTACACTTGTTATTTATAAGAAGATATTTGTCTTTTATTAACGTTAAAAACAAAACAGATAAAGACTTTTGTGTTTTGAAGAGGAAATACAATCCTATTTGTCTTTTGTATGTCCTAACATAAAAAAAAATTTTGCTAAGAAACATCATGCTATCGTTTCTCATTCAAAACTAAATTTAATTTACTGCATAAAGAAACTAATAATGTTTTGCTGTTATTTTTGATAAGCTAAAATATAAACTTTTTGAATTTGCATACAATGTTAGAAAAATATTTCTTTTTAAAATTTGTCTTGAGCAAAAAAAAATCAGATCTACTGATCTAAACTATGAAAGACACATTGTTTAGATTTGTTAAAATCTGTATGTTTCATGTCTTTCTTTTGTTTTTTACCTTAATTGATTGGAGAGTCCTTGTGGTGTAGTAGCTAACATGCTGGATGGTGACATCATAGTGAGGTTAAACTCTAGTCACGCTATTATGTTTACTTTTTGACTAATACCCTTGGGAAAGGTATGAACCCCATTTATTTCCTTATGTATTTATATATACTTGCTTAAAGGGCACCTTTCATAGTCATTGTTCAATGGTGAGTGACATCCTATTTATAAAATTTGTATTCTAATTGATTGCATATAAATAAAGGGAAATATTCTATAATTAACATTTAATATTTATCTCCCTTGATAAATTATGATTGGGGTGAGCACAAATACTGACTGAATATAATTATTGTTTCAAATTAGACTGGATATTGCTTTATTCTTTAATTTTTAATGATGTAAATCTCACCACATTCACTTTTGCTGTGTTACTGTAATATACATACGGAAATTAGATCATTATAATAATGTATATATTTATTACCCACACATATGCACATGATCTGGCACGAGGGTATTTGGTACTCAAGACCAGAGTCCTACAATGTGCATCCTCTTTGCTTCCCGCCCCGAATCTGATAAGGTAGTTACATAATATTGCACTACAATATTTGAAGCAGTGCATTATATCAATTGGCACATTCTCCAAACATCTCCTTTTTAGGATAATGAGTTTCACTTCCCTTAGCAATTGTCTAATTTGTTTTGTGATTAATTTTTTGTTAGTAAAAAAAATGCTAATCCAGGAAGATCTATTTGAAAAGTGATTTGAATTTTACTTCTCTGTCTATCATTATACACTTCTCCCTTCCCAATCTTAACAAAAATAATTGAGTAAAGTAGCATGGACATGAGGTCAACACCTGGTTACTGACAGTCTTTCATCATGCACCACCCATTTATTTGTGTGTGTGTGTGTGTGTGTATATATATATATATATATATATATATATATACCCTCGTGCCAAATAATGTGCATATGTGTGGGTAATAAATATATACATTATTATAATGATCTAATTTCTGTATGTATATTACAGTAACACAGCAAAAGTGAATGTGGTGAGATTTACATCATTAAAAATTAGAGAATAAAGCAATATCCAGTCTAATTTGAAACAATAATTATATTCAGTCAGTATATAATAGATATATATATATATATATATATATATATATATGTGTGTGTGTGTAAGAGTGTGCACAATATAGAATATCATTGTAAACCTTCAATTCAGAACTGGTTATGTCAGATTTATGACCATTTATTGACTCAAGATCAGATTTTTATGGTGAGTCTATTTTTTTTATAGTTTGGTCATCAAAAGTGATTAATATCTTCCACTAAAGTTGGAAGGAGATGACGTTTTGCCACTAAGCATTTGATGACCAAAGTTAAACATTTCTTCTTATTTAAAAGATTTTGATGATGTAATTTTTAAAGCCTTGAACTCTTATGAAATAGTCAAACATATTGACTTTTTAAAATGCCAATCTTACACTTTGCTATTGGTCTTTTTAGTTTTATTAGTAGATAACACTTGAAGATTTTATTACATAGTCTCCTTTAAATCAATTACTATTTTTTGTTTGTATTTGATTTTACAAGCTTCATTCTTAAAATTTTTGTTTGAATCTCTAAGATGGAAGAATTATTATTTATTGATGTATTCTGACTAGTATCCTCATCTTGGTTATTATAATCCTAATGTTTTAGCCAGAGGGGAAAAAGACAAAATATGAAAACTGTTATTATGACAAACAAGTTTTTTGTTGAAATTATTTTTGTCTTAGAAAAACATAACTTTGTGGTGTATTGAACTTAGGCAAGTGGTAATAATAGCTCCATCTAGCTAATGTCTAAACATGTTTTTTTTTTGTTTTTTTTTTTTCAATGCACACTATGCATTTGCTGTTGAAGAGTTTGTTTTTTTAAAGACTGTGAATCTAATTGCTACACAGAGGTTTTGTGCATTCCAACATAGCATTAAATGAGCATGAAAAGCTCACCATATTGTAATTATATTCACCAGTCTTTAAACAGCAAATGCACTGTTTTGAGCCATGATTGTAATTGATCTTATCTGGGAAAAAGCTAAAGTGTTGCCAGATGGAGCTACCATTACCACTTGCCTAAGTTTAATGCACCACACAGGGGACAGTTTAAAGTGTGGGAAATATTTTGCACCCTGTATAATCTTTTGTAATTTAGTTTGGGTTGTGTTAGACGTATGAATATTTAGTTTTAGTCATTTTGATGGTCAACTGGTTCACAGTGTATATTGTTATCAACACTAGATGCAATTGACCTACTATCAGTGTTGTTGAAGTCAGGAACTAAATTAATTTATTTCCTTCATTTCAAATTATCAGATATTTGTCTACTCAGCCTTCTGAGTGTTCATAAATCTGTTCCGTTTTGTCATGATATCATAATTCAATCATCTATTTATGAAAAATTACAAAAAAAAAAGATTAAACTGAAGCATTCTACTGTTCGAGTGACTGTTGCTTGGAAATGATTCAATAGCATGTATTCCTCTAGGGAAAATGGGGATTATTAGATTTGTCTGTAAACAAATGTATATATTTGGTTGGCCAGAAATGTCTAATTTATACAGGTTAACAAGGCAGAAATTTTATTCAGAATTACCATCATTGTTTATTTTAAAATTATTTTACTGCATTTTGAAGAAATAGTCTCACAGAAATTGGTTGTAAAGTTTTTAAAAAAAGTTATTTCCAAACAACTCTAAGAATTCCAGGAGGTTTGTATTTGTGCCACTATCTGAATTTTGGTCATGGAATTTTCATTTCGACATTTTCTGTTGCCTATAAAATGTAACTAGCAGGACCTGTGTATATACCACAGTATGATGATTTAATTATTACAACGTTTGATATGTTTACTTAACTATTGCAAAATAGTTCAATTTGTAAAAAGTATAATAATCTTGAATTAACTCTTTTTTTTTTTTTTTTTTTTTTTTTTTTCTTCTGTCTTTCCTTCTTTTCATCTCTTCATTCGGTTGAAACAAATTAGTGTTATCACTTCCTTGCGCTCATACCCTCTCTATATCTTTCCCCTGCTCTTTTTTTCTTTCTTTTTATATTATTTCTTTGTAGCATGTCATTTTTCTTTCCTTTCTTTATAATAAAAACGGAATTGTCCATTATTTAGCTGAGGTGACAACACTTATAAGAATTTGGGGGCTAATCAACACAAGATAATCATGATTTACATCTTTGCATTTCATCTTGGAAGATTTGGATGGTCTCATTTTTTAACCACAGAGGGTGTTGCAAGATGATAACGGTCATACAATTAAGGAACACGTGTATCAATTTAAAATGTAATTAGTTATTTAAAAGTCTTACAAGCAATTGAATAACAGATTACAAGATTTTTAATTTTTGTTTAGGGGAGTCCATCATATGAACTGAGTTTCTTTTTAGGGTTATGAGAATGTTATTTGAAATTTATTTTTATTCTACATGCACTTGGTTACATGTGTTTATCTATGTAAATTTACATGCACTCCTGTAGTTTTGTTTCAGTACACACACACACACACACACACAAACACAAGAGTTGTGGTGACCGAATACGTTGAATAAGTTTGTCGTTATTGTCACAGATGTTCCTTTTGTTATTCTTAATCATGAGATAAAAATTCAGTTTTTCTTTTTCTTTTTTGAAATTCTATTCACATTGTTCTTATCTTTTGGTGCTAAGCAATGGTTGTTTCTTGGTTGAGTTATTTATCTGCTAAGCCAAGTTCTTTACCAAATGAAAAGTAAGTGTTTGATAATTATAGATATTTATTGGACTAATTCAACTTCAATGCAAAGTGAGGAATGAACTCACAGGCAGTGATTTACAAAACGTATTTGCTAACCTCTCAACTACAGAAGATAGTTGGACTTTGAAGCACTTAGTTATTACTAGCAAAAATAGGTGTCCCCCTCTGGGCATAAGTATTTAAGTTTTAATGTAATAAAATATATTAAATTAGAAAGACTAATGAAATTAAATATGAGTATGTATAAAAAGATTATGCCTATTTTAATTATATTTTAATTGTTTGTTTTTTTTAATATAAAATCATTCATAGGATTGATTTTAATAGTTAGAGAATAAAACCATAATATTAGAGATCAGTAACACCAAGTAATTATTTATCAAACCCAGTTTTGTTAAAACCAGTATGCAAATCAACCATACCATATATTATGTAAACTTTTATTTCTTAGTGATATATAAGACACATTGCAGAATTTTAAATGCACTAATAATAACATGGGCTTTTTTTAGGCAAATCTAACTCAGATTTTCATAAAGACCTTGTTGATAAATAAGATTTATTCTATGTATTAATGATTTTGACTATAAATAATTACTCATTGATTAACTTATGGAATTCCTAAGGGTAATTGTGATGTAAGCAGTGACATAGTTTTGGTTATAGACAGACAGACACTGAGGATTGAACTTGCTTTTCAGTAGCAATGGATTTGTGAGACTAGCTTTTTCAAATTTTTATTTTCTTCAATTGTGTAGGGATTGTCTGCCTTAAAAATCAGTAAATTCTGTTTTTTTTTTTTTCTTTTTTTTTTTAATCCTGTGCTCAAACCGCAACCAGTGGTGGTTGTTGCAAATACGCAAATTATATGACCCACCAAGCAGATCTCTCCGTTTTTTTTTTGTTTTTTGTTTTTCTCTTCTTTATTGTAAAACCTTGGGAATTGGGCCATATTAAAAAGACAGAATAGTTTCTTTTCATCATAAACATTTGTCAGATTAAATTTAACTAAATACAAAGATGCATTTATGAATCACCTTTCCAATTCATAAGAAGAAAATAGTATTGTTGTGATTAATGAAAAAAAAAAAGACTGACAAATCTGTTTTTGAAAAAGGGCAGATCCAGTTACTTTAAGTAAAGACTAGCAGGATCTGTAGATATACTACAGTATGATAATTTAATTATTACAACATTTGATATGTTTACTTAAGAGCTATTGCTAAATAGTTCAATTTGTAAAACATATAATAATATTGATTTAACCCTCTTTCACTCTTTTGATCTTTTCATCATGTTTGATTGAAACAGATTAGCATTATATCACTTCTGCTCATTCACCCCTTCTTTCTATCTTCCCCTACTTTCTTTATTATATTTTACTGTGTAGCATGTCCTTTTCCCTTTATTTTATTTTTTTATAATAAAAACAGAATGGTCCATTATTTAGCTGATGTGATGACCGATTCAAAATAAGAATTCGGCAGATAAACAACACGAGATAATCAGGATTTACATTTTTGCATTTCAACTTGGATGATTTGGACATCTCATTTTTAACCAAAGGCTGTTGCAAGATGATAAGTTGTATAATTAAGGAACAAGAGTATTAATATATAGATAGTATTCCAGTGCTAAATGTTTATAGTTAATCTTTTCAGACAGACATCTTTTATTTGTTGTTTTGTTGTTTTGTTTTATGGCATATCAAACCTTTTTGGGTCATTTAATGCAGAACCAAGTTCTTTTGATAAACAAAGGACTCAAATTGCTTACAGTACCTGCTGTTGCTTAATTGGTCACCTAATTAAGTATTAGAACAGGCTCATTGCTGCTTAACTTCAATGATCTAACAGAAAGGGAACCGGTGTTTCAGCATGACAACCATAATCTAATGTTTATAATTCAGATTTTAGGTGACACATTTTTTATAGGTTGGTTGATTTGTTTTATGGCATATCAACCCTTTTTGGGTTATTTAATGCTGAATCCAGTCCTTTTGATAAAGAAAAGACTCAAGTTGCTTATAGTACCTGCTGTTGCATAAGTGGTCACCCAATTAAGTATTGAACAGGCTCATTGCCGCTTAACTTCAGTGATCTTGCGGGAAGGGAACCGGTGCTTTCAGCATGATTTGACCGTAATTTAAATGTTTATAATTCAGCTTTTAGGAGACATAAATCTTTTATTACATTGTCAGGTGACAGTCACGTGGAATCGTGTTGTCCATCTCTTGTGTTCTTCTTAAAGAATAATGAAGTGAATATTCAGCCATTAACATGGGAAATTTGACCTAAAAGACAATTGCAAAGTTCAAGATAACAAGAAGAAATGTCTGAAAATAGTTTTCTTATCTTCCATGACAGCTATTCATTAACATCACAAAATGACAGTGGAAATTAATAGAAAACTGTTAATGAAATTTCAAGACTTTTTGTTTTTGTTCTCTCTCTGTCTGTCACTGTCTCTCTTTCTCTCTCTCTTGAGTACACTTTGACCTGGGCAGAAAAAATCTCTTCTCACAAATAAGTGGCAATTTATAACATTTTGATATGGTACATCTTATTATAATGGTGATTCGGTGTATTTCTGTCATTAACTGAAACTACATCACTGCTTACATCACAATACCCTCAGGAATTGCATAAGTTTATCAATGAGTATTTAATTTATAGTTAAAATCATTAATACATAGAACAGAAATCTTATTTATCAACGAGGTCTCTATGAAAATCTGAGATTAGATTTGCCTGAAAACAACCCATATTATTAGTGCATTTAAAATCCTACAATGTGTCTAATATATAAGAAATAAAGGTTTACATAATATATGGTGTGGTTAATTTGTATACTGGTTTTAACAAATCTGGGTTTAATAATTAATTGGTGTTATTGATTTCTAATACAATTGTTTTATTCTCAAACATTAAAATAAATCCTATGAATGATTTTTATATAGAAACCAATTAAAATATAATTAGAATAAGTGTAATCTTTTTATAATTTATTTAATTCCGTTACTCTTTCTAACTTAATATATTTCATTACATTAAAACTTAAATACTTACACATATTCTTGTTAGTTTTATTGCATGATGGAACACTGAAATAAAGATATATAACTTTTTAAAAAATTTGTCTCTATTTCTTTGCTTTGGTAATGATATTACTTGGCTCTAAATATTCAATCATGGTGTAATGGTTAACAATCTAGTCTCGCTGAGTCCTTGCTACTAAATAGTGAGTTTGATCCTCACTGTATGCCTCATACTTGCAACCTTGTGTCACATCCTACCCATGTAGATTTCATTATTTGTAACTTAGACATTTTAATATAGTTATTTACTAACCTTAGCTTAGATGTGTCACAAGGCCAGAAGAGTGGGGGAGTCCAGTGAAAATTGAATATAACTAACAATGGTCTGCTGATTTAGCTTGCTAACCATTGCACCACATGAGGTACTCTGATATTCTAGTATAGAACATTTAAAAAAAAACAACAAAAAAATTTGGTAAGTTATAAATTGTGCGTCATATATTTTATTATTTACTATTAATAAACATTTTCACAAATTCATTATAAAGTTTTAAAAACATTTTAGTATGCTAAAGAACACATTGCAGCACTTACTGTAAATAACTCCCCTCTCCTCTTTCTCACTTATATTGTTTATACTGTAATTTTAAATTTATAAGACTTACTATTGCAATACAGTGAATTGTTTTACATTTTTTTTACCTGTTGAATATAAACAAGAGTTAAAGTTGGGGGGGGGTCGGGGAGGTAGAGATATTCATGTTTTTTTCCACTCTGGCAGGGATCTTTGATCTTTAACCCCCTCCCCCAATTATATTTCATTTATATATTTCATCATCTTTTTGTTTGTATTTGGTCATTTTCATCATTTTATTATAAACCCTATCCAAAATGAAATCGAAAATAAAGAAATGAGATTGGTTTGAATTATTAATTTTGAAAAATAACATAAAAAGTAGTCATAATTAGTTGGCCATTGTTATGGGGGGTGACTTTAATATATCTAACTAGCAGGACCGGTGGATATACCACAGTGTGCTGATTTAATTATTATGTTTGATATATTTACTTAATAGCTATTTTAAAATAGTTCAATATGTGAAAAGTATAATAATCTTGATTTTACTCCTTTTTTTTTTTTCTTTCTTTTCATCTTTTCATTTTGTTCAATTGAAACAGATTAGTGTTATTGCTTCTGTACTCTCATCTTTCTTATAATTTCTTGTGAAGCATGTCCTTTTCCTTTTTTTTCCTTATAATAAAAATAAAATAGTCCATTATTTAGCTGAGGGGACAACACTTATAAGAAATAAGAATTCGGCATATAAGCAACATGAGATAATCAGGTTTACATTTTTCGTTTTTGATCTTGGATGATTTGTACGGTCTCATTTTTAACCAGAGGGTGTTGCAAGATGATGACGGTCATACAATTAAGGAACACGAGTATTAATATATAGATAAGAAATATAAACTTTATTAATGAAGAAATGAACAATTTAAGCAATTGTAGCAAAACTGAATTTTATATATAAAATCACATTGTATTTTATATATGAAAACTATGAGACAAATAGAAGAGATTGAGGTTTACATTTCACTTGTTGTTAATTACTGAGATTTGTTTTCTTATTCATCATACCCCCAACACGTGATACAACCACTGCCTACAGGTAATAAACAACTATTTCACTGTATATTCAGAAATTTACATTTTAATAGGAATAGAATTCTGCTAAATACATTCACCCACACAAACACACCTGTTGATGCAAGTGCATTCCTTTGAATTGCACCTAATCTTGCATATATAATTACATTGTGCAATTGTTTGCAGAAATTTAAACAATTTAAAAATCTTTCAGTGGGGTTCAGAATATGCTGTGTCCCCTGAAGAGGGATAAGACTCATCCCTACAAAAAAGGTGTCCTGGATATGGCTCCAATTTTGCAGACGTTAAACTGCATCTAATAGTGAGGTTTCAATTCTGGGAAGTGTGAAGTACCCCTTCAGTAATGCTGATAGCTTTTTGATTTAGTGCGTCCTGGGATACACATATTTGTTTTGAACGAGTCCCCGGAAATTTGTTGGGTCCCAACTAATTTTTCTCCTACCTTGTAACCTATCCTGTGTACCTATCAGCATCTCTGCCTCTTCATTGCCATTATTCGCAGGTCCACTTTGACCTGGTTTGGTAATAACTGTTAGAGTCCCATCTACAGATCAAATATATATTTGCAAATTAATGTAAATTATTTCTACTAGTTTCTTGATGCACATAAAGTTGATACATCTAACAAAAATTAATTCTACCAGTTTATTAATATACATGAATTTATGGCTTAAAAAATATAATGATATTTGTTGTATGAGCAATGGTGATAAGAGGTGAGTATAAACATTAATCTCTCAACAATGTTTATTATCTTATAAGTCATCACAAAAGCATAATTCATAGTCTCTAACTAAAAATCGTAATCAAAGGGCAGGTTTTCAGCTAGTCTGATTAATTTGTGCTTTGAGTCATTATTTAAGATAAAAGTTAAATATTTTCTGTTGATTTTTGTTTTTTTTTGTTTTTCTAAACATAATTACATAATTTTTTTTTTTCTTTCAAACAAATGTTTGGCAATTTAAAATTGAAATAAATATTCTCTCCATTTATGTTACTTTTTAAATTTAGAACAGAAACAGTATTGGATTATTTGGACCATTGTCCTCATCTTTGTTATCTACACAACATTTTGGCCGATGTGCCCTCTGGCCTTCTTCAGGTTTTCAGTGATGCTGATAGCTTTTTAATTTAGTGCATCCTGGGATGCATGGATTTGATTTGAATGAGTCCCTGGGAAATTTGATGGGTCCCAATTAAAGCTTCTTAATAAATTGCATCTATGAACAACTAAAGCCATCTAACCCCTATGTTGTAACCCATACAGTGTAATTCATTTCCAAGAAAATATTGAAATGTATTTACAGTTAGCTGGAAATGGTGGGGGAGGAAAAGAAAACACTGGGACACATGGATGCAATTTTCCAGCGTCCTTATATATTTTTATGTGTCAGGGACGCAGGACACATATCTATCAGCATCTTTGGGTATTTCTTGTTGACAAGTGTATTAGCACTATGTGTCTCATCCAGGAGTTGAACTCTAGTCACAGTGTTCATTTCCTATGACAATAACCATGGATCTGTGAGAGTAACTTGCTAACCATTGCACCACGATTGGATGCCTTAATACAAATGTAATGAATGTGTATAATCACATTAGAATCTTCAAAGATTGGATCATTGTAATGTAGATGTGATGGTTTTTTTTCCTTTTTCTGAACTGGACGAATAATGATTTTATTGAAAATGCTATAGAAAGTAACTTTCTCACTAAAAACAGAATCCACAGAATGATTTAAGTATAATGAAACATTTTTCACTTGATTTAAACTTTCATTTCCTTGTAATAAATCAATTAAATCCACAATTTTTGCTTTTGATTAACACATGTCCTACATTCAAAGTGGAATTTACACAAAACCAGGGTTTTTTTTTTCTTATCCAAGTATCAACCAACGAGTTGAGGTTTACAAAATCTAATAAGTTATTTAGGATTTTTTTTGTTTTGTTTTTTTACTTTATTTATTTTCAGGTTTATATATAGTAAGCTGATCTTATTTCATCTGAGAGACAAAGAGTTTGTATATTTATAAAAGAAAACAAATAAGAGGACGGGGTGATTGTGGTTAATGTGCTGGACTGCAACATTGTAGTAAGAGAGTTTGAATTCCAGTCATGCTATTTATGTTAACTTTTGGACTAATACCTTTGGGAAAGGTATGAACCTCATACTCCTCATAGCTTTGGGTTAGATAGTACCACTACTGTTCTTCTACAAGAATGGCTTTCATTCCAAAATGATGTATTTTAAACTCTGATTTTCTAAGTCTGTTTTCATTGTTTTTTACTGATTAATGTTTCTGTTTAGATTTTGATTCCAGTAACTTTTGAAGTAATCAGCTTCTGATTTGTTTTTAATGAAGACAGAAAGTGATAGATCAAACTGAGAGAAGACAGAATCTAAAATTTGTGTTCTTTTCATTAAATGATACAGACAGTGATGCTGATAGCTTTTTGATTTAAAATATGTGCATCCTGGGATGCATGTATTTCCTTTGAATGAGTCCCCGAGAAAATTTATGGGTCCCAACTAAAGCCGTTTAATTCCTACCTTGTAATCTATTCTGTGTAATTCATTTCTAAGAAACTATTAAAATGTATTTAGAGTCAGCTTGAAATGGTGATGGAAGAAAAGCAAAAAACACTGGGATGCATGGATATGATTTTACTGCTTCCTTTTAGATTTTTGTGTGTTAGGTATGCATCCCTGATCAGCATCTCTGCAAAATTTTGACCAGTTTTGTCATTCTGTCTATGAGGTAACCCTAGATACCCACCCACTCAAAAACAACTGTTATAGATTCTGTCTTATAAAAGATAAATAACTATAGCCCCCCCCCCCCCCCCCCCCAAAAAAAAAAAAAAAAAATTTACAGTATTCAGTGAACAGTATCAAGAGACTTAACAACCTGGTTGACTGACTGAAAAATTTCCTCATGAGTGATAAAAAGAATGCTGGTATAGATTATCTGACATCACTTGGACATTTTGAAACTGTTTACCTAAATGAGTCATACTTCAAGGATCAATTGTTTCTTTAGCTATTTGATACTGAGGAAACATTTTTTATTTTCAACAAAATAGATCACTAGTATTATTTAGATGTTGCAAACTGGTATCTGTATCTTTATTGTTATATACACAATATTTCAGTCAATGTACCCATAACAGGAATAATACTGCTGTACCTGTACTGCAGGGTAAAAGAACCTGGCTGTGTCTGGCCTGTCTGGATGCAAACACTACGTATGAGTGGTGTATGGTTCAATACAGGCATCCAAATGTATAAGTAGTCATGTGGGCTCTAATAAAAGGATGTTTTTTTTTGCCTCATGGAAAGAAGCCGAGATTTTAATCATTGTCGAGAAGAAATAATGACTGCATATCACTAAAGAGTTTAGCAGTTGCCTGTGTTACCAACCTCATCACTTTCACCTGTAATTCTCTATCTCGGACCTTAGAAACAAAATCCTTAGATTGCCTTTTAGCCTTCTTCAGGTGTTTCTTATAGTACTCTAGAACATTCTTGTGGAACTCAGTAATCTTCATAGAACTTCAAACCAAACTCTTTATTTAATCCATTGGTGTAGATTGTTTTCATTATGTTAACCATGACAAGTTTTAAGTTATGTTAAGTATTCTATATCATTTTCACCTGTAGTCAGGATTGAACCTGCAACCTCCATATGATTGTCACTTAGAATTCAGACAAATAAGATAGATCACCTATTTACAAAATAATTCCAATTGGTTGCATTGGATGAAGAGTGCCAAAAACTCATAATTGGTTTTGCCATTTTGTTATTGTATAATGATTATTACTTGTAATACTGAGGAGTAAATTTGATCCTCACCAGGTGCCCTATACTTGTGGCCTTATACCAAAATGAAGCTATACTTAGTAAATAACTAATCATGTCATGCTTAAGGCTTCCTGCTAGATCTCTGAAGTTAAGCAATGATGAGCCGGTTTAATGCTTAGATGGGTGATTGCTTAGGTAAGCAATCTGAAGCCTGTGCTCCAAACTAATCAAAATTGAACAAATTCTGTTTTACATAAAAGCAACAAAGGAAATAACAGTTCACTTTTTGGTAAATGACTATAAAATACTGTTTAGTATTATATAGGTCATACTACTATTAGAATGATAATAGATATACCATTTTATTATTATCGTTATTGGGGATGTACAAATCTTAAAATTTCCAGTTCACCAAATTCTTTTCCAGAGCTTTGGCGATTGTTCCAAGGGCACCAATTACAATTGGTATGACCTTCACCTTCATATTCCACAGTTTCATTATTATTATTATTATTATTATTATTATTAAATGAATACTAAAAGCAGGTTTAAATATAAATATCTAATATTTGAGCAGGCTTCTTTATTATATTTCCTTTTTTTTTTCTTCCTTTTTTAAAATTCTGTATATCCTAATATATAAGGTATTCTGTTCAGTTGCCAGATATGTTAACAAAGGTCTTGTCACTATCATGCCACAATGATTGACAAAAAGGAGTAGAGCTCATTCAGATGAGATATTCTTCTTTACTACTTGCTTTATGTAATCAGATACAACAGATCAGATGATATTTGGAAAGTAGATGAAAAATATTGAATTACTCCTCTTACTAAATTGCCAAGAAAGATAAAAAAAAAATATAGTGGGGCATCCTAACTACTTTTAGATTATGGGTGGAACCAACTATCATATTTTAGTACACCCTAAATATATAAACAAAATTAATCTGTTGTTGGTCTGTGTACTGAATGTATATAATATTGCAGAGATGCTGATAGGTATGCGTCCTGTGTCCCTGGCGCACAAAAATCTAAAAGGACACAGTAAAATCATATCCATGCGTCCCAGTGTTTTTCTTTTTTCTTCCCTCACCGTTTAACACTAACTGTAACTATATTTCAATAGTTTCTTATAAATGAATTACACAGGATAGGTTAGATGGCTTCATTTAGGACCCATAAATTTTCCCCGGGACTCATTCAAAATAAATATGTGCATCCCAGAATGCACTAAATCAAAAAGCTATCAGCATCACTGATATGGCCTTTACAAATTTAGCTAGGTTTTATTTTAAATTCTAGTTTGATAAAAAGAACTTGTATTGGTTTGAAGTATTTTCATTATTTAACTGAACTTGGATTTTTTTTTGCTAAAATTTAATCTGTAGAATTTTTTGTGTTTTTATTCTAAACTAATTTTGACAAAGGAATTTGTTATTTGATATTTTTTTTTTAAACAATTTGTTTATTTATTTAATTATTTTGACTAGTATCCTTACATTTATTGTTTTGATCACTGTTTCAGATCTGAATTTGTTAAGTGAAGTGTTATCCATATTTTATCAATTATTTGGAGTTGTATTTTCATTTTTGTTGTTTTTGATCTCTATATTTTGACCAGTTGGTTCTCTGGTTATCTTCAGGTGTGCGTCACATCTGATAATCATATTTTTGTTTTTCCAATCTACACATCTCTATAATCAACCAATAAAGATATGATTTGACACTGTGAATTCATTCCTAATTTTAGGAATATCAGATGAAATTGTATTCAAAACCAAAATTCATCAAATAAAGGAAACACTTTTACTCAAAATTTAAGACAACACAATTTGTGTTCTACTGTCAGCTTTTTATTTTAACTTATCAATATATATTTACCCAACCCCTCTGCACAGTAGGGATGCGACACAAGGTCAATTTTTTAAGCAGAGTTTAACAGGTTTGAATTCAGTTTTCCTTCTCCTAGATTGGTTGTCATACCAATGCTATACTATTTACCAATAATTGGAGAATAGTTGAATTCATATTTTTGCCTAGGTATTAGTGTTATATGAAATGCCAACAACCACATCCAGGATTTAAACTTTGCAATTTATTTCCTATGAAAATAACCATTACACTACCAGTGCCTCTAAACTTATTAATATGTTCACTATCCAAACATAACTACATTTTTCTTATTCAGTGTATAAAAAAATCACCGTATTTTTAACAAAAAAAGACAAAAAAAATCCCCTGAAAGATATATGAAATAAATATATCCACTGCAAGATGTTGAGCATTTATGACTTTGATATTTATAAAAGAAAAATTTTTTTATCCCGTTTTTTATTTTCATTTTTTAAAATTTTTTTTTTTTTAAATCAAAGTTTATTTATTTATTTTTGATATTTTACAAATTGTGAAACGCAGTTTTCGAAAAAAACAAAATAAATCCAAAAATTTTGTTTTAAATTTATACACACATTTTAATCAGATTTTTAATCCAAGATTTTTATAATTTCCTTTTTTTTTTTCTCCAGTTTATAAAACTTTGAACAAAGCAAAACAAAATAGTCATTTTTTAAAACTTTTTTTTTTGTTTTGTAGCATTTAGTCACTGTTTTTATACTTGTAGTTACACAATTCCCTTTAGTATTCATATAATACTTCCATTTCCTAACAATGTCTTACAAGTTTTCTATCTTGTTTTAGTAATTGGATTTTATTTTACTTTTTGACTCTCATAATTTACAAGTGTTTTAGTATGTTTGTTTACATAGCTTACGTGTGATACTTATAGTGTTGTTTTTTTTGTTTCTTGTCTTTTATTTATGTGCATAGATAAATTGTTTTGATGGAGAAAAGTAACTTTTGTTTTGAAACCAAATCTGCATTGTCCTGGGTATAACATTAAA
This sequence comes from Doryteuthis pealeii, assembly GCA_023376005.1. Taxonomy (NCBI): domain Eukaryota; kingdom Metazoa; phylum Mollusca; class Cephalopoda; order Myopsida; family Loliginidae; genus Doryteuthis; species Doryteuthis pealeii. The sequence continues at coordinate 65,600,656 of CM042150.1, read as the reverse complement.
TTCTATCTGATGGTGAAGTTTCAATTCTGGAGCTCTAGTGAATGTGGAGTACCCCTTCATCACTATTACTGCCAAGTCCACTCTGACCTGGAGTGGTAGTACCTGTTAGGATACCATCTATGGGTTAAATAGAACAAAATGAGTTCTAAAAAAATGTGTTTAAAAACAAATTGAGTACCCATCAAGAATGAATAAAACAAAACATATTTGGTAAAAAATAACCCAACAAGGGTTGACAATGTCATAAAATCCAACCAACCAAATCTACACAGGCTGATATCTTCCTAGAACCACTCACTTAATCTGAGTTCAGTGTCTTGTAAAAATCCCAGTTTTATAACTTAGTCTTAGGATTTCTGATTTTTTCTCATAAATCTAATAATACCTATCTGTAGTGACCAAAATACAATTTAAAAGGAAAATGAATCCTAGATAATTTTGAAGAAAGGTTTTTGTGATGGTTGATTTTAATTTGGACAATTCTTGAAACTATAATTCATGAGGGTAGCTAAAAAAAAACTTGCTATCTGTTAAATATCAGTAAAACATTTCAAATTTTGTTTTTGTTTTATTTTATGCTATAGATCTTGGAAAAGTAACATTTTTGTGAAACCATTTTATTGGGGCGTTTCTCTAAATCTTCATATTTATTACAATTTTTTATTACTGAACTGTTGCTTAAAATTTAAAAGAAAAAAGTTATTTAGAATTAAATTTTAACTTTGATCACATATGAAAACTTGCTGTTATATAGTAATGTTGTTATACCATTTTGACTCTAAAGCCACTGACAAACTTATTTCATTGATATTACCATTATTCTTATTTGATCTTAATTATTTTGTTTTTACTGCTACTACTACTGTTTTACCACATTTTCCCATTTATTGATTAAATAGCATGTCAATCTGTATAGGGTTATTTTATACTCACGGGTTAGGGAATCAAATATAATGTTCATATTTATATTATTTGTATAGTTATTTCTTAATATTGTTTTTTCACATGCTTATGTTGTATCAAATATTCCAATCTAATACAAATAATTTTCACTCAGTTGTATGGTTTCGAGTAACTAATCCTTAGTAGACAATCATAGTCTCAAGAAACTATCTTTAATACAAATAAGTTAGGTATATAAAGGATTCTATCTAATACTAATAATTTTGAAATAGTTCTATTAGACTTCTAGATAGGATCTTAACAGGTACTACCACACAGATCAGTGGATCTGGGAGTAATAGCTGGATTCTCACTATCAAATGCAGTTTAGTGTCATACCCAGGACAACCCTTGGAGATTATTACACTTTTTCTGTGGATACAGTCAGTGTATTCTAAGCCTTGGCAACAGGGTTTATTTTCCAATTGATTTCATTTATATTAAGAGAAAATTCAAGAGAGAAATATTACCCCCCCCCCAAAAAAAAAAAGAGAAAATGCAATTCCACTGAATAACACTAGCAAGATTAATATTACAGGAAATTAGAATAAAAAAGAACATTTGGATAAGATTCAAACTTATATCTCTTCTTACACTAGAGGAGAGGAACCTGCTATATAAAAGGTAACAATGCTTAGTATATATAACAATGAATTTATTACTAATGTAACACTGTCTATATCACATTGAAGTCATTAATAAATAATGGGAGTTTTAATGCCAATTATTGATGGACTGGGGTCACCTTTTCTTTTTTCTTGGTTATTATTTAATTTATGAATTTTTTTTTGTTCCCTTTGACAGGACATAAATCACTTTACTTATTTTAGATTAATATCCTTTTTTTGCTTGGGATTCTTAAATTGTAGGTCCTGTCAGTCATTGACTGTATCTCCTGCAGTGAGGGTAAGACCCCTTAAAAAAGGAGTCCCATTTATAACAAAACTGCATGCTGTGGTGGACTTTCATTACTGGAGTTTTGGTAGGGGAGGGTAGTGTGGCATCACCTTTTCATTTCCATTAAACCCTGAGGGTCTGATATATATAGGTCAATTTGAGATAATGAAGTGTTTACCTGTTTAAAAAGATCTACAAGATCTACATTGTAGACAATTGGAGACTGTAATTGTTGAACTGACTTTGCCATAAAATAACCCAATAATGGTTGTCAGGCTGTCAAACCAACCAACCACTTTTAGTTTATGTATTCAATATTCAACTAGCAATTATACAAATTCTCATTAATATAATTTAAGATTTTTATCCTTTTTCTCTAAACTTTATAGAGAAAATAATGTTCATTTTCCAAAATGATTTAGTAATTATCATATAGGAATTTATGTAAAATGATACTGTAATTGTTTTCAAAACTTCAAAAATCCTACTACAAAGTCTATTGCTTGCAACAATAACACAACAGTCTCCAACGTATACTCAATACTATGTTCCAAAGCAACCCCACCTTTCCCTACCATGTCTGGTGTTTTATGCACAGCTCAATCTAAAAAAATTTGCATACATGCAAATACATTTTACCAATTCTCCTGGCTCTGAGATACTGTTTCCTTAAATTAAGGTGTTAAGGTAGCAATATTTTTTTTAAATTTTAGCTCTTTACTCATTTTGAAAGCACCAGTTCCTAGATCACTGAAGTTAAACAGCAATGAGCCTGTTCAATACTTAATTGGGTGACCACTTAAGCAACAGCCAGTACTATAAGCAACCCGAGTACTTTGTTTCTCAAAAATTACTTGATTGGGTATTAAATGTCCCAAAAAGGGTTGATATGCCTTAAAAAACTAGATTAAGCCCATTTTTAGCCATTTTGTTTCTTGATATAAAATGAGGGATCACTTTGGTTTTATAACCAAGTTGTAAATGGACCCCCCCCCCTCTTTTAGATTAAAAAAATCTTTTACTTTGAATACATGATTATATCAGTACCTTAAAGTTAATCTTTACTTTATCAGGTAATAGGTAAGTTGTAAATTTACCTGTGCACTAGGGATCCATCAATTAGACAACACCTCCCCACTGCACTTAAAAAAAAAAAGTGTTAGAAAATTTTTTGTCAACTGGAGGTACCTTGAGTATTTCTTTCTTGATAAAAAAAAATGTGAAAAAGATGATGTATTACCTTTTGATATAACCTGAAGATAGTAATAAATGTGACACTGTGATAGATAATAAATTCTTTAAGAAGAGGCTATAATTGGAGGTTGGTAGAAAAGGTTATAAAAACTCACATATTTATACTTGTCAAAGAAAATATATTTTATAACTGGGGAAAAAAAGAATTGAAATATTTTTTACTTTTGTTTAAATATACTTATGTGTGAAATCTTTGAGAAATTCCTGCAATGGATTGTAAAGAAATTCAACAGGCACAAAATTACACTACTGTCAACAAGTTTCACTCAAAATAACCACCATTAGCATTGATCACAACCTCAATCCTGCTCCGGAACCTGGAGCATGCTGATGTTACATGCTGGGAAGGGTCTCAAAAACTACCTTAATTCTGTCGATTAACTGGGCTTTTGTAGTACTGGCACGACGATTGGTGTCTTTCTCAACAGCGCCCCATACATAATAATCCATGGGGTTAAAATCTGGGGAGTTCAAAGGCCAAACATTGGAACTGGTTTAGTCAAAAATTCGCTGACAACCATTTTTGACTTTTCCCAGAGGTGTGGCAGGGGGGCCAAATCATGCTGCCATACATATGGCCTATCATTGTCTACCCTTGTTATCCAGAGCTTGACTACAGTGTTTAGCAACTCCAAGTAGGTATCTGAATTCAACCTGATACCCTCTCTGAAAAAATGTGGAGGCATCACATCACCCTCATTGTTTTTAGTGTTCAAGGAGCATTGGGCTGCAACCATAATCTCCTTATTTTGATGGCCAGCGCAGATCATCATGATACAAGTTATTCTCTTTCATGATTCAGGTGGGTTCCAGTCATCCATTCTATCTGTCATCATGTATATAAATGAAGAAGGGTCCAAGCTTTTAAATGATGCGTAGTGTGTGTCAATACCTCCAACCTATGGAGAAAAATAATCAAATATAAATGTCAAATTTATCCCGAACATCCTGTATATATATTTACTTTGTCATTAATTATTTTATTTTCAGTTTCATCCAGACATATATACATACATATAACAACTGCCGTTTATATATGTATAGATAGATAACATATAATTCTGTATCCTACTATAATTATACTAGTACTATATTTGGTGTCTATTGACTGAGATATACTTTGGTATTATATAATCATGACTTGGTGTAAAGAAATGCTGTAGGTGGCATTTCTCTTAGGTGATTACTGTTCATCCAACCATGGCTACGTATCTCTCTCTCTATTATTCTCTCTACTAATGGGTTTTCACTTACTCTCTTGCACATTTGTAATGAGCACATGAGAGGGTGAAGTGAAAGTCCAGTGGTAAATAGAGAGAGAGAGAGCATGATTAAGGACATTTTTGAAGATAATGTAGTTCTTAATTTATCCACATCATTTCTGAAATTTCCATTTACATACCATATGGAATATACAAAAAAAATTCCATTGAAAATAAATCAAACAAATTTATAGTTTCTTTAAAAAAAAAGAAATTATATTTTCTGGCATGTCTTACTTCTGCGATCTCTGATCTTGTGAATTATGTAATCAGGTTATAATTTTATAAACTGATGAAAGCAATATCACAAATGACTGACTGAAAGCACCTGTTCCTGCTAGATCACTGAAGTTAAGCAGTGATGAGCCTGTTGGAATACCTGATTGAGTGACCACTTAAGCAAAAGCAGGTACTGTAAGCAACCTAAGTCCTTTGTTTATTAAGTCTTTTTGGCATCAAATGACCTAAAAAGGGTTGATATGCCATAAAGCAAAACTACTACAAAATTAATGACAAAGTAAATGTGTGTGTGTGTGTGTGTGTGTGTGTGTGTGTGTAAAATGAAAATGGAAGTGAATCCGATGGTGTGTTGAAAAAAGAAATAAAGGAAAGTATAGAATGGATAAAATTGATTAAATAAGATTGATTAAAATATCCTATTTTATCCATTCTATACTTTCCTTTATTTCTTTTTTCAACATATATATATATATATACACACACACACATTCACTATCACCAGATCTCATTTTTTGTGCAAAAATTATGATTTGATTTATATTCAAAGATATTTAAAAATTGAAATATACATAGAAACACATTGAAATTCTACTTAAAAATGTCCAGCATTTGTAAATCTCAAAGTAAACAAATCAATACACTAGTTTCCCCACTCACCTCTATCCAGCTGATGCTAGATAGCTGCTTTTAGTATAGTCTAATTCTGTAAGAACTTTTATGATAACCTTTTTGCAACTATGGAAAGCCCTAATGACTTTATACACTGATTACTTTACTCCACACAATTTCCAATGGGATTCACTATCTTTGATTTTGATTTCATTATAATTATGAATGTTTGAGAGATCCATAGAGATTTTTAAAGATAAAATGAGTTGATATTTGATTTCTGTTTTCTTCATTATTCTCTTATCATAGACAACAGAGAGATACTAGTAAGTCTGTCAATGTAAGATGATAATTGTTTTCACTTAGCTTGCTAATATTATCCCATAAGATACTGCATGAAGTGAACTTAATTCACAAGACACTTTAATATTATTTGCATTTTCTGTCTGTCTAATATTTGGTTCTTTTTTTTTTTTGTCTTATTTTTGAGATGAGGCTTGATGTGAATAATTTTGTTATTTCTATCTGTTGTCCTCATCTTTATCGTGGTATGTATAAACACAACGTTAGGGCACTATAACCGTTCAGGCCTTGTTCAGGTGTTTCTTATTTACCTTAAAATAAAGTCATCATCAGATGATAACCTTAAGTTCAAATGTGGTTTCAGAGCTAAAATATCATTACCAATAGTTCAAGGGGCATCAATACCACCAGACTTATTAATATTTTTTTGGCGTAATAAATTTAGAAACTTAAATATTTTCAGTGAAATTATCAACATAAGGGCAATTTAATGTCAAATCATCCAGAAAAAAGTAAAATTGTCACCCACCCTCTTCAATTTTTCTAAAATTTTGTACAGGTGTGGACTATGTTAAAGTTAGACAATCCCCGAAATTTGAGCTTCCAATTCCAAAAATTGACAGTTATTTTGATTTTTAGCTCTCCAAATTTGGTGGGGTTCGTGAAAAATGGCAACTTTTTATTTTAGAGCTTTCCTACTCCTAAAAATTGGTTTATAAAAGCATTTTTGCCTATGAAATCCAAAATTGCTATCAAAACAGTTTTAAAGTCAACCAGTTTTAAGTTATTGATGATTTTTGATTTGTTCATAGCAAGATCAATATCCTAATGTGGCACTAAATCTATGGCATTTTCATTATTTCACATATATTGAACATTATTTGTACCAAAAAGATAGTTTGTACACCTGTACAAAATTTCAGAAAAATTGAAGGAGTTGGGGTACATGGCCTGGATGATTTGACATGGAATTACCCATAAGTGAATTTTAGCTCTCAATACAAAACAAAAAGTGACAGCTTGAAACTCAGAAAACTCCTAAGTCAATGTACCACTGTATGTTAATACAATATGTTGTATTTTATTACAGGGTAACTGGTATTTTTATCTCGTTCAGAGCCACAAGTGTGGCTCAAACCCATTATAAAAACAATGGTGTGTGAAGCTACATTGTTGATCTCTACTCTATGGCAAGTTATCTAAGTTATTCAGGCCTAGCTTAGTTTGGCACAAGGCCACTAATTTGGAGTACCTCATGACAATTACAGTACTCTCTACAGTACCTATGATCCATAAGATCCAACTAGCAAAACAATAAATAATCTGAGTATCTCATTAAACATGATTTAGTTTAATTAGTGTGGTGATAAAACTCACATGTGAATTAGTAGGTAAGATAAGCTTGCTAACCCTTGTGCTATGGCAATTGCTTGATATGATTGGGATAATCAATAAAGGAATGTAATATTAAAAATATATAATAGATGAATTAAGCTTCATTGATAAAATTCATTTATTTAAAGGAAAAATGATATAAAATTATGAATAATTTATTCAAAATTTCATTGAAATTTGAAACCATCAAAAGATATCACATTTAGGGTTGCTTTACATTTTATATAATGTCTTTATTAAATACTAATAGGAATTACTCGATGCAACTACATATGCTTTATTTTAGTAAATAAGATTTAATTTATGAAGCTATGCTAATATACATCTGCATTTTTGTTGTTTTTGTTTAGTATTTAAATTAAAGAAAGAAAAAATTCTCTATAGTACCATGTGATGTATTAGTGTGCTTTGTTTTCTTTGTGTGTGTATGGTAGAATACACACATCTATATCATTTAACATTAAACATTTTACAAGACTGCTCCAACTTGCTATTTAACTATAAGGGCCGGGTTAGCTCAGTCAAAATTTCCTTGATCTGGCGCTAGGGAAAAGGGGATAGACTCCCTCGTTGATTGGCTGATACTGACTTTAAGCCTCCCCAATGACTTTACTTACTTTTACTAGTAGTAAGAGTAGATTCATACCTTTTTCCTAAGGTGTAAAATAAAATGAATGCAAACTGCCCCAACCAGAGATTGAAATCTGGATGCTGATTTTATGATGATTAATACAATACATGTGTGTCTAGAAATGACGGAAGAAATCAATTTTTTTCAGGCTAGTAGGTTTGCCCCCCCCCCAAAAAAAAAGACCCCACCCCCACCCAATGGGTCTGTCTCCAGAATATCAGTAAGCTTTCATGTAAATAGTGATTGAAGTTTAATTAGAGTATCATTTTTTTTTAGTCCCCTTTTCCTTCTTCAGTGTAGTGAGGTGGGTATTAGATTTAATGAGTGTTGTGCACACAACTATACAGGTTGGGCCCCTTTACCATCACTGTCTCATAAAACTGGAACATATGTTCCTTGATATAAGCAATTTTGGAAGTAATGAAACATTTTTTTATAAAAGGCTCAAAGCTCAGAAAGGACATCAAGGCTATAATCTGCCTATCATTAAAATTTATACCTTTCATTTCACTGGTTTTCTGTATCACATTTATTTTGCTTATATGACCTCTTTACTCTTGTTAAGTTATACTATGACTTATAGTCACCCTCTTAAAGGGCCCAGGTGTCTCTGGTGTATATTGTTGTAGTTACATTTAGGTAGATAGTAATCATTGATTAGAGGCGCTTGTGGGGATATGGTTATTGTAACTTAGAGGAAGTGGACACGGCTGGCTGATTTCCACCCTGTCGGCTGGGGTGTTAGAATACACCGACTACACCTCAGCAAAGGGGTAAGACTCCCCCAGTGGAGCCACCTGTTGGCCGTGGGTGACGACCTATGATGCTTAATGATGGAATCCTGGCGGATGAACAGTCCATGACATACAACACTCCACTTATACACTTACTTAGGCTAGACAGGCGGTCAGAGAGGCCCCCTCTGATTAATCGGCTGGCCATGTCAATCCCTAGCACTTATATGATTGCCCCAACCCTATTGCCCTTATGGCAAGCCCCAACCCCTCTTTATCATATAGGTGCTAGAAGGTGGTGGCTGAGGGTCTTTATGTCCTGGGTATGATGTTAAACTCTATCTGATTGCGAGGTTCCAGTTCTGGAGAATGTGGAGAACCTCTTCATCACCATTGCTTCCTGGTCCACTCTGACCCGGAGTGGTAGTACCTGTTAGGGTCCCATCTATGGGTTAAATAGAAAAACATGAGTTTATAAAAAAAATTGAGTATCCATTAAGAATGAATTTTATTTCAAAACTTTGTTGGCATTAAATGACCCACTGAGGTTGATATGTCACAAACCAAACCGATTTCAGATCCTGAAGTAGTTGTTTGCACCTCACATCGTACTGATACCTCTGGGAAAGGTATGAATCCAACTATTTTCCTTTCATCTATGGATAAATAGCAGAGCAAATTCTAACCTTGGTATCACAACCAGTCTAGGAGAAGGAAAACTCTGAATCTAGACGTGTTCTGGGTTTAACCTTAAACTGCATCTAATGGTGAAATTCCCAACCTGAAGCTCTTAGGAGTGTGGAGTACCCCTTCATCATCATTACTCCCATGTCCACCTGTTAAGGTCCCATCTATGGGTTAAATAGAAGAAAATGAGTTAACAAAATGTGTTTAAAAAAAAAAAAATTTTCATTACCCATCAACAATGAATAGAAGAGAACATCTTTGGCATAAAATAACCCAACAAGGGTTGATATGGCATAAAATCCAAAAAGTTTCTGAATCTAAACAAGACCTAGAGAGGGATGACTCCAACACGCTACATGAGTAGCACCCACATGACAAAATCATCTTATAGAGATAGGTAAATAATCATTATCTAATGCTGTATCACCTAAATTTATTTGAGATTGACAAAAAAATAAGTTTTATCAGTAAATAAATTCAGTTTTATGTATTATGTTATTAGTGAGAACTTAAAATACAAGTGTGTTCTTGTTGACTAACTCTAGACAAGATTTATGACATTTTATAAAAAGAAAGAATTTGTTTAAACACACAAAACTGTAAATCAAATTCACAAGTAGTGATATCCCATGAGATTGCTATTATGTATTACAGTATAAACACAGAATATGAAGATAGTGAACTTTTTATCTTTTAAAGGTGGGTGATTATATTTGAAAGGGAATTAAACAAGACAGGACATGTCCCAAAGGCACTAAAGCTTATGACATCTATCCTCATCAATAATTGTTTGATAAGATACAGACCAAAGGGAAATTACTGATGTTTCATTATGTTAATCTTCTCTTTTATTGGTGTCTGCTCAGCAACATAATTTCCACACAAATTCTTTAAGAAATTATAATAAAATTTGATAAGTTTATATCTATATCTGTCACAACTAAAAGCACTGGTTCCTGTTAGATCAGTAGATAAAGTTTAACAGTAATGAGCCTGTTCAATACTTAATTGGGCGACCACTTGAGCAACCGTATATACTGTAAACAACAGGAGTCCTTTGTTTATCAAAATAACTTGATTCAGCATTAAATGACCCGAAAAGAGTTAATATGCCGTAAACAAAACTAAACCTTTTTAGTAGGATGGGGGTTCATCTTGGTTCATAAGTTTTTGTTGTCTTTTTACTAAAGATAATTGTACAACCATGGAGAAATTTAATAAGTGCCCTTTATTATCTACAAGACTTGAAAATATATTAACGAATCATTAAATAATTTGTAAAGAAATTCTTGGATATATTTGAATTTCTAATTGTGGAGATGTTTGTGGTGTAATGGTTATCATTTTAGGAAATGGATACAGCAAACCGAGTTCAAATCCTGATGAAGCTGTTTGCATTTCACATAGCACTAGGATAAATAGTAGGGCAAACTAGGCTCTTTAAACTTGGTATGCCAACCAGTCTAAGAGAAGGAAAAACTCTGAATTCAAACTGATTAAACTTGGCTTAAAGAATTGACCTTGTGTTGAGTAGTGTGGATATATTGGAAGAAGTACACTAAATGTTAGTTGCCTGTCTGCAGAGTTTGTTCGGGTGGTGAGAGAAAGAATAGGCTTTATTAGTTAGTTGCAGCTTGGATTTAAAGTTGTGTTCAATTTTTGGTTGCTTTTATGTTTTTGGAAAAGGCATGAATTCAATTTTCCCTGGATCACCAGTCACTTTCATTATTTGTCTAAACCACAGCTTATCCAAATTGATAGACAATGCAAAGGAGTAAGGAATATTCTGTTGAGTTTATTTCAACAGAATTCAAGTCATGTGTAAATTGTAATTCCTAAAATGAGATGAGTTAGAAATTGGAAAAATGAGTTGTACTATTTTCCACCTCTTTCTACTTTTCTCATTGCCAAGTTCAGTTTTTCACTCCTCTCTCTTTCTCACAGAGTATTGCTCCAGAACTCACTCATTCTTTCTCTGTAAAACCTTTCTCTTTTTCAATATTATTTGATCATTCATTGTGTGTGAATCTTTTACCTCTTCTCTGTCAATATTACTTTTACTCTTTCTTCCCTCTTTCAATATTACTTTTTCACAACTTCTTTCTCACCGTGTGAATCTCTCACTACTTCCCACTCTCTCATTTATGTATCTAATACTCACTCATTCAATCACTCTCTTTGACAATCACTTATTCTCTCCCCCCCCTCTCTCTGTGTGTTACTCTGTGAATCATTTTCTCTCTCCTGTGACTCTCTCATAATGCTTATTACCTATTGTCTGGGTCAAATAAGTTTAAGTTGTTGTTTGTGGTACTGATGAAAAATTATGCTCAATAAAGTAAGACCAAATATCTGTCAGCAACCAAGGCTTAGATTACACTGATTGTATCTCGTGTAGAGGGGGTAAGCCCCCCCCCCGTGTGTCCTCGGTATGACACCAAACTGCATGCATCTAGTGGAAAGGCTCCAGTTCTGGAGCTCTAGGATGTGTAGATTATGTCTTCATTACAATTACTCCTAGGTCCACTCTGACCTGGAATGGCAGTACCTCTTAGGGTCTCATCTATGGGTCACATAGATCTGTTCAAAAACTATTTGTATTCAAAAGGACCATGTGCAAAAATTTAAAAAAATAAAAAGACACTCTACTGCCGCACCCGCAAAAAAAAACAAAGACAACTACACCAGTAAAAATGTAAATATGAAAGTCCAATGAATGTGATTCCCTAACTTCTAAGCATAAAATAACCCTAGAGAAATTTGATGTGCTGTTAAAATCAATTATTATATTCATATAAAATTCTACTACAAAATAAGTTTGAATTTTTTTGTGTTTAAAGTGTTGTAATAATTTTGTTTATTCATTCAGACTAATTTTTATTGTCATCACATCTCTCTCTCTCTCTCTCTCTCTCTGACATAAATTAGTTGAAACATGATAAACAACCAAGATGAGGAAATTAGTCCAAATGAAAAATGTACACAAAGATGAGAAAAGGCATATATTGACTTATTGATCTCCCCCCTCCCATAATAGTGATGTAACTTTATATTACCATACAGATTACATCCCAAGGGGACCAGAATAGGAGTAGAAAAACAGTTTATGGGATCTATTATTGCCCCTGGTAACTATGATCCAAAAATAAATACAACTGGATATACAGGTGACCTAACAGTTGATATATATGCCCAAACCCTCTTCCACGAACAGGATGTAACAAGATCAATTTTTAAATGTGAGTACAAATGGTTTGAATTCAGTATTTCCCTTCTTCTAGACCATTAGTCTAACCAGATTTAAAGAGCCCAGTCTGCCCTACTATTTATGCATAACTGGAGTGATAATAGTTTCATACCTTTCTCAAGTGTATTATTATGATATGAAATGCAAAAAGCCTTGTTCAGGATTTGAACTCAGTCCATTTCCTAGGATCATGGTCATTATGCCATGACCTATCAGTTAATGGCACAGAAAATACAATTGTCGAACTGAGTTCAAATAGCAGCCAACACAGTTTGTGGAAAAGCATAAATTTTGTCTCTTCTTCCCTGCAATGGGTAAAATAACAAAATTGACTGGGTTCTTTAGCCTTGGTTGGCAACCAGTCTAAGAGATGAATGACAATTCAGATTTCAAAACCAGGTAGTTATAAGGCTAGCAACTCTGTAAAATCTGTGTTAGTGCTATGTGAAATGCAAGCAGCCTTGTCCAAGGTTTGAACTCAGGTTATCATATCCATTTCTTACAATGATAACCATTACACCACAAGTGCCTCTGTACTGTAAGTATATATACCAAATTTAGTAGGTCTACATTAAACCATTTGTGTGTCTGTAAAGGAAAGACAAACACTTATAGATTTTTGAATAAACAAACCCAATTCAACCACCTATGATTAATATGCCAATCTTCTACACATATTAGACTGTGTAGATATTATAGAACAATATAAACAGTAAAGAACTTTAGGTTTATTGAATTGTTGATTTTCTGATAAGGGCGTATGACATCCAAAGTTCTGATCAGTTTTTGTTTTGTCTCTTTTAATCAACAAGAACTAATGATTTAGTTGCACAGCTGTTGTTACCTTTCAATATAAACAAAAAAAACTCTCTACGACTTTTTGGTTTAAAAAAATTTTTTTTTTTTTTTTCTTTTTACTTTTTTATTTTCTAAATTTTAAGAAGTAATTTTTCATGGTGTAGTGGTTAATGTGCTGGACTGCGACATTGTAATAAGCGAGTTCAAACTCCAGTCGTGCTATTATGTTGACTTTTGGACTAATACTCTTGGGAAAGGTATGAACCCCTCATTCCTCCAGCTATGGGTTAAATAGTACCACTATCAGTGATGCTGATAGCTTTTTGGTTTAGTGCATCCTGGGATTTGCTTTGAATGAGTCCCTGGGAAAATTTATAGGTCCCAACTAAAGCCATCTAACTCCTACCTTGTAACCTATCTTGTGTAAACTGTTTCTAAGAAACTATTGAAATATATTTACAGTTAACTTGAAATGGTGAGGGAAGAAAAAGAAAAACACTGGGATGCATGGATATGATTTTACTGCATCCTTTTAGATTTTTGTGTGGCAGGATGTGTACTTATCAGCATCTTTGCATTACTGTTCTTCTACAAGGATTATATAACTCACTAAGGTTGGTGAAAAAAAAAATCAAAGAAAGAAATCAATTATTCCAGGGTTTCTATTTGTATAATATCTGAAAAATGAATTCCATAATGAGCAATAATCTGTTTTTTAACTCTGGAAAAAAGTCTAACTCTTTGGACACGATTGGCCACTCATGTCTATTTTTAAAGCAAATTTTAATTAAGATTCTTTATTCTTATCAGTTATCAATATATATATTATACCAACTACAAACCTTGTTATATAAAAAAAAAAATTTACAAAAAGTTAAAAGAATTAGTTAAAAAAAAAAAAAGATTAAAAAATGTATGAAATATGGAATTTCCCTTTATCTGCACTGGATAATATTCCAAGGTCCCACCAAGTATAAAATATACACTCTTGATTAATCAACTATTATTACATCAAAGAAACCACTGGAAATGAAATAGAAAATTACATTATTATTATCATTATTATTAATAGCAGGACCTGTGGATATACCACGGTATAATAATGTATTTATTACAATGTTTGATATGTTTACTTAAGAGCTATTGCAAAAATTCAATATGTAAAAATTATGATAATCTGGATTTAACTCTTGCTCTCTTTTTTTTTCTTTCCTTCTTTTCATTATGTTCGATCTTTCTTTCTTATATTTTTCTGTGTAGCATGTCTTTTTTCTTCCCTTTAACCTTGTTTAAGCAACCGATCTAGAATAAGGAAAACTCTGTTCAAACCTCTGCTTCTAAATTGACCTTGTGTCACACCCTGTTTGCCTGGATGAGTTGATAAATGCATACACCTAAGACCAGAGTTTTAACATGGTTCACTAATTTCATTATTTGTGCAATTAACAGGTGACCTTTACCTTCAGTGGAATTTACAACAGATATGACTAAAATAATTGATTTTGAATGTATGTACTAAGCAAATATGTAAAGTGTCAATTAGACATTTTTTTTTCTTTCTTGTTTGGTAGAAAGTAACAATGAAATCAATACGGTATAAAAAGACTTATTATTTCATATATCGGTTGCTTTATATATTATAGGTTTTTTTCTTGTGTGAAAAATATTCAATATAAATCATTTTATAGTCTGAATTATTGTCATATATGAGAAATACAATTTGTCTTACACCTGTTGCTTTTTTTATGCTCAAAGAATTTTCTGTATTAAAACATACACACATACACACACATACATATTTGTATGGCAACTGATTTTAGAGAAGGAAAAATCTGAATTCAAACTAGCACTGTTCTACTGAAAAATTGACTTTATCTCACATCCTGCTCTTGGCAGAGGGGTTGGGTAAACAGACATCCTTTCCTTTTTCTTTTAGAAGTCAACGATGAGGTCATTCCATGTCTTCAACACTAGCTCTGGTGGCTAGTTAGTCCAATTTTGGACATGCAGATGTGGTCACACACATTGCAAGGGAAATTCCCATCTGCATTTGGTGGTTAAAATTAAAATTGCCCAGAAATAGAATTTTGTTCCTTTCCTTTTAGAAGTCCGTTGCAGACGACAATGTGGCTATTTAGTCCAATTCTTCAGTGTTGTCTTAATATGGTCTTTGAACTGCTTTTGGGGGCCTCCTGTCCTCCCCTGTGCCATCTGCGAGTTCATCTGCGAGTATTTTATAGGGGAGTCTGTCTGCAGGCATGCGTATGGTGTAACCCAACCATTGCAGTTGGCGTTGCAATAGGATGATCTCAATTGGGTCAATGCTCTGCTTAGAATTTCTAAGTGGGGGATTTTGTGCCACCACTTTACACCCATATGTGTTGAGGCAGTTGATATTATGAGGAGGAATTACCAGGAGTGATGACTGATAGGGGTGGATGGTGAGAAAGAGTCAAGGGAATCCATGCTGTCGGTGCCACATAATAATGATTGATGAATCAGAAAAAAATCAATTGCTTTTGTAAGCAGGTGAAAATGAAATAAGTCACTTTCTGGATGTTTGTCATAATCGATTTGGTCATCAGAGGAATATGCCAACTAATTTCCCTTCCTGGTATCTTTTAGAGCAAATGGGGGAGGTACTTATTGTCGCTCATCTCCTCCTCCAATTCCAGTAATTCCAGGTTGTATTCGGTCAGATGCTACCAGGTACAATAAACACTCTAGCCTGACCTATTATCAAAATTCCCAAGATTTTTATTCACGATAATTTCTTAATTAGATGATTCGGACTTCAAAACTGTCATCGGTAATACAAGGTTCCTGAGTTTTACAAGAAACACCCGATGAAGGCTGGAGGGCACCTCAGCCTAAATGCTGTGTGTATGTATGTTTTGAAGGAAACTACAAAAATAAAACAGTTTTTTTGGGGTTTTTTTTTTACATGGGGATTTTTATGGGACATCCAGTGAGGATTGAACTTACTATTTAGTAGTAATGGATCTGCAAGACTAGCTAACCCTTAAACCACTTTTTTCTCCTCAACCCAGGCTTTGCTGGGGGGCTGCTTCTAATATAACAATACAGATGAGGACAACAATCTGAAAATCTAAATGATACAAATCAGTAATACAGTTTTAATTTATGAAGAGTTTCCACTTTAAATTTTTTATTTTATTTTGTGTCTGTTAAAATAAATATATTTTGGTTTTTCTTGTGAATCCTCACACTTTAATGATTGAAGAATAGATTGTTTAAAAAAAAAAAGTTGTGATAAGAAAAGAAATAGAAAAATGAAATGTATCAAAAACTAAGAAAGAAAAATATTTAATTTCAAAATGGTAATTTATTTTTTATCTATTTTTATTTTGACAGGATGGATTAGATGTTTAACTAATTCCTCTTTGGTTTTTCATTTATGCAAATTATTTCCATCTTTATTCAGTCAATAAAAAAAAACTCTAAAAGTTGTTGATGGCAAAAGTAATTGGTAATTTGCTTGAAGCATTGTTAAGTATGTTATAATATATTAATGATTTGAAGGCAATTACAATGCATATAAAATATTTTTGTTTGTTTTTTTTTTTTGTCCTCTTCTTCTCTTTTTTTCTTTCTCCTCCTTTCTTTTTTCTTTGTTATGAATTATTATTATTTCATTCATAACATAAAGAAAAAGGAAAGAAAAAAAGAGAAGAGGACAAAAAAAAAAATATAACCACACAAAAAGACTGAAGCACGTATATTTCTGATAACCGTCTCTGAAGATAAAGTTTTGCTTTGAAATTGATAAGACAAAAATGACATCTTTTTGTTTTTATTTTTTTTTATATGCATTGTAATTGCCTTCAAATAATATATATATATATATATATATTTCAGTAGACAAACTTTTCCTTATTTTTATTTTAGCACATCTAGAAATGTCATGGCTTTCATAATATTTTGTTAGAGCAAGTGAAATATGACCAAAAAAAAAGTTTGAGGTTTGATAAACAATTCACAAAGAATTGTCACATGATAAAAAAAAACAAATTGTTCTTGTGTAATTCTTTTGTAAGAAGAAAATATTTTGTTATGTTTGCTTTGCATCAGATTTTTTCCAACTCTTTCTCTTTATGAAGGACATATTATTTCTTTTTGTATCTATAACATAATAATATATTATTGTCCAACTCTTTAGTGTTTGAGGTTTAAAAAAATGACATAATGTAACAATGTATTCTTTTTATATTATTTGTGTGAAGAATGTTGATTTTCTGGTGACTCTTTTCAGAAGAAATTCATAATTACATTAAAAAGAAAATTATCTACGAGTTTCAGATCTTAATTATAACTTTTTGAATAAATAGAAAGATGCTTTCTTCAATCTTTCCAAACAACTGATAGTTTTTTTTACATTTGGTTAAGTGTGTTTTTAAAGTGCATAAAAAAGAACATTAAGAATCCAGAGTGTTAGGATATTACCAAGTTATTGTTTCAAGTCTTTAGTTCAAGTAGCCACAAAAAAAAAAGTTAATTTTTGTCACTCTTTCTTAAAAAAATGTAAATAGATCTTTGAAATCTTATACTTTTTTAATAATAGACATAGAAAAGTAATTTTGCTGTCAAAATTCAAATAAATATTTTCTTTCTAATAAAACTAAGTTTCTGACAATTCAAATTAATTCAAATATCTAAGGTTCCTTTTTCAGGAGGAATCAAAATGGTTCTCTTTTGATTATTGTCTGTTGTAAAACAAAATTTTGCAACAGACAATAATCAAAACAGTGTGTTTTTTTTTTTTTTTTTTTTTTTTGACCATATAATAAAATATAAAATTCAGTGTAGAACATTGTGTGACTATTTCTTGTTTGTATATAATTTTCTTGTAAAACTCTATTTGTTAGATAACTTTATATATATATTAAAATAAAACAATATAAATCAATAATACCAGACATGTATTTATTGAAACTTGTTTGAAAAAAAACAATGTGGACCATTTAATGTTGCATACTTAATTTCCGAGTATATATAATACAGGGTTGTTCTTTATTCTATGTGTTAATGATTTTGACTATAAATTAAATACTATTAAATGATAAACTGACACAATTCCTGAGGGTATTGTGACATCAGTGACATAGTTTTGGTCACAGACACAGACATTGAAATTCTTATATATAGATGTCTTCTTTTTTTTGTATATCTCTTCATTTCTCCAAGTAGCATGACTATATATCTATCCCATTCCTTTATATGCAAATTATATATCAACCATTGCCCAATATCCACACACAGAGATTGTAAGGTAATATCTTATTAACTGTTGAAATGAAGCTATCTTTCCCTCTGTCCATGGGTATTTAAAAAAACGTATTTATCGTTATTCTATGAATTATTTAGATTACTATCTACATGTGCTTCAACATGTTCATCATTCTCATACATTCCTTTGAGAGATTATTGTATCCTGTAATCTTCAAGAATCTCTTTTCATTTACAATATTTTATTTATACTAGCTGAAATACCCGACAATGCTTAGGATTAAGTGGAGATATGAGAAAAAATTTTTGGTAAAATAATTCTAATATTTTAGCAAGATTCTATGGACAAAGGAATATGAGCATGACATAAATACACCACAAAAAGGTTTTAAAATAAGAAAAGAAAAGAAAAACTTTAATATCTGAGAGTAATACAGGGTGTCCCCAAAAAATTGACTTAGTCTAATAAATTTGCCAATTCTTGCTTGAATGATCTCAAATTTTAACATAGTTTGTAAAAACCAAGTTTAAGGCTTTAATTTTTTCCCAGGTGTAAAGATGAGATTCACCAGCAATAAAAAAGGAATTTTGTGTGTTAGAATTTATAATTGATTTCTCAAAGCCTCACACTCTTGTTTGATTGTTTGAGAATATTCTATTTCCCTTGTCTTTATATTTTGATAAATAAATCTTTTAATATTCAACATGAAGCCTATTTAATTTTGTTTGCTTAGGATTTGTAATTAGATATTCACATTTCAAATGATGGCAATTTTTTCTGGACACCCTGTATTTCTAGTGTGTGTTGTAAAGATTATCATCATAGGAATTAGACTTGGCAACTTAAGTTCAAATCCTGAATGAGGCTGTTTGCATTTCACATAGTGCTAATACTCTTGGGAAAGGAATGCACCCAACTATTCTCTCTCCAGATATGGGTAAATAAAACTCTAAATTCAAATGTATGTTTCTGAATGAATAAACAAAAATGTCTTTGGCATAAAATAACCCAATAAGAGTTGAGATGCCATAAAATCCAACCAATCAACCAATATAGAACATTGTTCTTGATGAGGTTGTTTATATTCAAAGAAGATTTTTCTTTCTAAAAATGTTAAACTTTTTATCAGAAATTATTTTTATTACTCTTCTGATATCATCTCTTTTTTTTCTGTGTGTGCACAAACCTTATTTTATGGCATATGGTCCTCTAAAAATGTCTCAAAAAATATCTCTTAGATCTTATATGCAAAGTTGAATAATCTTTGAGTGTTATGTTTACCCAGATGTTGTAAGCTACTAATGTTTGTATGTTAGCATAACTTTATAATATTGTGTTGTTGATGATGATGATGATTATTATATTCCATCACTGTAGTAGTTTGTAACATCCTATAACAACATTCTGTCTCTCTTCCTTTGAAGTCACTATCTTTCCTTTAGTGAGAGTCCTGGTTGCTTGCCAGATCTTAGGGCCTTTAATCCTGCATTTTGGAGGTTAACCAGCAGCTTACCAAGCAAGTTTGTGCAGTGGCAGCTTTTTTCGTACCCGGTAGATGTTTGACCCTATTATAACAAAACATAGACCCCTCTGTAGTTCTACTACCCTTGTTGATAATGGAATGGTATTACATATCTTGTACAGAACTTTGTTGGAGATTAGGCTGTCTGGTCATCGATATCTAGTAATAGTTCTCGGGTGTATTGTGATATTAAATATAAATTGGGAATGGAGGTAGGTCTTTGATCCTTGTAGCAGTTGACAACCAACAAATCCAACTTCCAACTTGTCTCGCTTTAAAATTTGCATTGCCGTCCGTTCATGTGGCTTTTTATTGAGCTACTTGCTCACGCATGCAAATCACTAATGGTCTTA
The DNA here is from genome assembly GCA_023376005.1 of Doryteuthis pealeii. Classification (NCBI taxonomy): domain Eukaryota; kingdom Metazoa; phylum Mollusca; class Cephalopoda; order Myopsida; family Loliginidae; genus Doryteuthis; species Doryteuthis pealeii. The sequence continues at coordinate 65,580,534 of CM042150.1, read as the reverse complement.
ATAGGGCTTGTTCTGCCCATGCGCAGTGACGAAATAGCGGCCATGTCAGAACAGAGCAAACATCGAGGACGCTTAGCATTAGGTAGGTTTGGACCCTTTGGTCTCACTCCGCTGCAATCTAATATGTTATTTTTTGCATTGAGGATTTTTTAATTGTAAATATATATATCAACATTACCTCCTCCCTCATGATATATATATATATATATAATATATATAGAGGTTTGGTGTAGGTTTTTGATAAAGAGACTGGTAAGTTTTAGTGTTTGTAGTGTGAATTGGTTTTGTGGTGAATGGAAATTGCAGTATGAATCGGGTTACAAATGAGAATAGTTAAGTTAAAAACTAGGATAGAGATGACCGGCCTTCCCTCCCCGATTTTAGCCTTGTGTCACATTTGATGTATTTAAATACATTAATAAATACCTATATGCTATCAAATAGAGTAGATATATAAGTAAATACACAGCCTAATGATGGAAAAAGCATTTTTTTTAATAAAGTATTTATGTATTTTTCAGGGAAGCACGGTAGCCCAAAAGTAAATGTAATAAATACAATTGGAGTTTGAACTCACTTCAATGCCCTTTAGCCACCATGCCACAGGTACCCCTATCTTCGTTTTTGATTTGACGTAGGAATAAAAGGAATGATTCTTATCAAGGTATTCAAATGAAGAATCAGTGCCAATTGTAAAAATTATTTTTTTAAATTTCTTCATTTCTATTTATAACCAATCTGTATCGGCATTATTGGATAATGTGTATTTTAGATTTCAATTTCTTTTCAATAACAATTTGTATGTTTTATTATCAGTTTTTAAAGATAACACTCACATTTGAATACATCATTTCTAAAATTAATTCTTTATCAATTTGGTCATTACAAATTAGGTTGCTGGTATTTTTGACACATTTTCATATGACAATTACAACTCCCTGTACATACTTTATATAACACACACATTTGAAAGAATACATTTTCTATATAAAACACACATACATATATATTTAGTTTTATGCATTTATTTATATATGATAATGTACTCATATCTGTGTCTGCCCTATCTGCAGTGCTTAGAATAAGTAAAATAAGTAAAGTTGGTCTATAGGGAGCCTATCCCCTTTTCGCTAGCACTCGACCAGGGAGATTGTTTGTGCTGAGGTGGAACGCCACACTTATCGTCAGCTCCCCACTTTATCATACAGATCAGATTAGCCAAGCTGTGCTACTCATACGCTGTGTTGGCAGGGACCAGTATCGAACCAGAAACCTTGGGCTTCTGCTCTACTGACTTAGCTAAACCTACCCCGTTAACATTGACTGTATCCCTTGTAGTGAAGTAACCCCCCCCCCAAAAAAAAAGGGGAGAAAATCCAGTAGGTTTTTTTTTAAAAGTCCAACTCCATGTAAGGAATAGATAAAATAATTTTTCTTTGAATCTGTCAACTACACTAACAAAATTATTTTTCCATTACATTTCCTGACATTTTTTCTTCCAATAAAGTAAAAAAAAAAAAGAAGGAAAATGGTGGCAAAGTACTGATTAGTTTAGTTTCTTTGTTTAATGGCATATCAACATTTGTAGGTTATTTAATGCCAAAGTCATCCTTGTAGAAGCATAGTAGTGGTACTATTTAAGCCATATCTGGAGAGATGAAGGGGATTCATAATTTTCTCAAGGGTATTAGTCTGAAAGTGAACTTGTTTACTATGATACAAGTTAGCCGCTATGCCATGGGAACTTCCCTCCTATATACTGATCTGATCTTTATAGCAAGGCATGTGTAACGTGTAATATTAGAGTTTGTGTTATTCCTCTCCAACAGTTTCCTTGTAAAGGGCAGAAATCCACACTGGCAAAAATTATATATATATATTTTTATAGCAAGGATTATGTATGTAGCTTCTTTCAATATATTTTGCCCAAGGAAGGTTATAAGCAGTGATAAGCCTGTTCAATACTTAATTGGGTGACCACTTAAGCTACAGTAGGTACTGTAAGCAACTTGAGTCCTTTGTTTATCAAAATGACTTGATTTGGCATTAAATGACCCGAAAGAAGGTTAATATGCCATAAAACAAAACAACCAATCAATCCTAGTAAGGCTGTAGAATAGATTGGCCCAAATATTGAAATATTGTAGTAATAATAATAATAGAGACAAAAAGAATGAGATCAATAGTCTGAATAAGTGAATAATTTTTCCGCACTTTTCTGAATCCATCATTAACGATGACATTGATCTTTCATTGATCTTTTTATCCATTTGATAATCGATTGTTTTCTGCTTTTCTCACAGATCAGATCAACAGAAATCAATGTTGCATTTATGTTTAGGCAAGCCATTTTATACCTACCTATATACTTAGTCGGGGTGGCCTAATGTCAGTATCAGCCAGATAGCGAGTGAGTCTATCCCCTTTTCACTAACGCTAGACCAAGGAGATTGGTTTTTGTGTCTGAGATGGAGCGTCACACCTACCATCAGCTCCTCACATTACCGCACAGATCCCTGTGCTACTCATACACTGAGTTGGTGAGAGATGGTATCGAACCCGGAACCTTGTGGTTTCTAGTCCAAAGCTCTACTGACTGAGCTAAACTAAAACCACAAGGTTCCTAGTTTGATACCGTCTCTCACCAACTCAGTGTATGAGTAGCACAGGGATCTATGCGGTAATGTGAGGAGCTGATGGTAGGTGTGACACTCCACCTCAGACACAAAAAACAATCTCCTTGGCCTAGTGAAAAGGGGATAGACTCCCTTGCCGTATTGGCTCATACCGACATTAGGCTGCCCCGACGACTTTACTATTTTACTTTTACTATACTTAGACCCTATTTAATTCTTATTAAACACCTTAATTTTACTATAACAGGGAACCTTACTACTAACAGATTTATTAATGATTCTATCTAGATGGAAAGCCTCTACTCAATTCAACACCAATAACTAAGTCCAATCCATATATATATATATATAATATATATATATGTGTGTGTGTGTGTGTGTGTATAGAGAGAGAAAGAGTTAGGATAGCATAGACAGTTGAAGGTAATTGGTGACTCATTTTCTCGCTTATGTGATTTTGGTCTGAAGATCACATAGGGAAAAAAACTGATAGTCACCAAGTGCAATTGACACTATCTACGCTATCTTATCTTGCACATATAGGCTTGATCACTGATATTGAGCACTCTTTATTTATAAGTATAGCAAACTACATTTTATATATATATATATATATATATATATATATATATATATATATATATATATATATATATGTTGCAATGTTGTTAAAATTTATGAATGTATTTATTATTGAAGTATTGTATTCCAGGAGTTACTTAGATGAGTATCCTCATCCTTGTTATTTTTATCTGTGTGGTTCTACAATTTACCTCAAGTGTACATTCCATTTACTTTTCCTTCTAAAGTTTATTCTAAATTTGGACATTTCAGCATGAATAGTATAGATTCTAAAAAGATGAAGATACTTTAAGAAAAAAAACCCTGAAATATTAACAGAAATATACTTTTTTGTATACTGAAGTTTTATAAAATCTAAAAACAAAGTTAAATATTTAAAACTTGAATGTAAAACCAAATATTCAATTTCATTGTTTTATGATATTGATCTCATTGATTCTTGATAACCTACTGCTGCTGCTGATTGCATGGTCAGGTATGAGTGGGGTGTTGATTGTCTTTCTTTTTCTTTATAAAACAGGAAAATCATCTGAATTCACTTACCTGTATAATAAGCTTTAAAAAAACATTGGCATTCACCTCCTATTTTGGTCGGGGGGGGGGGTCTGTTTTCATTTTATGGATGCTCATGTGTTGAAATTCATATAAGGTGATCAGTATTCAACTATGTTGCGAGACTTGGTAGGTAGTTTAAATAGCCAGTTGGGCTATTCCACTGTGTACCTTGTATCTTAATATGTGATGCAAAGATAGTTTTATTTAAAGGCCAAATTAGAGAAAATAGGAGTTAAAGATTGTACTAGTTTTCTATGTATGGAAGGTCTTTATGCTTTCAAAATGCTGGCTTTAATACTTGTAAGAACTTATGACTAGAGAAAGCCCACCTGGTTTGAGAATCAGCTTTTGGATTTTAAAAAAAAAAAAAAATTTTTTACCCTGATTTAACCAGCAACATTTGTTACTTGTGATAAAGATACAACTATCTCAGCCATTGTATGCAGATTATTGTTGTAAAAAATCATAAGCAGATAATTTTCTTTTTCAAAGAAAGGAAGAAAAAAAACTATAAAACAATATTTTAAAAATATTAACCAATCCTGTCTGAGACAAAAAAATATGTCAAGTTAATCTCTGGACTACAAAACTCAAGAGATAGAAAAAAGTTTCAGGCAGGTGAAAAAAAAAAGAAATTGAAGCTTATTAATTATTTACCTGAAGAAAAAAATAAAACTTACAATACTAGTTTATAAGAATAAAATACTTTAATACACTTTGTCTCAAACAAAGAAAGGATCAGACATGATAGAAACAGTTGGTTCCATTATTTTGATTGCTTTCATAGACAAAAGGATCACTGAATATCAAAAACAAGTAAAAACTTGTTTAAGTGGAGATTTACAAGACAAGGGCGGACAATTCAGTGACGGCAAAGTAGAATTTAGAAGGAAAAAAAAATAATCCCAAAGTAGGTAATTTTTTATTTATTTATTTATTTATTTTTTTATGTCAGACAATTATCCAAAAACTTTTTGAAAAATAAGAGAGAATAGGATAAAAGAAACTAAAAAGTTGAGACTTATTGGTTGGATATATACACACCAATCCCTTTGCATGAGCAGGATGTGACACAAGTTCAATTTCTTAAGCAGAGTTTAACAGTTTTGAATTCAGAGTTTTCCTTCTCCTAGACTGGTTGTCTAACCAATGTTAAAGAGCCCAGTCTGCCCTACTATTTACCCATAGCTGGAGGGAGAATAGTTGGATTCATACCTTTCCCAAAGATACTAGCGCTATGTGAAATGCAAACAGCCTCGTCCAGGATTTGGGGAGTGTGGAGTACCCTGCCATCACCATTACTCCCAGGTCAACTTTAACTTATCAATGGGTTAAATAGATCAAAAGATGAGTTTTTAAAAATGTGTATAAAAAATTGAGTTTGAAAAAAAAATTGAATACCCAACAAGAATGAATAAAACAAAATGTCTTCAGCATAAAATAACCCAACAAGGGTTGATGTACCATAAAAACAACTAACCAACCTTATTTGTTTGCTATCAACCTTAACTGCTCTACCTCATCATTTTGTAGAGCACTGTTTCTCTAACCTCTGGGCATAATATAACCCCTGACAGGTTGACATACCATTAAAATCAATCAAAAGAATTTCTTTTAAAAATTAAATGTATATTGACATGACAGCTGTCACAATACAATTAAAAGCAATCTTTTTTTCTTTAATATATGTTTAATAATTTTTCTTTTCTTTCTTTTTAATTAAAAGTAAACATTAATGTAAACTTAGAACTTTCTGGCCAACCTGATATGAGTAAATATTATAACTTATGATTTAACTTTTACTCTACTAATGTAAATTGGCTACTGTCTATGAAAACAGACCACCTACCAACAAAAAAATCTATAAAGTCTTAGTCAAACATAAGCCAAAGAAATGCAATATATATATATATGTATATATTTGTAAACTACTTTTCCAGTGCATTTGGACAGCATTCAATATTAAATGTAAACTTTGATAATTTAATGTTGTTGAATTGCACTTAGCAGTTTTTTATGAGCAATTCTGCTTTAAAGGTCAAACAATAAAAACATTGCATTATAGCCAGAAATATTAAATTTATTTTCTGATGAATTAAAAAAAAAACATCAAAAAGATTAAATGAAAGACAATAAGAAGTTTCCCTTCTCACAAGATGAGATGTTATTTATCTAATCTAAAATTTACATGACCAGAAATATTACCAAGTTGTAAGCCTCAAGTCATTTTTAGTTGAACATAAACCACAAGAATTTGTCAGCTGAAATATCCGAATCTTTGTTAAACCTACTCAAGAATTTGATATGATGGTCTCCACCAAAAAACTTTGTAAAATTTGTATGTCATACAAATTGGATGTGCGTGGTGTAATTTGTTTTTCATTCTGTAGGGTGGCTAGCCACTCCCCTCACCAGAAAAAATCTGTGGGGTTACCGGTTTAGTCGCCGATGGTCTGATGATGAAACAGGTAGTACTGGGTTACAGTATTATCAGTAAAAGGGCAGAGGAATGTTTTTCTCAACGGCCATCTAGCGCATTATTTCTAAAGTCCAACCCCCCTCATCGCAGCAGGACCATGTAAATTTGGTAGGGTCAAAGCCATGCTATCAGGAACTTAAGTTCCTGGTAGGGTCACCCAAGATGGACACGTCTGGCACCCTGTGGTATTAGCCAACCTGGCCAAGGGGGCTCTGACGAAAATCTAAAGTGAATCTTCATCAGGAATCAACAGCTTTTGGTGTACTTGTCACTGCGTCTGTGGAAAATCTGCAGCAAACAAGGGCATCTCCTTCCCCAGACAGCAATATGCATATTCCCTTGTTGCTCCTTTCATGGTTGGAGCCATCTTGACCACCCCAGGGGGGATGCCATAACAGAAACAGAAAACAGAAGTGGTGTAATGGTTATCATCATAGGAAATGGACAAGGCTGTTTGAATGATGTTAGTCTTAATAGTAAATATTTTAGGATATTTCTAAGATATTAGGTTAAAAGGAAGAAAAAAATTGAAGTGAATCTTAAAGAAAAAATACTTTGATATATCCAGCAATAAAAATAATGTTCTGCTAGATTTTCCTGTTAATCCAGTCCAATGAAAGCAAATCCAGTTCAGCCCAATCCTCATCTGTTTAGACAAAAAGGGGAAAAAACTGGATCTGACAAGTTCAAACATGTTTTTACATGAATCAGCATTTGCAACTGACTGAAATGTAATATATATATATATATATATATATATATATATATATATATGGTCTTGTATGTAAAGTTTAGGTATCTGGTAAGCTAATGTTTCTGTAGACATTGTAGAATTATTGTTCCTAGCCTGAATCAATAATACTGTAGTCATTTACCTATTTTTGCTTACTTGTGGCACAGGCTGAGTGTATGGAGGTACTTAGTGAGACTAGTTTACTAACCATCACACCGCATAAGGCACCTTCTATAATACAGTGATGTCTTGTATACCCTCAAATATACTGAGTTTTATTTCTTGAGTTATTTTTAGATATAATAGTTTGATTGATTGGTTTTACAGCATATCAACCCTTGTTGGGTTATTTTATGCTGAAGACATTTTTGTTTTATTCATTGTTGTTGGGTATTCATTTTTTCTTTTTCAAACTCAATTCTTTTTTAAACACTTTTTTGATACTCTTTTTAAAAAATCTATTTATCCCATAGATGGGACCCTAAAAAGTACTACCACTCCAGGTCTGTGTGGACCTGGGAGTAATGTCAAAAAAGGGGTACTCCACATTTCCCCAGAGTTCCAGAATTAGAACTTCACCACTAGATGCAATTTAATGTCATATTCAGGATATTAAAGTATTTCAAAAATATATTCAAAAGATAATTGTAAAAGTCAATCTTGCGTTAAGTTGGAACTTATTTTTGTCAAGAAATCATATTTTGTGTCGAGTCTTTTGAAAAAGAATTAGGTTAACTAAGTATCTATGGTATGTCAAAGACCTTTCAGTTAGCAGAAACCAATTGAGTCAGTGAATTGGAAGTGTTCCACACAATAAACCATTGTGTATCAATATAAGAAGGAATAAGGCTGATGAAAGGGAAAATGTTGAAAGGGTCTTTATCATTTTTAATAGAACTACTGTCACTCCCATAACATCTATTTGTTTAATGAACAGTGTGGTTTTTTGTTTGCTTCTTTCTTGGCATAAATCTTGTATCTGTGTGTCCTGGCTACAATAAAGGTAATATCTATATTTGTTACAATTTAATTAAACATAATACAAAAATATTAAAATAAATTTCTAGCTATACATCTATCATACATATATACATACATATATAATATAATTTGTGTGTGTGTTTTTTAATGGCATGTCAACTGATCTTGGGTTATAGTTTTCTTAAAAGCTTTTCACACACATGTATGGTTTAATGAAAAGAAGGAAAGAAAAAAAGTGAGTTAAATCAAGATTATCATACTTTTTACATATTGAACTATTTCACAATAGCTCTTAAGTATATCAAACGTAATAATTAAATTATCATACTGTGGTATATCCACAGGTCCCGCTAGTTAATAAAGATTTTGTATAAATATTCAATTTTATTATTTTCCAGAATTTGAGTTAGTATTAACCTAAATTTTAAAAAAAGGGTTTCTATGCCTTTTTTTTTTTTTTTTTTTTTTTATTTAAATTTTTAAAATTTTTTTACTTGGGATGAATTGGACATTTGGCCAAGACCAAGAGAGTTAGTACGTGTATGTGTGTATATATATATATATATATGGAGAATGCCACCTGGTTCTTGTAACAATTACCAAGAGTTACTGTTAAACACCCTTTTACAATGAGGTGGACAGTAAAATAAAGGATGATTGACAGATCCCACATCAAAAGAAAACCAGTCTGAACCGGATCTCCTAGTACAGTTTAAAACCTTTCCAGGAATGACTAAAAATATTTTTGAATATTTAGTTGAAATTGGATAAAAATCTGGCTGAGACTTAGCTGTCCAGCCAGTTGGACATTTAGTAAATTAAAAGATTGGATTAAATTATCATGACCAGAAAACTTGGCAAAATCGAAATTAATAATATAAATTCCTCTATTTACAAATTTATATATTTCTGTGCCCATGAGGTTGAGTGCTACAGATACATGTGTAGCATGTTTTTTTTATCTTCCCTTTCTTTCTTTATATTAAAAATGGTATGGTCCATTATTTAGCTGAGGTGACAACACCTATGAAAAATAATTCGGTGGATAAGTGATACTAGATAATCATAACTTACATTTTTGCATTTCATCTTGGATGACTTAGATGGTCTCATTTTTAACCAGAGGGTATCACAAGATGATAACTGTCATACAAATAAAGAACACAAGTATCAATATATATATATATATATATATATATATATATATATATACACCATAATATTTCTTCATGGATAAACATAAATACACATCAATTTTCCCGGAAAAAAAGGCACATTTATTTTTATTTTCCTAAGAAAGTTCCTCTCTTTTGTATGTATGTTGGAGGGGCAATGAGAACACGATAAGAAGTAGTCATAGTTGAAGGGTTAATTTTTCCTGTTTGAAACAGTTGGTAGAGGAGGCAAAAATTGTTATATATATATATTCCACACCAACCCATGGATCCTAAGTTGTAGGTAAATAATTTGAATGATAGTTTTTCAAGACTGGCAGGTCCCTTCCACTATTTTGTAAACTGGTAAATTTAATATTCCCATCACCATTTTCCCTTGTGATAAACTAAGTTAAGCTTAGTAAACACTGAATTCTGTAATTTTTGACTCAATATTTGTTTTAGCAATTTGTGAAAGTATGTTATGCATTGAAAATCAGGAAGAAAGAAATGTGTCACTGGCCAGGAATTAAGCCAAGTGTTATTGACAGGATAAGATTACTATATGTATAATGTAAGTGTACTAGCAGAACCTGTGGATATACCACAGTATGATAATTTAATTATTACAATGTTTGATATGTTTACTTAAGAGCTATTGCTAGATAGTTCAATATGTAAAAAGTATAATCATCTTCATTTAACTTTCTCTGACTCTTTTTTTTTTTTTCTTTCCTTCTTTTCATTATGTTCAATTAAAACAGGTTAGCGTTATCGCTTCCATGCACTCATCCCTTCTCTCTATCTTTCCCCTACTCTCTTTCTTTCTTATTATATTTTTACTGTGTAGCATGTTCTTCTTCCCTTTCTTTCTTCATAATAAAAACAGAATGGTCCATTATTTAACTGAAGTGACCACACTCATAAGAAATAAGAATTTGGTGGATAAGCAACATGAGATAATCAGTATTTACATTTTTGCGTTTTTATGATGGTCTCATTTTTAACCAAAGGGTATTGCAAGATGATAAATTGTTCAATTAAGGAACGCAAATATTAATATATAGATTGTTAATCATCATCATGGTGTGCCAACAACACGTATTCCTTTGACTCTCTCTCACCATCCGTCCTTATTAGGTATCACTATTAGTAGGTCCTCTAGATGATATCCAGTGCCCACACAGAGCTAGTTAATATAAATTTTTGCTGGTTGGCCAACACCAGTGTGTCTATATGTAGTTTATAGAATGTTGCGTATGAGTCCATTCTGACTTCTCCAGCATTTCCCAGCATGTATTGTTCATCTTACTTTGTTGGTTTGTGTGATTGGAGACAAGTGGCCATACAACTGCTGTTTTGCTTTTTCTCCAAGCATTTCAGCCATACAGTTATGACACATGGGGGTTCGGGTCGTCATCATTTCACCCATTCTTCTCGTCCAAACCGTCTGGGAGAATATCGATCAGTCAATAGCAGTCTCCCAGATCGATGCTCTTAATCGTTACGTACAGGACGTCCGAAGAGAATATTGATTGATCAATAGCAGTCTGTCCGGATCATCTCTGTCATTTCTGTCACTGGCCGTATCTATCGTCGGACAAAACCCCAACGCCGTGTCTGGGAACGCACCCATGTGTCATAAGGGAAACAAAACCACAACAAGAGAGATGAAGAGAAGACAATGTCAGGTGAACTTCAGAAAAGGCAGGGAGATATATAATACGTATTCATCTGCTGCTATCTCCCCTGGTTGTTGAGATGGGGGGTTCCCCCCTTTCTTTGTAGACCTCTGCTAAGGCTAGCGTCTAGTGGGCATCTAACATCTTATCTCTTCAGTGTTCAAGGCTCATGTGCCCTCTTCGGCTCCCAGGGACTAACTGACTAAAACTTTTTGAATCTCCCAGAATCCCAATTCTCACTATCAAATCTCGTCCAAATCTCATCCTCCGAGATCTTATCAACCCTGCGGGATTTGAAAGGGTTCTTTGTCTAAAAGACCACCCTCATGATTTTTTTTATGACCCCCTAACCTACGGTCAACTCTCAAAGTTATTGAAAACCTAGACTCTCTGTCCCCTAAGAAGAGATTATCATCCTTCTTGATCTTCCTTGAGTTTTAATGGTTTCTTTATCATTGACCCTACTTTACACATACAATATATGTAGACACACACACATATATATCTATATATATATCTATATATATACATACACACACATATATACTTATCTTATATATGGGTTTTACTACTACTTATTCGGTCTACCACATACATACACATATATGTGGTTTGACTTACTACCTATGTATCATAACTACCTAGAATTATATATATATATATATATATATATATATCCACCTACTGTGCAGCCACATATGCATGCCCAATGCATAGTATTATACAGTAGTACAGGCACTGCTATATCTTGGAAGAATTCTTATTTTTCTTTTATCAGTGATCAGATTTCCATATGGTTAATGACCTGTCAATAGCAGTCTGTGCCTTTCCTCTGTGTATGTTAACATTGCTTTTAGTAGACAAGATATTGCTACCAAAGTATGTTAACTGGTCTACTAATTTCATAGGTTTTCTATTTAGTGTGGAGATGGCTCCATCTTGTTTAAAACACATGAACTCTGTTTTATCTGAGTTCACATAGAGGCCAATGCTTCTTGCTGTCAGTTTGAGGCTATGCAGCTGAGATTCCGCTTGAGCAGGTATATATATATATATATATATATATATATATATATATATATATATATATATATATATATAAATGGTGATCGCCACTTCTTCACAGAAGGCCATTTCTAAAAGCAGTTCCATTGTGAGAATGCAGATGGCCTAGAAGTCCTGGTTTGTTTTTACATGCCCTGTCGCACAAATGACATGTGAGAACCCTGGCTTCCACTCATGCACACGTTTTCACCTAATTGGCTGTCACCATGGGACCCTACATGACTGAAATGCCTGGCTCTCGAAAGGCAAGCCCTGCTACACACAACACATATATGATCAGGCTATGCAGTTGAAATTCTGCTTGGGCAGATGTGTGTGTGTGTGTGTGTGTGTATGTATGTATATATATATATATGTATATATATATGTATATTAGTTGTGGGGTTTTAAGGGTAAAAATAAGACAAATGACTAGTAACAATGGATACACTTTTTCCTGCAGTCAGAGGCCTTGTGCCCAACACGGTCACTATTTAGGCATTTCTTGTTCTGGTAAATACAGTCCCTGTACCAATGAAGGGATCCACATCCAGAGCAAGGATTAGGGGGCAAATCGTCGTGTCTCTTATTAGGTGAAGAAGGAGTGACTAGTTTTTTTTGGGGGAGGTCTGAATTGGTTTCTATTATAACGCAATTTCCTAATGTGTCCTACAGCAGACTGCTCGATATTTTTGGAATCTTGTTTCATACTGACAAACCTTTGAGAATCTTCTGCCAATTGTTTCAGGGTCAAGGTGGGCTCGTTTTCCAGCTTGTTTAATACCCGTCGTCTAATTTCTTGGTCTTTCACTGATACTAATCCCTGGCAATAAATTAGACATTTAAAATTGTCAGAGCTTAATTCAGCAAGCTTAAAATCATCAGTGTTTATTAACTGTGGATGCGAAGGTAGTATAATCCACGTTTTCCTTTCGTTCATGCATTTCCAACGTTTATGGAACAAGGAAGTCTTAGGGTTAAACAATTCCGTTAAAAGCCACGTGAATTTCTTCGAATCCTCAGTCGCCAGTTGTTGTGGGGTTTTAAGGGTCAAAAATAAGACAAACGACTGGTAACAATGGATTCAAATGTATTGAACAAAAAGGAGTAGAAATTACAGCAAAGAAAGTGAAGATTGCGTCGGACCATACAGTTATGAGCTGACTCGCATTTGCTTTGTCTCAAGTCACAATTGTTCCTGGTACTTATAGTAATCGTCGGCACATTCCATTTATGTCCATAGGTTATATCAACTATAACATATATATATATATATATATATATATATATAATAAAGCTTTAGAATATGAATGTGTTATGATGGAATGATTTTTCTGTTTTTCTAGAAGAATCTTTTTGGTGCATTACTTTGTAAGGAAGTTGATCTTAAAAGCCAAAATGAGCAACAAAGTTTCATTTTAACTTAATAAATTAATTCTCATCTCTTTGTTTTCATGATCAAATGATATTAGCAAAGTGAGCAAATAGAATTTGGAAAAAGATAAATCTTATAAATTCATTTATCTTCAAAGGGAGATAATTGATTTTTTTTTGTTTTTTTTGTTTTTTCAAATCTTTTGTCTCTTCTCATCTGTTAAGTCTCAATATGGTCACTGATAAACTAATTTGCTAAAACTGTCTGGAATCTTTCAAGGGAGTTTTGTGTGTGTGTAATATATATATATATATATGTGTGTGTGTGTGTGTGTCAGGTTATTTTACAGGTTTCTAGGTTCCTCAAAGTTGGGTATTTCAAAAATTGCTTTTCTGAAATTTTTTTTAATAGCGTGTGTGTGTGTGTGTGTGTGTGTGTGTAAGCACTTGGGCAAGCCACTTTCCCATGCTTGCCTTTGTAAAAATTTGATGAGTGACCAGTATTCAGCTATGTTGCAAGTTGAATCTGCTCTGGCCAAGTCCATTTCAAGGGTTCTCATTGACTGCTGTTTTTAGTGTGGATACTTTTATTCATATATACTAAATACTGTGTTCTGGTAGTTAGTATTCGGTTATGCTGTCTTTTTGTTTTTCTTGTCTGGTGACTGGACACTAGTCACAGCCTTCCTGTGAAAGTGAGTACGATCTAAATTCTATAGCCTTATGCGACCAAGCAGAAGTAACAGTAAAAATGTTTATATTTTACTAACAAAGGGGTAGTATACAACTCATGGTCAATTTTAAGTGGAGACTAATGCACACGGTCTGGTCTCAATTGCTTGTATCATGAAGACATCAGACTACTCTATCTTTTTAGTTGCAGTGGGAAGGTGCTGCTCTGGGTTCAGAATCTCCAGGACCAGGCTTGATTCATTTTCTTTTCCTTTATCCTGCCTATCTTTTTCTTTCTTTATTATATTTTTTCTCTATAGCATGTCCTTTTTCTTCTCTTTCTTTATGATAAAGATGGAATGGTCCATTATTTAGCTGAGGTGACAACACCCATAAAAAATAATTCGGCAGATAAGCAACACCAGATAATCAGAATTTACATTTTTGCATTTCATCTTGGATGATTTGGACAGTCTCATTTTTAACAAGAGGGTGTTGCAAGATGATAACAATGATACAATTAAGGAACACGAGTATTAATATATAGATTAACCCCTTGAACTGCAAACTAATTAACCCTTAGATATTCTCTACCTAAGCTGTTCAGTAGATTAAAAATAAATTGTGCATAAACTTGTCAGTGTAGATATCTTAGTTTATAGCAATCTCATCATTTTATTAAAAGATTCTGACTAATCTCTATATTAAGCCTTTAATTATTTGTAGCTGATATGACCCCTTCCCCCCTCCAACGCCCCCTTAAATATGGAGATTATAATGTAGAGTGAAAACAACACTCAGCCTGAAATATTTGCTTAATTGTTTTCAAAGGGTTAAAAACTGACAAACAATTAAGAGTTATAAGAATAACTTACAAAAATATAACCAGAATTATTCGGTACAACTTTGTAAATGAGAAGATTCCTATAACAAAATCAAATGTTTCTTGATTCACTGTCAATAATTAAAAGAAAACAACTTTTGATTTTCATTCCAGATTATTTGAATATTTGAATAATGTAATGAGAAAATATCTTTTGAATCATTCATAAAAATTCCTGTCATGAGAAATCGGTGACGCTTACCAAGTTGTCACACGTTTTAACTTTTATTAGAACATTTTAAATAGTTTCCCTCATATTTTTTTTTTTTTTTTTTATTTTTTTTATAAATATAATGTTATAAAAAAATCTTATTAACCTAAATAATCTGATTTTTTTTTCTCAAAACGATCTGATTTTCTATGTTTGTAAATTAACACTGCAAAAAAAAAAGTGAGATTTTTGTTACTGCAATAGCATTTAAATGTTCTGAGAGAATAAAGCTATTTCCAATTCAATTTGCAATTCAAACATTTGCAAAGATCCTCCTGTGAGTGTCATAAAAAAAACGGCCTCAATTCTTTAAAATGAATCTGCTTTATTGTTTAAATTCTTTTGTTTGCTACAATTCATCAAAAGAATATTGTGACTTTTTAATAAAGCTGAATGCATCAATGATTCTTCTTTATAAATATTGATTCCATCAAAAAGTATAAGATTAGAGATTATCTTATTCATGAATTCAGACTTTTTGGTTTGAAATGATCTGGTTTGTTAGAGTTCAAGATACTTTAGGTCAATTGTCAATTTCTTATACTTGTAGATCTAAAACTAATCTCATTCCCCCTCTATTCACCCCTCCCTTCTCTTATAAAAAAAAAAGGGTCAGAGGACATTTTGTGAAGACTCTAATTACCTCCATATTTTTTTCTTTGTATTTTTCCTGATCTTGTGCCAGACTATATTGATAAAACTGATCTTGTTTACAGTTAGTATCAAAGAAATGTCAATGACTGACTCTGTTTAATGCTTCATCTGAATTTGACATTTGATGATCTTTACTTTGGGATCGGGGGGGGGGGATATAACTCAAATCCAAACATTGTTTAGGAATAAGAAAATCTATAAAAAAAAAAAAAAAAAAAAAAAAGAAAGCATGATTTACTGCTACTGCTGTTCTCTATGTATATATGTTGTGTGTGTATATATATATATATATATATATATATATATATATATATATATATATAGTCTAACAAAAAGTTTTGAATGTGGCTTCTTTTTTTTTAATGTATCTTAACTTTATTTATGGGTTTTTGATGAACTTCAAAATGATAAAGGAGCAACTCTGCTGAAACAGAAAGGATCTGTGTTTAAAAATAATTTTGATAAGTTTCTATCTTAATTCTCAAATAAGTTGAACAGGTGTCACATAGTAATGAGGATGGAATTGTCTGATGAAACCTCAGAAGAGAGAAAAAAGATCTCGGGGACTGGTTAATTCAACCTAGCATTTGATAATTGCTATTTTCACCTTGTATCTTTGCTTAGTAAACCTTTTTCCTTATTTTTAATACTTGTGTTTTTTCCTAATATTTCTCTGTTAACTCGATACTTGAGTTACAAGAACAGGAAAGCAGAGAATGTAGTGTTTTGCTTTTAATTTTTGCTTTATAATTAATCATGCTATAAAACCAATATTGACTTCAGTCTTTGTATATTGTATTTATAAATTGAAAGTTGTTATATTTCTAATGTTTAAATGTCTTTATATTTAATTGTCTTTTTTTTCTTTATTTTCTAGGTAAGTCTTCTATTTTCTGAATTTTGAGTAAAATACTTGCTAGAAACAAATGAAGGTAAGTAAATTTTTTTAATTTTTTTTTTTTTAGGGCTGGTTTAGCTCAGTCGGTAGAATGTCCGGTTGGGAACCTCGAGGTTCCTGGTTCGATACCAGCCCTCGCCAACTCAGCATATGAGTAGCACAGGGATCTGTGTGGTAAAGTGAGGAGCTGATCATAGGTGTGGCGCACCACTTCGGACGCTAAAAAAAACAATCTTCTTGGTCTAGTGCTAGTGAAAAGGAGATAGTCCCTCGCTGTCTGGCTGATACCAACTTTATTCCACCCCAACAACTTTTTTATTATATCAGAAATTGTTTGAATGGTTGAACTTTTTTCTTTGTAATTTTGGTGTTTCACAAATTGTGTAAATAATATGATGAATATAAAGATGTTTAATTGTCTGTGAAGAATGATTAAACAGATGAGAAAATTGTTTAGTTATTAACAATTCATTGTTTATTTACACTTCAAAATTTTTGCTGATCTGTTAAATGGTCTAGATTATTTAATTATATAAAATGATGTAATTGATATAATTTCTGTTTGTGTTTCTAAAATAGAGAATTTATCTGTACAACTTTGGTATGCGATCTATGTGTGATGAAATTGTTTTGGTATCCAATCTACCTTTTTATATTGTGATTTAAAACAAGAAATATTATATTCATCAAGATCAAGGGAAACACCTGTATATTCTTTGAGAAAATATTTGGTTAGAGAGTATTAAATATTTGTGGATTTTCTGTTCAAGAGTTGAAGCTTCAGTCTCGACCCAACAAAGTTCATCAGTCCAGCATTTTCATTAGTCTTGATAAACAATCTGCATTAATTTCTGCGATTTATTTGGTTATTCATTCTGACAAATAGCCAATATACTCTAATTTGAGTCATTTGAATTACCATCATTTACTAAAATTTTAACTTTTGCTGATCCCTTTAACACTTAGATCACATACCAAAATAGCACAAATTTAGGATGAAGAGAATTCTGTTTATAATAACGACGGGCAATGTAAAGAGTTAAAATCTACTGATTATATTTCAAGCTATTCATTTTATAAATTTCAAAAACATTTTAGTCTTATGTTTTCTCCAAATTAAACAAAAGTTTTGATTTACTTAATTTCATTCTAATTTCCTCGGATATTTAAACAATACTTTCATGTATTGAATTGAATATTCATATCTATCTCTATACCTACAATTATTCTGATATACCAGGAACTTAAAAAAAATTGTCAATACAAGAAATATATAATGCACTATTCTAATTATATGTACAAGGGTGGAGGACTGAAAAGTTCATAGGCTGATGTCATATCTGCTGTTGATGAATTTAAAAAAAAATTTTTTTTTTTTTTTTTTTTTTTTTTTTGGAGTAATGGAAAAAATGTATGGGCTGCAAGGGGGACTATGTTGAAAAATAAACCTGATTTGATCACATTTCATAAGACCATCTTGGTCAACTGTGAACCTTTCACCTGATTGTGTGTATATATATATATATATATATATATATATATATAGGCTTGGTTTGAAAATTTCGTAGGTGAGAAACTGTCAGTTACCAAGTGGTGTTGTCTTTATGTCCACACTACCCTAACATATATATCTTTTATATATAATTCTGTCTGTCAATACTATAAGTTAATGGGTTGGAAAATACATTTACCTTTTTGTTTCTCTTCACTTTTATCTTTTCATGTTGTTAAAATTTGTAACATTTTTATCACTTGGCAAATTAAAAAGACATTTGCATATTTTAAACATTAAAAAGGCTGTCTCTCTTTTTGAAAGGATTTCATTGAAACATTTCATAATAGATATAGTCATGGTTATCAAATTACTATTGCTTTTTCAAAATGTTAAACATTGTGGACACATATATAATATAATATATATATATATATATATATATATATAAGTGTTGTTATGGGTCCAACAGGAGAAAATTAAATATTTTATAAAAAAAGGTCGGCAAAATGGATGATGTTTTAAAATAAGTTTAATTATTATTTTACATTAGGGACATGTTTCAGATCTTCTGATATCTTTAGGTGTTAATTAACCAAATATATATATATATATATATATAATATATATATATATATATATATATATATACACACACACACAGACACACATGTAACTGGGAAGGTAGAAGTCCCCCACCTAGTTTCTGTCTTTGTAATTCTTTTTGGATTTATATAATTATGATTTTTTTTAAAGATTAAATCTCTCATTTGAGGAGAAGAAACTAAGATTGCTCAAACTTTTTTTCCTCATTAATTCATGCATAAGAATGAATTGGATCCTCCAATTTTGGATGTTATCAAACCGATTAAATTCCAAAGTTTCTTTCAATTGATCTATACACACTTATTGATTTTTATATCTTGTTTCTTTATTGATTTATCTCTACACTGGTCACTCAGAGGTTTGAAATTTAATTCCAAAAGACACATTTCACATGTTATAATTTTGGTGTTGCTCTTTGTGCTTTGAAAATCTTTTATTTTATCAACCTTTTCATCTTCCACATTTAACCCTTTCCTGACTGACAAAGCATCTTATAACATGTGCGAAATGTGCCTTTTTTTGTCTCTATTTATGAGATGAGGCTTGATCTGAATAATTTTCATGTTTCGGACTATTGTCCTCATCTTTATTGTGGTATGTATAAACACAATATTCAAGCCACTGTAACCTCAGACTCTGTTTAATTGTTTTTTAATTACTTTTAATTAAAAAAAAATACTAAACAGAGCCCACGGTGGTCTGAACATTGTGTTTATACATACCACAATAATTTTTAAATATCTCAAATATAAATCAAATCTTCATAATTTTTGCATAAAAAGCAAGAACTGGTGGTATTTAATGTGTATATATATTTATTTTGTTGTTTTATTCTGGTAGTTTCATCTGGACATGCATACATACACATCAATTGCCCTTTATATATGTATAGATGAATTAAGTTTAAGGGATTTTTTGATGAATGTATTTGAGTCTTATTGTGTTTGCTATTCAATTCTTGCTCTCTTCCTCAGTCATGACATACACTTCAGCTAGTTATCATGTATTTGACTACTGCATCCAAAACTTTGGAGTTTCCTTTACACTTTGGAATAATGGCTTTGAAAAAGATACGTATAAACCCCCTGCACACTATCCTATTGTTGGGTATCATCAGACTTGCAAAAAAATATTTGAGTGTTGGCAAGTTTAAGGTCCATCAAAACATTAATTAAACAAGTTGAATAAAATCTAAGGTTAGCTTATAATTAGTCTGAGAAAATAATGAAAATGAAGCACTGGGACTTTGAGATAAAGACAATCACCTTATCCCAGCCAGAAGACCCGACCTAGTATTGATTAACAAAAAAAAAAAAAAACTTGTCAATAGGTAGATTTTGCAGTTCCAGCAGAGCACAGGGTGAAAATGAAAAGACCACACAAATATCTGGTCTTTGCTAGAGAATTGAAAAAGCTGTGGAATATGAAGGTGAAAGTGATGCCAA
Organism: Doryteuthis pealeii; assembly: GCA_023376005.1. Classification (NCBI taxonomy): domain Eukaryota; kingdom Metazoa; phylum Mollusca; class Cephalopoda; order Myopsida; family Loliginidae; genus Doryteuthis; species Doryteuthis pealeii. The sequence continues at coordinate 65,560,453 of CM042150.1, read as the reverse complement.
TTGTAGTTGGTGCACTTGGAATGGTCCCCAAAAGCTTAGAAAAGATTCTTCGATGTATAAGTAGAGTGATATCCCACTGTGTGTGGTTGGAGTGGACTGGTCTGCCCTTGGAAGAATGGGCATAAATAAAGAGCCTGGAGGCAGCCATTGGCAATCGGTCGACCAACGTTTGAACTACTGACAAAGTCTTACGTACTTTATACTCGAGACCTGAGGAGATGTCATGCAGACTCCAGTGAAAGACCATCAGCTTACAATGGTGTGAAAAACTCACAAGGTGTGAAATAATAATGATAATAGTAAACTCTTTCTTTGTTAAATATTGTCTGATTATATCAGTTTTGTGATAGATAGGTAGACCATTGGACAGGTGATAGTAAATGTAAGATTCAATTTCCAATTGTGATTCACATAATTTAAAAGATAATATTTAAAAAAACATTAATGGAAATATTCATCTTTGAAAGATTTTCTTTAACGGATATTAATTTGTATTTTTTTTTTTGTCTGTCTTCCTAGTTGAAGGTAAGATTGTTTTGGACATTTAATTCTTATCTTTTATTTATTATTAGACGTAGTATTGTCAGCTGTTGAATATCTGGCAGCCATCCTTCGTTCCAGATGTAATGAATAAGTAAGCAAGCCAGTAAGAATCCAGTGTTAACGTATTCCTTGTAAGTCCTTCGTCAGAGATAATCCAAATGTCAATGAAATAACTCAGAGTGGTATGTCTATTAATACAGCAAAAGCAAGAGCAGCAGTGCCAGTGATTGGACAATCCTTCTCAGGTCACGTGTTTATAGGCGAGTCTATAAGTATGAGTGACCATTTACATGATGCCTTATATAAAAAAAAACCGCAACACGCCCCCTTTTTTGATATAAGGGCTATCTTATTAAACAATATTAAATTCCTCCATTGAGGAAATTTACAATCGATTACAACCGACAACCTTTCATTCACAAATGTTTATAATAAAGTCATTAAGAAATTTGTAATTTCATTTTTGTAGTAAAAGCAAAAATACTGTTACTAATCTAATATTCTACTAAGCTTACTTTGTAAAAAAAAATATTAATTATTATTATTTTTATTTTCCTACCTAACATTACTGCCCAAAGTTAGTATTTTTGGCCCTTTTTGGGGGTTTCTGTTTGTTTTGTTTGTTTGTTTTTTGTTGTTGTTGTTTTTTTTTTTTTTTTTTTTTTTTTTTTGTTAGTTCAAAAGAATACGGTACTTTACAGTACAATACATTTAATTAATACAAGTTAATGAATTAGTAACTTATTGAACAGGTTTAATGTCATTGCCCAGGACATTCATTTTTGGGGGGGTCTTACCCCTCTGCATGAATACAGTCGGATTATTCTACAGCCAAACCGACAGGGCAACATCTTAAGTTTAATTTTCCCCCATGATATCTTTTTTAAAAGCATTTAGCTTTATCCTGTTCAACGGCTTTGTGAACAGATCTGAAATGTTATTTTCTGATTCTATATACTTTAAGAGTATAGACCCCTTTTTAATTTCATCTCTTATAAATTGATATTTTATATCAATATGTTTTGTTCTCTGGTGTATTAGGGGGTTCTTTGCCAGTAGTATGCTCGACTGATTATCACAATAAATAGTTACAGGTTTTTAACAATCCCTGGTTCCACGACACAATTCACTAATGTTCGTAAATAAAGGGCTTCTTGGACTGTTACCGCCATACTAACAAATTCGCCTCACATGTTGACAAAGAGACCACTGGTTGTTTTTTAGATTTCCAGGAAATAATCGAGCTTTCGTCTGATAGTTTAAAACAGTATCCTGATATACTTTTTCGGTCACTTGAACCTGCCCAGTCGGCATCACAAAATCCCAGTAATTTTAAGGTTCAGATGATTTTTTAAATACAAGTGCCTGACTCATCGTTCCTTTCAGATATCGTAAAACGTGCTTAGCTCCTGTTAAATGGATTGTTGTTGGTTTATCCAAATACTGAGATAATTTTGAAACTACATACGATATATCTGGTCGAGTAGCCATCATTATATAAATTAATGAACCAACAATTTCTCGGTAGAGTTTATTATCAATTAATTCATTTTCATTATCAAAAATTTTATTTATATCCAATTCACATGGAGTATTTCGGGGCTTACAATCGGTCATATTAAATCTGACCAACAATCTTTCAATATATCTCGATTGATTCATTCCAATAGTATTTTCACTATGGTCAAATTGAATTCCTAAAAACCAAGACAACCTTCCTAGGTCTGTCATTTTAAATTTTAAACTTAAACTATTTTTAATTTTTATTAAATTAGCCTCGGTTTTGAGGCAATTAAAATGTCATCTACCCAGACTAATAAAATTACTAATTCTTTATTAATTACCCTTGTATATAAACAAGATCTATACTGGCAGGTTTAAAGTCCTGTTCCACCAGGTAACTATGTAAGGTGTCATTCCAAGAACGCCCACTTTGTTTTAAACCATACAGGGCCTTTTTAAGTTTCCATACAGAGTTTTTATTTTCCTTTTCAAAACCCTGCGGGGGATACACGTATATATCAAAATCCAATGGAGCATTTAAATAAGCACTTTTGACATCCAGGTGGTGGATTCGCAAGTTATACTGGATCGCCAACTGTATTAGAACTCGTATGGTAGTTAGGTTAGTCGTTGGTGAAAACGTATCGAGTAATCCACACCATAAATTTGTGAAAAGCCTTTCGCGACAAACCTAGCTTTAATTTCAAAGTACCATTTTCATTAAGTTTCAAATCATAAACCCATCGACTACCTACAATATGCTGGTTTTTGGGGCCGTGTCAATTCAAATGTACCGTTGTCTAAAAGGGACTTATATTCATTTTGCATGGCTAGCATCCATTGTTGGGAATCTGGGATTTCACTGCCTCGACATAGTTGGTGGGTATGGTTGACAATAAGTAACAATAGTCAAAACTTTTTACCTTGGAATTGTCAGTTACAAAAAAGTCAGGCCTTTTTCGTTCACGTTGGGGGTAACGAGGTTCTAATTGTTGTGTTAAATCAGTTGGAGGTTTATTCGTATAAACATGGTCTGGATAAGTTGGCAAAACTAGTGTATCATCTATTTCATCCGGCTTCGTAGTTTTTACCATAGGAATCAGTGAATTTTACACATCGTATTTTTTTAATAGCACCCGTTATAGGAAAGTAAATTAGATATGCCGGACTTTGTTTATCATATCCGAAAAAATACCCTCCTCCGAACGGGGATCCAATTTCTTTTTATTTTGCACATAGCAAAAACAAGTCGTCCCGAAAATATGCATATGACTTAAGTTCGGTTTAGAACCGGTAAAAACTTCAAAGGGGTTTTCCCTAAAATATGCGTTAAAGCATCGATTCCTTATATAGGCAGAAGCAAGTATGGCGTAAACCCACAGATTTTTAGGTAATGAAGATTCAATTAGCATACATCTGGCCATTGAGAACAAGGTACGCCAAGCCCTTTCAACTTTCCCACCTGGTGAGGGGAATAAGGGGAAGTCAATTCATGTTTAATCCCATTCTCAATTAATAAATTTTGAAAGCCCTCCGTCAGAAACTCGCCTCCATTGTCGCTTCGTAAGCGTTTGATTCTGCCATATGGGCTTACATCTGCTAGGTATTGTTTCGTAGCCAGCAGAGTATCAGATTTATGGGGTAGAAAATATAACATCATAAGTCCAGAAAAATCGTCAATAAAATTTAGAACATACCTGAAATTGGATTTTCCAAGGGGTTCAATTGGACCAGCCAAATCACAAAAAACGAGCGACAGTATTTGCGTTTCTCTTTTCCGTAACACTTTATTTTTAGTCTTGGCCATTTTTCCTTGTGTACATATGTTACAGTTAGTTTTAAATGAGGGGGTAAATTTTATTTCCATTCCATTTACTATCTTTGGCAGTTTTTTGATGTCATTGACATTACAGTGCCCAAGGATTCTGTGCCATTTATTAATGTCATATTTCGCAATCTTAGAGGTATTTATGTTTTTTAAATAATACAAACAGCCCATTCTGACTATATTAAATATAGTACCATTTGGGTAGATCAGCTTTGATGTTTTGTGTCCAAAATTCATGTGGGCCCCGGAAGCCGTAGCTGCCCTTACTGAAAAGATGTTTTGTTTAAAAGTGGGGATATATAATGCCCCTTTCAAAATGCTTTTGCAAATCTGACCTTTACTATTTTTCAAATATACACGGGCGTCCCCCCGTTTTTGTACTAAGCCAGTGGATTGGCTTCCATCAGCCAATTCCACGAAGTGATTGTCAGGTTGAAAATTGGGGTCCCAACTGATAAATTTAGTTTTATCGTTGACGACATGTTGAGTGGCCCCGCAATCAACGAGCAAATGTTCTTTATGTGCTAAAGAATCATATCCAGCAGAAAAGAAATGTCTTTTTCTTTGGGGGAATATTTAACATTTTGACAAAAGTCTTTCTTATTCCTGCAATCATAGGACATATGGCCCTTTTTCTGACAAACATAACAAATAATATTTGTTTTTGTTGGCGACTTCTTGGTATCCTTCCAATGTCTGCCCTGATAATTTTGGTAGTTGGTATATCTAGTTGATCTGTCCTCATAGCGAGGGTTGATTTTACCCTTTTTGAATTGGGTCTTTAGTTGTATAGTTCTATTTTTTGTTTCCCCAGAGTACATACTTTCTGTCTCCTCATAACTACGAAGGCTGACTTTGAATTCCGTAAACGTCATAGTCTTATCCTTTGGTTATTACTGTTGCAAAGGGTTTGAAATTTGAAGGCAGGCCCTTCAATACCATAGCGATCAACAATCCATCGCTCACAATCTCCCCGGCATCCCTTAATGAGCTAGCAATGCTCTCAGTTTGGATTATGTAATCAGTAATTGATTCATAATCGTTTCTACTTAACGAACTTAGTTGTCGATACAATCCCACAATTCTTGGTTTGCCTTTTGACAAATAGTGGGTCCTTAATATTTCCATTGCTTTTCTACCATTATCACGAGCCTCTCGCATTACGAGTGAGAGACTTCGATCATCCAGGCATTGTATTAGTTCTGCGTATATTGTAGCATTTTTATCTACGAAAACTGGGTCCTCCGGGTGGTCAGATGATGCATTGATTATATCATGCAGTTGGAGGGTTCTAAGGTACCCATTAAATTTAGTTTCCCAAATTTCATAACTGGCATCATTGCCATTGAAAAAGATCCGTGCGCAGTGGAAGCGTGCTGGGCCCATAACCTGTTGAATATCTGGCAGCCATCCTTCGTTCCAGATGTAATGAATAAGTAAGCAAGCCAGTAAGAATCCAGTGTTAACGTATTCCTTGTAAGTCCTTCGTCAGAGATAATCCAAATGTCAATGAAATAACTCAGAGTGGTATGTCTATTAATACAGCAAAAGCAAGAGCAGCAGTGCCAGTGATTGGACAATAGAAATCCTTCTCAGGTCACGTGTTTATAGGCGAGTCTATAAGTATGAGTGACCATTTACATGATGCCTTATATAAAAAAAAACCGCAACATCAGCCATTATCTAAATATTACTAAAATTCTCATTAGGTTTGTATATATGTAAAACTATTTAGATAAACTGGTAACATCTAAATATATATACAAACACACACACACCAACCTCTCCGCATGAGCAGGATGCGACACAAGGTCAATTTCTTAACGGGTTTGAATTCCATTTTCCTTCTCCTAGACTGATTACCTAGCTAAGTTTAAAGAGTCTTCCTTACTATTTACCAATAGCTGGAGGGAGTGTAGTTGGATGCATACATTTCCCAAGGGTATTAGTGGGAAATGTGAAATACAAACAGCCTTGTTGAAGATGAACTCAGATATATATAGATATATATATATATATATAATCTGGAAAAGGTTTTGGGTTTTAATTTATTCAGATTTGATTAATTTGGTACAGGACTATTAATGGCTTTCAAGATTAGCTCAGTGTTTTTTTGTTTTTTTTAATTGTATTTATTCATTTTCATTTAGATGAGTGGCAAAACTAGTAACTAACTAGCAGTAATTAAAAGTGCTGTGTTTCTGATGCTCATTATCACACATTATTGGATTCTGTTAGGCTAACTATTATTTATTAAATGTATATAATTATACGAAGCTGCAAGTATAGGGAATCTAGTGAGGATCATACTCTCTATTCAGTATCAATTGACCTACAAGACTAGCTTGTTAACCATTACACCATTCAACTTTTGTCTATTCACATCAGAGGAGTCACATTTATGTAACCCCACCTCCTTTCATTTGATACTTGTAAAACTCTGCAATTATCTTGTGACCAAACTTATTTGATTATTGTACCCTCATAAACTTGTGACCCTGCTGTGATAAATATGAAACTAATTGTATATCTCTTTAAAAAAATAAATCAGTTGGAAGAGAAGGAAATTGGTTATATTTGATAACCCACAACTTAACTCTTTTTTGGGGTGGGTGGGTAGGTGGTGTTATTCCGATTAATATCCTCCTTTTGAATAACTTATAGAATAATGACAAAGATTTGCCTTGGGACTCCAGACACTATCTTTTCTCACTCTGATAATATTTTTTTCAATATATTTCCTGACCAGTCTGATGAGTAAAAAAGGAGAAATACTTTATTGATTTGCTTTGCATCACTGGTCCATCAAATAAATAAATAAATAAAAACATAATGATAACGTGTAAACCATGTATAAACAAACAGTGCAAGTTGTGTTGTGATCTATAAACAGCTCAGACACAGATAACGAAAAAACAAACAAAATAAAACAGCTGTTAGTTTTGAATAAGAACATTTTTTTACATAAGAGAATAACATTGTACTGACAACCTTCACTATTTGCAAGTTTTTTCCCACTAGTTTCAGATGGTAGTCTTTCACTGGAATCTGAGTGACAGTAAGTCTCCTCAGCTCTCCAGGACTCTTCTCGGTATTCTAGCCATTCTGAACAATGTTGTTGTCTGGGTGATTTCAATTCTTCCTATGATTTCCAATTCCTTGTAAAATCCTGGATGGTCTTATTTTTATGAAAATGTTTTTTCAAATTACTTGTTTGGTAGTATTTTGTTTGCACTAAATCAAAGTCTACACACTCTAGCAATGTATGTTTCACATTTTCAGTGCATATTTAGTGCGAACAAAATACTACCAAACAAGTAATTTGAAAAAAAAAAAGAAAGGTTTTTCACAAAAATGGTGTGGCTCACATTGGTATTTTAGAATTCTACCAAGACAACATTTCTTAGAAGGTAAAAATGTTGTTTAACTTGTTTTTTCTTTATTAAGTACAAACACTTTCTAATGATGTAATGATGCCAACCTTTTTGAACTCTGTTTTTGGCATGTGACTACAATAACACCAATGGGGGTGGGGGTATTATATTGTCCTAACCACATATTTTCTTTTACCTGCTTTCCATCCTACTTTTCTGGCTCAACTAGTTTTTTTAATTCACCCCAGATATTTTGACACCACAAAATCTAGTTTCCTTATAAGGTCACATAAATCCTCATTTTAAGACATTTTTATGGGTTTTTTTTTTGGGGGGGGGGTAATTATTTTGATTGTTTATTTCTAATGATTTAAACATCAAACGTTTATTTTTTATTTCTTTTCCTGTTTACTGATTTGTGACTAGAATTTTTTTTTATTTGTCTTTGATTTTAAAAAAATCCTTTTATTTCTCTCTAATTTATGAGAGGAGAGAAAGAGAGATATGAGAGGGTGAGATATAAGAAGAGATGGGGATATGAGGACTTCTTGATTTAAAAAACAAACCAACAAAAAACAAGTTATTTTTAACCCTTTGCAGGTAGATAAATTCTTTAAATTCTTGAAAATGGGCAAATTATTTTCATAAAATTTGCTAAATCAAGGATATGTTCAAATAATTCATCATAAAAAAAGCAACTTGATCAGCAGTTGTGTGCCATATTACAATAGCATGAAAACAATCAAACCTTCACTGATGAGGTTCCAATTCTGGAGCTCTGGGGCGTGTAGAGTACACCTTCATTCCCATTACTCCCAAATCCACTCTGATCTGAAATGGTCCCATCTTTGAGTCAAATAGATCTGTTTGCAACTTAATGAAAATTATTTCTATGAAACCTATCAAGCAAAAATATTTACGTTACCTACAAACTATTTGCTTACAAGTTATATAAAAATAAAAAAAAGATTTGGCATTAAATAGCCTACAAGAGTTGATATGCCATTAAGCAAAATAACTAAGCAACTCTTAGTAAATAACTCTTAAGTAATGCAATTTGATGTCCATTTCTGAAGTTTTGTCCTCTAATAACAATTAAACATTTATTTAAATTGACTTTTTTTTTTTTTTTTTTCAATGAATAATCTTAAGTCTTTTTAAGAATTTTTTCCAAATGATTCATCATTTGTTTGAATCTTTTGATTTATAAAAGAATGAGAATTTTGTTTCAGTTTATAAGAATAGAATCTCTGTTCACTGACCACATGAATATATTTACTATTTCATCGGTCAGTTAATGACTCATGGTCACTAGTATGTTCATTTCTGTTTGGACAAATAGGAGTTATTTTTTTTTTTTTTTTTTTTTTTTAAACATATTACCTGTTTTGTTTTGTTTTGTTTTTTTTTTTTTTTTTGGATTTTTTTCTCATAGAGAAAATAATTTTGCTAGTACATTAATTGAATCATACTGGGCTATGCTTAATCTTAAAGTCTTACAATCAAGTTACACTGAAAGCACTAATTAATGTTAAAGGTGACCACTTAGTAATTGTAGGTACTGTGAGGCCTATATACCAGACTAGGTAACTTTTAGTTAATTCAAAAAGTAGGAAAATAAATTATCACTCTAATAAAAAACAAAACAAAAAAATAAAACTTAAAATCAATTGTGTAGATTGAACATGAATCAATTAAAAATGTTCATGTAGATAAGTTAACATCTTTTAAAAGCTATTGTTAATCTTCTACCATTTGCCAGTGGGTGGCAAGCAGTTCATGACATGCAACACTCCACTTTGGCCCTGACTTAGGCTAGACAGGTGGTCAGAGATGTCTCCTCTGATCAATTGGCTGGTCATGTCAAGTCCTAGCACCTATATGATTGTCCCCACCCTATTGCCCTTATGGCAAGCCCCAACCCTTTTTATCATATGTGTGCTGTGCTAGATGGTGGTGGCTGAGGGTCTTCATGTCCTAGATATAATGTTAAACTCTGATTGTGAAGTTCCAGTTCTGGAGCTCTGGGGGAATATGAAGTACCTCTTCATCCCCATTACTTCCAGGTCCACTCTGATCTGGGGTGGTGTTAAGGTACCATCTATAGGTTAAATAGAACAAAATGAGTTCCAAAATAATGTTTAAAAAAAGAAAATTCATCAAGAATGAATAAAACAAAATATCTTTGGCATAAAATAACTCAAGTGTTGATATGTGATAAAATCCAACCAACCAACAATTTATTAAAGATGAAAATTTGAAGAGATTCTTATTCTTACTCTACTTTTTCAATTGACCATGAAACCAAGTTTTCAACTTTTTCAACTTTCCCACCAAAACACCTGTTTTATTTCCTTGAATGATTTTCATCTAAAATGTCTGCAGGGCAGGGAATGAATACTTAAGAAAGTGTGCTTCAATGTAACTAAAAACGGTCAGGAATCGGTCAAGTGGAACTGAGGTGTGGTTTGAACCCCAGGGAACCACTGAACCAGGAAATAAACCTACTTATGAGAGAGATTAGTTTCCTAGGAATTCCCCAATAGACTTTTTTTATTACATTGACACAAATTTCCTTAATTTAACCTTTTTTTTTATTGTCAATAAACAAATGAAAGAAAAAAAAAAAGATTACAAATTGAAATGATGTTAAATCTTTTGATGCTACAAAATGCAATAATTTTAATACCATAATAACCTGTTTTTACAGTCATAAAAACAAAACAAAAAAACACTTAAAGTACAAATTAAATGGGCAATTTAAAACTTCAAACATTTGCACTACTGTATATACATGTGTAATGAATGACTTTTTAAGACCAAATTTATTGACTACAAAAACAAGAGATTATTCATTATACTAGATTAGCAAAAGTATTGGCTCCCTGGGTGCAAGTATTTAAGTTTTAATGTAAAAAAATATATTAAATTAGAAAGACTAACAAAACTAAATAAGAATGAATATAAAAAAATATTACTTATTCTAATGTTATTTTAATTGATTTCTATATAAAAATATCTGATTGCTTTTGTTATGTTTGAGAATAACATGATTAATAATATTAGAAATAGGTAACTGCAAATAATCATTTATTAAACCCAGTTTTGTTAAAATCATTAGACATATTATTCCCACCATATACTGTGTAAATCTTTATTTCCTCGAGATGTAGCATACGTTTCAGAATTTGTGACGTCAGTGCTGACAGACAGTTACATAATCTTTATTATAATAAGATATTTTTGAACTCATGAAAGCTTACTGTTGTAATTAGGGGTTGTTCTTAACACTAGTATATATGATAATTAGAGTATAACAAAACTCTTTTTGTAATTTGAGTACCACAATAAACAAATCATTTCTGAAGCAGATATAAGAAAAGTATAGTCTCGTCTACTTTGTTGTGGAAATAATTTCATATTTTTCCTCTCAGTAATCAGTGATGTTTGAATAAAATGCCCAAATTTTCAAAATAGGTAGACCTCCACTTGGAGGTTGGTGATACATAATCTTCCTTCCTTGCAGTTTGACTCTATAGCTAGGATTACTAGATACCACTAATAATACTAACCTTATTTATAGAGTAATGATTTTACTGTGTACTGTGAATTAAAAACTAAATTTACCGGAGTTTTTTTTTTATTTATTTTATTTGTTATCCTTTTCACAATTTATTTTTTTAATGTTTTGAAAAATGAAAACATTAAATATCTAATCTCCTAAAAGTATGAAAAAATCCTTATATTAATGAAAAGGCACAACACTCTGTCCAAGCTTTGAATATGCAACATTATGCTTTGAGTATGATGATTTAAGGGTTAAAATCAAATTCAACTCTGACCCTGGTGTTCCGGTGGGATTGAAAGGGTTAAACCCATTTATTCATAATTGTTTTGCTCATAGCATTTATTAATTCAAGGAAATAATATTACAGAATGTTTTGCTATAGAAATTCAATCATGGATGATAGGAATTTATTTTCTTTATGTTAAGTCTTACAAGATATTTTATGCCTTTTCAAATGGAAATAAGTGACACTTTTTTTTCCCTGGGACCTTTTCTACTTTCTCCGCCTTAGCAACTCTCTATTCTCTGTATTTTGTTTTCAGTTCAGCTATACTAAAAGCACTATCCACTTTCTTTTAGTAAAGAATCAACATTGAGAATAATATATAACTTTTTAACTACCAATTTCTAAATTGGGGTTCTGTTTGTTCAGTCATTTTGTCTTGTTTAATACTAGCGTAGATTTTATTAAATTTCTTCTCACATCTCACTACATTTGTAATTAATCAGGTAGTAATCAATGAAATTAATTTTTCTTATTTATAGTGGAGTAAAGTTGGTCTGAATTCAGAGTTTTCCTTCTCTTAAACCAGTTGCCTAACCAAGGCTAAAAACCCCAGTCTGTCCTACTATTTACCCATAACAGAAAGGAGAAGAGATGGATTCATATCTTTCTCTATGAGGTGAAACGCAAATAGCCTCATCCAAGATTTGAACCCTATATTATATATAGTATTAAAGTCAGTGGAGTGGCCTATTGTTGATATTCGCCCTGTCGGCTTGGGCGTTAGAATACACCAACTGCACTTCTGCAGAGGGGTAAGACTCCCCCAAATAGGGCCACCATGAGTGGCAAACCGTGATGCTTAAGGATGGAACCCAGGTGGCTGAGCAGTCCATATTGTTGATATCAGCTAAACATTGAGGGAGTCTGCATTTCGCTAGCATTAGACCAAAGAGTTTTATTTTTTTTTTTTTGCTGAGATGAGGTGCCATGCCGACCACTGGCTCCCAGATGTCTTACCACACAGATTGGATTACCCAAGCTGTGCTACTCATGCACTGAGTTGGCGAGGACCAGTATTGAACCTGGAACCTTGTGATTCCTAGACAAATGCTCTACCAACTGAGCTAAGATATGAAAAAAGGAGGTAACATTGTATTTATATAATAAAAGTCCTACAAGTATCAAAATCTACTAATGTATCCAACTATTTTATACTTAGAACTTGAATTGTAAAGCAAAAGAAAAAAATTCAATTCTATCCCATTTTTCTACTTGAATTTATTTTTTAGTCATTTGTGACCTTTTTTTTTTTTTTACTAAGAAAATGGAGGTCAGTGTATCAGAGCGTTCATCTTAAAAAAAAAAAAAAAGTACTTTAAAAAAACTGACTGAATGTCAATTCTGATGTGTGACAATTACATGTGTGTCACTTGTTGACAAAAAAAGTTTAAACAGGCTCTACAACATTTCTGGGTGGCACCACAGGGTAACAGATATTTTTTTGTTTTGAGATTATATCCATTTTGATTGATGGAATTTTCTGTCTTAATAAACAGGAAATGGTCTTAATTGTTTAAATTAACAGATTGGTAATTCTTTGTTAATTTGGAATCTGTCATCAAAGTGTCTTGGATGATTTTGAAATTGATTTTGTATCCAAATTTGTTTTGAAAAAATTAACTTATTTGATTTTTTTTAGATAAGGTTTGATAATTTGTATGATTTTCATTTTTCAAACTATCATCTTCATCTTTATTGTTATATACAATGTCTTGGCCAATGTGCTCTCTGACCTTCTTCAGGGTTTTCTTGTTGAACTCTGGAGCCTTCATGGAACTTCAAACCAAACCCTTTATTTAATCCACTGGGGTAGATTGTTCTCATTCAATTAACCATGACCAGGTACAAGTGTTAAGTATTCTGTTATTTTTGCCTGTAGACAGGATTGAACCTGCAATCTTCATCAAGAAGGCCACAAAACACATCAGCCAAGAATTTTTGTATATAACAAAGATGAAGACAAAAGTCTGAAAAATCTAGATAAGACAAAGAAACCTATAAAACATATCCAATATAACAATCTAAAATATACCTAGTTCATAATATATAATTATATATCAACTGATATGATAATTATGTTGGTATATTACTTTTATGAAAAGCTTAAAAAAATATAATGCCCTGCCGGTGGGGCTTTGAATATGTGTTCTGCTTGAGTGGAGGGGATTGCATAAATACATATAAAACACAAAGCAAACAACAATATTGTCTTAAAAAATGAAAAACATACTAAATACTTTGAGGCTGAAAATTGCAAAATATTTTGTATTTCCCCTGTTTTGAGTAACCAAATTTTGTACCCAGGAAAGATAGGAATATACCATCTATAGCAGGACTATTAGGACATTAAAAAAAATCCTTTTTGTCTAAACATATTAAAATCTTTATATTTTCAGTATCCCAGAATTGTATGTTGAATTTATTGTAAATCTCTTTTCAGTTATTTGTATCTCTCTTTTATTCTAATCTACATCCGTGGTATATTTATCTTTTATTCTAATCATTCAATGTAAGTTTTTAATTAACAACAAAGATTGGGAAATGGAATTAGTGGAATGGATTTTATTTACACTAGCAAGAATATGCACCCTCTGGCCATGAGTATTTAATTTTTAATATAATGAAATATATTAAATTAGAAAGACTAACAAAATTAAATAAGAACATACATAAAAAGATTACTTATTTTAATTATATTTTAATTGGTTACTATATAAAATCATTCATAGGATTGATTTTAATATGTTGGGGAATAAAACAATAATATTAGAAATCAATAACACCAAGTAATTATTTATTAAACCCAGTTTTGTTAAAACCAGTATTTAGATTAACCACACCATATATTATGTAAACCTTTATTTCTTAGTGATAAGACAAACTGCTTGATTTTTAATGCACTAATAACATGGGCTGTTTTGAGGCAAATCTAACTCAGGTTTTCATAGAGACATCATTAATAAATAAGATTTATTCTATGTATTCATGATTTTGACTATGAACTAAATACTTATTGATAAATTTATGCAATTCCTGGGTATTGTGACATAAGCAGTGACATAGTTTCTGTTACAGAGAGACACCAATTCTCCATTATAATAAGATTTGTTTGTTCATTTTTTCATGTCTACCCTTTAAATCTTGACCTCTTGACGCAACATAGATGGGTACTTCAGCTAGTATTTATAAGTCACTGTTTACTTCTGACACCAGATGAGTGAAAGGTGATAAAAGGATTGTTCAATTTTCTGTCAATACAAAATGGAAATATTTGATCAAATGAAAATATTTGGATATGTATATAATTAAAAGTCTAAAAATGGAAGATGAGTTTAAATCTCCTTAGAAAAATATTTTTGTCCCCCCTCCCTCTCCGAATATTTGAAATAATAAACATAAGTTGTTTATAATTTGCTTTATGCATCAATTTGACATTTTACAAATAAATTCTGAATTTGGAAAATGAACTCATTGCTGGACAGGGACTTCAAAGTTCTTTTTTTTTTTCTTTTTTTTCTTTTTTTGTCATATCTAAATAGATAAAAGAAAATATTCAAAATATTTATATAATGGATAATATCAATAAGTGTGTGTATGTATATATGTGTATATATATATATATATATATATATATATATATATATATATATATAAACTTGGGAAAATTTTCTGGTTGTCTTACAAGCAAATATAAGTAGAATGGATTTTCTTTACATTAGCAAGAATATGTGCCCTCTGGGCATAGGTAAGTATTTAATTTTTAATGTAATGAAATATATTAAAGTAGAAAGACTAACAAAATTGAATAAGAACATATATAAAAAGATTACACTTATTTTAATTATATTTTAATTGGTTTATATATAAAATCATTCCTATGAATGATTTTAATATGTTGGAGAATAGAAAAAAATAATATTAGAGATCAATAACACCAAGTAATTATTTATTAAATCTGGTTTTTATTAAAACCAGTATTCAAATTAACCACACCATATATTATGTAAACTTTATTCCTTAGTGATATATAAGACGCCTTGCAGGATTAATAACATGGGCTGTTTTGAAGTAAATCTAACTCAGATTTTCATAGAGACATTGTTAATAAATAAGATTTATTCTATGTATTAATGACTTTATCTATCAATTAAATACTCATTGATAAACTTATACAATTTTGACATAATTTTGATTTAAGCTGTGATGTAGTTTCAGATACAGACATACACAGAATAAAGTGGTAGTATCTGTTGGGGTTCCATCTATGGGTTAAATAGAAAAATATGTTTATAGAAAAAAAAATGAGTATCCATTAAGAACAAATTTATTTCAAATCTTTGTCGGCATTAAATGACCCACTGTGGTTGATATGCTGTAAAAACAAACCAAACCATATACCGAATCTTTATTATAATAAGATATTAGATATTTTCTCTATGCAACAACATTAGCAATAAAAATGATAGAGCTTTCTTGTTTAACCTAGCCCTGTTGGCTGGGGCTTTAGAATACACCGACTACACCTCTGCAGAGGGGTAAGAACCCCCCAATGGGACCACCTCATTGATAAACCTACCCAATTTCTGACGGAATTGTCACATAAGCAGTGACATTGGTTCGGTTAGAGACACACCAAATCTCTATTATAATAAGATATTATAGTGCTCAATGTGAAATAGGTGTTATTACATTATATCTACTGTTTTGGTTTATAACAGTCTTTTTTTGTGCTGTTGGTTATTTTCAAAAAAACAACAGCGGTCATTTTGATGGATTCACCATAAAGAGAAGAGTTAAACACACAGTATTCTCTCTATGCGACAACATTAACAATAAAAATGTTAGAGCTTTCTTGTTTAACCTGATACTTTAGACTAAAAAAAGAAAATAATAGATGTTTGTTATTTTTGGAACTGCTGGACAACAACAACAGTAAGAAAAGCTGATATATTGCATTCTTTATGTTGGACATTCTTTTTTTAAAATCATGTTTGTGCTACTGGCCGACACTCAGTTGTCATGTGGACACGTGTCACATTGTAAATCCACAACAATTATTTCAAATGATCATTTCTTTAGCATTCATTAAACTATTTTTGACCATCTTGTCCTCATTATAAAGCTCTATTATTACTACTACTACTTTCAAATACTGCTACTAATATGACACTGGTCATTTTGCTAATATATTATTATATTGGTGTTTATCTGTCTGTAACCAAAACTAAGTTACTGCTTAGTCACAATACCCTCAGGAATTGCCTAATTTTATCAATGAGTATTTAGGTCAAAATCATTAATATTCACACTTGAAACCATACAACTGTGTGCAGATTATTTGTATCAGATAAGAATACTTGATATATAACTATGCAAAAAAAAGATCCTTATGAAACAACTTCACAAAAAAATATGAATATAAATCTATAATGAATGCAATTCTCTGACCTCTAGGCATAAAAAGGCCTTAGTCTAGTTGACATGCCATTGAAATCAATCAATCCTCATCTTTTCTCTTTATGTGAATTTTACACGTAAAATCTTTTGAATTCTAACAATGTTATCAAAATATCTCATTTTAATCCAATTAACTAGCAAATATATGCATCTTCTGAGTGCAAGTATTTAAGTTTTAATGTAATAAAATATATCAAATTAGAAAGGCTAATGAAACTAAATAAAACTGCAGATAAAAAGCACATCTATTAAAATCAAATTTTTAATGTCAATATGCAAATCAGCCTTCCTGTTCACACAGTAAATCTCTATTTGGTTTTATACATAAATACAATTGTGTATTATTAGTACTAGCAAATATATGCACACTCTGGGTGCAAGTATTTAAGTTTAAATGTAATAAAATATTAGATTAAATCAGACAGGCTAATGAAACAAATTAAGAATTCAAATAAAAAGATTTGAAACGGAGGGGGTATAATCGGAAAATAGAACAACTGAAACTTACTCTTTCATCACTTCCGTTTTTCAGTGCTAAATTTTCCTAATTTAACTATTTAGTTAAAATAGGAAGTAAAGAATAAAATTACAGTTATTTCTTCTTGTTAATGAATTTCTTTTAGGATTTATTGAAGAGATTTTTACTCATATTCATTAAGATAAAACCAAACAATTAGAAATCAATAATACCAAGCATATTTTTATTAAAATCAGTTTTTTTTAATATCAATATGCAAATTAGCTTTACGTTTACACTGAAAACTGGTATTTTGTTGTATATATAAATACAATTGCATGTTATTAATATTTAGGTAAGGCCAACAGTATTAATAGTGTCAAACAGTTTTATTATTAATTGAGGTTTAAATAGAAATAGAATCATGGAGAATGTGACGTAAATAACTAAGGGAATTGTGACTTGAGTAGTAATATAGTTTCGGTTACAGACAGAAAAACACACAATCTCCATTATAATAAGATGTATATAAGGCCAACAGTATTAATAATGTAAAACAATTTTATTAATAATTGAGGTTTAAATAAAAATAAAATCATAGAGAATGTGACATAAATAACAGGGAATTGTGACTTGAGTAGTAATATAGTTTTGGTTACAGACAGACACACAATCTCCATTATAATAGATATGACACCTGTTCATTTTGTCTAAATATAAATGATTACAGGTAGAATCATATTTAAACAATACAACTATAAGATAATGTCTTTAAAATATTTAAGATAAACCTTTTTGTTTATTATGAGATTGCTATTGACTTAAATTTACATAAACGTGAATTTCAGCAAACTATAATATATTGTCTCAAGAGGCCAAAGACAAATATTCCAGTATTGAGGCAATAGAATTAGATTATTAAGTCATGTGACCTTGTGACATTTTGCTACCATTAGATGATAATATATTTGTTGATTATGTCAATATAAATATTAAATGTTATCATTCAAAAGACATTGTTCTTCCCCGACCCCCAAGCAAAATAAGATAACAATGGCACAATGTAGATATCCTAATGGTCAGGTGTAAAAGCTGTAGGCTCTTTCATCAGTGAAATGATCCAGTCAAGGCCATCTCTCGGATTTTATTTAATAATTGACATAGGGTTTTAGATTTTCAATTACAGGAATATCTTGCCATTTAAGTGAAGTAATTCAAATCTGATTTGTCCAGTCAGTTTTTTTTTGTTTTTTTTTTTTTTGTATTTAGATTTTTCAGACTGTTGTCCTCATTTTTATTTTCATATCCACAATATTTCTGCCAATGTGCCCTCTGACTTTCTTCAAATGTTTCTTGTAGAACTCAGGAGTCTTCATGTTGTAATTAGCAGATTGATACTTCCTTTTTAATTTCTAGTCTGTCTTCAAAATATTTTGCAGGGTTTTTAAATTAATTTAAAATCCAAATCCGCATTCTAAAATGAAACTTATTTGTCTGAAATTTTGATATAAGGCTTCATGATTACTATTATTTACATGATTTCAGACTGTTGTTCTCATCTTTATTGTTATATTCACAATGTCTTGGCTGATGTGCTCTCCGGTCTTCATAGGAAGTTTCTTGTTGAACTTGAGAGTCTTCATGGAATCAAACCAAACTTTTATTTAATCCATTGGGGTAGATTTTTTTATTTTGTTAGCTAAATTGACCATTCCAGGCAATGTCCACTTAAATGGTGAGAGTAGTTTTAAATTCACCTGTACATGTGTGTGTGTGTTTGTGTATTTGGGCAGCATTCTTTCATTTATACATATGGAATTAAACAAAAGGCAGGTCTCCTGTTTAACGATTTTATTGGTGATCTTTTCAAGCTTTCTGGCCAACTTTTTAATATTTGGATGGAATTCGTGGATTAGTCCACCGAAGATCATATCCCTAGTACTTTCAGCACTTCGAAGTGCCATCATCAGGAGTGATGTGTTCCAGTTTTTTTCGAAGTATATTAATGGATGTGGAGGCTGGAAGGAGGAGAATTGATAGGAAAAGTGTTATAGGCATTTTAAAATGTGAGTACTGCATTGAAAATTAATTTTATTTAAGGATGGTTTGTATTGTTTGATGTATAAAGCTTCTATTATTTGGAGTTTTTGTTTATTTTTTTTCTTTGTGCAGAATGTGCATATTTTCCGTTAGGATATTTCGGTAATTAGAGTGGGGCATGCATGTAATTTTAGATGAAATATATATATATATATATATATAATATATATATATATGTAATTTAGATGAAATAATATAATTTCCTGTTGTAGAATAAGCAGATTGTATTTAAAAAGAGAATTAATTAATCTTTCTGGCTTTCCCTGATCAGATTTATTTAGGATAATCTTCTGTCTGTATTAATCAATGTGGGTTTAAGAAAAGAAAAAAAATAGTTACCTGGAGTGGTAGTACCTTTTAGGGTCCCATCTATGGGTTAATAAGAAAAAAGGAGTTTAAAAAAGTTTTTTAAAAAAATTGAGTACCCATCAAGAATGAATCAAACAAAATGTCTTTGGCATAAGATAACCCAACAAGAGTTGACATGCCATAAAATCCAACTACCAACCAATCCCCTCAATCCATTTTTTCTGTTTATTTCATTGTTTTTCTTTCTTTTTTCTCTTCATTTCATCATTTTTCCTATTACAAACTCTTCACATCTCTTTAGCTAATATCTACATAAAGCCAAGTATAAATAGTATTTTATTTCTTTATATTTCTCTATAGCCAGTACTCAACATTTTATTTGAATCTTCTAGATTATTTCTAAGACAAAACACCTTTTTTTATTTTCATTTTCTAATAATTAACATATGTCCAGTATAAATTAATTTTACACCATTGCAACTCTATTTTCCATCAACTCCATTATTTCTTTTACTTATTGCAATCGGACATTTTTTTTTCTTTTTGAGAGAAGAAAAACAAAAAATAACGATTAAATAGAAAACCCACACAATATCAGTTCTTAACCCATTTTGGTATTGATCAGGTTTTTCTTTTATTTTATATATTTTCTTTTTCTTTTTAAGTGAACCTAATCCAGGCTCATATAAACAATCTTTTCTCTATGAAAATCATTCTTTTTTCTTCTTCTGCTTTGTAATCTAAGAAAGAATATTGATAGCCAATCCAACTACAATGAAACAAGATTCAAATTTGAGCTGCTTTAGGTTTCTCTTCTTTTCTTTTAACCCATAATCCTTCAAACATTAATCAACACGCTCAACTTCTGACCAATTCTATAAACGGACATTTTTTTTGTTTGTTTCTTTTAAACTTTTTTCTTAACCAATTATCATCTGTTAAATGAGACTTAAATTTGTATCCTACCAAGATGATTGACTTTCATCCTACACACATTGGAGTTTGTCATTTACTGATGAGACTTTACCATGAGGCTACCAGTGTTACTTTATGACTGTGTTTTATTATGACCATGGTGTAGTGGCTAATGTGTTGAACAGCAACATCATAGTGAGTGAGTTCAAAATTTTATTTCTACTAGTCTATTAATACAAATGAAGTTAAACAAATCATATTAAAAAAAACAAGATTTGGCATTTGATAATCCACAAGGGTTGATATGCCATTAAATACCAACCAACCAACTAAAATTATAGCTTAATTTGTAAACCAACTAGTTTGGTTAATCAACCTTTCCAAAAGCAAAAGTGAACATGACTCTCACGAAAGAGCTTACAGTCCTTATTTTTGTCTCCAGTACATAGTTTTTCACTAATATAGATATAAAATGGCTCCTATGAATTTTTATGAAAATAAAGCAACCAAAAATTAAAAGATTTAAAATACTGTATTTCCTTGAAAATAAGACCTAATGTAATTTTTCAGGATGAATTTAATATAAGCCCTCCCCTTAAAATAAGCCCTAGTTTGAGAGCAGCAGACAAAAGAAATATACATTCTTCACAATCACATCATGCAACACAAACGGTCCCACTAGATCACCAAAGTTAAGCAGTGATGAGCCTATTCAATACTTAGATGGGTGACAATTTAAACAACAGCAGGTTTTGTAAGTAAACCGAATATCTAAATGACTTGAAAAAGATTGATATGCCATAAAATAACCAACCATGTGACACAAATACTTGACATCCCCTGAAAATAAGACCTAGTGTTTTATTTTGGAGTGAAAATTAATATAAGCTGTTTTATTTTCTGGGCAACATGGTATTTAGAATTAATGATTAACATTACTTCATCAACAAAAAAAAAGTAAGATTCTATCATTACGTTCTTTTTATAATTATTTGTACTTTAACTTTTTTTTTCCCAGAAACCATTGCAACTTGCGACTTTTAATGAATCTTTCCTTGTTTAAAATGTCTGAATGTCTCATTTCTTTTTATATCATTAGATTTAAAATAGTCTAACAATTGTTCTTTTTTTATTTATAAATTGAAAGATTTTATTTGTGAAACATGAATGTTATGTGGATTATACAGTTTAATTTTAGATGAGAAACCTCACAATGAACATCTTTTTTTGGTGTTGGCAATGATCTCAAAGATTATTTTCAAAAAGGCAAAATTCAGTTTTTTTTGTTTTTTTTTCCTTAGCTTTACAATTTTAGCCTTTCTAGTTTGGTGACTTTCTCCCCCCCCCTCCTTTTTTTTTCGTTTTTAATTTTAATCAATGAATTTTCCACATTTTTATACTCTGTTTCTCAGAAATATAATTATTATTTCTTGGAAATCTTTGATTTCAGATTCTGGAACTGATTCATAGTTCAATCTAATTCCCCCACGTATTTCATTATAGATATTATCTTAAAAGATATGTTGACAGCACAGATTTTGGAGGATTTGGATGGTCACATTTTTAACCCAAGGTTGTTGCAAGATGATAATGGTCATACAATTAAGGAACACGAGTATTAATAATTTTGATTTAGTGCTAATCTATGGGCAAAGAAAACTAACTTGTCAACAGACTAAACTATTAAAAGAAGAAAAATCTTTTAGATATTCAAAGCATCTTTTCATATACCCCCTCCTTTTTTTTTTTTTTTTTTTTTTTTCATCTTGTACAGATGCTTTTTTTGTTATTTATTTTTTGTTCTTCATGTAAAAGAAATGAGGGGGGTGTAATGTTGGATAAAAAAAGTTGTAAGACAGGCTGATTGTGGGGGGCATCGGTCAAAGATCACATTTAGGTGGAGTGTGTTTGTTCAAGAGAAAATGGCATTGTTGATTGTTTGTTACTTTTTCATTAAGTTATTCAAAGAAAAAAAAACATTTAAAAGTTGTTAGAAAATTTCTCTTCTTCTTTAAATATAATTTGCTCACTCTCTAACTCTCTATCTCTCTCTCTCTCTCTCTCTCTCTCTCTCTCTCTCTCTCTCTCTCTCTCTCTCTCTGTCTCTCTCTCTCTCTTCTCTCTCTCTCTCTCTCTCTCTCTCTCTCTTCTCTCTCTCTCTCTCTCTCTTCTCTCTCTCTCTCTCTCTCTCTCTCTCTCTCTCTCTCTCTTTCTCTCTCTCTCTCTTTCTCTCTCTCTCTCTCTCTCTCTCTCTCTCTCTCTCTCTTTCTCTCTCTCTCTCTCTCTTCTCTCTCTCTGTACTTTTGGGTGTGAATTTATTTCATGATTTACTTGACAAAAATAGGCAATGCCCTTTATATAGCTCCTTTTTTATTATTTTTTTTGATTACCTACATGAAATAGTTTTTTGTTTTTTTTAGTCTAGGGAACTTAGGTGCAATTTTTATTTCATCCTAAAGGAAAGTCTCCCCACCTTTTTTGTTTGTAAAGTGGGCTTATATGATGTCTCCTATTCATTTTTCTTTCTTTCTTTTTTGCTATTTTATTTTTTTTTCAGTTACCTTTTATTATTTACTTATATGATTTCTAAGAAGAAGAAAAAAAAAAGATTCCTATATAAGTTTAGGATAGTATAGACACAGTCAATGGTGCTTGGTGACTATTATCAAATGGTGTTGATCCTGTGTCAATGCTATCCTAACTTAGATGTAGGCTCTATCACCACTAATACAATTATTTATGAATATAGCAAATAACATCTATACATATATAAATGGCAGTTGGTGTGTATGTATGTCTGGAGGAAACTACAAAAATAAAACAATTAATGCAGATGTAAATATACATACACATTCACTATCATCAGATTTAGCACTTTGAGAAAAACTAATGAAGAATTGATTTATATTCGTGAAGATATTTCGAAAATAAAAATTAAATAGTAAACCTTGTTTAACAATTTTTTAATGGAGCATTCTGCATATGAAAAAAATTGAAATAATTTCATAATCAAATAACTTGACCAATTCTCATTCAAATAATCTCAAATTTTAACATCATGTGTAGAAACAACTCAAAATTCTATATTTAATATTTAAATGCTTTTTCTTTTCTAGTGAATGATATTTCTATACCCGAAAAAAAAAAAACTTTAAACAGAATTTTATTTGTTTTTTCTTTTCGGATATAGAAATGCCATTCAGTAGAAAAGAAATGACCTTTAAAAAACATAAAATTTTGATTCGTTTCTGCACAAGCTGTTAAAATTTTGAGATCATTTGAATGAGAATTGGTCATGTTATTAAATTATGAAATAGTATCAATTTATCGAGTGGCCAGTCGAAAAAAATTTATAATAGCCAAATGATGGTTTAAGTTTTTCTTTCTTATTAAAAGTGTGTGTGCATGTATGTATGTGTATGTGTGTATATATGTGTATGTGTATGTATATATATATATATATATATATATATATATATATATATATAAACTTCTTTTCAGTGTTAGAAAAAATAAACAAAATTCTGACAATTTTCTAAACTTGTATGTTATGACAGCTGTCAGTGTAATAAAAATAATTTTCAATGAACTTAAAGTTAAAATCAAATACTTCTAACACTATCTAACCACAAAAAAAAAATTTAAATTAGTTTTTTTGTCTGTCTCTTTTATTATTCAACTAATTGTGAACAAATATCAACAACAAAGATATTTTTCCTTGTAAAAATATTTTATGGAATATTGAGAATACTCAAAATATCAGTCATTGGTTGGTTTGTTCATCAAAGGAATTTTGAAATGGGCTTGACATTTTTTTTATAAATGAATCCATTCTATGAATTTTTATATGGTGAATCATTTCATTATGTGCCAGATGTTGATATATATATATATATATATATATATATATATATATATATATATAAATATTAATATACAGATTTGATGTAGGTGTTGATTCTTATTGATGTGGTAACAGTAAAAATCAATTGATCTAAATATGATCACCTTGATGATGGTTGGTGAGGGAAAAATCAGACAGGTTTTATGTGATTTTGTTGTGTATTGTACATTTAAATTTTGAAGGCTAAATTCAACAAACTAGCAAGAATATGCATCTTCCCAGTGTAAGTATTTAAGTTTTAATGTAATAATTAGAAAGACCAATGAAATTAAATAATATGAGAAAAGATTACACATATTTTAATTGGTTTCTATATAAAATCATTCATTGGATTGATTTTGATATTTGGAGAATAAAACAATAATATTAGAGATAATCACTAAGTAATTATTTATTAAACCCAATTTTGTTAAAACAAGGATGCAAATTAACCACACAATATATTATATAAACCATTATTCTTTAGTGATATATAAGACACATTGCAGGATTTTATCTCGATTATCAAGAAAAATATCTCATATTATTAATACTGTTGTTCTTATCTACTTACCAATAATTTGCATATTGATCTTTAAAAAATTGATTTAATAAATAATTGATTTGATAATCATTAGTTTTATTAATTTCTAATTGTTTGTTTTAATTTTAATGATTAAAAGAATCCATTACCAAAAAGAAATAATGTAATTTTAAGGTCTGATTTAGTTAAATAGTTGAATTAAGAAAATTTTGCAATAAAAGCTGGAACTGGTGAAAAGAGCTATCATTCAAACTATTGTATTCTTCAAATATACTCTCCTCTGTTTTAAATAAGTTCAAAGTAATAATTAATAGTTAATGATTTATATAGAAATCATTAAAAATAAGTATAATCTTTTTATATGCATTCTTATTTTATTTCATTAGTCTTTCTGATTTAATATGGTAATATTATATTACATTAAAACTGTCAGGTGCATATTTTTGCTAGTATTCAAAAGGGATTTAACAGATTTTACTGAATTTTTGCATTTGTGCATACCATAATAATTTAATAAATGTTATTTACACATCTCAAATTATTGTCTTCATTTTGGTTGTAAATAGTCTCCAAAGTTTATATAAATTCTAAAGTATTTTGATAGCAGTTTGTAGAAAAGGTTAATTTTTGAGTATTTATCTAAAAGTTTGTTACATATCAATCCTATTTAGTAAATCAGGAGATATGTTTTTAATCCTCAGAAATCTGGGGTCAGTCACTGAGTGTGTCCATCTTATGGTCATAGATACTATACAATCTTCATGTATATTGAATTCATTACTGATAATTGTTGTGTATTCATTGGTAATGTAAGGTTAAGCATATGAGGATGTTTGTTTTATTTAAGTTTTGTTTCCTTTTTTGAATTTTATCTAATCTTTTAAAAAAAACTTGTTTCCTTTTCTAAAATTTTTTTGTTTCCTTTTTTAAGATTTCCTTTTTTTTTTTTTTTTTTTTTTTTTTTTTTTTTTTTTTTCTAAACTTTTATGCAACTGGTCTAAGATACGGAAAACTGAATTCAAACCTGTTAAATTGTTTTAAAATTTATCAGGGTGGGCTGAAAATGTAATAGGATGAAGTAATATCTGATGTTGATTTTTTTTTTTTTTTTTTTTTTTTTACCCAATGGGATCCATGCACTGTAACACTGATGGAAGAAGTTTTTGGACTATCAGGGGAACTGTTGAAAAATAAACCTCATTTGGTTTCATTCCATGAGAGTATCTTGGTCAGCGTCTGGTTTAGTTCCATCAGTAGAGCACCTGCCTAGGAATCGCAAGTTCCAGTTTCGATACCCATCCCTGCCAAGTCAGTGCATAAGTATCATAGATTGGATAATCTGATCTGTGCAGCAAAGTGGGGAGCTGACGATAGATGTGGCACTCCAATTCAGCAAAAACAATCTTTCTGGTCTAGCGCTAGTGAAAAGGAGATAAACTCCCTCGCAGTCTGGCTGATACTGACAATAGATCATTCTGCTAACTTTACTTACTTATCTTGGTCAGCCTACAAAGTTTTCAGCTGACCTTTGTATAATTAAATCTTGTATATTTAAAGATAATTAGTGCCTTTTATGTATTGATTGAATAACCTTAAAAAAATTAATGCTGTCTAAAATATGTGTGAAACCAATCAAAAATTAAACGTTGCATCTTTTAATAAAATTTACACTTTTTACCTATTTGATTATTATTTATGTAAATGTCAACCTTACTTTCTAGATAGATATAGATATATATGTGTGGAGAAAAGAAAATGTAGCAAACAGCAAATGTTTTCACTGTTAGTCAACCTTAATACTGTTGAATGACCATCTGTTACAAGGGTTATTGATCTGTAACGACAGGGAACATACTGAAGGGGGGGGGATTATAGAGGGAGGGTCTGTTTGTTAGTGGGTTCAATTACAGTAACCCAGTTTTCTTTCTTTAGTTCCCAGTCTAAATAAACAGGTTAACATTTCTTTTTTGTTCTTTAATGTCAAAGTGAATAAATGGAAAGAGATACAAAATCACTTAAGTGGATGTAGGTCTATATGAAGAATACTTTTTAAGATTCAGTTTTAGATGTGTTGTTTCACAGCCAGCAGACCCTCAGAGAAGCAGGGTTTTTTTTTTTAAGGTGTGAAAGTGAAATGCATGATGGGATATTTGAATTGGATGGGTGTAAAACTATAAGCTGGCATTAAATATTGAGGACTTGTCATGAATAATCTATTTCTATCTTTTATATTTGTTCATCTGTAATATGTATGTATGAGACATAACGTTTTGATAAAATAATTTTTCTTCCATCAATTTAGTAAATATGTATTTGTTCAACCCCTCCACCATGAGAAGAATATAACACAAGGCTAATTGATTTAAACAGAGTACAGCTAGTTTGAATCCAAAGTTTTCCTTCTCCTAGACTGGTTGGAAATTGATGAAATTTTTGTCAGACTATTTGACAATTTCTGGAGATTTTTTTCTTTTTTCTTTAAAGTTCGAATTTTTTTAATGTGTCTCTTTATATATGCCACAATAATTGAGAACTTTGTTTTCCTCTGATACTTATATCATCATTCTCTTTATTTTCTGGGCAGGTGGCCTCTTCTATAGCTAACATAATAATAGCTGTAATAAATCATAGTAATAAAAGATAAATAAGTTAAAATTTTGATGGATTGGTTTTAATGTCATTTCAACCCATCTGGGGTTATTTTATGCCAAGAGGTAAATGGTGAGGAATGATCAGATGTATTATTTTTTGTCAAAGGAGTTTTCTTGATTTTGACTGTAAGTTGTCTGCAGTTGTTTGTTGCTAAAATTTTGATGTAAATTTTATTTTCCAGGAATTTAAAATAGAAAAGAAAATCTTTAAAAAAAAAAAAATGGCATACACTTGATATATTTAATTTTAATGTGTTTAGCAAGCTTATCTCAATATTTAAGATGCTTCACACTTCTGACAACCTTTGCTAAACAAATAAGGTAGAAATTTACAAGAATTTATTTGTAGACATATGTATGTATTCATCCAGGTGAAGTCAATTTTTTCTCCTGCCTTTTCCAAGAGCATTAGCATGAAATGGAATACAGTTTTGTCCAGGATTTAAACTCTGATTGCCGATTCCATTTCCTATGACAATAATTATTATTAAGTACCTAAGTAAATAAAGTTGGCGGAAAGACCTATTGTATCTGCCAGACAGTGAAGGAGTCTATCCCCTTTTTGCTAGTGCTAAAGCAGGGAGATTTTTGCATCTGAACTGGAGCACCACACCTACCATCAGCTTCCCACTGTACCACACAAATCAGATTTCCCAATCTGTGCTACTCATATGCTGAGTTGTAGGGACTGGTATTGAACCTGGAACCTTGTAATTCTTAGTTAATTTCTACTGACTGAGCAAAATCAGCTTTTTATGTGAATGTTTTAGAACATGAGGATTATTCCAGAGTACAAACAATCATTTTTTTTTTTGTTTTTTAAAATGTTCCTTTTTAATCAAACTCCTTCTGCTTTAATAGATTCCCTTTGTATGTTGCTCAATATTTGATTTAGTTTAATTGTTTCGTAGGAGGTGTTGTTGATCTGATTATTTCCTGTTGGAAAATTATTTATTCTTTGATCTCTTTCATCTACAAGAGAATTATTCAGTTTTACTTCCAGTCAGTTTATTCTTTGATGGCTTGCTTTCATAAAGAAACTTCTATATCTTAAAAAAAATATACAAGAGACATATTCTTTACTTACACTTGGGAATTACCTATCCTAAGTGTAAAGTTGTCATAGGCCGGGCAACTAACAGGGCACGTGTGTCACTCAACATATGTAGTGGGTTCCAGTAAAACAATATACTAACATTGTAGTGGTTTTCAGATAGGCCTTAAAGGGTCTTTATTACTCGCTTCACCCAGTGTGGTCTTTCCAGTGAAAGAAAGAAAGATAGAAAGAATTAGTTAATCTTTTCTATCATAAATTCCATTCATTATCACTCATATCCTGCAATTTATGAGACTAGCTGACCACTCCCCCAAAATGGAGCACACATACACCTGTCTGTTCCCTGCTGAAACTCTCAACTAAAATAGGGAGTTTCCTTACTTCTGTGTGTGGTGTCAGTGGGAAGGGATATATCCATTTCTGCTCTTCTGTAGAAAATTTGGGACTTCCAGTGCTTTTAGACCATTTGTCTGCTAAAACATTCTTTTTTTCCTTTCTCTCTTTCTCTTTACCTAGAAATTAGAATACGTTTTTTTTTTTTGTTTTTTTTTCTCAATTAAAATTTTCCATAAGCTGTTCAATTCCGCTACACTAAGTAAAGTAAAAAGTAAAGCCTGTAAAAGTGGCCTATTGTCAGTATCACCCAGACAACAAGAGTGAATATCCCCTTTTTGCTAGCACTAGACCAGGAGATTGTTTTTTTGCTGAGGTGAAATGCCACACCTATCACCAGCTTTCACATGCTTGATCTGGGGAGTGGGGAGTACTCATTGATTGTCATTACTCTCAGATTCATTCTGACATGGAATGCTGGTATGCTTCAAATAGATATTTTTATTTGATAGGACTGAGTGTAAGTTAACCTACTAAAAGTTTGATGAATATCGGTACTTTATAAATTAAGATTACCTAGTTTCACTGAATTAGTATTGGAGTTATATCTTCAGGTCTGCCATCCATTGATCCTCTGGGGGCAACACCAGAAGATTCCTCTAATTGAAGAATTAGCAATATTCTTAAATGATTATTGCTCTTCACAGCTGCCTTACTGTTAATTGCTTGAAATCTGCTTTTATTTATTATATATGAAATATTGTTTTGTCTTAAGTAAGGCCGTCTTATAAAAATTGTTTTGGGAACACTACAACATGTAAATAGGATTATAAACAATAATCTTTCTGTCTTTTTAATATTAATCTTTATTGTTAATATCTAATATAAGTTTTGTCTTTATCTCTTTCTACCTTGTCGTTAGTCTGGGATTGTGGATTGTGATGTTATTGTCAAAGAAAGAAAGAAAAGAATTAGTAAACTGTTTGAATTTGAGTACTTATATACAAAAGCTAAAAATGTAACCTTTCAATTTCAGAGCAGCTGGTGAGGGGGATGTTTTAAAGGGGTTTCTCCCCTGAGGCAAAAAAAAGGGATGAGTCTCACACCATTTAATTCTGATCCGCATTGTTTATTTACTACAAAATAAATTTGCAATAAAAAGGAACTAAATTCAGATGAAAGAAAATATGAGTCCAGAATTCATAATAATCATTTTTCTTGGGGATTTTGTAATAAATTGTTTTGGTATTGTATTTTTCTTTAAATGTATTTAAATATTACTTATTAGTCTTTTTTTTAAATTCTTATTTTAATCCTAATTAAATCAATCTTTATTTTATTCTAAACTGGAGTTTTATTTTACCTGATTTAAAATCCACTTCCTTTTCCTTGACGCTGTCACAGTGGTGTGTCACTGTCATGGTATGAGGAACTGAATTCCTGTAATTCTAGTCTTATACTAGTATTATCTGCGTTATTCGGACTATTGTCCCCATCTTCATTGTTATTTGTACAAATAACAATGAAGATGGGGACAACAGTCCGAATAACACAGATAATACTAATCATCAAGCCTCATCTCAAACATTCAGAGAAGTGGTCTTATACTATACCACAGAATTGCACCTACTTTCTAATTTTCAGCTATGCCACATACTGCACCCACTGCAACTACTTTGTAAATCTAATGGAAAATGTTAAGTAGTGTCACTATTGCTTTATGATGTCAGTATGTCTTTGTTGTTTTTTAAGTTGGCAATTTTTAAAGGTTATTTTTCTTAAACAATCTTTATTACCGTATATGCTCACATATCAAATAAATTTCTCATATGAAGCATGGACTTCTATAGACAGATTATCAATCATATGGAAATCTGTTGTGGAGTAGACAAACTACCCCCTAAAAAAAAATGGACTTGTCTAAGGTCTATTTACGGTCAGTTTATGTATACAGTATTTCTTCTTGGAAATAAACATTCTTGTTATATCTACATGTGCGTCGAACATCACTGATTTCACGACATCACAAAATCTAATGTCACTGATAACATAAACTGAAAATTCCTCTAATCAGTAGATGGTTGCACCATTTGGACCCTAATGAAACACTTAAGAGAAAAAGCTAGATGGAAACTACCCAAGGATGCTTATCACCGCTTCTACTGATAGTAGCTATTCTGTCCCAGATGTAGTAACCGCGTTCGATATATGTAGCTAAACTTTTTCAAGCAAAGAATGAAAAACCATAGGTAGAGAATACAGGTCTTTATTCCATTACACGAAAGTGTAAAAAAAACTGGTCCTCAAACGACTAAAATGAGAAGTGAAATGTATGGCTTCACAAGATGAAAGTTGATTTGAAAAGAATGAAAAATGCGCCTTGCACTGGAAAGCAGATATTAGACGATGCTTGGTGTAAAAATATATAAAAAAGTGTATAATAAGTATCAAAAATGTTCATGATGTATTCCAGCTACAAAAAAACTTACTTTTTGTAGCTGGAATACATTTTATACTTATTATACACTTTTTATATATTTTTACACCAAAGTCTTTTGAGTTTTTATTATGGATTATAATGCTTCTGATTTTTAGAAATAAAATTTATTTTATTTTTAACACAGAATACGCATTTTTAAAAAAGTTCCAGCATCGAAAACCAGCGTTCGTTTGTACCCCTCCTTCTAACGGTTATTTATTCCGTCTTTCCTTCATATTTTGCTCTTGATGAAGATCACTCTATTAAAAAGGCCGAAACAGATTCTGTCAGCAAACTATTAACATCATTTGTTTTTTCTAAAAAAATGTTAAATTTATATATATATATATTATTTATTTTTTTTTAGGTTTTTAGACATTTTAGTATTTGTCAGAATTTTTGACATGAGGCTTAATAATTTGGATTATTGTCCTCATCTTTATTATTATATACACATTTCAGCTGATGCACCCTCCGACCTTCTTCCAAATAAAGCTTGATGGTGCATCGGCTAAAACGTATATCAGCCAACACATGTATATAACAATAAAGAGGAGGACAATAGTCTGAATAATCCAAATAGACAATTTTACTCAAAATTGGGAGTTGAACCCTAAACCTTTTCTCTTTCAATTTAGAAACCACTGAGCAATCTTAAGATTCCACACAATAATTATTTTCTGTAGATTTACTTTCAATCTTAAATAGATTTACCAAGTGATTTCACTTTCTCACTTTAATTTTATTATCAGTTCTTTGATTTAAAAACAAATTGTTTCTTTCCACCACATTGGATTTTCACATTTACGTTGTTAAATCTCTAAATGATTCACAAAAAGTAAAAAAAGAATTCAAGTTGTTTTATTGTTGTTGTTATTGATGGAGATTATCTTTATCACTTGGAGAGATTTTGTTTTTCTTTAATAAATATAAACAAATTTACATGAAGATTTGGATTTATTTCATTCTTTTAAAAATTAGTCTGCTTTTAAAATTTTTTTGTTTTAAAAATATTTTCCTTTTCATTTTATTTGTATACTTTTTTGGCAACAATTTTGTCATTTCGTTTTTGGTTTTTTTTTTTATATTGCATTTTGTCATTTTTCTTGGTCTAATTTTTTATTATCGTCTTCTGATGTTTGTATCTTTTGTTATTTTTGTTTATGTACTTTTTTTTTCTTGAACTTTTTCTCTTCTGTAATTAAATTTCTTAATTTATAAAAAAAACCAACACTTATTCTAAACTGAGAATATCCTTTAGACTTTTAATTTATTTTCCTCTCATATTTTCTTTTATTTCTATCTTATTTAAACCATTTTGTGTGTCAGATTTTCTTTCTGATTTGCAGATCTTTTGCAAAATTGCCAAAGCAAATTGCAAAAAAGAATCAAATTAAATCTTTTTCTATTTCAAAAGACAAAAGTAGAAATTTAATCACCAAATTTTCCTTTTCCATCAAAATATGTTCATTGCTTTTTCTTTTTTCATCTCTTTCATTTCTTTTTTTTTTCTTTTCCTTTTTCTTTTTTTCTCCTGCTTTATTTCTATTTCTTTATTTTCATTTCTTTTTTTTTTTTATTGTTTTTTTTTTTTTGCAATTCTTTTTCTTCTTTTTTTTTTCTTTGCTTTATTCCTTCTTTTTTCATTTTTGCCTTTATTTTTTTATTTTTTTTTTCTATTCCTTTTCTCTTTTTTTACTTTTTTTTATTTTTATTTTCATTTTTTTTTTTTTTTTTTTTTTTTTCTTTTTTTTTTTTTTTTTTTTTCATTCCTTTATTTTTTTTTTTTTCCTTTTTGATTTTTTTTTCTTTTTCTTTTTTTTTCTTTTTTTTTTTTTTTTTTTTCCCATTTTATTTTGTTTTATTTTCATTTCTGTTTTCACTTTTTTTTTTTTCTTTTTTTTTTCATTTTTTTTTTTTTTTTTTCATTACCAACAAATTTTCAGCTTTCAAATATTTTCATTGAACGCTAATTTGTGCAATTACACATAGATAATTTCGCCTAATTTCCAACTGAAAACTTTATTTCTTTGTAATCTAAAATTTTAATGATTGTTCTTATATACATATGTTGTTCAGGTACATTTTGAATGATTTACTTGCTATGTTTGGTACAAGGTTACATTTATATGGCACATAACAAAATTTGCACTAACTGTAAATGGCTTGGAAGGCTTGGATATTTTCTACCGTGTTATGAATAGATTCTTTGAACTCTTTGGGTGTGTACACATATTCAAGTATGAAGATATTTACTAAATTGCTCAATTTAGAATAAAACACGGTTCTGAGCAAACACCAAGCTATCTTTTTGGTACAGATAATGTTCAAAATACGTGAAATAATAATAGGAAAGTAAATTGTCATAGATGCAGTGCCACATTGGGATATTGATCTTGCTAGGAAAAATTCAGAAATCATCAATAACTTAAAATTGGTTGATTTTAAAACTTTTTTGATAGCATTTTTTGGTTTTCATGGGCAAAAATGCTTTTATAAACCAATTTTTAGTCATAGGGAATCTCTAGAACTCATTTTACAGACAAAAATAGATTACAAAAAGTCGCCATTTTTCGCCAACGCCACCAAATTTGGAGAGCTAAAAATTGACATAACTTTGCCAATGTTTGGAATTAGAAGCTCAGATTTTGGGGATTGTCTAATGTTAACATAGTCCACACCTGGAAAAAAATTCAGAAAAATTGAAGGGGGTAGGTAACAATTTCACTTTTTCTGGATGATTTGACATGGAATTACCCACAAAATGAATTAAATTTTGTCATTAGATAATCAATGAAGTGTTGATATGCCATTAAACAAATAAACCAAATCATCATCTTGGTTATATTCACTGTTATAGATGCTATATACTTGTAACCACCACTGGTCTACATGAAAAGAAAACGCTAATGCCTTGACTGATGATATCAAGTTTATTTAATAAACACAGTGAAAACTGTACAAAGAAGAAATAGATAACATTCAATAAAAGATAACAAAAAATACATTTTAAAAACAAATGGAAACACAAGAAAGAAATGGATACGCAGTGTCTCTAAAAATTCTTACCATGTTGCCTCTTTGACCAATAGTAGTAATCTAACCATAGTTGATATTTTGGCTCGGATTCCTTTACCCATTTTGGCTTAATTCAGCAGTAAATTTGAGTCAGCAGCAACTGATAAAATGGGATTTACAAAAATCAACTAAATGATTGTAAGACTAGATATTGTGGTAACAAAAAATACCTATATTAAGTATAGTTAACAGGTCAATTTAGTGACTGTTATAGTATTTCTTCATGTGATTTTTGTTGTAATTGGTAATCGTCAAGAAATTTCAGACCAAACCCTTTTATTCAATTCACGGTAATAGACTGTTTTCATTTTTACTGTGTCTTGTGATATCTCATATCAGTTAATCCACTTTAGTTATTTTACCCTTCTAATGTTTCTTTTATTTCCGCTGAACCTGGACCCACCTGGATAGAACATCTAACTTTGTTTCATTTGATCTGCTCTATTTTGTTCATACTATTTAATTTCACACGTTTCTTTCTAGTTAGGTATTTCCTTTGAGATGATATTGTGTAACAATGAAATAAGAATCAAAGTGTCCCACCTGAATCTGTTGAAGATATTGGAGATAAAATTTTCTTTCTTTTCTAGAATTAATAGGTAATTTAAAGAGGATTAACTTAAGCCGATTAGAAATCAATTTTTATTTATTTTTTTAGTAAATTTAGTTGCTTGTTTTCATTATTAGATATTTTATTGCAATTTTTTTTATTAATCATTACATAATTAATTTCCCCCAATTAATGTTGGCCATGTTTGGCAACTGTGATGCTTAAGGATAGAATCCTAGTGGCTGAGTAGTCCTATGCAGCACTCCTTTGACCCTTATTTAGTCTAAATGGGTGGTCAGAGAGGCAGTTTCCAATCAATTGGCTGGTCATGTTAAGCCATAGCACATATGATTGTTCCAGCCCTATTGCCCTTAGGGCAAGCCCCCAACCCTTTTTATCATATATGTGCTAGAAGGCAGTGGCTGAGGGTCTTAGTGTCCTGAGTATGATGTTAAACTGTATCTGATGGTGAGGTTCCAATTCTGGAGTTTTAGAAAATGTGGAGTACCCCTTCATCACTATTACTCCCAGGTCCACTCTGACTCTAGTGGTAGTACCTGTTAGTCCCATTTCATCTATGGGTTAAATAGAAAAAAATTTAGTTTAAGAAAAATTGAGTACCCATCAAGAATGAATAAAACAAAATGTCTTCATCATAAAATAACCCAACAAGGGTTGACATAGTGTAAAATCCAATAAACAAAACCAAACCTAATTTGAAGAAAAATGTCTTATTGTGGGGAAAAAACAAACAAATAAGCATGATGCATACAGTTTGACTAGTATGTGTATATATTTGCTCTACCCCTCCGCCATGGGCAGCGTGTGACACAAGGTCAATTTTTGAGAGGAGCAATCTTGTTTGAATTCAGTTTTCCTTCTCCTAGACTGGTTGCTGTACCTAGGCTAGAGCCAGTCTACTCTTATTAATATAGAAGTTACACATCCTACTAATGTGGTTTGATGCAGATAGTTCAAAGGTCACTGCTCCACAACACTTTAGTCTTGAGCTTTGCAAAGATATTTCATTCAAACAAAGTTTGGTTACCTTTTCAATTCAATTAAGATGTATTCAACTTTTTTTTTCCAGTTTTACAATTCTATAAATTTTCGTTTTTCAATTACTGTAAACTGATATTTGTTTACATAAGCAGGGATGTGGAATTGGAACACAACACCTTTGACCCTGACTCCTTTATTTTTGGAACCTCTGACTGACAATTAATTTTAATTAAAACTGAGTATGAACTGTATAACTTTATAGGCTAAACTAGGACTATATATGTATTTTCTAACCTCTCTGCATGAGCAGGATGTGACACAAGGTCAATTTCTTAAGGGGATTTTAACAGGTTTGAATTCCATTTTCCTTTTAGACTGGTTACATAGCCAAGGTTAAACAACCAAGTCTGCCCTACTATTTACCTATAGCTGGAGGTAGAGTAGTTACAGACATCAGCACTATATGAAATATAAATAGCCACATCTAGGATTTAAATTCAGGTTGATGAGTTTATGGCCATATAAATTCAACTGGAGTCAGTCAGTATAGTTTTTCCAACTCTGACTCCAGTGACCCTGTTAATTGCTTCTGACTCCAACTCTACAGTCCTGTCCATAGGTAAATATTTATTGATTTGTTGTTAGATATTTTGGTTAGAGAGAAGAATTGTTTTTTGGGGAAGAGAAGATAGAAATTACTGCTGTATACAATTGACTGTGACCTCCACCTCCTCCTCTTCCTCCTCCTTTTCTAAAAGTCAGTTGTCTATTCTTTTAAAAGTGTTGTCTCTCCCTTTGAACGTACAATTTAATTCTTTTAGACTAACAAGCTTGACTTAATTGAATGTTTATATTTATTGCACTTTACTCTCCTCAACATTTTCATTATACTCCTTAACTTTGATCTTGTTTCATTTTCAAAATGACAGCTGCCAACAAACACTCAACTTTTTTCTTCTTCTGTGTCGTCTGATATATCTCACCCTCCCTCTCCATTGGGTGCCTTGTATAATGTAATGGTTATTGGCTCCCATACCATTAATAGTGAGTTTGATTCTCTGTTGGTATGTATTTACTCAACTCCTCTCTCAAGAGGAGGATGCAACACAAGGTCAATTTTTAGTGACTTTGTGGCCCATCTATATATTGATACTCCTGTTCCTTAATTGTACAACTGTTATCATCTTGTAATACCCTCTGGTTAAAAATGAGACCGTCTAAATTATCTGCTGAAATTTAATTTTTTGCAAGTGTTGTCACCTCAGTTAAATAATGGACCATTCCATTTTTATTTTAAAGAAAGAAAGGGCAGTTATGAGTTCGTCCTTGCTTCTACAGTAGTGTCCAGCATGCATTGTTGTCTTATTCGAATGGTTTATGTGAAAGGGGCAATTGGCTTTCTTGTGGGGGTGTTGTTTCCACAATTTGTTTAAGAATACACGCAGCATTCTTGTGCAACTCCCATCTAGCTTATTTTCTAGGCGCTTTGTTAGGGTGCAAGTGGTGCAGTCATACAGTAGCACTGATACAACTACGGGTTGGAAGAACCTTCACTTTAACTTATAATTGAGATCAGATTTCCATATGATTGATAATCTGTCTGTAACACTTCATGCCTTCCCTATGTGTTCATTGATATAATTTTCTGTGGATGAGATATTACTACCTGTTCTTCAAGGACATACATTACCACCATATATATTCATAATGTCTAGATTACATAATTTGAACGTCATTAGATCTCGTGCAAGAAAAAGGTTTCATTCTAAAAAAAGGCAAGAAGCAGGTGATATCCTGCAGAGACTATTACAGATGCAGACTATGCAGATGATCTGGCACTTCTTTCAAATATATCTGCACAAGCCAAATTACTGTTACGTAGCCAGGAGAAGGCAGCAAGGAATATTGGCCTCTATGTGAACTATGATAAAACTGAGTTCATGTGTTTTAAATAGGATGGAGACATTTCCACACTCGATGAAAAATAATATATCGATATTATGTAGATATGTACCTGAAATTTGCTTTGGTTGTTTAAGATAATGAAGTCATTTTGATAGACCACACCCTAATAATTAATATCCCTAAGTTTTGGCATGATTCTATTAAGTTATTGATTTCTAATATTGTTTTATTCTCCAATCTATTAAGAGCAAATCCTCTTATGTATAATTTCATATTGAAATCAATTAGAATAAAGTCAGAATAAGTGAAATCATTTTTGTGTTTGTATTTAATTTCATTAGTCTTTCTTATTCAATATGATATTAAATTATATCAAAACTTAAATACTTGTGCCTGAAAGGTGCACTTTTTAGGCTAGTATTAATAATGATCCCCCTTAGCTCAGTTGGTAGAGCACTGGACTAGGAATTACAAGATTCTTGGTTCGATACCAGCCCTCACCAACTAAGCGTATGAGTAGTACAGGGATCTGTGTGGTAAAGTAAGGAGCTGATGGTAGGTGTGGCACTCCACCTCAGACGCAAAAACAATCTCCTTGGTCTGGCGCTAGTGAAAAGGGATAGACTCCCTCACTGTATGGCTGATACAGACATTAGGCCACCCAACGACTTTACTTTATTAATAATAATATAGTGGATTCATAGATAGTATTTAGATGTGTACCTGAAATGTACTTTGGATGTTTAAGATATGACACTCAGTTTAATAGACCACACCCTAATAATTAATGTCCCTAAGTCTTGGCATGATGCTGTTTTCAATAAACAATGAAAGTTTCTCTATCATTTGTTCAGACTTGTTTACTTCAAATGCGTTACTCATGTGACATGTGAGGAACAGAATAATTGTCTTGTTATTTTTTAAACAACTGATTATTTGTGCATGTTGCTTCCTTTCCCATTGCAAGTGTCATTTAGTAAGGGGAAAAAAAGAAAAACCCTGGTTTCTTTGATAAACAAATGCATTATTGAATAAATAAGTGTTGTCAGCTTTCAATCTAAATATTACTTTCAGTGCTTTAATTTAATAAGTGTGTCACATGATATATCCTTGTCATTTGTACATTATTATTATTATTATTATGTTTTTGTTCATCCCTGGTGATTAGAAGCTCACAGTAAATATTTTATTTTCTGATTATCATGTGGACATCCCTTTCATGATCATCAAATGATTTTGGGCTGGACAAGAAAAATGGACATGTGACTTTATGAATCATTACTTTTATAGCTATAAACAAAACACACACACAACACACACTAGTTTTTTTTTCTCTGATT
Organism: Doryteuthis pealeii; assembly: GCA_023376005.1. Lineage (NCBI taxonomy): Eukaryota > Metazoa > Mollusca > Cephalopoda > Myopsida > Loliginidae > Doryteuthis > Doryteuthis pealeii. The sequence goes on along the minus strand of CM042150.1, from coordinate 65,521,291 downwards.
ATGAAATAAAAGAATTAGAAATGGATTATAGGTAAATTTTCAAAGATTATGGATGTTATAAACAGAACACCAAAATTTATTCTTATATATTTTTGGAAATTTTTTAATTAAGAATTTTCACTTTATAAAAAAAATGGAATTATTTGCATATGGATAAGTACTTTTGACTTGGATCAAAGTATTGTTCTTTGACCCTTAATTCAGGATCAGTGTAGTATATATGTATGCTCTGACTAGGATCAAAGTGTTGCTGACTATCTCTCTGCTAGGATCAAATGTGTGTATATATATGTGAACTGCCTATGATCAAAGTGTTGTATATATGTGAACTGCCTATGATCAAAGTGTTGTATATATGTGAACTGCCTATGATCAAAGTGTTGTATATATATATGTGAACTGCCTATGATCAAAGTGTTGTATATATATGTGAACTGCCTATGATCAAATGTATATATATGTGAACTGCTATGATCAAAGTGTGTATATATATGTGAACTGCCTATGATCAAAATATATATATGTGAACTGCCTATGATCAAAGTGTTGTATATATATATGTGAACTGCCTATGATCAAAGTGTTGTATATATATATGTGAACTGCCTATGATCAAAGTGTTGTATATATATATGTGAACCTATGATCAAAGTGTGTATATATATATGTGAACTGCCTATGATATATATATATGTGAACTGCCTATGATCAAAGTGTTGTATATATATATGTGAACTGCCTATGATCAAAGTGTTGTATATATATATGTGAACTGCCTATGATCAAAGTGTTGTATATATATATGTGAACTGCCTATGATCATATATATGTGAACTGCCTAGGATCAAAGTGTTGTATATATATATGTGAACTGCCTATGATCAAATGTTGTATATGTAATAGACCAAAGTGTTGTATAGGTGTGTATTCTGGTTAGGACCAAAGTATGGCCTACTTGTGCTCTGGTCACGTCAAGCCCTAGCACCTAAATGATTATCCTAACCCTATTGTCCTTTTATCATATATGTGCTAGAAGGTGGTGGTTGAAGGTCTTAATGTCCTGGGTATGAGGTTAAACTTTATCTGAAGGTGAAGTTCCGGTTCTGGAGCTCTGGGAAATGTGGAGTACTCCTTCTGCACTAATACTCCCAGGTCCACTTTGACTTGGTGTGGTAGTACGTGTTAGTCTCATCTATGGGTTAAATAGAAGAAAACGAGATGAAAAAAATGTTTTTTAAAAATTGAGTTTAAATTTTTAAAATTTCGTAGACCCATCAAGAATAAATTAAACAAAACCTCTTCGGTATAAAATAACTCAACAAGGGTTGACATGCCATAAAATCCAACCAACCAACCTAAGATCATAAGTTGTTATTCATCCAAATTTTTGTTTATAATTGTTTAGTTTAGTGCTGTTATTGGAGCAGAAATTAATCTTAATTTACAAAGTGTCATTGTTTTTCTTTGCTTATCTTAGATTATAAGTTGTGTTTAAAGAAACATTTCTTTGTTTTCATATCTTGCAAGAAGCTGAGTGAAGTGTTGTAAAATTTGACCTGAATTTTTATTTGATCATTTTTATTATGTCTCCAATTAAATACAATTGGCCGTCTTTGAGAACTTGAGAGATTTTCTGCTTTAAATAACCAAGTTACTTGGGTATTACGACGACCTGTGTCAAATTGAACCTTTGTTCACCTCCTTTTTTAAGAAATTTAATTACTATCTTGTCAATGTCCTTTTTCTTTAATTCTGTTTTTCTTTCTTTTCTTTTTTTTCTGTCTTGGGTAGAAAAAGGGTGGAAAGATTTGAAGTGAATTATAAAATAATCCATGTGACACTTGAAGTAAATCCCACTAATCACTTATCATATGAAGTATCCCACCCCAGGGTATTGCTTAATTATGGGATGTGGGTAGCTGGGTGATATTAAAATTGTTTTGTTTTTGTTTTGTTTTTTTGTTCTTTGTATTTGCAATAAATTCTTTTAAAGCTTATGACAACAGCAAGTTTTAAATGAGGTTAGATCTGAACTGAAGACGCATATAATCAGGGGCACTAATTTTCTTTTGTTTGCACTAAACAAGACATTAAAATTGACAAGGCATACCATCAGTTTCATTAATACTAGGGTGTGTATTTAGATTTTTCAGATTGTTGGAGGAGAAAGTAAGGATTGTCACAGATGTAGGTAGTACATATGTTTGGGAAGGGTGAGGATAGAAGAATCAAAGGGTGTAGAATAAATGAGACCGTAAGTGATTAGTGATAGTGCATAGATGTGTGGCTGAGTAGTGGAGACAGTTTTGAGGAGTCAGTCTATGGGAGAAGAAAGTGTGTTATTTCAGTGATTTTTGAATTTTTTAAAATGTTTTTTATCCGTTTCCATATTTCATTGATTTTGAATTTCTTGTATTTTTGCATTAGAAAAAGATTTATATAAGTTCCATATTTTTATGGTGAAATATTTTATGGCAATTAATATAATAAAATGAATATAATACATAAGTAAATACATAGATAGATAGATCAACTCTTTCCTATTGTTATATCTGTTAAAGAAATTGTTGCTTTCTTAGGTCTTTGAAAATAATGGCTGTTCTCTTTGAATGTTAAGTGTTTTTCATAGTTACCCCCCTTGTGAATCCTGGCTACTTTATGATTACTTAATTTTATTGGCATAAATAGTAGTTTCATTTTAGGGTATTAAAAACAAAATCAAATAATCTTGGCTGATTACATTATAAAACCTTTTCAGGAATGATCCTGACAATTTTTAAGTTTTGAAGTTGAGTAAAAAAAAATCCAGAGCCTTAGAGTAATGTATGGACAGACATTTGTTGAATTATCATATTAAACTAGAAGTGGCTACCCAGTGTTGCCTGGGTAGAGGAGGTGACAAAATGTTAGTCTCACAGATCCATTATTACTGAATCATGAGTTGGATCCTCATAGGATGCCCCTTAAAATCTATATATATAAAAAAAAACAAAAAAAAACATTGTGTTGATCTGGCCTGATCTCGGGCATCAGAAAAAAAAAGTGCACAGACACTCCGAGAATTAAAATTAATGTCTCCTAACTAAGATATTAAGTGCAAAAAAATAATTCCATTCTGTTACTATTTAAATTTTATTTCTTAATTATCTTCATGAATATATATATCAAATCTTCATTATTTATGGTCAATAAGCAAGATCTGGTGATAGTAAATGTGTATATATATTTACTTTGTCATTAATTGTTTTATTTTCATAGTTTCCTCCAGACATACATACATACATACATACACACCAACTGCCCTTTATATATGTATGTATAGATAGATAGATATAAATAGGTTTTCATTTGAACATTTATGATGAATTCTAATTCAATATTTTCTTTTCTTTTTCAGAGGTGGATCTAACAAGCCAATTGTTGGCATCAAGACATCAAAGCAATGTCAGTCGTAGACAATTACCAAGGAGTACATCATTAGATGTCCTGCCCAAGAGTAATTTGACAAAAACACAATCATTAGAAATTCTCAATAGAGATTCTTTACAGCGGCACTCGGTGTGGGACTTGCCCATTCGTGACCCAAGCAAGGTGCTTGATGTAAATGTATCAAAATTACAAAAGAAAGAAGTACAAAATGGTTCATCAACAATCCTACAAACAAAAGGTAAAATGTTTTTTTCTGAATAAAAATGCTAAATTGATTGTTTAAAAAAAAAAAAAAAAAAAAAAAAAAAAATTTATTTATTTTCTTTTTTTTCTAAGCCTAAATTTCCTGCCTTACAAAATAACATGGAGACTTTGCAGAAAAATTTTCAAGATTAGAATTTTTTTTTTTTTTTTTTTTTTTTTTTTTAAATTAAAATTTTTACGATAATTCCTTAAAGTTTGAAACAAACAAATATATTATACATTAGCATATATGATAATGACAAGGAATTGTCCTTATCATCTGCTAATGTACTCGGACTAGTGTGAGGAGACTTCCCATGGTGTAGTTATTGACATGTGGGGAGATTTGCCATGGTGTAGTGATTGACATATTCGACTGTGACATCATTACAAGCATTTAGCTGAAAAACGCTGACATTTTCAAATTTGCGACCGTAATCAGTTAAATTTGCAATTTCTCGAGTATTTCTTAACCAATCTTTAAAATATTTATATGGTTGGAAAGAGAATAGAATAATTGTTCTAAATATGTAATATTTATCGGTTTTCATCAATTGAATTATTTTTTACAGCGAGTTAAAACCGTATTTTCGGTCGAACAGCTGAAAACAAAAATATGACCGGATTTTTTTAGGATAAATTTTACACGCTGTTTTGTTTTTCAAAATCAAAGTGGCTAATCTTTATCAATATTCTTGAAATTTTGCACTCCCACTCAATTAGAAGACACCTGGAAGTATGAATGGGGTCTTTTTTTGTTTTGTTTCTAGGACCTGTGGAAACGAAAATATTATAGGGCAAAATTCAAGGCTATTTGTTTAAAAAAAATATAAGAGAAGCAAAGAAAAAGCACTATGTCCATAATATCAAAGACTTTCAAAATTATTTTCATATAAAATTTGTGAAATTTAAAGATTGCTATACCGTTCTGGATTTGATCCGAAAGTTTGCATTTTGAAGAAAAAAATCTAATTTAAGTGACTTTCGGATGTAAAAACACCCTGTCAACTGACGTCACAAATCGGACCTTATTGATTTAAAATCACAATTTCTCGTATATTTATGGTTCAATCTTAAAAATATTTATATGGTTGGAAAGAAAAGAAAATAATCTCTCTAAATATGTAATTTGTATGTGTTTTTATTAATTAAATAATTTTTTACAGTGAATTAAAAATGTATTTTGCTTCAAACAACTGAAAATGCGTGATAGGAATTTTTTTCTGAGAATACATTTTACACTCTACATTTCTTTGGAAAATATAAGTGGCTAATCTTTATCAATATTCTTGAAAGTCTGCATTCAATTAGTAGACACCTGGTAGTACAAACAGGGCCTTTTTTTTTTTGTTTTGTTTCTAGGACCCGTGGAAGTGAAAATACAATAGTGCAAACTTCAAGGCTATTTGTTCAAAATGTGTATGAGAAGCAAAAAAAAAAGCACTATGTCTCTAATATTAGAAAGTTTCAGAATTATTTTGGTATATAATGTGTAAAATGTAAAGATTGCTATACCGTTCGGGATTTGCTTTGAAAGTTTGTATTTTGAAAAAGAAAAAAAAAAAAAAACTCAAATTTATTTGTTCGACGGGCGTAAAAATAACATTACAAGCATTTAGCTGATAGATGTGGACATTTTCAAATTTGCAACCTTAATCAGTAAAATTTGTAATTTCTCGAGTATTTCTGAACCAATATTAAACATATTTATATGGTTGGGAAGAAAATAAAATAATCTTTCTAGATATATAAATTGTACGTGTTTTTATGAATTTAATAATTTTTTACAGCAAGTTAAAATGATATTTTGCTTCGAAAAAACAAAAACATAAAATATGACATTTTTTTTTTTTTTTTTAAGACTAATTTTTACACGCTACTTTGTTTTTTAAAATCATAGTGGATAATCTTCATCAATATTCTTGAAATTTTACACTCAATTAGAAGACACCTGGAAGTACAAAAAGAACTTTTTTTTTTTGTTTCTGTGAAAGCGAAAATAAAATCAAGCGAATTTGAAGGTGATTTCTTGAATAATATAATAGAAGAAAAAAAAAAAGCAGTAATAGAATACAGGCTGAGGATTATTTCCATATATAATGTGTGAAATAAAAACGATTGTATACCATCAGGGATTTTGCTCAAAGTTTTAATTTTGAAAAGAAAATCGTCAAATTTACTCTATTTTCAAATGTAAACAATCTCTTGTAATTTTGACCTTATCAGCTTAAAGGTAATTACTAGCGTATTTCAGGCTCGATTTAAAAAATATTCATATGGTTCGAAAGAAAATGAAATAATCTTTCAGACTATGTAATTTTTATGCGTTTTTTATCCATTGAACTATCTTTTACAGCGAGTTAAACAGTATTTTGTGTTAAATCGGCCGAAAATGAGTGATAGAAATGGTCGAATTTTCTGTGTTATTTTTATTTAGTAAAATCAAAGTGGTTAATCTTTATTAATATTCTTGAAATTTTACAATTAAATAGGGGACACTTTTAACTACATTCAAAATTTTTTTTTTTTTTTCTGACCTTTGGGAGTGAAACCAAAGTTAAAAGTAATTTCTTCCAAAAATATAAGATAACCAAAAAAAAAAGCACTATATGCCTGATAGGAGACAGCCTTAGGATTATTTTCATAGGAAATATGTGAAATAAAAACAATTGTATACCATCATTTGAAACTTGGAATTTTGAAGAAAAAAACTCAAATTTAGTTGTCCTCTGTTCTGTAACATAAACTCTCAGCTAGGAATCGTTTATGCAGACAATTAAGTTTAAATTCATTTTCGTCCAATTTTTAAAATATTTATATCGTTGAAAATAAAATAACAATCTTTCTAAATATTTAACTTTTATGTGTTTTTAACAATTGAATTATTTTTTACATCCGTTTCAATTTTGAAAAAAAAAATAACTTGAAATTATGAGAGATGTAAACAAAACACTGCCACACACTGACCGGGTTTGTGTGAAAACATATGTAAATAGGTAATCTATTTCTTTTATGTAATTCAACATAAGCATTTAGAATGTATTTTTAAATTCAAAGTGATGTTATATCTTTAAATTAATATTATATATGTGTATACATGCAGTATGAAAATGTTGAATAATCTTGTGGTAAACTTTAAAAAAAAAAAAAATCTTGACATTCCTACTTTTTATTCCCCAAATAATGGGTTCTAACATGGAGATACATAAAATCTAAGTCCAGAATCAGAAAGAACATAGAATTTTATTTAAGAATGCAAAGTTTTATCAAAATTGCTTCAAAAATAAAGAAATGGCAAAGAAATAACTGAATTTCTTGTTCTGAAATGGTCCATGAATTGACAGACAAAATCATGTCCACTTTTTTTACCCCAATTTCAGGGCTTTAAATTCTCATAACTTTTGAACCCCTAGGGATATTTGTATAATTCAAACAGTTTTGAACTCCATTTACAAAGCTCTATATAACTAATGTGATTAAATAACAATAACCTCAAATAAAAAAAATCAACTGGGAATGCTAATCATAGTAAGCAGATCCAAACTCCAGTTGTACTATTACAGTGATGCTGATAGCTTTTTGATTTAGTGCATCCTGGGACACACATATTTGTTTTGAATGAGTCCCCAGGGAAATTTATGGGTCCCAGATAAAAAAATTTAATAGACTGTAGGGTTTTTATTTATGATCTGGGGAAACAACTAAAGCCGTCTAACTCCTACCTTGTAACCTATCGAGTGTAATTCATTCCAAAGAAACTATTGAAATGTATTTACAGTTAGCTTGAAATGGTAAGGGAAGAAAAAGAAAAACACTAGGATGCATGGATATGATTTTACTGTGTCCTTTTAGATTTTTGGTGTCGTGGACGCATACATACTCTTTTGGACTGATACCTTTGGAAAAATTTAACTTCATCCCTCCAGCTATGGGTTAAAAAGTGCCACTACACTACTACAAGGATGATTCTGATATTAAATAACCTGCAAAGATTGATATGGTATTAAACAAAGAAACCTAACCTAACCTCAGATTAATGCCTTGAATGACTCACTCAGGTCGATATGCCATAAAATAAAACAAACCCGCCCTGTCGGTGGGGCATTAGAACCCGTGATGCTTGAAGATAGAACCCAGGTGGTTGAGCAGTCTATGACTTGCAATACTCCCCTTTGGCCCTTTCTTGGGTTAGACAGGCGGTTGGAGAGGCCCCCTCCGTTTAATCGGCTGGTCACGTCAAGACCTAGCACCTATATGATTGCCCTAACCCTATTGCCCTTATGCCAACCCCCAACCCTTTTTATCATATGGGTGCTAGAAGGCGGTGGCTGCGGGTCTACATATCCTGGGTATGACGTTAAACTCTATCTGATGGTGAGATTCCAGTTTTGGAGGTTTGGGGAATGTGAAACACCCCTTCATCATCATTGTTCCCTGGTCCACTCTGGCCCGGAGTGGTAGTACCTGTTAGGGTCTCATCTATGGGTTAAATAAAAAATTGAGTATCCATTAAGCATGACTTTATTTAAAAACTTTGCCGGTATCAAATGACCCACTGAGGTTGATATGCCATAAAACAAAACAAACCAAATCGAAACAAACAAGTCTACCCTGATGGATTGAATAATGGACACAATTACCTAAAAATTGTCTCTCAAAAATGTTGTGGCTTTCATAACCAAAATGAGGGAGCACTTGTTTGAATACATCAGTTTATAATAAAGATTTGGATTTATGTGACTTAACAATGGAACTAGATTTTTTTTTTTTTTGTTTTATTGTTTTTAATACACAAAAATAATTCAAGGAATTTTAATGATGTTTCCAGTGTTTGAAAAATTTAAACAAGAGGGTTGTATATATTAGGCTCAGTTAGACATTTTGCATATATTCTAGTTTCCAGGATAAACCCCAGGAACATCTAATTTTATTTCATACCATATTGTTTGTTTACACTGCTAGTGGTAGGTATCATAGTTTTATGTTGTCTGAATTTCTTAGAATTCCTCTTTCATTCATCTAATTTTTAAACATCAAAACTGTTGGGCTGTGTTTATAAGTGAAATGGATTGGGAATAAAGAATAAAAGCTTTTAATGTGATTATACTTTTTTAATGTTAAAGATTACATAGTGTAATAGTTGGCAAGATAGATTTGCATACTATTGATAGTGAATTTAATTCTCACTGGGCACTCTATACTTTTGGCCTTGTGCCACATCTAAACTTAGTAAATAACTGTTTAGGTCACTTCACATGGGGTAATGGTTAGCAAGCTAGATTTGCAGATCATAGTTAGTGAGTTTGATTCTCACTGGGTGGCCCTATACTTCTAGCCTTGTACTAAGCTTTATTTTTTTTTTGTGTTATTTTCCCCCCAGATATCTACAAAGAGGCATTCGAAAATACGCGTAAAGCAGAAGAGCAGAAATTCCGAGTCAAATTTGACTCCCTTTTGGATGATCTTCAACAAGCACTGGACAGTCAGACACCCACAGGAATTTCCAGTATCCACAATAGTACATCATGTAAGTTAAACAAGGACTCTTTTTTTTTATTTGTTATTTTCTTTTTTGTTTACCTTTTATTTTAAGATTAATTTATAAGGTCCCAGAAATGATATATGGTACTCTCCTCGGAGGTTGTATTTGACGGCAGTAAAAAGATAAACACAACACATGCTTCTAAAAATCAATTTGACATCTCTAAGCTTAATAATCATACAAAGATGGTGCTTTTTTAAAAACTTTTTTGTTCATCATGTATATAAATTTGTTGTTTGGATAACCTATTATTGAAAAGGGTAAATAATGATTTTTCTTTCTGTAAGATATATATATATATAAAAAAATGTTTTTTTCTTCTTCTCCAAGTTGCAAAGGTCACTCTAAAATGTCTGTAGGTCAAATGAATATTTATAAAAGCCGTTCTATAATTTACCATGACTTTTTTAGCAATTAATACATTCATTAACTTTTGTTCTCTTTCTTCTTTCTTTATTTTTAAAACATTCTTTATTTTATTCACAGATGGTGATATCATGGTCAGTTATCGGAAACGCATTCGGGAATTACTCTCCGTTTTATCACAGCGACTACAACTGGCCGTTGAAAGTAAGTTCATCTTTAATTCTTGAAAACTAAGTATTTTTTTTCAATTTTCAGTTGGTTCCACTCTAAATCCAATAAACCTTCTTTTAATCAATGAAGATTTTTCAAGAAGAAAATCCTTTAAATGAATCCTTTAAAAAATGTCAGATGTATTTGTAGAGATTTTAAAAGGCAAAATTTAAACTGTTCATCGAGTGAATGAAATGCTTAAATTTTCTTAGTTTAGTTTGATTTTTCTTATTTCCTATTTTCTCCTTTTCCTTCTATTTGATATCATTCTTTTTTAAATTTTATTTTATTTTTATTTTTTTATTTTTCGTCTTTCTCTCTTCTTACTCTTTTTCTTTTCTTGTTTTTTCTTTTCTTTTTGTTTTTCTTTTGCTTTTTGGTTTTTCTTATTTTTGGTTTTTCCTATTTTTTTCTTTTTTTTTCTTTCACATTTTTTGTTTATTTGTATTTTTCTAAGCCAAGAAGTCATATTGAATTTAGTCATATTTCCTTTCTTTTTTCTTTTTTTTTCCTTATTCTTTTTCCTTATTTTTAAAATTTTTTTGATTGTATAAGCCATTATCTTCACTTGAAAATTACAAAAACACATTTCAAATGGGACCTGCTTTGTGATTCAAATACTTGATACAATATAATTTTCTAGATTATCTTATTTCCTCAGATTAATTTATTTGAAAATGTTTACAGGTTTTCTTAAGTTGGATATCAAACCTTTAAAATCCTCTGACTCTTAGAGAAAAGAAAAAGGATAAAGTTGTGGCTAAAATGGAAGGAAAAAAATCTTAAAGTCCGAATAAGACTTCAAGATTGTTTTTCATAAAAATATATAAAAAAAACTATTGGTTTATGGTTACATGTGCTCATTGCACCTAAGGTTCCCATGGCACGTGCAGTAACTACTTAGACAAAACAACACTTGATATTTTAGAGTATTAAAAGATTAATTTTGATTGACCATCAAATCAACAGTGATCAACTGCCTAGACAAAGGAAGTGTTTATATTTTAGTTTTTATTTGAAACATTATTAACTCCTTGTCTGTCAAGTAATTTTTTTTTCTAAATTTTTTATTGAAACACTTATTGACTACATATTATCAAGAGTAAACATTCATTATTATTATTTGAAATAAAATCTCTGGTAATTTTAGTTTTAAGAAATTAGATAAATTTGTGATAAACGTTTTGATGATTTTGAAAAATTTATTAATAAAAGTTATTGTGTTAATAACATTTATATATTGTTTCATTTTCTAAACAGTGCATAAATATTACCATTAATAGATATAAGCCATATATATATATATATATATATATATATATATATATATATATATATATATATATATATATATAATCAAGTTGTGCTGACAACACGGATTCCTATGAATCCCTCTTGCCACCTGTCCCTAACTCCTGGCAAGTCCTCCGCACAGCATCTAGTATCCATACAGAGTTGATCAATGTAAGCTTTTTCCTTCTCCAGCAGTGTCCAGCATGTCTTGTTTGTTTAATTGGATGGTTTGTGTGATAGGCGGTAAGTGGTTGTACAGCTGCTCTTTTGTGGAGTGCTAATTCCAGGATTTATTGAAAACAGCATCCTTGTGTAGTTCCCATTTAGTTTTTTCTCCAAGTGTTTCATTTTATATGTGCATAGATAATATAAAAGAGTATTGGTCAACAGGATTAGACATTTCCATTACTTCTTTTTCGTATTTGAATCAGGCTTATTTCTGGACAAACCATTTATTGATCAGTGTTCTTCTTCTATTTGCAAATGATGATGTCCAGCCTCACCTTTCTATCTCCACCCCCTCCTCCTCCTTATGTCCAGCCTCACCTTTCTATCTCCACCCCCTCCTCCTCCTTATGTCCAGCCTCACCTTTCTATCTCCACCCCCTCCTCCTCCTTATGTCCACTTTGGCTTTGGCAACCCAACTTGGAATGACCATTGAATGACCATCTTTCTGCACAAAAACCTATGAATATTTTAGTCACTAATGAAATGAAAATAAATTGATCTTCCTTGTTCTCTGCTTTCATAATTGATTGACAGACCTCATCGTTGGCAATTGAGTGTGTGTGGGGGGTAGAGGGCTACAATTGAAAATAATGGCTGAACTGCCAAAATTAACCCTGCATTACTCTATTACCTATTTGATCATATACCGACATTATTACTTCATTTTTATTATTATTCTAGATTGATTCTGAACACGCCAGTCCCTGATTATTTCAATGCATATTTCTTACTAAGATATATAAAATGAATGACAATCAAAAACTAGAGACAATATTTTTAATTTTGGATTTCATCAAACCTTGATGGTAGTTATGTCAAGTTATACTGAAATCATTGGTTCCCACTAGATCACCAAATGGCAATTCCATGTCAAATCATTCAGAGAAAAATAAAATTGTCACCCACCCCCTTCGATTTTTCTGAAATTTTTTCCATGTGTCGACTGTGTTGAAGTTAAACATTCCCCAAAATTTGAGCTTTCAATTCCAAAAATTGGCAGAGTTATGTCGATTATTAGCTCTCCAAATTTGGTGGGGTTCTTGAAAAATAGCTTTTTTTTTTTTTTTAAATTTTTTTTTTTTTTTTCTAAATATCTATTTTTGTCTGTAAAATGAGATCTAGAGCTTCTCTACTCCTAAAAATTGGTTCATAAAAGCATTTTTACTGAAGAAATCCATAAATTCTGAAAGTTAACCAATTGTAAGTTATTGATGATTTTTTAAAAATTTTCCTAGCAAGATCAATATCCCAATGTGGCACTGAATCTAAGACAAAATTATTTTCTATTATTATTTCACATATATTGAAATTATTTGTACCAATTAGATAGTTTGGTGTTTGCCCAAAACCGAAGCTACAACATTAGTTAAAATTTTGCAAATCAGACAAATTGATAATTCAAAACTGGTTAACTTTCAGACTTTTTTAAATAGTATTTTTGGATTCCTTGGGAAAAAATACTTTTATAAACCAATTTTTAGGAGTAGGCAAGCTCTAGAACTCGTTTTACAGACAAAAATAGATTCCAAAAAGTCAAATTTGGGGAGATAAAAATGGACATAACTCTGCCAATTCTTGGAATTGGAAGCTCAAATTTGGGGAATAGTCCACACCTGTACAAAATTTCAGAAAAATTGAAGGGGGTGGGTGACATGGCCTGAATGATTTGACATGAATTACACCAAAGTTTAAGCAGTGATAGGCCTGTTTAATGCTTAGTTGGGTGACAACTTAAACAATAGCAGGTACTGTAAACAACCTGAGTCCTGTGTGCCATATTTAAACAAATACTAATAAAGTTAAACAAATTATCAAAATTACTTTATTTGGCATTAAATACCTGAAAAGGGTGGATATGCTGCAAAACAACTAAACCAAACTAAACCTTTTTTTATTTTAAAAAAATTGCAATGAATTAATTAGTTGGTTTTGTTGGCATATCAACCCTTTTGGGTCATTTAATGCTAAATCAAGTTGTTTTGATTAACAGTAGTCAACCAATTAAGTATTGAACAGCCTCATCACAGCTTAACTTTGATCTTGTGGGACCAGTGCTTTTAACGTAACTTGACTGTATTAATAAATTAATGGAGTTTTATTGTAAAACTATCATAATTCCCATCAAAATGACAGAATTATTTACAGATTGGCATTTTTGGCTTGGGTAAGAGTGTAGTATCTGTAATCACTCTGTTTGGAACAAAGTGTCACTCCTGAGCACTTCTGCCTGACTTTTGGGATAGGATCCAAGTGTAGTATCTGTTCCTCTCCTTCAGGAGATATAATATAAGAAAATTAAAAAACGTAAACACAAAATTTTGAAAAAATAATAAATTTATAAAATAATAATTATTTCAATATACTTATGATTCAGATTGATAAAATTTTGCTTATTTGTCTGTAACCAAAACTACATCACTACCGACGTCACAATTCTCTTAGTTATTTATGTCACATTCTGCATGATTTTATTTTTATATAAATGTTAAATATTTATAAAATTGTTTTATATCATTAATACTGTTGACCTTATCTCAATACTAATAACATGCAATTGTATTTATATATACTCAAATAGCAGTTTAAAGTGTGAATGAGAAGGCTAATTTGTATATTGATCTTAAAAATGTACCCTGACTAAAATATGATCAAAACAAATGGATAATGTCCTGGGTATGATGTTAAACTGTATCTAATAGTGAAGTTCCAGTTTTGGAACTCAGGGGAATGTGGAGTATCCCTTCGCCACTACTCCCAGGTCCATTCTCACCTGAATTGGTAGTACCTATTAGGGTCCCATCTATGGGTTAAATAGAAAACATGAGTTTAAAAAAATTGTTTTAAAAATTTAGTTTGAATAAATAAAAAAAAAGGTATACTCGTCTAGAATGAAAAAATAAAATTTCTTCAGCATAAAATAATCAATAAGGGTTGATATGCCATAAAATTCAATCAACATGGATGTGGATACAAAAATTCATAGAATAATGACCGGAAATTTCTTCCGATTAGAAATCTTCTTTATCTGCTTTCAACTTGGAAGTTTATTGTTTGAAGTGGGGCAGTGGGTGGTGAGGGGAGAAAATCCTTTGAGGTGGGGGGAGGGGAAAGGGAGTAAATAATTGATCTCTGTCCAGTCAATCAATATCAAAGTCTGGAATTGATTGATGATTAATCTGTGAAAGATCTTTAGCGCAATTTATTTATTGAATTAACCTTGTCCACTTTGAATATTCACATGAAAATGCATATAACATTTACATGAATATTTACGAGGGGGGGGGGTGAAAAATGCTGTTGATGACTTTTTTTACCAATTGATGGAAGAAGTGTGTGGACCGGGGGGGGGGGAGACTATGTTGAAAAACAAACCCCATTTGGTCACATTCCATGAGAGTCAGCCTATGAACTTTTCAGCTGACCCTCATGTAAGCCACATTTGGTCACATTCCATGAGAGTAACTTCGGTCAGCCTATGAACTTTTCAGCGACCCTCATGTAAGCCACATTTGGTCACATTCCATGAGAGTATCTTAGTCAATCCAAGAACTTTTTAGCAGACACTCATAATTTATGCTTATGACTGATTAATATTGTTCAAGTTACCTTTTTAGCAATTTTAGATTTTTTTTTTTTTTTTTTTTTTTTTTTTTTACGTGTCAGTTGTGTAAAACATAAAAATTGATAATGGCTTTTGAGCAGATAAAATATTTTAAGTGATTGGTAACAATGGGGTGATAGTTAAGAGGTGTGTTTAAATTTTCTTAACTTTACTCGGTTGGTTGGTTGGTTGGAATGTCAACTCTTCTTTGGTTATTTAATGCCAAATTTAGTCACTGTTTATGGTTTCAATTAACTCATGATGATAATCATTTTAAACAATTACAACTTCAAATAACTAGTCTTAATACAAATACAAATTATTATACAAACTAACAAGTATGTGCACCCTTCACCAGGTGTAAATATTTAAGTTTTAATGTAATGAAATATTTTAAATTAGAAAGACTAAAGAAATTAATAAGAACAGATACAAAAAATAACACTTATTTCAATTATATATTAATTGGTTTCTAGATAAAAATCATTCATAGGATTGATTTTGATACATTAGAGAATAATAACACCAAGAAATCATTTATTAAACCCGGTTTTGTTAAAACCAGTATGCAAATTAACCATACCATATATTATGTAAACCTTTATTTCTTAGTGATATATAAGACAAATTGCAGGATTTTAAACACACTAATAACATAGACTATTTGAGGCAAATCTAACCCAGATTTTCATTGATTTTTCATTAATAAATAAGATTTATTCTATGAATTAATCATTTTGACTATAAGTTAAATACTCATTGATAAACTTATGCAATTCCTGACGGTATAGTGACATAAGCAATGACGTAGTTTCGGTTACAGACACCGAATCTCTATTATAATAAGATAACTTAATCATAGGTCTGTATAACTATTTAATTGTCTATAATAATGATTATTTGTTTGCACACAATTTTGTGGTTTCCAATATTCCTATCTGATCCTAATAATTTATACACAATTATATGATTTCATATATGGAAGGGCTGCTTTAGCTCAGTCAGTAGAACATTTGCCCGGGAACCTTAAGGTTCTGGGTCTGATACCAGTCTTAGTCAACTCAACGCATGAGTAGCACAGATTGGTTAATCTGATCTGTGCAGTCTAGTGCTAGTGTAAAGGGGAAAGACTGCCCCATGATCCAGCTGATATCCACAATAAGCCACTTCATTGCCTTTTTTTACTATATGGTTTCAAGTAACTATTCCTATTTAGTGATAATTTGTTTGGATACAGTTATGTGGTTTCCAACATTCCTATGTGATACTAATATTTTTGAACAGATCTATTAGACATGTAGATGGGACTAACAAGTACTATCATTCGATGTCAAAGTAAACCTGGGAGTAATTGCAGCAAAAGTGTGACTCCACACTCTACTGAAATGGAGCTTCACCACTGAATGCAGTTTAGTATCATACCTAGAAAACCTTTTTGTAGATGGAAGGTCTTATCTGTCTGCAAGAAATGCAGTCAGTGTATTCTAAACTCAGTCAACAGGGTGGGGATTCACTAAGTTTTAAGAAGAAAAAAAGAAACTTATCTGACAAGGCATGAAACCTTATAATTATCATTATTTTTTCCCTTTCAGATTATCTAGAAGAAGAGAACCCAGCTAATGTGTCCCAAAAAGTAAAACAGATTGTATCAAGACTTGTGGAAGATCAACTTGGAGAGTCTGTTGATTTAGTAAGTATAAAACTTTGGAAAAATAATCTTGAATTATTTCAGTGACACATCATAAATCAATCATATAAAACTTTTAATTCTTATCAATGTTTTTTGTTTATTTGTCCTAAAGTTGTTTTTATTCTATACAGAATTCATATTTACTTTTATGAAACAGAAAAGTATTCAGAACTATTACAACTTTTCAATATTGTAAATGGAACCGACTGATAAATAGTTATGTTTGGTTGGTTTGTTTAATAGCATATCAACCCTTTTTGGGTCATTTAATGCCGATTCAAATTATTTTGATAAAGGAACTGTGATGATAGACATTAACCTGATTCAAAGTGTCAGCATTTCCTGATGTGTCTGACTACTATTTGCGAGATGTTTTGGATGTATGCTCAGTGTTGAACTTTTGTGTGGGTTGTGGTTGGTCTGAATCATGGTTTGAAGAACCAGGATGTTAGAAGCTGTGAATTCAGGCACCTGGATGAAGGATGACCACCTGCTTGATTAAATGGTAAACAGTGAAGGGTGAGAGAGACCATTCCGATTGATTCTTCGCTGGGGAGACGCTTATGGAACGTGGTTAAAGACTTTGTAGTTTGGAAATCGATTACCTGAATCAGGTATTTTTTTCATACATCAAGAACCAGGTTGCTTACAGTACCTGCTGTTGTTTAAGTTGTCACCCAATTAAGTATTGAATGGGCTCATTAACTTTGGTGATCTGGGGGGAACTAGTGCTTTCATCGGGACTTGACCATAATGCTAATAAATGGCTTTGAGAACTTAACATATTGATAGCATATAAGATCCTCTCTTCTGTTTACCTTTTAATATTATAGCATTATAGAGTTAAGCTGGGTAAAAATATTGGTAGTATATCTTCTTAAACATTGGCCTACCAGATACATCAACTTGGTATGTAAAACCCAAATTTTTTAAGTTATTTTAAAAAATAAAACAATAAAAATGTAAATACTATCAAATACAATTGATCTGAAAAAAGATCAGTTTAAGATCTTATCAGTAATCAGATCTGAAGTAAAAGAATTAAATTACTTATCTTCCATTTCTGGGGTGTGTTAATCAATACTAAAACTTATACTGTGTCTGTTCTATGATAGTCATTATTTTTAATGCTTGAAATTTATCAGCAATGTAACAACTATTCAATAAACTATAACATAAAACTTTATTCCTGTTGGTCCCTGTCAAGGTTGACATTGTGAGTAACAGCTGCTTGTGTGGAGGGGTTGGTAAATACATACAAGTTTTATTTGTATAGTAATAAACCTGATTTTCGGACTGTTCTCATCTTTATTGTGGTATGTGTCGCTGTATCTTCCAGTCATCCTTAGGCATTCCCTGTGTATCAGTGTACACAGGGAACACCAGAGGAAGGCCGGAGGATACAGCAACCAAAACGTTTATACATGCCACAATAAAGATGAGGACAACAGTCTGAAAAATCTAAATTATTCACATTGGGCCTCAACTCAAAAATACAAATAGTAATAAACCTATAGTACAATTCAACTAACTATAACATACAATTTTGTCGTTCCCTGTCAAGATTAACATTATGGGTAACAGCTGTTTGCTACTAGTGTCTGAGAAAATAAATTAGTTATACTAGAGAGGGTTGTTGAAATATTTATTCACACCCTTTTGTCAAAATAGCTGTGTTGATGAGGCAGGGGAAAAGGGAGAAGTTGATTCATGCCTTTACCAAAGACATAGGTGAAAAGTGAATAGGAGTAGCTTCTATTCAAACCTAGTTTATAGATTATATTTTCTGAGCTATTATCAGTTAACTCACTCTGCATCACTAAGTTTGAGTTTAAAAGTACATGCCTTTTCTAAGTAGAAATATTTCTAGAAGTGTTTGAAATTAAAAGCCCATCCTTAAATTTCTTTTACCTCCAAACCATCAAACCTTCTTTGATGAACCTGTTAAACCTGAAACAGCTGTAGAAACACTTTGTCAATAAAGAGATTGAAATGAATAGCAGGATATCCACGCCCAGTTGGTCAAAATCATAATAAACTAAGTTTTTTCAGCCCCCAGGATTTTTACCATATCAAGGATTGCAGAATTCATTTTCATATACAAACAGATCACCCAATTCCAGCCAGAAGATCAGACTTAGTGCTAATTACCCCCCCCCCATGTCATTTAGTAAATTTTGATTTTCAGCAGACCACAGTGAAAATATAAGAAATCAAAAAGATAGACAAAGACTTGAATCTTGCTAGAGAGCTGGAAAACGTTGTGGAACATGATTGTAATTCATGCACTTGGAATGGTCATCTAAGGTCTGGTTAAAAGATTGGGTACTGAAAATCAGGAAGAATTGAGACCATCCAGGTTACAGCACTGTAAAATCCCTGAGAATACTTACAAGAGTCCTTAGGGCATCCCATTGTAGTGTAATGGTTAACAAGCTAGTCCTGCAGATTAATTACTACTGAATAGTGAATTTGATCCTCACTGGATGCCCCATAATTGCAACCTTGTGTCACATCCTCCCTGTCCTGAATGAGTTGGATAAATACCTACAGCAAGTCCTGAAGACTTGCTGTCACTTGGACTTCCATGAAAAACCACCTGTTAAACCTGGTGTGACTAATTATGATTTTTGTCATCATTTTAAGCATTTAGTTCTCCTATTAGTAAATCCAATTGTAGAAAAGTGTGTAGTCTCAATAGTAGAATGTCTGTTGTATTCCTTGAAATCCTAGGTAGAACCAAAGTGTAGCTCCTTGTAGCAGAGAATCCAGATATAGTGTTACTTGAATCAGAAAATCACGTTAACAACTGATTCTAGGACCGTTGCAAAATATCTTAAATATGGAAATGCTTTTCTGGGCCCATTTCTGACTGGCCCATTTTACCAAAAATGCATGCTGCTTGCTATTTGGGAAATTTCATAAATATGAGTGATTTTTGCCTACATCTTATACCCAGATATTTCAACATAATAATATAATGGAGTCATTGATTGTCTTTAGATGGGTACATGAAATAAACTTTGAAAAAAACCTTTTTGATATTTGAAAATAGAATTATTATAATGTCTTTTTTCCTTAAAGATGTCTTGGGTATAATGTTAAACTGTATCTAATGGTAAAGTTCCAATTCTGGAGCTCTTGGTAGTATAGAGTACCCCTTCATTATCATTACTCCCAGGTCCACTCTGACCTGGAGTGGTAGTACCTATGGATTAAATAGAAAAAATGTGTTAAAATTGAGTTTAATAAAAAAAAATTGAATACTTATCAAGCATGGAATTGAATAAAACATGTTCAGCATAAAATACCCCAATGAAGGTTGACATGCCATAAAATCAACCAAACCAAAAGTATATATAAGAAAATAGACATCTATGTGAACATGTTCAAAGTGTTTAAAAGTAAATTGAGTTTATTTTGTTGTGACTTGCAACCAGAATTGTTTTTTTGTTTTTGTTTTGAGAATTGCTTGATTGAATTAAGAAATGCCCTCCACCCCACCCTGCCAAATTAGATCAACCAGATTTGAAGAGAGATTACTTCTTCAATTATCTTCTGACTACACAACTTTTGGCATGAACCCTGATCTTATTGAAGATGATTAAGTGGACTAATCGCCAAGTGAATAAATGTGTTTATAAAATGTTATGATGATCTAAAATTGTCTTTCATAATTTACTCATTTAGAAAATGATAGTGAATAAGTGTTGGTGTATTATATTAATTAAATTTAAAACATGGTGACACAAGTTCAAATCTTGGATGAGACTGTTTGCAATTCACATAGCACTAATATCTTTGGGAAAAGTATACATCCAAATATTCTCCCTATCACTATGGGTAAATAGAGTAGAATGGGCTCTTTAACCTTGGTATGGCAACCATTCTAGGAAAAGGAAAATTCTGAATTAAAACCTGTTAAACTCAGCTTAAGAAATTGGCTTTGTGTCACATCCTGCTCATATGAAGGGGTTGGTAAATACATACATGTTTTATTAGTATAGTAATAAACATTGTACAATGTCCTGGGGATGACGTTAAACTCTCTGATGGTGAGGTTCCAGTTTTGGAGGTTTGGGGAATGTGGAGCACCCCTTCATCACCATTGTTCCCTGGTCCACTCTGACCCGGAGTGGTATTACCTGTTAGGGTCCCATCTATGGGTTAAATAGAAAAACATGAGTTTATAAACAAAATTGTATTATGCATTAAGAATGAATTTATTTCACAACTTTGTCGGCATTAAATAACCCACTGAGGTTGATATGCCGTAAAACAAACCAAACATTGTACAATTTAACTAACTATAACATACAACTTTGTTTCTGTTGGTACCCTGTCAAGGTTGACATTGTGGGTAACAGCTCTTGGCTGCTCATGTGTAAGGGTTGGTAAATACATATGTTTTATTTGTCTAGCCATTTTGTATTAGTTAATGTTTGTATCTTTCTTTTTTGGACATCTTTTGTATGTTTATGCTCTAAATATTTCAAAAAAATATTTTTGGGTTAAATTTAAATTTATTGAAAGTATAAGTGACAGTCTGATTTCATTTGCTAAAATGAAGGCATTCACACATAACAAAAAATATTTTTATGTTGAATGCCATTTAAAAAAAATAAAATAAAAAATAAAAAATCTTAAAAACTTATATCATTTTAAGATATTTGGTTTGTTTAAAAGTCCTGTATAATTTCTACATTCATTATTTTCATTAAAAATATCAAAACATTAACATATAAAAAAGATTATCATTAAAAATATAAAAACAAAAAAGACACAAAAAAATCCTTTTATGTTTTTATTTTTCAACCCACATTGTTACGCCCCCCCCCACCCGGGTGGATTGTGTGGGAATTAGGAATTTTCTTCATTGTCTTTTTCAATAGAAATTATTCTCACTTCATAATATTCTTTTCAATGGAATTTTATGAATTAAAAAAAACAAAAAAACACTATACCATATCTTCAACATTTTTCTGTTGGCTTGACTGAAATGTCCCAGAAATGATTATGGCTAAAAGTTATTTCTTTGTTTTTTATATTTTTTATTCATTGACATATTTCAAAAGATTTTGGCCATTTCTGATAACATTTATGAACCAAAAGTAAAAATTTTTCCCTTGTGAAAAATGTTTAACTCCATTAAAATAAACAAATGTAGACAGTATATCATTGAAGCTTATGACAATGACCACTAGTTTTTATTCATTCTTCATGCATACTCAATATTTTTAAAACACATTTTTAAAACTCAATTTTTTCTATTTAAGCCATAGATGGGACCCTAACAGGCACTACCACTCCGGGTCAAAGTGGACCTGGGAGTAGTGGCGATAATGGAGAGCTCCAAAACCGGAACTTCACCATTAGATAGTTTAACATCATACCCAGGACATTAAGACCCTCAACAACTTCCTTTCTAGCACATATGATAAAAAGTGTTGGGCTTGCCATAAGGGCAATAGGGTTGGGACAGTCAAAGGTACTAGGGCTTGGTGTGACCAACCGGTTGATTGGAAGGTGTCTCTCCGACTGCCAGTCTAGTCTAAGTAAGGACCAAAATGGAGTATTGTATGTCATGGACTGCTCAGCCACCATTGTTCCATCCTTGAGAATCATGGGTTGCTACCCACTGCCAACAGGTAATCCCATTGGAGGGGGGGTTCCCTTCTGCAGAGGTGCATTTGGTGTATTCTAAAGCCTCAGCTGATGAAGTTTAGAAAAGGATTTTGAGCTGAAGGACAAAGAATTCTCTTGACAAATTCATAATTTGAAAACTAAGGAATTGGAAGAACTTTTGAAGATGCATCATGAAAACAATATATGAACCTGCAAAAAAAGAAAAAAAAAGATTTAGAGGTGAACTGGTAGATGATTTACAAGATATAAGAAGTTAGCTAAATTTTTAATATGTATAAGTAAAATTATAACACACTATCACATTAATCAACTTTGTACCCCCCAAAAAAAAATGAGGTGATCACTACTAGAATAGGCTCAGTCCTAATTAGTGATCATCCTCCACACATTACTACATCAACCAACATTACGTTTTTTGTTTTGTGTAACATTGTTTATATTGTATAATTTGTGAAAATAAACCATTGTCGTCTTGTAAAATCAGCTCTGCAAGGAAAGGATTTCAAAACACTTGTTTTTTTTTTCTTTCTATTGTTGCTTGAAAAATAATAATAGAATGCAAAAAAACTGAAACTGCTAAGGGGAAAAAAAAATAATGAACCTTACTTCGAATAATCTAAAAGAACTTTTCCAAACAACAAATACCAGCAACTTCTTAAAGAAAGCAATCATATATAACAAATTATTGAACACAAATCATAAAATCTCCCCCATTACAACCAACAAATACAAGGAGAAAGTTAAAAATAAAAATAACACTAAACCCTTTCACCATCAATCAGTAAAATCTCTATAAAAAGTCTCAAAACCCAATTACCAAACATTCTATAATAACACAAATAACAAAATATACAATTCTTGCATAAAATAATCAATAACAGTTGACATGCCATAAAACTAAACTGACATGAAACTATGACAATACTTTTTCACCTGTAGTGTATTCTTCAGATTTGTCACCTGAATGTTATCATTTGTTTAACCTTGATATGACCCTCATTGTTTAGTCAGCAATTCCAGTTAAGTTGAAGATCTAAAAAAAATTCTCAAAGAATTCATCAATTCAGAATTGGAATTGTTCCGTTTTATGAATATGTAATTCATTTGAAAAGGTAGCATCAAAGAAAAACCAGGGAAAAGACTGGAATCACTGAATAATGATTCTATGAATTTATATGAATTAAAGATTATCAAAGATTTGTTATATATATATATATATATATATATATAATGCTTATGTTTGTCTACAATTGGCTGTCATAGCGAAATACACATTGACAGAAAATTTACTATGAGGCAGAACTAAGAAAAATTACTTAACTTCCAAGTGGATGACTAAGTCAGTGATTTCTAATTTAAATTGTCAGATGATACAATTGAAAATGCTGTTAACTAATGAATAATTGTTCATTTTATTTTGTTTATTTTGTTTCATTTTTCTTCTGAAGTGTAAAGCCTATTGGCTAGTGCTTTAGAATATCTGGCTATACCTCTGTGGAGGGGTAAGACTTCCACCCACTTACAGGGGGCCACCTGTGGCTGTGGGTGGTGACCCATGTTACTTAGGGATGAAAACCTGGTAGCTGAGTAGTCCATGACCTGCAACACTCTACTAGACAGGCAGTCGGAGAGGCACCCTCCAATCAATTGGCTAGTCATGTAGCAACTATATTATTGTCCCAACCCTATTGCCCTTATGGCAAGCCCCAACTCTTTTTATCATATATGTGCTAGAAGGCGGTGGCTGAGGATGTTAATGTTCTGGGTATAAGTTCCAATTCCAGAGCACTGGGGAATGTGGAATACCCCTTCATCACCATTACTCCCAGGTCCATTTTGACCCATAGTAATAGTACCTGTTAGGGTCCTAATTATGGGTTAACCAGAAAAAAATGAGTTAAAAAATGTGTTCCCATCAAGAATGAATCAAACAAAATGTCTTCATTATAAAATAACCCAACAAGGG
The DNA here is from genome assembly GCA_023376005.1 of Doryteuthis pealeii. Classification (NCBI taxonomy): domain Eukaryota; kingdom Metazoa; phylum Mollusca; class Cephalopoda; order Myopsida; family Loliginidae; genus Doryteuthis; species Doryteuthis pealeii. The sequence goes on along the minus strand of CM042150.1, from coordinate 65,497,076 downwards.
TTGACATGCCTTAAAATCCAACCAACCAAGTGGATAACTTAGTGAGTGATTTCTAATTTGGATTGTCAGATGAGACAATTAAAGATGTAGTTGACTTAACTATTAAATAATTCTTTTATCAGAGTAAAGACTTCTGAAGTGGAAAGAACTCTTTAAAAAATCCCTCCTAAAAGCACAAACAATAATACTCAAAAAATCATTAATATCCAACTAGACATTAAGCTAGGATCTTTTACAAAGGATTAACTTGACAAAGTATTAAAAACATTCAAAAGTAGAAAAGCCATTGGCTTCAACATAATACCCCCCCCCTCCCTTGGCTACCTGGTGATGAAAATGTAGTATAAGGTCATCTATCTATACATAAAGGGCAGTTGGTATGTATATATGTCCGGATGAAACTAAGAAAAGAAAATAATTAACAATAAAGTAAATATGGATACACATTAAATATCATTGCTGCTTTCTTTTTGTGCAAAAATGAAGATTTGATTTATATTTGAAGATATTTAAAAATTAAAATATACATAGAAATAGCATTGAAATTCTATTTAAAAATGTCCAGCATTTGTAAATCTTAAACGTAAACAAATCAATACACCAGGGTTTCTCTCCTTTACCCAGGTGTTGCTGGGTAGATGCTTCTAGTTATTAATGTGGGGAATCATATGATACTCTTGAAAATTTTCAATCTTATATTTCTGAGTTCAAATAGCATGTTCCTTATAAGAATCTGTGAACTTTTTTGAATTTATCAGAAAAGTGACAAATGTATAATTTAATGAATATTTTACTTTATATTAAAACCTTCCACTGGGTCCAAAATGAATGATTATAACTGCATGTCAATCTGTCTTGGGTTATTTTATCACTAGAGGTTAGGGAATTGTGTTCATTGGACATTCATATTTTCATTTTTTGTGCAGTTGTTTCTTCAGTGTTTTTAGAAAACGTTTTTTTTTTTTAATTTTAGTCCAGTCAAATACAAATGATTTTAAGTCCCAGACAACAGGGCGATAGGTAGCATAAGTATGCTTATTAAATTTTCATAGCCAAACAGTTTGATGTGGAGTTATGTGTAGAGAGGACAGACAAACAAACACTTGTCAGTTATTGATATAGATTTACATCTTGTACAATATACTTGTTTACATAACTTATATTTTGATGTATTCTGCCCATGTGAACAATTAGTTGTTTTGAATATTTTTACAGGGCAATCCCCAGCATTTTAAGTTTTAATAAAAAAGCTTTCTTAAATTGATGAAAAGCTTTTAATAAAATAAAAGCATTTCAAATCATCCAGATATTTACATCCATTTACTCTTTTCTTTTTTTTTTTTTTTTTGTTCCCGCCATATTTTTATTTTATTTTGCTTGACTGAATAATTTCTAAAGATTCAAAATGGCTGAACCTATCCTAAGTTCACTTGTAAAACTTTGACCCAAATATTAGTGCACATTTGGCCCTGGGTTTGATTTTCCCCTTTTTTTTCTTTTTTTTTACCTTAATGTTTATTTTCTTGATTCTTTTCTTCTTATCCATTTTGTCACAAAAAAGGGAAAAGAAAAATAAATATTAAAAGAAATTTCATGAATGACTAAAGTGAGTCTTGCATGAAATCCAAATATTGTTAAAATCAAACAGGAATTTCTGCACTGATTTGTATTCGTACAGGAGGTCAAGATAAAATATAAGATTTGTAAAGTTTTCTTATGAAGGTATTTACCCAACCCCTTCACCATGGGGGCTTATGATCATGACACTTATTCTCACTAGATTACTGAAGTTAATCAGGGATGAGCCTGTTCAATACATAGATGGGTGATTATTTAAGCAACAGTAGGTACTGTAAAAAAAACAAATATCAAAATGATTAATTTGGCATTAGATGACCTCAAAAGGGTTGGTATGGCATAAAACAAAATAACAACCTACACCATAGAAGGATTCAATTTTCCTTCTCCTGGATTGGTTGTCTAACCAAGGCTAAAACAGTCTGCTTTATTATTTACTCATAGCTGATTGCCTCTCTAATCTATGTTGGAGGTGTGTGGTGTAATGGTTAGAGTCGTAGGAAATGGACTCATTGATCTGAGTTCAAATCCTGAACAAAGCTACAGTTCACAAAGCACTAATACCCTTGGGAAAGGTATGAATCAACTACTCTCCATCCAGCTATGGGTAAATAGTAGGGCAGACAGGGCTCTTTAACCTTGGTTAGGCAATCAGTTTAGAAAAGGGAAAACTCTGAATTTAAACCTGTTAAATCCGCTTGGGGTGGTCACTACTAGAATAGGCTCAGTCTTAATTAGTGATCTATTTTGCTAATTTGTTTTTTTAATTTCATTTTTTTTATAACTTTTTTGGTTATTTCCTATAACTCCAACATAAACAAAGGGGAACCACTTTTGACTGATAAATTATTTATTTTCTCATTAAACTAACCCTAACCCTAACTCCGTCGTATTTTATCCTAGTAGATCAATAAATAAATAATTTATCAGTCAAGAGTGGTTCCCCTTTGTTTATGTTGTAGTTATAGGAAATAACTCCTTTTTTTATCTCTTAGTTCCTAGTATATCCCTTTCCATTGATTAATATATATATATATATATATATATATATATATATTCAGTTTAACTGGTTACTCTATCCATAGATTGTGAGTATCATGTTTGAGAGTGTTGAAATGTCACTGTAAATACAACATTGAATATAACTTGCAGGACCTGTGGATATATCACTGTATGATAGTTTATTTACAATGATATGTTTACTTAAGAGCTATTGTAAAATAGTTCAATATGTAAAAAGTAATAATTTAACTCTCACTCTTTTTTTTTTTTTTTTTTCTTTCTTTCCTTCTTTTCATTATGTTCGATTGAAACAGATTAGGGTTATCGCTTCTGCACACTCACCCCTCTCTCTATATTTCCCCTACTTTCTTATTTTTTTCTGTGTAGCATATCCTTTTCTTTTTTTTTTTTTTTTTTTTTTTTTCATACTAAAAAGGGACTGGACCATTATTTAAGTGAGGTGACAACACTCATAAGAAATAAGAATTTGTCGGATAAGCAATACCAGATAATAGGATTTACAATTTTGCATTTCATTTTGGGTGATTTGGATGGTCTCATTTTCATCCAGAAGGTGTTGCAAGATGATAATGGTGGTACTTTTAAGGAACACTAGTATTAATATATAGATGAGAGCTTATAACTGGAGAAACGTCAAAGACTACAATGATGTTTAAAGTTGCCTTGGGAAAATGAGCATGACTACTTTATTGTCCTCGGTGTTGCTGGTATTTTATCTTTTTATTGCAACAAACAAAAAGAACGTATGACATTTGACGAGACAAACTAAACAAACAACCATTATATATATATATATATATATATATATATATATACTCAGACAATAATTATCTAATCCAAAAATTTATCTTGTTTTGTTTTTTCTTTCTTTTTTTTTTTTTTTTCCCCTACTAATCTAAAGTTGTTTCTGGAACACATTTTAAAAAAAATGCGTCTTTTCTTTCCTTAGACATCAGATGAAGCAGTATCGGATCTTTCCTCGTTATCTGATGAATCCACAGAAGTCCACCAATGCTATGAAGATCAGTTGGCACAGGCAGTTGTATCCAAGGTAACAAATTTAATTTCTTTCTTTTATTCTATTAGTCTTTCTTGGCAGAATGTTTTGGAACACGCTTACCAAGAATAATGCTCATTAAGTTAAAAGTTGCGTTTGCTACAAAAGTAGAATGGCGGCGTGTCATAAGTAAGTGGGTGCTTGCTGCCAGATTAGAACTTTCATATTGCTATATGTAGAACTGTGTGCATATATTTTGGATTGCTCTCAGAAAATCAAAGAAGACTTGATGTCTAACCTTGGCAACTATTTCAGGTTCCACTTAATATAGAAATCATTTAACTTAACAAACTTGAACAGACTTGTTTCTTATTAGATATTTATGGTGCATCAAAAGAATTTTTCATTTCTTTTAATCAACTGAGCTTTCATGAGGAACCTCTTCAAAAATCCTCTATGTTCTTTTTTTTTTTAAATATTAAGTACATATTTTAATGATCATAAATCTTCTGAATTTTCTTTTTCAAGTATTATTTATTTCTGCTTTGCCTGTTTAAGCATCTTAATTACCAATTGATAATGGTGATTCATTTCTGTGTTTTATCTCAAAGAACAAATCATGACAAGCCCTAGCATCTATATGATTGTCCCAACCCTATTGCCCTATGGCAAATCCCCAAACCTTTTTACCATATATATATTTACCTATCGCTCTGCACGAGCAGGATGTGACACAAGAGTTGAACAGGTTTGAATTAAGTTTTCCTTCTTCTAGACTGGATACCTAGCCAAGATTAAAGAGCCTAGTCTACCCTACTATTTACCGATAGCCGGAAGGAAAGTACTTGGATACATACCTTTCCCTAACGTATCTGTGAAATGCAAACAGCCTAGTCCAGGATTTGAACTCTGGTTGACAAGTCCATTTTCTGCAATGGTAACCATTATGTGTGCCTCCATTTTATCATATATATGCTAAAAGGTGGTGGCTGGGGGCTTTATTATTCTGGGTATGACGTTAAACTGCATTTAATGAAGTTCCAACTCTGGAGCTCTGGGGAGTACCCCTTCATCGCTATTGCTCCCAGGTCCTCTCTGACTCTGGAGTGGTAGTCCATGTTAGGGTCCATCTCTGGACTAAATAGATAAAAAAAATGAGTTCTATAAAAATACACCTGTAAAGCAAAATTGATTACCAACTGTTGTCTCAAACTCTAACAATTAATTTAAGAACAAACTATTTACCTGCAAATTATTCCCATACAAAAAAAAGATTTGGCATTAAATAACCCAAAGAGTTGATATGCCGTTAAACAAACATATAACAGAAGATTCTTTCAAATGATCTCCTTATGGGTCAAAAACGAACATATCCCACCATAGCCTGTATGTGTATTGGGTATGACATTAAACTGTAGTGAAGTTCCAACACTGGAGCTCTGGGGAGTGTGGAGTACCCCTTCATCACCATTGCTCCCATTTCCACTCTGACCCAGAGTGGTAGTACCTGTTAGTATCCCATCTATGGATTAAATAGAAAAAAATTAATTTAAGATTGAGTTGAAAAAAAAAATTAGAATGCCCAACAAACATAAAATAACCCAACAAGGGTTGACATGCCATAAAATTCTACAAACCAAACTAAAGCATAGCCTGTAAGGATAGGCATGATTTGCTGGACACAAATTCATTTGGCTAGATTTTAATTCCAATAGATTGAATTTTTGTAAAAAAAAAAAAAAAAAACAATTTAAAAAAAAAACTGGTAATATATTCAGAATTTTAAAATTAAGATTTAATTTTTGTTTGTTTCTGCAGGTGATTGAAAATCAGAGAAGAGAGGGAATGCCAAATCCTCAAGAACGGGTTCAAGAGATTCTTGAGGCAACAAATGCATCACCAGGATTGAGGCAAGTGCCACCACACTCGCCTGATGACACAGCTGCCCAAATAATTGCCGACCTCAAATCTTATTCGAAAACTTTACCTGGTCGGAAACCCCTAAAGCCTCTTCAGGTGGAAGAAGTTGTCCTCCCTTACGAACCTCCAATTGAAAAGAAAGTTATAAGCCGGGTGAAGACCTCCAATCAATCATCAAGCCGTAACTTATCAAGTCCGGACTTGGCCGACAGATCACGTTGTTCCCTACCCAATCTAGATGAGTTAGACTTTGACTCAAACGAGATTGACCCAGACTTGTTGTCACTCAATTTGACCCCAATTAAAGAGGTTGATGAAGAAATTGAGGACCTAGGTGCTGGTCCCTCACTTAATTGGCATCAGAACTGGATCCTTCGAGATTTGAACTCTAGGAAGAGGGTTGAGGAGATTTCGCAAAACCACCCTGTATTGGTGCCTCAACCAGAAGAGGTTTTATCACCTAGGGTTGGGAACAGGTAGGTTTGCTAGTTTTTATTTATTACTTATGAGTGTGGGCTGAAAAGTTCATAGGTTGATGTCTTATCTGCTGTTGATGACCTTTTTTTTTTATCAATGGGATCCAAGCACTGCAACACTCAAAGAAGTCTGTGGACTGCAATGGGGTTGGGACTGTTGAAAAATAAACCTCATTTGGTCACATTCCATGAGAGTATCTTGGTCAGCCTATGAACTTTTCAGCTGACCTTCATAAAGAACATTTTGATTTAACCCTTTATAAACAAGATGATGTAATTTTTTTATATGTTGATGAGGGTTTTGTAATACCTGAGCTAAAATATATTTTCATCTAATTTAATTTTCATATCACTTTATGATTAATAAATTTATAGGAAAAAGAAATTATTAAAAATAACTTAATAGAATTAGATTAAGTCTAATAATATTTGCTTAATTTTTATATTTTAAAATGGAAATACACAACTAAAGAAAAAATATTTGGCAAACACTGAAAGAAGATATAAACTGGTATGGAATATTAAAGAAGTATTTATTAAATATACTAGCTGAAAACATACCCTACTACCAGGATTTTAAGCTATTAAAACTGAACTGTCTGGATACAGTTGGAGAAGTAAGGATGAACTCAGGATGTTCTCCTGTGAACACCATGCAACACTCTTACTTAGACTAGACGGGTGGTCGGAGAGGCCCCCGTCTGATCAATCGGCTGGTCACGTCAAGCCCAACACCTATATGATTGTCCCAGCTCTATTGCCCTTATGGCAAGGCCCAACTTTTTTTTATCATATATGTGCTAGAAGGCTGTTGCTAAGGGTCTTAGTGTCCTGGGTATGACATTAAATTATATCTGATGGTGAAATTCTAGTTCTGGAGGTTTGGGGAATGTAGAGTACTACTTCATCACCATTACTCTCAGGTCGACTCTAACCTGGAGTGGTAGTACCTGTTAGAGTCCCATCTATGGGTTAAATGGAAAAAATGAGTTTTGAAAAAAAAATTGAGTACCCATCAAGAATGAATAAAACAAAATGTCTTTGGTATAAAATGACTCAACAGGGGTTGACATGCCATAAAATCCAACCAACACCTACACATGGACATCCCAGTGTAGGCCAACCAGCAAAAACTTACATTGATCAGCTCTGTGTGGATACTGAATGTCATGAGGACTTGCCAGGAGTGATAACTGATAGGGACAAGTGGTGAGAAATAATCATGGTAATCTGTGCTGTCTGCATAATTTGATGATGATAATACGTGCCATTAAGATTATAATGTTTAGGGATCTTGGTTACCATTGCATGTATGATGAATAAACACTGCACAATTTTTAATAGTTTTAATTTTCCAACGGAGAAAGGTCATAACTTTTGTTTCAAAATTTTTAGTGAGTTTTCTACTTTATAAAAAAAAAAAGAATGAAGATTTAGTTTAGCTAATCTAATGGGCACATAATAACAGTTCACTTTAACAGAATACGTTCAATGTAAATTGAACCTCTCATTAAAAACTTTGAAAGTTTTGGAATTTTCCAAAAATGAATCTGCTTAAACATGCTCTAGGGTCCTATTAGTAATTACAGAGAAATTTGGCAGGTATAACTTTAGCTATCTTTCAGTTATGATAAGAAGACCTTTAGTGATATATATATATATATATATATATATATATATATATATATATATATATATATATATATATATATATATATGCATACCTAACATACCACAATCTGTAGGCTGTCCTTATATTTTACCCATAGCTGGAGGAAGAATAGTTGGATTCATACCTTTCCAAAGGGTATTAACACTGAGATGCAAATAGCCTCTTCTCAGATTTTAACTTTATTCACTGTGTTCATCTCTTACCACAATAACCATTACACCACAAGCCCCATCTCTCTGTCTCTCTCTCTCTCTCTGTCTCTCTCTCTCTATATATATATATATATGATATAGTAGAGTCCCCTAGTCAATGGTGCTTGGTAACTGTCAATTTCTTGCCTATGCAATCATCAGACTCAAAGAACTGTAAAAATGTAGAGGTCTTTAGTTAAAAAGTAACAACTTTTAACTTGTTTAATTATATATATATATATATATATATATATATATATATATAATATGTGTGTGTATGATGGATGCTTTAAAAAATATAATGCTTCCATAGATATACCTTTATTAGAGAAACAGACCTGGTATTATGTCTCCAAACAGTCTCCAGCTGTTCATTGTTCCTGTCAACAAATTCTTAGAATCTTCCCCAGGTGTTCTCCAGAGACTTTAGAAATATTTCTTTAGGTATTACTGCAATCACACCTGCAATTTTCTCGTGAAGATCTTGCACATTCATAACATAGATATGGGGGGGGGGTAATTATTTTTTTTGTTTTTTAGATCTTTTTTACCTTTCCTCACTGTCAGAAATCTTAGTTTCAGGTTTAGAGAAAATGCTGATCATATCAGAGACTTTCCTATTCCAATCCATCTTTTTTCCAAATTTCCTTTTAAGATACACACAGGTCCTAATATTTTATTTAGAATGTTGTAACCTTCAGCCTATACAATCAGCAGATGATATGTGGTTCATTTCTTAAATTTATGTGTTTCTCTAATAAAGATATCTACATAGAAGTGTTAACATTTTCTGAAGCTCCTTTATTTATATATATAAAGTGTGTGCATGCATTTTTTAAATACGCACACACACACAAACATATATGTGCGTGTGTGTGTGTGTGTGTGCATCTTTAACATTATATATATATATATATATATATATATATATATATATATATATAATATGTATGTATATATATATATGTTGTGTGTGTGTGTATCTTACATATATATGGATGATACTTAACCATCGAAACCTGTGAATGTGAATTTTCTAATTTCTTTTTTTTTCACATCAAACGTGTGTTTATATATATATATATATATATATATATATATATATATATATATATATATATATATATATATATATATATTACTTTCTATTTAGAATTAAACACTTTTAAATCTATCACACACCACATGCTGTTAAATTACTGAATATATTTTAAATTTTTAAATTTATGAACACCCAAAATTTATCAAACAAAATTTTTCACCAAAATACATAACAACTAGGCTTATTATTTTTTCAAAGATTCTAAACTTCCCCATTTCAAACAAACATCTTTCTTTTCAAATTTTCAAAATATCAACTGTTAAAAATATTTCTATATTTTATATTTAAAGTAATCTAAATTAGAATACTGTGTGTGTAAGCGAATTCTGATTGAAACACGTGTTGACAAATAACAATAATAAATTTCATCCATACCAAAGTATATATATTCAATTTTTTTTTTGTGTGTGTGTGTATATATATATATATATATATATATATATATATATATATATCTATCCTTAAAACATTTATTTAGTAAGTTAACACTTTTGAAAACTGACATCTCAACTTTACATTATGTGAAAGAAAAAATGTCATTATTTTTGGTGAACTGATTATAAAACTCTAAATAAATAAAATCTCTTTTCATTTTTCTCTTCAGCCAAATGATATCTTTGATATAAAACTATTTTTTCAGCTGTTTATGATAAAAAGTTAAAAACAAAAAAAAAACCTAAAAAATGTTCCCATCTTCTATTTTTAAATCTCAGTTTTGTGTCTCTTATTATTTTTGGAACTGAAGTACTTTTTTTTTCTCTCTCTGAAGATTTTAAGGTAGAATGAGAATAAATTTGGATTATGAACTGACAATTACTGCTGGTGGTGAGAGAGGCTGAATAAGCTGGGTGGGGATGGTTGGGTGGGTGGGGGATCTACTTACCTAATAAAATATCAAGACATATTCCTTTTCAGTAGAGATATGGAAATCTCTTCAAGGAATGTGAAATATTAATAATGTTTCAGTGGATTATAGTATACAGACTTATGTATACTTAAAACAAAACAAAAACAAGGTAGACTTTGATTACCTTTTTTTTTTCTTTTGCTTTGATGTTAATTGATTGTTTAGTCAGTGAAATTGAATATCTTTTTTTTTTGTTTTTTTTTTTTTTTTTTTTTTCAAAGACAAGATGATAAAATATTTATTTTGTGTAAGTGGAAAAGAAAACTTGAGTTATTGTTGGGCAATTTGTAGATTATTGAGGGGGGGAAAAAAAGAAAAGTATTTTTTCTTCACTTTGTATTTAATTAGTTCTTATTAAGTTAACTTCTTATCAAACCAATCATAATATTAAGATAAGTATTTTTTCTTCGAATGACATTGTTTCATATTTCATGCGAAATTTTATATATATATATATATATATATATAAGGTGTCATAAAAGTATCGAGATTGAAGCTGTATTTACCAAGATAGAAATGAACAATGAATGGAACTTTTCTTTTTTTTTTTCCAGAATACTAGGTGTGTCAAAAAGTACAAAAAATCTCTACTTTTTTTCACACACACACACACACACACACACACACACACACACAGGGTGTCCAAAAAAGTTCAAAGTTTAAAAAATTCATAAAATGAAAGAAAAAAAATTCCATAAAATGATGAAAAAAATTTTTTTAATTTTTTTGTCAGATATTCTGTTTTCTGTTATTATCAAAAGATTATTTACAAGATTTTCTTTTTACATACATTTATTCTTTTATATCTTACTAGATATGATTTTATTTTTCAATTGATTTTAAACTCCTACACATTTATTCCAATTCTAGCTAGGTAGGTCAAGATTTGAATTGCTGTTTGTTAGTTTACAATTTTTATTACCAGTTAAAACCTTAAACTAAACAGTTACAAATAGTAATTTTTATTAAACAGGATAAACCCACACAACAAAAACAGATTTACCAATTATAGATACCAATTATATATATTGAGAGAGACAATAGTAAAGAGTGCTCAATATCATCGATCGAACATGTATATCTAATTTAGGGTAGCAGAGACATGAAGTCAACAGTGCTTGTTAACTGACAGTTTCTTGCCTATGCAATTTTCAAAATAGGCTTGAAAATCACATAGGTGAGAAACTGTCAGTTACCAAGCAATGCTTGACTTCATGTCTCTGCTACTTTTTATATATATATATGTGTGTGTGTGTGCATATATTTAACTTTTTTTTTTTTTTTTTTTTTTTTTTTAGCACTGTCTGGTAATATATCCAAACTTTTCTTAAGATATATATTTTGTTTAAGTAAATATCTTAGAGGATTTTTCCCTGTATATTTATTCATATACATAAGAAAAAAATTACCTTAATAATTCTGTAGTCATGCATGATAACTTAATTATTTTTTATTTATTTATTTTTCTGCATTTAATATCTAAATGTATAATACATTGATTATCAGATAAATGGAGTCTAATTCAAGATTATATAATGGACAAAAATGAATTCTGAAGTAATTTAAACTTATTTAACCTACAAGAATATATTTATGTACATATTATTTTGTTAAATATATGTTAAACAATTTTCTTTTGTTATTGAAATATTTATTTTATAAATGTCTTGAATTGTAAATTTTATTATTTTTGGTTTTCTAATTTAAAGATTTAACTAAGTTTAAGAGAATGATAGAAATATTACTGTAGTTGTCAATTCTAAATGATTCTAAAAATTATTCACTTGCTTTTAACACAAGTCTCTTGTTTGATATACTCTGGCACAAAATTTTAAAAAAACAAAAACAATAAACCCCAAAAATGTATTACTTCTAATAGTTTAGTAAAACGGTGATTTTTTTTTTTGTTTTTTTTTTGTTTCTTTTTTATTTTTATTTTTACAAGTCTCAGTGACTAAAAAAGAAAATTCTCTTATAAACACACTTGTGTGATATATCCACTGACGCTAATGGTATATTCTAATCGTGAATCTTCAATAAATTTGGGTGAGTCTGGTATAGTGGCTAACATACTGTACTGCGATATTGTAGTAATCAAGTTTGAACTCCAGTCACACTATTACATTCCCTTTCAGATTAATATCCTTGGGAAAGGTATGAACCTCCTCATCTCCCCTAGCTATGGGTTAAATATTGCTACTGTTTTTCTACAAGTTTTTCTACTGTTAAGGTTAATATGCCATTAAACAAAGAAACCAAAGCAATCAAATAGTTTTTTTTTATTTTGTTGAATCTTTTTATTTTCTGGTCTAAAGTGCATTTTGTGCTGCACTAAAAAGGTTAATTGTTACTTTGCTAAGAATGTTTTTTTTTTTTTTTTTTTATTTAATTCTGTTCATTGTCATTTGATTCTGTTTCTCTACAGTGAAATCTTTTAACACTCAGCATATCTATTAGGTGTGTGTAAAAGCACACAGCATTTTTTTTTTACTTTCTTGAGACAATTTTCTATACTCTACTCAGTTTCTAGTTTTGAAAAAAATAAACAAAGAAAAAAAGAGCGTGCTAGTAAGCACACATCTTTTTTTTTTTTTCATTTCATATATAATCTCATATTTATTTGCCAATACAATATTTCCTTTGATGATAACTACTTTAGTAATTCTTGGTAAGTAAGAAACTTGCATAAAAACAGAATAAAAGTTAGAAACTTACTTGAAGCTTTGTGTGAAATTGCCTTAATTTAATTTTCTATTTAATTTGCCATTGTTACTAAGTGGAATTAGTTCATTGGAAAAGAAAGCAAACAAATAAAATAAACAAAACAAAAACAGTAAAATACCCAGAATGCAATTCTCAGTTGGTCAAGTCACCGAAATATTGTGCTATGATAATGAGAAAAGATTGTGAAATACAATGAACAATTTATTTCATACAACTGTTTGGATTTATGAAAAAAGAAAATAAATAGCACCAATAAAGTAAGAATATAATAATTGAAATTATTGTAGATTAAATAACTTTGGTAATAAAATATTTGACGTCATAAAGTTTATTGTACAAAGTTGGTGGTGGGGGTATCTTTTGAGTCATGCTGGTGGATGTTGAAATCTATGTCAACATTTTATTGTTGTGATTGAGTGTTCTTTCATTGAGGATGTAGAAGTGAGAGAATAAGAGATTGAATAAGGAATAAGCTTTTTTTTTTGTCTTCACTCAGAAAAGTTCATTTCTCTCACCAAACAGAAAAGTATGGTAGATATTGAATCTTCTTTTCTTTCACATCTTATTTGTCTGAATTTTTTAGATGAGGCTTGATAATTTGGATTATTCAGACTATTGTCCTTATCTTTATTGTTATATTACACAACGTTTCGGCTGATGGGTCCTTTGGCCTTTTTCAGGTGTTTCTTGTTGTAATTGGGAGCTTTCATGGAACTTTGAATTGAACCCTTTATTCAATCCACGGGAGTAGACTGTTCTCATTCCATTAACCATGACCGTGTAAAAGTATTAAGCTATATTAAGTATTCTATGTTATTATCACTCTTGGCTAGGATTGAACCTGCAACCTAGAATGATTGTCATTTGGAACTGTATTAACTCGACCCTTATATCCATTGCGCCATGTCTACAACTGAAGAACCGTCTACCCTAGTGAATTGAATAAAGGGTTCAGTTCAAAGTTATGACAAAAAGGTTCCTGAATTTGAAGAAAGGTTTTTGAGTTCAAGAAATAAACCAGAAGGCCAAAGAGCACATTGACTGAAATGTTGTGTATATATAACAATAAAGATGAGGACAACAGTTTGAATAATCCAAATTTGACATCTTAGTCACTTGATATTGTAATTGCTTGCCAATGTTACCATTTGGACACTTTTTATGTTTTCATGTACAGTTACATCACATGACTAGGTCATGTGATTTGCCTGAACACATCTAAAACTGACATGTATTTTTGGACAATCATGACCTCTGGTCAATAGATTATACCCAAACATTGTAGCTAAATTGATCCAGTCATATAGCCACCTACATTAGATAGGAAGTTTTCATGAATATGTCATGCAAAGTTCAAATCTTGCCTAAAGCTCCATAGTTTTTGATGATGATTTTTGAATTTGCATATCAAATTACTGTATAGTTTTAATTGGTACATACAATTTACTTTGTGTGTGTGTGTATATATATATATATATATATATATATATATATATATATATATATATATATATATATATATTGCCAACTCTTTCGCATGATCAAGATATGACAGAATGTCAGTATCTTAAGTGAAGATTAACAGGTTTGAATTCAGAGTTTTCCTTCTCCTAGACTGGTTGCCTTTCCAAGGTTAAAGAGCCCAGTATACTCTACTATTTATCCATAGCAAGAGGAGAATAGTTGGATTCATGCCTTTCCCAAGGATATTGTACTATGTGATTTGAACTTGTGTTGTCCATTTCCTACAATGGTAAACATGTATACTTCTTTGAAGATATATGTAATAGATGGTGGGAAGCTTTGATGGTTGTGTCTGTTTGAAATATTAAATTATAAGATTAAAAGTAAGATAACATTCAACATTTTGAATTTTGGTTATTATTTTTCATTTCGTACTTTTCCATGCTTCTAATACAACCAACAAAACTTACCAGCATCCATTTTTATATATATATATATATATATATATATATATATATGTGTGTGTGTGTGTGTTAAACTTAGTTTTTCTTTGAGCATACAATTAAAAGTGATAACTTGTTAAAATCTGTGTATTTCCTAATTCTTGAAAATTTACCCTGCTTCCTAGAGACCAAACATTTTTTTTTTCATCAGCCTTTTCAAACTCCAGAGGAAAATAATCTAAGCTAGACTGTAATTTGAAATCCGCTATATAAACCTCCTGAATGAAATAAAGGAGACTTAGTCAAAAATACTAAATAAACAAAAGTATCATAAGTAATTAAAAAAATATTTACATAATCAAAAAAATCCATTCCCATATCAGTATAAAAAATATGCCAACAGACTCTGAGAAATTGAGATGCTATATATATATATATATATATTTCACTTTTGTTGGTTTTAAAGGGGCATTATAAAGTGACAAAAGTGAAAACCACTGCTTGGCTGAAAAGACTTGAATTGTGGAATTGGAGTTTTGTGTAGGTGTAGATCTGGTTACATACTGCTAGACTAGGTGTAAACTTACAGTGTCTCCATATTATAAGAGAAAAAGAAGAAAAACCCATAAAACAAATTACAGACTATAAGTGGTCAAGAGGGTCTACAAGTTGATAATCTATTCACAAAATATTTTTATAAGGTAGGTCAAAGTACTGTGACCTTTCTTTTTTAATTTTGCAAGTCAGAATTGGGATGTCATTTATATAAGACTAGCTGGACCTGTGGATATATCACAGTATGATAATTTAATTATTACAAAGTTTGATATGTTTACTTAAGAGCTATTGTGATAGTTCAATATATAAAAAGTATAATAATCTTCATTTAACTCTCTCTCACTTTTTTTTTCTTTTCATTGTTTGATTGAAATGGATTACTGTTATCGCTTCCACACCTTCACTCCCTCTCTCTATCTTTCCTTTTTTTTTTTCTTTCTTATATTTTTTCTGTGTAGCATTTCTTTTTTCTTCCCTTTTTTTCTTTATAATAAAAACGGAATGGTCCATTATTTAGCTGAGGTGACAAGAGTCATAAGAAATAAGAATTTAGTGGATAAACAACACTAGATAATCAGGATTTACATTTTTGCATTTCATCTTAGATGATTTGGATGGTCTCATTTTTATTTTAACTAGAGGGTGTTTCAAGATGATAATGGTTGCACAAGGCAATGCTGGGTAATTAAGTAAGTGACCTTCTAGAATTCATATAAAAGAAAATTAAAATCTTTTTTTATTTTTTTTTATTTTTTAAAACGACTAAATATATATCATTTTATCAATTTCTGTGTAGTCAACTTTTGATCCATTTATGGTGGTGTAAATGTGCAATGTCCTTTCATTATTTATACAAACCTGGTTCTTCATAGTAGATTGAATTACTATTCTTGGGACAAATAGGGGAATAGTTTCCCATTGACTTCTCTATGCTTTGAAATCAGAATTATCCTTCTAAACTCATTGCCTATACAAACAACAAATATATCTAGAGAGTCCATTAAGCCCTGCCATCTTATCTATAGCATTATATGTGGGGGGGGGGCTTAATCAGAATTTGAATTCTGTGAGCAGATTCCATTTTCTTTACCAGTACCCCATATACACTAATCACATCTTCAATCCAAATATATCTTGTCCTAGTAGCACAGTTAAATTTATTCTGAGTTCTAATTTTGATCCTCTGAGTCTAAATTGATCTGCTCTGTTTGCAACAGAAGGTGAATTTTTCATCTATCATGTTGAGTATTAAGACTAAAACAGAAGCCATAACTCATTGACTTATTTATAACTAGAAACAGAAACCCAGTATTGCCTAGATAGAGGGGGGGGGGTAAAAGTTAGTTTTGCAGATCCATTGATTGTTTTGGTCTTCATCATTTTTTTAATGTTTTAAACATGAATGCACCAATGGCTTTCCTTTCTCTTACTATTCAAATTCTAATTTTTAAATATCTTCATGAATATAAATAAAAATCATTTTTGTGCAAAAAGCAAGCTCTGGTGATAGTGTGTGTGTGTGTGTGTGTGTGTGTGTGTGTATATTTTACATAAATTGTTTTATTTTCATAGTTTCCTCTGTATATACATACATACTGTCCTTTATATATGTACTAAAAGCGGCTACCCAATGTCGACCCTGATGTATTGATTTGTTTACTTTTAAGATTCACAAATGCTGAACATTTTTAAGTAGAATTTCAATGCTATTTTTATGTATATTTTAATTTTTAGATATCTTCAAATATAAATCCAATGTTCATAATTTTTGCACAAAAAGTAAGAACCGGTGATATTTAATGTGTATATATTTTACTTTGTTGTTAATTATTTTATTTTCATAGTTTTATCCAAACATACATGCATACACACCAACTACTTTATATATATGTATAGGTAGATAGATATAGATTATTATTATCTTTTGTATGTGAGAGAGAAAAACACATCCTCTTTCTCTTGGCAAGTTGCATGATGAGTGTCCATAAAATTAATTGGAATCTTCTTAATATTATCTATTGTTTATTGTGTAATCAATGTACAGTTTGTGGAAAAATGTAAACTTGTAATTGAAAATTTATTAGTTTTCTTTCATTTTTGTTACTGTCTTTTGTGTCTGTAAAAGGGTGGAGGGGTGAATCAACTCTTATGAAATTAAAGTCAAAATAATCATAGCAAAGAATTTAAGAATAAGACATTTAAAAGAAATATTGCACTAGTTATATTCAAATCATCTCATGGTAACACGAGTTCAAATCCATGACAAGACACTTTACATTTCACAGTGTTAATACCTTTGGGAAAGGTATGAATCCAATTATTCTCCCTCCAGCTAGGGATAAATAGTAGGGTAGACTGGGATTTTTAACCTTGGTATGGTAACCAATCTAGGAGAAGGAAAACTCTGAATTCAAACCTGTTAGACTCCACTTAAGAAATTTATCTTGTGTCACATCCTGCTCATACGGAGGGGTTGGATAAATACATATATTGAAATCATCTAATCAAATTAGGCAGTGAATCGATATGAAACTTATTGATTAGAAAAGAAAAATGAATTCATTAAATTGTTTTCTTTTCTGATTCAATGTTTTGAAAATGATTTTCTTTTGTATATTCTCTTGTTGTTGTAAAGGTAGAAATGAAATTAAGAAAATGTCTGCACAAATCTCAAACACTAAAATCTCTCTCTCTCTCTCTCTCTCTCTCTCTCTCTCTCTCTCTCTCTCTCTCTCTCTCTCTCTCCTCTCTCTCTCTCTCTCTCCCCCCTCCAACATTTGTCTCTTAAATTTAAAGCAGATTCATATTATTGGTTGGATTTGCATGACAATTATTTATTTACTTAACATGACTTAATATGACTCAAGGACATGATAAAGGAGCTTTTTGTTATTCATAGGGATTAGTTTTACTGTTTTCTTTTTTGTTTTTATTTCTGTTTTATTTTTTTTATTCTTAACTTGTTTTCTTATGTTTATCTCATTTTTTTTTGTTTAATTTTTTTTTTTTTTTTTTTTCAATTTCATTTAGATTCTTCTTGCCATTGATGTAGGTTTTTTATTTCTCTCTCTCTCTCTCTCTCTCTCTCTCTCTCTCTCTCTCTCTCTCTCTCTCTCTCTGTTTTCTTTCTTCTCCCTCACACCTATAATTTTTTCAGTCTGTTTCTCCCCCTTTTGTAAATTTTGTTCTCTTCCACCTTTTGTATTTATTTATTTCCTTTTTCTTCTTCTATCTTAATTTTTCTCCCCACTCACTCTTTCTCTACTTGAATTTCCTTTTTCTTTTCTTTCAACTCTTCTTCTTCTTAGTCTTAAACTTTAACCTAACTATCCACCCAGCCTTCAAGCTGGGATTAGTGTTGCATATTCAACTGTTTTGGTGTACGTATTTAACCAAATTCTCCACCAATGACAGGATGTGACACAAGGTCAGTTTTCAAGTGGAATGCAGCTAGTTTGAATTCAGTTTTCCTTCTCCTATACTAGTTGCCATACTAAGTTTAAAGAGCCCTGATTGCACTACTATTTATCCATAGCTGAAGGGAAAATTGAAGGGTTCATATCTTTTCAAAGGGCATTAGGATACATGTAAACAAGATTGTATGTTCCTGGAGATTTTAACCTCCAAACAGCATCTCCCCATTGTAGGTAATGGGTTGGAGAAGTCTGTACAGTCCATGACTTGTAACACTCCACTATGGTCCTTACTTGGGCTAGACCAGTGGTTGGAGAGGCCTCCTCCGATCAATTGGCTGGTCATGTCAATCCCTAGCACCTATAGGATTGTCCCAACCCTATTGCCCTTATAGCAAGCCTCCAACCCTTTTTATCATATAGCTAGAAGGTGGTGGCTGACAGTGTCCTGGGTATGACAAACTAAAGATAGTTCAATCCTTGAACTCTGGGGAGTGTGGAGTACCCCTTTATTGCCATTATTCCCAGGTCTACCCTGACCCAGAGTGGTAGTACCTGTTAGGGTTCCATCTATGGGTTAAATAGATTAAAAAAAGCATAAGTATTTAAAAAATGTGTTTTAAAAAAAAAGAATTTTTTTTTTAAATTGAATATCCAACAATGTATAAAAGAAAATGTCTTAGGCATAAGATAACCCAACAAGGATTGACATGCCATAAAAAAACCAACCAACAGCAATAACCCTTTACCCCTAAGCACATGTCACATTCTGTTCTCTCTCCGAGGAGACATTTAAATATTAACTTTATCTATATGCTGAAACTGTTCTGGTGGTTGCTGTCTTAGTTTGTTTTTCTTTCTCTTTCTCTTCACTTTTTGGTGAGAGTTTTATATTACAGATTATATAATTACCTCAGCACAGGATATTTTTGTTTCTCTATTTTTAAAGAAAATTTTGCTTACAAATTTCATGGCCTCATAATTTTCTTAACACATTATTTGTTACTTGTATATCTCTACTGTAAAACAAAATGTTGGCAATATCTTATTATAATGGAAATTATGTAACTGTCTGTCTGTAACCGAACCTACTTCACCGCTGATGTCACGATTTCCTTAGTTATTTAAGTTATATTCTCAACAATTATGAAATAGTCATTATTTAATCTTAATTAGCATCTTATTTATTAAAAATGTCTCTATTAAAGTCAAGCTGAGTTAGATTTACCGGAAAACTGCCCATATTATTAAGGTATTTGCCTCTCACCCCACTTATGAGGGCGTGACACAAGGACATTTTTGTGTGGGCCCATCCACAAGCCGAAGCTCATGGGAGGTAGACACAAAAAATGCGTTGATCCCGTCAGCATTCCCCCTCGAGGGGGGCGCCTCAGGCGCTGGGCAATTAACCCAGCCCTGCCCCTTTAAATCAAGGGGGCAGGTATTGCCTGGGGGGATAGCCCCCTGGGATCAACGCTGTTAATTTACATTAACAAACACAGGCCCTGAAGAGCCAATATTATTAAGGAATTTAAAATCCTGAAATATGTGTTCTATCTTGTTATAATGGAGATTGTGTGTTTGTCTGTCTGTAACCGAAACTAAATCACTACTCAAGTCACAATTCTCTTAATTATTGACGTCACATTCACCATGAATTAATTTTTATCTAAACCTCAATTATTGATAAAATTGTTTTACATTATTAACACTGTTGGATAAATCTACATACTAACAACAAGCAAGTATATTTATATATTCAACAAAATAGCGATTTACAGTGTGAACGAGAAGGCTAATTTGCATATTGATATTAAGAATTTGATTTTAATAAATATGTGCTTAGTATTATTGATATCTAATTGTTTGGTTGTCTCACAACGAATCTGAGCAAAAATCTCGTGGATAAATCTTGAAAGAAATCCATAAACAAGATGAAAGAACTGAAATTTTATTAAATACTTCATAATCTAACTAAATAGATTAATTAGGAAAAATGAAAAACGGGAGTGATGGAAAATGATGAAAGAGTTAGATTTAAAGCTGTTCTATTTTTTGATTATACCCCCTCAGTTTATCATTTTCTAAATAGTTTCTAATATGATACAATATTTTATTACACCAAAACCTAAATACTTGCGCCCGAAGGGTGCATATATTTGCTAGTATATCTAATGAATAAAGATTTACATAGTATATGGTGGGAATAATTTGCATAATAATTTTAACAAAACTAGGTTTAATAAATAATTATTTGCTGTTTCAGATTTCTAATAATTTCATGTTATTCCCAAATGTATTAAAAGCAAACGTATATTTTATATAGAAATCAAAGATAAAATAAGTGTAATATTTTTTATGTTTGCTTTTATTTAGCTTTTTTAGTCTTTCTAATTTAATATATTTTATGACATCAAAACTTAAGGGCGCATACTTTTGCTAGTTTAATTTTGCAAGTGCATTATACAGGGTGGTCCAAAAGTCTTGTCACCCCTACATATTGTCTTAACTTTTATTATTTTGTTTTAATAATATGATATATAAATTATGTAATTATTTTACATCTTTAAAAAAAAAAATCTTTAAAAATTAAATTATTTACTAGAATTTCAGGTTGTATTATTGTATATTTTTTTTTGTCTCATTGGTTTGAAATTCCCGGGTCATCTGAAGAGGGTCACAGGGTACAACAGCTGAAATGTGACAACAAGCAAAATGAGGACATGAGTATGAATACAGCAGTGGATAATTAATAATAATAATGATGATAATAATTCTTCAATTTAGAAATCAGACAAAAATTAGAAATTTAGAAATATGGATAACTAGTTCATTGTGACTTTTTAATTGGCATTTATTGAAGTGAAAATACTTATGTATATAATGGTAAACGTGCACTCTAACTGGTCATTTACAACATAGTAACCTTTTATTAATAACTAGAAGCGGCTGCCCAGCATTGCCTGGGTAGAAGAGAGATAATAAAAAGTTAATCTCGCAGATCCACTGATTGTTTTGCTCTTACACAATTGATTTATGTTTTAATCATGAATTCAACCTTCTTTTACTATTCAAATCCTAATTTTTAAATAACTTCTCAGATATGAATAAAATATTCATTATTTTTGCACAAAAATCAAGCTCTAGTGATAGTGAATGTGTACATATATTTGCTTTGTCGTTAATTGTTTATTTTCATAGTTTCCTCCAGACATACTTACACACACCGACTCTTCTTTATATATGTATAGATAGATGACAGAAACGTTTGCCTTTTGTTGATTGGTTGGTTGGAATTACGGCATGTCAACCCTTGTTGGGTTATTTTATGCCAAATAAGTTTTATAAACAAATTAGTAGAAATAATTTTCATTAACCACGTGTATAAATTAATTAGAAGAAAAGATCTTCTTATGTATTAATAAACTGGTGGTTGACTCTCAGCTACATTACCTTCTTGCATCTATCTGATGAAAATATGATTACCATAGTAGGAAATGGACACAGTGAGGTGAGTTCAAATTCTGGAAAAGGCAGTTTGCATTTCCACAAACACTGATACCTTTTATGCTTATTGGACACAGGTGCATAAAGTGGTTTGAAAAGCATTTTTAAAAATTTCCTTTGAAGAATCCTTTCTTACATCATTGACCTCTGGGTTTATAGTTCACACATTCATTGATAGGAAAGATCAAAGTGGGTCACAATTTAGGGATTGTAGGGTGCTGAATCTTGATTGGTATTTTCAGCGGGGGTGGGGGATTGAGTCAGTGGTTTTGATGGGGGGCAGGGAAATAACATTTTATGATAAAAGTGAAAGGTTTCACCTGCTTTCACACCTTTAACAACCACATCTTTGATTTTTCAATTCTCCACATTTTTTGAATGGACACTAAATGAGGGGGCGGGGGCTGCCTTTCCTTTTATGGGAAGAGAAGCTTAATGGTCAGGGTTCAGAGAACTTTGTAGTTCTTTTTTAAACTTCCCCATTTTATGAGCAATGATGCCTGTATGCATGAAATGAACTTTAATACCAGGCACTTAAAGAATCGGCTCGTACTCTCATAAGACTGGTCTGTTTACCATTTAAGGCAGGTGCTAATAGTATACATTATATTTAAGGCAGGTGCTAATGGTGCATATATATATATATATATATATATATATATATATATATATATATATATATATATATATATATGGCACTAAATTCAAACAGTTCTTTTTCTTTTTTTATTTGTATAATGTATTTCTTTTATTTTTGTTTGTTTTTTATTATCATCATATATAAGTTTTTATGTGGGTGTTTTTGAAGAAGAGAGAATCTACTGCTTTTGTAAAAGAGAAAGAAAAGGAAAAAACATTTTTTCTAATACATTTTCTTGATTATTAAATGTTTTTTCTCTCGTATATTTTCTATTAGACATATTTAAAATATCTAAAAAAATAAAAAAAATAAAAAAAACACAAATTATTCAAAAATCTATTTGTCTGAATTTTTGAGATGAGGCTTGATAATTTGTATTATTTGGACTATTGTCCTCATCTTTATTATATACACGTTTTGGCTGATGTGACCTCCAGCCTTCTTCATGTGTTTTGTGTCGAACTCTGGAACCTTCTCATTGAACTTGGGGAAACTCCATGGAACTCGAACCAAACCTTTTATTCAATTCATAGGGGTAGACTGTTCACCTTCCATTAACTATGACCGGGTACAAGTGTTAAGCTATGTTAAGTATTCTGTTATCAACCTTGGCCAGGATTGAACCTGCAACCAACACTTAAAACAGTATTAACTCAATCCTTATATCCATTGCGCCATGTGTCTGAGTTGAAAAAGGCTGAAGAGCACATCAGTCGAAACGTTGTGTAGGTAAGAATAAAGATGAGGACAATAGTCCGAATAATCCAAATAATACATCTTTTAATTCATTTGTCAGCCTAACTAGAAACTTATTTGAATAAGTATATATTTCTAAAGAATGTCTTTTTTTTTCTTCCTTTCTTATTTTAGGGATGCAGATGAACTCTCAGACCTCTCAGAGAATGATGAACTTGAAAGAGATGCTGGCAGTAGTCTCTCAGGTGAGGGTGAGCTTTCTCTCTCGAATGAAGACTTAACTGAGAAAGAACCAAAATCTTTAATAGAACTTTTCTCACCTGTAGAATCCATTTCTGCCACCACTCTCACCCCTCCTATAGGGACAAGTTCACCTGTGAAAACATCCGATGCTGAAGATTCGTACGGTTCCCTACCTGACAAACAATCAACTACCTCACAACAAATGCCAGTGACCAGTGTCAATCCGGAACCGGTCATCAAATCCATTCCCTCTGAGGAAGGCGATCCGAAATTTGAAGTTCGTCCTGAAAGTCAAAAGAATGCTGAAGGGGAAGCCGTCAAGTGGCAATGCCGTGTTAGTGGAACAGAACCAATTGGTATGTACACGCTGTTATTTATTTTATTAGCAAATTATGCAGAATGAGTTTGTAACAAAATTAAGCAGGTGAATTAACAAAAGAGAAAGCAGGTGAATTAATATTGTAGCAGAGGAATCTTCTGTGTACTGTGATAAAAGGTTGATACTGAAGTGAGTCATAAAATAAAACAAAGAAAGATTAAAAGAAATAACAGGAGGTTGAGTTTATGATTTTTGTGGCCATCCTTTAGGCTTCAAGCAAAAGTGCTGTCAAGCGGAGATCCTTTTGTTAAGCTGAGCGTGATCCTTAGTGGAGAATCCTTGAGTTCCTCCTTAGTGTACCTTAATATTAGGTATTATCCTTTGGTTGTTCCTTGGTACTCCTCAGTCTGGCAGGTTGTTCGTTATTGAGTACAAATGATCGTCTATCAATATCAGCTGATTAAGTAGTTAACCAACCACGTATTCGGGCTGTTGATTGGCTGGGATTTAAACCACGTGACCTCACTTAATCTATAAATTTAAGTGGTAGATTGCAGCACGGCTTATATAGCACCAAATAATCCAACAGAGTTGAAAAGATGTAATTTTTTTATATACTATTTTTGGCAATAAGCAATAATTTATAAAATACTAGAAGTGGCTACCCAGCATTGCCTGGGTAGACTGAAAGGGGCACCCCCCTCCTGTATTGATTTGTATTTTTTAAATTTTTTAAAAAGTAAAGTTGGTGGAGTGATCTAGTGTTGGTATAAACCAGATAACAAGGGAGTCTATCCCCTTTTCACTAGTGCTAGACCATGGAGTTTTTTTTTTGTTTTTGTTTTTTCTGATGTGGAGCACCACACCTACAGTCAGCTTTCCACTTTACCGTGCAGATCAGATTATCGAATCTGTGCTACTCATGTGTTGATTTGGTGGAGACCAGTATTGAACCTGGAGATTCCTAGGCGGGTGCTCTACTGACTGAGAATTCCTTTAAATATTACCCGTCTATTAACAACAAAGTAAACAACATTATTATATTTTTTTTTTTTTATGATAAACTTTTTGATTATCTTAAGTACAACTTGGTCTGAAGATCATACAGGCGAGAAACTGTCAATAACCAAGCACTCAATGTCCACACTACCTTAACTTATATATATATACATGACTGAAAATTAAAAAAAGTAAAAACCATTACAGTGCGCTAAAGAAGTATTTCATCAGAGGATCAGTTTTTAGGATCAGGCAGTTTTAGGGGTTAAAACACAATTGTCTTGTGTACCCCAGCAATACCTTATAATATCAGGTTTTGTTGCTTTTTTATCATGATGCTGAAATATTAGATTGATAAAGTGTCAGATTTGGGCCTCTTCCTTTTATGGAGATATACCAAAATTTAACAAAACAACATTTGATAGAATATATATTAGTTATGATTTCTGCAATATCTTCAAGGATCTTCATCTTTTTATTTCCAGCTTCATGAGCTAAATTGACTTTGTTTTTTCTTTTTAAGGAACCATAAGAATATGACTTTTTTATCTTTTCTTTTTTTTTTCTTTTAAATTAACCAACCAAATGACAATATTATTAAACACTGAAAATTTAACATGATCTCAGTTGGAAAGGTAGCAATTTTCTAAAATTTCTATGACACTCTAAACATCAAACAACTGATTTTTATGTTTCCCTCCTTCACAAAATATATTTTTATTTGTGAAGTATTCAATATTTTATTGGGAGTTTCAAAATATCTTTTTGTAACTTTGACAAAAGTTTCCAACACCTGCTTTTCTCTGTCTGTTTGTCTGTAGCTTTTTAGAGGTCATTCCCAACAGTCAGTGTGGATTTGTAATGAATGAAATTCTCACAGGCATTGAAAAGGTCAAAAATTGTTTACTTAAACAGAACTTATTCCATGCACATACAATGTGTGTGTGTCTCTCTCTCTGTGTATGCATTCATTAAATATATATGTGTGAAGAAAATAACAGTAGGAAAAATCCAACAGAATGTTTATGTTCATTATTTACTTTTCTTTTCTTCACATGTACATGTGTATATACGCATTATATATATATATATATATATATATATAGGGCTGGTTTAGCTCAGTTGGTAGAGGGTTCGGCTAGGAATCACAAGGTTCTTGGTTCGATACTGGCTCTCGCCAACTCAGCCTATGAGTAGCACAGGGATCTGTGCGATAAAGTGAGGAGCTAATGGTAGGTGTATCGCTCCACCTCAGATGCTAAAATAATCTCTTTGGTCTAGTGCTAGGGAAAACGGGATAGACTCCCTCGCTGTCTGGCTTATTCCGACATTAAGCCACCCCGACGACAAAATCACCTGTTTATGGACATTAAAACATTTTTAAGAAAATCAGAATTTGGCAATTCCATCATGCGAATGATTTAGATGTCTGGTTGAGAGAGAGAATCAAAATAAATGTTTCTGTCTTAATTATAGACTGAAAAACCAAGTGACTGATTTAAAATTGTCATGTTAGCTCTGTTGATGAAGCAGTGAAGATTTGTAGGTTTTGATTTCAATCTTTTTGGGGAATAAAAGATTGGAAGAGTGGCCTATTGTCAGTATCTGCCAGATACTGCATTTTTTTTTATTTTTGCATTTTGATAAATTTTAATATCATCATAATGTCGATTCCATTTTGGCCACAAATACTTTCTCTTGAATTCAAAGAATGTTTGGAGCTTATTCTGAATTTCTTTTGTCAGTTTCAATTGGATTAATCCTGTTTAATAAAATGCAACATTTTGGTCAGCCTTAAAAGATAATACAAAAATGTTACATGGCGTTTGGGGTTGAAGAAAAACATTAAATATGAGTTGCCTCCCTTCTACTATTTAAAAAAAAAGTCTAAAATTTAAAAAACTTTTTTTACAGACAAAAAGGAAAAGAATAACCCTATTCAAAGAATGAAGGAGAAACAACAATGAAAGATTTAGTAGAATTAATTTAACAATTCAAAGAATAGGAAACATGTAAATGCAAGGAGGGGATTTCTGGAATGAAAATTTATATCCAAATTGACATTTTAAATAAATTATTTTAAATAAAATTATTTCAGATGAAAAAATATATTTTTTAAAAAATAGATAAATAAAAAAGATAAAAACTGGTTAAAAAACCAATGATAAAAAATTTTATCCCCAAATTTAATGGTGGACCAAATTACATAAAATGTAAAGTGATTGATTAAAATATAATTTTGAAAGTCATTTATAATCCAAAAAATTAAGCTTAACCTTTTGACCCTAGTATATTGGTGTTAGTCTTATCCAACACCATTCTACTGGTTTCCCAGTGCAGAGATCATGCTCATATGGCAGGGGGTAAACTTAGGCTCCTGAGATGAGGGTTCAAATGTTGTTGGTTGCTGAGTCTTCTTTGATGATTATAATCACTTGAAGTAATTCCTCAATTATAAGAATATCATTAAAAAAATCATATTTAATGCTATTACTTTGTTTTGTGTCTGAAGCAAAAAAATGCAATTGATGAATCTCTAAATATATTTTTACTTTCTGAGAAGCCTCAGTTATCTGCCCTGAATCTTCTTTATGCTATTTGAAAAAAATATAGCTTGACCTTTATACTTCATTGTGTGTGTGTCTGTGTGTTTGCATGTGTGTGTGTATGTTTGATTTTAATGGCTTGTCAACCCATCTTGGGTTATTTTATGCTTTGAGGTTAGGCAATTGTATTCATTGTACATTTATATTTAATTTTTTGTGTAGTTGTTTCTTAATAGTTTTTTACAACACTTATATGATATCAACTATTCATATCTAATACAAATAATTTACACACTGTTATAGGATTTCAAGCATTTCTCTCTAGTACTAATAATGATATAGTTTCAAGTAATTATTTAAATATAATAATAATTGTTCTTAGCACAAAATTATAAATACCTAAAAATAACTAATAATAATCCTTAGTAAACAATTATAGCTTTAAGTATATGGCATCAAATATTCTTATCTAATATGAATAATTTTTAAACAGATTTATTTGACCTATAGATGGGACCCTAGCCGGTACTACCACTCCAGGTCAGAGTGAACCTGAGAGTAATGGTAATGAATAGGTAGTTCACACTTCCCAGAACTAGAACCTCACCATTTAGATGCAGTTTAGTATCATACCCAGGACACTTCCATCTTATTTTTTGGGGGGAGGGGGGTTCTTACCTCTCTGCAGTCAGACTATTCTAATTCAGTGTATATATATTTATTAAATCCCACTGCATGAGCAGGATGTGACACAAGGTTAATTTCTTAATCGGAGTTTAACAGGTTTGAATTCAGTATTCCTTCTAGACTGGTTGTCTAACTAAGGTTAAAGAGCCCAGCCCGCCCTACTATTCAGTTGGATTCATACATTTTCTAAGGGTATTAGTGTTATGTGAAATGCAAACAGCCTTGTCAAGGATTTGAAATTGTCTCGTCATGTCCATTTCCTATAACGGTAACATTACCCCACTACATGCCTCTAATTCAGTGTGTATGTGTGTGTGCATGTTTTTATGTGAGATAGATAAAATAATATATTTATATTGAAAATTAATATTTCTTTCTTTTTTTTTCTGTTTGTCTTTTTCTTTAGATATATTCTGGTTCCGAATTGAGTCTGAAGTTCAGGAGTTGGAAGAAGATGAGAAATATGAAATGACCAAAGAAGATACAAATAAACACACGTTAACCATCCATTATCCCAGCAAATCTGAAGCTGGACAATACATGTGTATTGCTGTCAATGAAAAGGGCAAATGTTCAGAATATTTCATTCTCAACATACAAGGTTGGTAGAGAGAGACCATATTTTTATTTTATTTTGCTGTCACTGGTGAAAAACCACCAGTTAAAACTGGCGTGAAAAAAACTTGCATAGATAATGATAAAAATCTATTTATAATACTCGTATTTCTTAACTGGATGACCATTATCGTCTTGCAATACCCTCTGATTAAAAATGAGATTGTCCAAAATAAAATGCAAAATTTATAAATCCTGATTAGCTGGTGTTTGTTATTTGCCGATTCTTGTGAATGTCATCACCTCAGCTAAATTATGGGCCATTCTGTTTTTATTATAGAGAAAGAAAGGGAAGAAAAAGGACATGCTACACAGAAAAAATAGAAAGAAGAGAGTAGGGGAAAGATAGAGGGGAGGAGCATGTGAAAGCAATAATGCTAATCTGTTTCAATCAAATATAATGAAAAGAAAGAAAAAAAATGTTAAATTTAAATCAGGATTATTATACTTTTGAATTATTTAGCAATATCTCTTAAGTAAACATATCAAATGTTTCTCTGAATTTTTTAGTTGAGGCTTGATAATTTTGATTATTCAGATTATTGTCCTTATCTTTATTGTTATCAACACTTTTGGATGATGTGCCCTTCAACAAAAAGGTTTCCAGATCCGACATACTTGAAGAAGGCCGGAAGGCACATTGGCCGAAACGTTGTGTACATAGCATTAAAGATGGTGACAATAGTCTAAATGATCCAAATAATACAAAATATCAAATGTTGTAATAATTAAATTATCATACTGTGGTATATCACAGGTCTTGCTAGTCCAAATAATATTTCTTCAAATATTTTTGTTTTTTATTTTCAGATAATACTCAGCCTATAAAAGCGCCAGAATTCCTTAAATCTCCTCAGGATGTGGAAGTGACCGAAGGACAAATGGTTAAATTCAGGTGTAAAGTAAAAGGTTACCCCCCTCCCCGGATAACATGGTACAAAGATGGAAAACTGCTGAAGGGAAACTCATCATGTAAATTAGGTAAGCATTGATTGGAAATATTCTTTGATTTTTTTTATATATATAATATATATATTAAAGAGCGAAAAAGCGTATACATTGTAAAATATTGAATTTCTGAAAAAGAAAAAATAGGGAACCCTTATATCTTAATTTTCTTTTCTTTTTTCTTTTTTTCTTTCTTTTTTTCGGTCAATCTCTTCAGAGAAATTCACTTGACAAATGTTGAAAGACGTACAAATTGGATAATAACCGAACGAATCAAGGAAGGAGGAGAGGAAAAAAAAATTAGTAATAAAAAAATAAATAAATAAATAAACTCACATCTTCTCCCCCTCTTCACACAATCATGTGAGGGGGTTCTAGTACTTCTTCCACCACGTGAAACGTTCAAGTTGAAAGGATGTTTTGTTTCAAATAATAATAGTTTGTGAAAGTCATTTTTTGGGTGCACAAAGTAGGCTGGTATTTGGAAATATATAGGGTCTCCAGCACAATAAGTTGAAGTTCGTTGCTGGATGTACCAAGGATGGAAAACATTGCTGTGCTGTAAGCACTGGCGCAAGTTGGATTATCTAATAAATGACATGCAATGGCGGAAGTGGAGTTGTTGCCAGCTATGTTGGAAGAGTCTAAATTGCCGGCACGAATATTGGAGGGTATATGCTGTTTCATCCTTACCTCCAACATCTGGGTAGTTTGACCAATGTAGCAAATGTCACATTTGCAAGTAAATTTGTAAATTAAGTGACTTTTATGAAAAGTGGTCAAACTACCCTTGAGGTTTGACCACTTTTCATTTTTTTTTTTTTTTTTTCCTCTCCTCCTTCCTTGATTCGTTCGGTTATTATCCAATTTGTAGGTCTTTCAACATTTGTCAAGTGAATTTCTCTGAGAGAATTGAAAAAAAAAGAAAAAAAAGAAGAAAAAGAAAATTAAGATATAAGGGTTCCCTATTTTTTTTTTTTAAGAAATTCAATATTTTACAATGTATACACTTTTTTGCTCTTTAATAAAATTCTGTACCTACAAAAAAACTTTTTATATATATATATATTATATGCTCCCAAAACCTGGTAGAGCTCTCTAGGGTGACTTAAATTAACTTTCATTGCCAGCATAAAGCAATGATTGTCTATTGTTTACAGACTGGATCTCTCTGGTGATCATAAAATATATAAACAAATGTATGTATTTAATAGTTTAAACACTGCTCCTTAACGGCAGCTGTCAAATGGCCGAGAGGTTAACAAATCAGGCCGAGAAAGAGTCAGTCAGGTTTCGCTCCTGGTCAGAGGTAGTTGCTGTGTCTAGCCACACTGAAGAGACGTGAAACCTCAAAACACGGTGTCTGTGGATGACTATATAATATATATATATATATATATATATATATATATGTGTGAATTTATTAGTTTCCATATATTCCTTCAATTTCTCTTTTATTGATAATCTCTGATAAGCAAGAATTCTTCCAAGCTGTAAACGTGTTAGTGCTACTGTATGGCTGCACTACTTGGACACTAACAAGAGAGCTAAAATTTCAGGTATGAGCAAGCTTCAGATACACTTATGTTAATAAGTTAAATTTATTACACCAAAGATTTTTTTTTTTTTTTTAAATAAACATTAAAACATATTACAACACATAATTAATCACGGGAATATTATGAGGAGAGTCCTTCAGATAAGTCCCACACAGAGTGATCTGTGTGTATTTAAATAGTGGCTAGCACCATTACCACTGCTGAGGTATGGGGAAGATGGATAATTCCATTATATCAATATTTTGATGTAATACAGTGCTATATTTCTTATTTGAAAAACATTTTTTTAAATTAGGCTGGAACAGATTAATGGCATTTCAGTTTATTTCAATGGGGAAAATTTATTTGATGTAAAGTTTTTAAATGCCATCCTTGGCCAGTTGAAAAGGGCTTAAAGAAAGTCCTGTGTTATGGAATCCTTTGGTAAGCGTATAAGTCCTATCCTGCGTATTGGTAAAGGTCCAGTGATTTAATCCTATGTCCGTCGTCAAAGAATGTCAATGTAATTATGACCAGTAGGGTCGGGGTTAAGTATTGTATCAACCTCAGAGTACTGCCAGTGATTGGCCAAGAGTTAGAACACATAATTCTGGCCTAGTCTGTAAGTAGGAGCGGGCATTTAACACACACCTTATATCTCAAAATTCTCAACATTTGATATACAAGAAAATTGAATTACAATTCGAACAAATACTCATAAGTACCACTGTATGTTAATTTTTACTTGTGTGTGTGTTTTATATATATAATAATATATAATATAATATATATATATATATTTATTTTTTTTTTAATAAAGAAATCTTTTTTTAATAAGATGTCCGATATTATTTATTTCTTTCCATATTTTCTTTTGTTTCTGTTTTTTTTCTTCTCTCTGCTCCCAAAAAAAATATTTTCGTTGATTTTTTTTTTTTTTTTTTTTTTTTCCAGAAAAAATTGGCAACCGAGATTACCTTTTAACAATTGAATATGCCACAATGGAGGACGATGCTGAATATAGTGTTTTGGCAAAGAATATTGGAGGTGAAAGTCGAGCGATGGCCCAACTTTTAGTAGAACCACTGGAACCAATTGAGTCAGGTTAGTCATCTTTATTCATTCTACATATGTGAAATGACAAGTGCTCAATTTAAAGCTTATTGTCAGTATCAGCCAGACAGTGAGGGAGTCTATCCCCTTTTTACTAGTGCTAGATCAGAGAGATTTTTTTTCTGAGATGGAGTGCCACATCTACAAAGTAGGTGTGGCACAATTTAAAGCACAAACTCTAAATTTTCATGTTGAGAATTAATAAATATTTACTGACCTCCTACCATGCCAGTTGAACATAAGGATCATTAAATGGGGAACCAGGCACAAACTGAAGCTCATGTGTGGATAGTTTAAAAATTGTGTGAATCCTCTATGCATTTCTCTTTTATGGCACCTCAGGCACTGGACAATAGACTGAGCCCCGCCCCTTTAAATTGAGGGGACAGGTGTTGCCTGGGTGGGATAGCCCCCTAAGACTGCTGATATTACATATCTTAGCTTCAGCCATTGGACACAGGTTTCTGAAGAAATTAGGTAAATATTGAGAGTATAAAGTAGAAAAAGAATCACTTCATAGCGATCACTTTCTAAAATATCAATATTATAGTAAAGCCTGCAGAGTGGCCAATTGTTGGTATCAGCTGAACAGTGAAGGAGTCTATCCCTTTTTTCTTTAGCACTAAATCAAGGAAATTATTTTTTTGCTGAGGTGGAATAAGTGTATCACAGAGAATAAGAAATCTGTGAGACTTGTTTGCTTTTGTCGGTCTGTATTTTAAATAGACTGACCAACAGAAGCAAATTAGTCTCACAGATTTTTATTCTCTGTGATACACTTATTGCACCTCAAACTAATGAAAGCCCTGATGAAGATCTATTGAAACAGATTGAAGCATTGCAGTGTAAAATTTACTTCATTTATGAACTTGTTTTTCAATTTTTTCATAATATCATATATATATATATATATATATATATATATATATAATATATACACAGGTGGACAATATCAAGTGTTTCTTTGAAATGAAATCATATGCCATGCAAATAACTTTAAATTTACATTAAAGAAAACTTTTAAAACACATTTACATACCCATATATACACACATACGAAACCCTGACAATCAAAACATAAAATAAATAAAATTAGAACATGCATATTCACAAGTTAAAAAAAATCAAATTTAAAAACTGCGACATCACAAACATGAGAAAACATTATGTGAGCTGGCATATTTAACAAACGTGAAAGGAGGGATTTGAAAAAAGTGAAAAAAAAAAAAAAATCAGTGAAACGGGAAGACCATACCAATAAGACGGGTGTCTTCAAAAGTAAAATTCAAACTGATGAGGTAAAGAAATGCCTAAATAAATTTATATCTATACAAGGTATCCATTTCTTCATTTATATTATATATATAATATATATATATATATATATAATGTTTGAGCATTCAAAAGCACTTGGTGACTGTCAGTTTTTCATCTCTGCAATCATCAGACCAAGAAGCTCCTATGTGATGGGTATCCCTTTATATTTATCTTTATCTATATTAGTCATTGACTCTGTTCAGACTTAGATGTATATATGCTCTATCACTGATACTGACCACTCGTTCTTTATAACTATACCAAACTATATAGTTTTATCATTATTGATACATATATATAGTATCCAATTGGCGCTTTAACCTTTCTGTTGCAGTGGCATTCGTCAATTATCGAAAAGTGCTCAATATATTAAAAACATAGAGCAATAATAATAATATTAATAATAGTAGTAGAGGAAAATAGTTAAGGGTCTACCATGCTTTCAAGCCTAATGATTTCATCAGGACCTTACCCTATACTTCACGAAGTTGATGTAATTCCTTAGTTAAACTGACTACTACTATTACTAATATTATTAAATATATATATATATGTGTGTGTGTGTGGTGTGTGTTAGAGTAACAGAAAAATGAAGTCAATGGCACTTAGTAACTGATAATTTCTCATTTATGTGATTTTTAAATCAATAGTTTAATAGCAAAGTGAAATACAAACCTCCTCCAGGATTTGAACTGTGATTGCTGATTCCATTTTCTACTACTATATTGTCACTTCCAAATACAATATTGACTTTTTGGTAGGATGAGTCTTAAAAAATTTGAGATTTAATTTCTCTCTCTAATTTGTAAGATACATATATATATATATATATATATATATATATATATATATATACATGCAAAAATATAATTCTGTACTCTATCTATTAAAGTAAGTACCATGAATAATGATTTTGCTTTTAATGAGATGTAGGATTTGGGTTTGAGTCTCATTGGAGGCTATTTTTGTAAAATTATTTGAATTCTTTAATGAAACTTTAGAAAATAAGTTGATTTTACATTTAAATATGTAGCCCTATTGGCTGAGTCTTTAGAATACCCTGATTGTACCTCTGCAGAGGCGTAACACCTTACCCCTGCATTAGGGCCACTTGTTGGCCATAGGTGGTGACCCGCGATGCTTAAGGGTGGAATCCTGGTGGCTGAGCAGTCCATGACATGTAACACTCTACTTTAGCCTGTACTTAGGCTAGACAGGCAGTAGGAGAGGCCTCTTCCAATTAATCGGCTGGTCATGCCAGTCCTAGAACCTATATGATTGTCCACACCCTATTGCCCTTATGGCAAAGCTCCCAACGATTCATATATGTGCTAGAAGGTCTTGACTGAGTGTCTTAATGTTCTGGATATTGATGTTAAACTCTCTGATGGTGAAGTTCCAATTCTCTGAGAAATGTGGAGTACCCCTTCATTAACATTGTTCCCAGGTCCAATCTGACTCAGAGTGGTAGTACCTGTTAGTGTCCCATCTATGGATTAAATAGAAAAAAATGTGTTTAAAAAAAAAAAAAAACTGTACTCATGAAGAATGAATGAAACAAAATGTTTTCGGCATAAAATAACCCAACAAGGGTTGACATGCCATAAAATCCAATCAAACAACCAACCTTCCTAGTCATGTTACTTACCTTAACAAACTGAGGCTATTTAAATATTCAGTGTGGTTAAAAAAATAAAGTTGAAGAAAACTTGTAAAGATAAAATTTAATGATAATAATGATGTCATTAATTTTGTTTTGAAAATTCCTTTTATTTTCTGTAAATTTTATTAACGTCAGTCAATTTAGTAGAATACGTACCAGTCAAACAACTCCTCTTCTATTAAAGGGAAATGAACCTTCATGACTTCATAATTGTAAATAAAACATACCTGATTTTTTTTTTTTTTTTTCATCAGTGCTGTTAGACTACCTGAATAGCAATCCTCACCTGACCAAGTAAACTTTCGTGTGAGCCTGTTTGACAAAAAAAGAAAAAGAAAAAAAAAAAAAATGTACAAAGTAGATGCACATACTTTAGCTAATTTCTCCTCTGTTGTATGCATTTGTAGCGACATTATTTTTCATGTTTTAAAAGAACGACCAACAAACAGCCTGGTAGGTGGTAATTTTTCTTCCGTTAAGGGATTATCTGTAACACACTGTGCTAGTCCCTTTTTGTTAATACTATGTATATATATATATATATTATATATATATATATATATATATATATATATATATATATATATATATATAGTATCCAATTGCTGGTTGAACTTTTCAGTTGCAGTAGCATTAGTAAATTATCCAAAAGGGTTCAATATATTAAAAGCATAGAGCAATAATAATATTAGTAGTGGTAGTAGAGAAAATAGTTAAGGGTCTACCATGGTTTCAATCCAAATGATATCATCAGGACTCTACTCTATACTTAACTAAGTTGATGTAATTTCTTAGTTCATTTGGGTTGAACTTTTATTATCAATATATATATATATATATATATATATATAGTATTGGACAAAAAAAATGAAAAACAACCTTTTCTTTTCTTTTTTTAATTGCCAAAACTTTTAATGAAACTTCAATCACTTAGACACATATAGGAAGTGATTATTTTCCTTGATTACTGTTGTCAAAGAAATGAAACTGGGTTATTTAACATATTAAATGATTGTTGGCAACAATTATCACATGAACTTAGTCAATCACTTTTTGAAGGCATCACCAGACACTTGATGCTAATGGATGGACCTTACCAAATATTAAGGGGTTATAAATTGTCTTAACTTGTCATAAATTGTCATCATTTGTCTTAAAATGCATCATTGTAAATCCACAGCATGCAGGAGGAACGCTGCATATTGTTTTGATATTTTAACCATCGCTTTAAATATTTGTTTTTAATTGTTGAGTCGCCATCTATCTTTTGTATATAAAAACTAGTCGTAGGCAAACTAGTCTATTGATTTGTAATCCCCCTACAAAAATCAAGATTGAATCTGATTCCCAAATCTTAATTACCAGTTATTTTGTAGAGATTGTTAATTTTTTAGTTGACTTGTGATAATGAGTTGCACTTGCTCCATTATATTATGATTAAATTAAGTCATTAGAGTGTAAATTAAAAGCAAATGAATCTTGCATGTAAATTAAGGAAATATTCTTAAAGAAAAAAGAGAAATGATTGTAGAGGAATTATTTTGTTAGATTGTTATGATTTCAATGGTTCCAAAATTCTACCAACAAAATATAAATAAACAAAAACAGAATAACCGAGAAAGAACTTTGTAAATGAACTTCGCTGAACTGCTTAAATCTATGCTATGTTTAGATGGAAAGGGAGTGTATTGAATTTCTTTGAACATTTTAAAGTTTATTTTCAATTTCTAAAAACATCATGGTTTACTTTCACTATAACCTTTCATGATTGGTAGTGTGTGTGTGTGTGTATCTGTCTGTGTCTCTTTCTTTCTTCTCTCTCTCTCCCCCCATATATATATATATATATATATATATATATATATATATATAAACAGACTTGCATTATATATTATATAGTGAAAAAGGAAAATATAGTGCTTGATTACAAATTATTGAATATATCATTTAATCAGTAAAAATCAAAAACTAATTTTGTACTTTATCTTTTATAAACATATTAAATGTATGTTGTGATTTTAATGCTTAATGACATGTACAAACAAAATCAGACATGACTCCTTTTATATTATATATATATATATATATATATATATATAATATATATATATATATATGCTACTAGGTGTATAAATGGGTAGGTGTGCTCCTGTAGCATTTGTTTGTTTCACCAAATTTATCAATAGAATAAAAATATTTCCTGTATAAAAATGATTAATTTTAAAACCAATCCTTTTTTTTTTTTTTTTTTTTTTTTTTTTTTTTAATAAATTGGCTAATTTTATTCTCATTATAATAATAAAAAAAATGAAAGAAATTCAACTTCTGTGCTTCAATTTTTTTCCTTCTAAAACATCATTCCTGATGTTAAATTTTAAAAAATGGTGATTTGTCCTTCAAATCTTTCATTAACTTCTCTTAAATTATTTGCCCTTATGGCAAACCCCAACCCTTTTTTATCATATATGTGCTAGAAGGTGGTGGCTAGGGTTTTAGTGTCTTGGGTATGATGTTAAACTATCTTATGGTGAAGTTGCAATTCTGGAGCCCTGGGGGATGTGGAGTACCCTCCATCACTATTATTCTGAGGTCCACTCTGATTCGGAGAGGTAGTACCTGTTAGGGTCCCATCTATGGGTTAATAAATAAAGTGAGTTTTAAAAAAATGTTTTAAAAAATTGAATTCCTACCATGAATGAATAAAAGAAAACATTTTGCATAAAATAACCAAACAAGGTTTTACATGCCGTAAAATCCAACAAAACTAATTTCTTCACCACTCATAAAAGAGATGGGTGGGGAGGATATATTTGAATTAAAAGAATTTCATATTAGAAAAATCCTGATAGTTTTACTTGGAATTAAAAGAAGAAAAAAAAAAGATTTTTGATCTGACCCAGAATGTGATTCTATCTTCGCATATCTTTAGCTAATAAGTGACAAATACTATGACAGTCATTCTCTTTCTAACCATACCTAACATTTGAAGTAAACCCACAAAAAACTCTCACAATGTTGTATTGTGTTCAGAACAACAAAGACACTATTATTTCTCAAGTGTAATACTTTCTATTTATTTTTTATTGATGCCAACAAAGAATAAGTAAAATTTTTAATATGAAAAACCATTTTGTTCCATTTATCTTGATTTTCTCTTGACACGGTTCAGTGAATATGACCAATAAATTGGATTTGAAGTTCATATTAAAATTTTATGAAATTTAAATGTTTTCAATGTCTTGAAAGTTGTTCTCTGTCATTTATGCCTGTTTTTATATAAAATACAATGTGATAGATATTTATATATACTAGCTAATATATGCACCCTCCGGGTGCAAGTATTTAAGTTTTAATATAATAAAATATCATATTAAATTAGAAAGGCTAATGAAACTGAATAAAAATGCAGATAAAAAGATTTTGAA
Source organism: Doryteuthis pealeii (assembly GCA_023376005.1). NCBI lineage: Eukaryota > Metazoa > Mollusca > Cephalopoda > Myopsida > Loliginidae > Doryteuthis > Doryteuthis pealeii. The sequence continues at coordinate 65,458,352 of CM042150.1, read as the reverse complement.
CGGAGGGGGTAATGATTGAAAAAAGAACAACTTTGAAACCAACTCTTCCATCATTTTTCAATTGGTAAATTTTCCTAATTTAACTATTTAGTTAGAATAGGAAGTAAATAATAATATTACAGTTTAACGGATATCTTTTGAGTTTTTCCAGAAAATTTTGCTCATATTTATTAAAATAAAACCAAACAATTAGAAATCAATAATACTAAGCAAATATTTATTCAAATCAAATTTTTAAGATCAATATGCAAATTAGCCTTTCCCTCTGTAACCGCTATTTTGTTGTATATATAAATACAACTGCATGTTATTAGTATGTAGAGATGGTCAATATCTTAATGATGTAAGATGATTTTGTTAATAATTGAGGTTTAAATAAAAATAAAATACGGAGAATGTGATGTAAATAACAAAGGAATAGTGACTTGTATAGTAATATAGTTTCGGTTATCTCCATTATAATAATATATATATATGGCATTGCAGTCTCGAAAGACTCTTGTGCCCCTTAAGTTACAGCACCTCCTGTGACTGTGAAGTCCAATGTTCAAAAAAAAAAAAAAAATGTTGCATGTGAAGGCTGTCCCTGCAGATGTTGATGTGCCACTACTTTGTTGCCACCACTTTTTTCTGGACCTCTTATGTGTTATGCAATATGGTCTCTGCAGAGTCATGAGAAATTTTCTTTGTAATAATGATAATGAAATTATTGCATACAGTGCTCAGGTGCACCACAACTCATTAAAGGCTTATGTATAATAGATAGAATAATGTACTAATGTCAAGAAAATGAATAGCGTACAATCATAATATACATGTATGTATGTATGTGTATGAGGGGGGGGATATCAGGTATAGTGTTACCAAATTACAGGAAGTATGGAGGTTTTGACAGATGCATTACTTGATAGCAATTGAATAATGATAAAAATGATAATCAGAATACATTGTCTGAAATACGTTCACCCCCACCCCCTACCAAAAATGCAAAAGTAATAGGAATCTTGCTGTGAAGTCGCACATCCTCCATGCTCTTGCCAGAATGCATGTCAACCCCTAGCAATTATATGATTGTCCAGACTTTTGCCCTTGTGGTACCCCTCCCCCAACCTTTTTGCCCTTAGGGCAAATCCCCAATCCTTTTTATCATATATGTGCTTGAAGGCAGTGACTGAGGGTCTTAGTGTCTGGGTATGACTTTGAACTGCATTTAATAAGGAAGTTCCAGTTCTTGAGTTCTGAGGAGTGTGGAGTACCCCTTCATCATCATTACTCCCAGGTCCACCCTGACCCAGAGTGGTATTATCTTTTAGGGTTAGCTATGGGTTAAATAGAAAAAAAATGAGTTTTGAAAAGTGTTTAAAACATTTTAAAAGAATTTTCAATACCCATCAAGAATAAGACAATATATTTGGCATAAAATAACCCAACAAGGGTTGACATGCCATAAAATCCAACCAACCAACTAATGCTTTTTGGGGAAAGGCATGAATTCACTTTACTCCATGAATGTCAGACTGACTGTAAAGGAAAAGGGCACCTATTTTTCTCTGTGATTTGAATTTTTTTTCCCCGTCTTTTCATCCCTTTGGTCATTGAGTGAATAATAATAATTTTTCAAATGTTTACAATTCCCATCCAACACAAAAGGAGAACTGAAATGAAACATTTTAACAAAAAACAAGATTTTTTTTTGTATTCTGGGTGTGGTGTGTTAGGGGAGCAATCATTGCATACTTCCTATATCAATTTGATACTGTTGCTGTTGTGAGTTTTTGTGTTGGTATCTTCTAACCTATCTCTACAAAATGATCCAATTCTAAGGTAATTTTATTTGTTGAACCTAGTTTAATCTAGTTTCAGTTTTGTTTAATCTTTGTTTATTGGTCATTAAGCATTTAATAACTTTGGATGTGCTCAAGGTGTAATAGTTATCATACTAGGAAATGGACCCGTTGATCTGAGTTCAATCACTGGAAAAGGCTGTTTGTATTTCACATAGTGCTAATATCCTTGGGAAAGGTTATGACTCCAACTATTCTCTCTCCAGTTATGGGTAAATAGTAGTGAAGACTGGACTCTTTCATCTTCGTATGGCAACCAGTCTAGGAGTTCAAACTAGTTGTACTCAAAAAATAAAAAAAAAAAAAAACCCAGGAACATTATACAAGAAAAACAAAGTGGTTTTTACAGTTTTTTCTTTCCTTCTAAAATTATTTGTTCTTTCATTCCTTGTATCAATCTGCTTTCTTAACACTTGATCAAAGAATAGGTATTTACCCAACCCATTCACTGCCACAGGTAGGATGTGACACATGGCCACAAAGAATAGATGCCAACTGAATTTCTCATTGACATTTTATCCATTTTTGGTTGAGGCATGTGGTGTAATGGTTATCATAGGAAATGGACTTGGCAATCCAAGTTCAAATCCTGGATGAGGCTGTTTGCATTTCACATGGCACTAATACCCTTGGGAAAGGTATGAACTATTCTCTCTCCAGCTATGGGTAGATAGTAGAGCAGACTGAACTCTTCAACCTTGGTTAGCCAACCAGTCAGTATAGGAAAAAGAAAACATTGAATTCAAACCTGTTAAACTCAGCTTAAGAAATTAACCTTGTATCACATCCTATTTGTGTGGAGGGGATTGGTAAATATGTGTCTATCCACTTTTGCTACCCACAATATTTTGCTTTCTCTTCATTCATTATTATTTGGGTAGGGCAGGGTTGCATCCATTATAATTTTGGGTAGGGCAGGGTTGCATCCATTACAATTTTGGGTAGGGCCAAAGTTGCATCCATTATATTAAGTGATTTTTTTTTTCTCCTTCATTCAAACCACAGAATTGTCAAGCAAAAACTTTAAAAAAAAAAAAAAAAAAAAAAAGGCAAAACATGCAATTTATTCCGTCTTTAATTGTATAATGATTATCTTCCCTTACTTGCTGCGGTTTGCCATTAGGCGGTGTTGACCAAAATATATCCCTTGAAAATCAAACTCTCTTTCTCCTTGAATCTCTAGGCTTCAGAATGACACATGAGTTGTGTTACTGTTCATTTGGACTGAGGGGGGGGGGTAGGGAGCTAACCCCCGGCTATAGGCAATATGTGCACCTGTTCACAGGCCTTTTATCCTTTGTGCACCTGTCGTTCCCATTTATCCACGTACCTGTTATCTGAGGCATTTGTTAACTGACACTTTCTCACCTATGTGATTTTCTAACCAAGTTCTTGGTTCGAAAATCACATAGGTGAGAAACTATCAGTTACAAAGTCCCGTTGATTTCATGTCGATGCTACTTTTATATCAATTTTATTGAGCACTCTTTACTTATAAGTATATCCAGACTATGTTGTTAATATATTAATATTAATTGACCTTTTGTCAGTTGGAAGATTGTGTTGCAAAAATGCTCCATTAATCATTCTTGATAACATAACATTAAAAAAGTGTATGGGAGGGGTAATTGGGTTATTTCCTATAAGTCTAACATAAACAAAGGGGAACCACTCTTGACTGATAAATTATTTATTTATTGATTGGTCTACTAACTAAAAAGAAGGCGGGGTGAAGGTTTAGGGTTTGTTTAATGGGAAAATAAATAATTTATCAGTCAAGAATGGTTCCCCTTTGTTTATGTTAAACTTATAGGAAATAACCAGTAATTGTTTTATATAGGTTTAGGATTTTGGTTGTTTTTTTTATGTGTGTTTGTTGGTTGTTGCTAATTTCTTTTCTTAAACCTCAAATATTACATAGGTTTTCTTTCTTGTGGATTATCAGGCTGAAAAGGAATTAAAAGAAGAGACAAAGATGAAACCTATTCCTAGGTTTATAGTTATTTCTTAGAGAGGAGATTTTCTCCTGAACCAGTCAATAACATGTGTTCCCAGGTTTGTGTTTGGAATGGCTGAGGGTTCTTCTTCACACCAGGAAGTGGGGTCTGTGGGGATTAAAATAAAATTTTAAAATTTAACAAACTCCCATGAGCCTTCACTGGAAGAACCCTCCACGCATGTGTGAAAAAAAAAGGACCCACTTCCGACCCCCAAGAGAATTTCACGACCATCGAGTTGAGGCCTTAACTGTGTCTAGACGCTACTACTACTAGCCAGGGAGATATTTCCTTGCCATGTGGTGGCTATGACCAGTGAATAAAGCCAAAGCCATAAAACCACCTACTGTCTGTCTCTTTCTTTTCGTTCCTTGAATTCCTTCCTTTTCAGTGTGACCACCAAGTAAGATGGGGTTAAAAGCAAACCCTAGGAACACACACTAAGAATAAACACATCCACCTTTAAACCATAAAACATTAAACCTCTTCCTACCCCATAGGCCCTTGTCTTTGCGCATGTGCAGAGGGTTCTTCCTGTCTGAGGTATTAAGATTTACATTGTTTTCTTGTTTTAATTATTGTTTTTCACCAATGATGTAAATAATCTTTTTCTTAGATATGGCTTATGTATTTCTTTATCACTCATCTCCTAAATATGATGATGATGATGATTTACTGTATTCTACCGCTGTCATAGTGTTATATACTGGGGTTTTCACTAACCCAAATCAGTATAACGTTATATACCTTTCTTACTTCTTACTCTGGTTGTATTCTTTTCTGGCCGGCTTTGCTATTCTGATCGTCTATCTTCTAACATCTTGGTCTGGTTTATCTTCTAAGGTCTCGTCTGGTCTTCTATTGAGGATTCCGGGTCTGGTTTCTGTTGGGGATCACTCCTTATCAGAAGCCCTGTGTCATTGTTAGTTTTTAGGTAATAAACACAAGACTTTGATTTACGTTGATGTTACTTTATTCCAAATCCCCAACCCAGACAATCTGCGCAGATGAGGCTTACATGTTGCTAGCTCGGCTTCTAAGTTCTAACTGACTTAAACTGACTATATCGTTAAACCGGAAGAGGGCCTTCTATGGGGTTCCGGTTCTCACGATCCATCCCCGCAAGGCAAGGTCAGAGTGAGGTCAAGCGCTGTCGCTCACTCTCAAGGCCATCAGCTGTACTAATCGCCATAATGATTTCTGCAATACCTTATAAAAGCATTAGGATCCAATAATTATGTAACAATAGTTTGGAACATCCTACAGCAGCATTCAGTCCTTCCTCATTTGAAGCCACTCCTTTCCTTTGTGAGGTCCTTAGCTCCCTCAGTCGCCTAACAGATCTTATGGCTCCCAGTCTTGCATTTTGGAGATCAGTCTATACCTTACCAAGCAAATTTGGGCAGTTGCAGCCCCTTTGTGCTTGGTGTCCTGGATATGACATCAAACTGCATCTAATGGTGAAGTTTCAGTTCCAGAGCTCTGGAGTGTGTGGAGTACACCTTCATCGCCATTACTCCCAGGTCCACCCTGACTCAGAGTGGTAGTACCTGTTAGGGTCCCATCTATGGGTTAAATAGAAAAATTGAGTTTAAAAAAAGAATTTTCAATACCCAACAAGAATGAATGAAACAAAATGTATTTGGCATAAAATAACCCAAGAAGGGTTGACCTGCTGTAAAATCCAACCAACCATACTAAACCTTCGTGCTCTATAATTTTTTTTTAACTCTATTAAAGTAAATTCCATGGATTTTTGTTTTAGGTATTTCTTTGGTCATCCATAGCACATGACCGAACATGGCCTACCATAGTTGTGCCACTTTTTTTGATTGTGGAATAGCATTGCACATCTGTTTGGCAATCAATGTCCAGTGATTGTTCTCGGATGTTTGTGGTTCCAGGCATCAAGCATATCCATAGCTGCACCTTTGGAGCTGCCCAGCTGTTGCAATTGTATATCATCAAAGACGCACACATATTGCATCATATAGGCGTTAGTCTTGAGGAATCTTTGATCTACAGATCCATATCATCCAGAAAACTGCCTCTCAGACAATGTGTCACTATGTCAAAACATACATTTTTAAATGGTTTTTATTATTTCTGCTTTGTAGAATAACATAATTTAAAATCTGTACATTTACACATTAATTGATAATTATGATCTTCTAAATATTATTTTGTTTTTGATAAACAACTAGAAGCAGCTACCCTGCATCACCTGTAGAAAGAGGCAAAAAAGTTAGTCTAGCAGATCCATTATTACTGAATCATGAGTTAGATCCTTGCAGGATGCCCCATTAAAATCCCTATGTAAAAAAAGACTTTGCATTAATCCAGCCTGGTGGGGCATCAGAAAATTAGTGCAAAAGACACTCTGAAAAGGAAGATTAATGTCTCCTATTTAAAATATTAAATACACAAAAAAAATCCATGCTGTTACTATTTAAATTTTATTATTTAATTATCTTCACAAATATAAATCAAATCTTCATTATTTTTTGCACAAACAAGAACCAATGATATTTAATGTGTGTATATGTGTGTGTGTGTATATATATATATATATATATATATTTACTTTGTCATTAATTGTTTTCATAGTTTAATCCACACATACATGCATACCAACTGCCCTTTATATATGTATAGATGTAAATTCCCTTATTTAATTTTGTTCATGTTTTCCTTAGGTATAAGTTTTGGTTTTAAAGTAGAAAACAGAGTTTAACATAAGGATGAAATGCTATCAAGAAAATCTTATTTAACTGTACAAAGGCTGAATCAATAAGTCCATCACCTAATATATATATATATATATATATATGCCTCTGCGTGAGTAGGATGAAGTTCTTGTCTCTCTTAGTCTTGATCATTGCTTTCGCCAAATTGTTTAAATGGCATCCAGTGTCCACACAATGATGATAAATCTAAGTTTTTGCTAGCCAGTCAACATGGCTGTGTTTCTGTTGTTGAAAATAAAGAACAGTTATGTTTTTTTTCTTCAAGTGTACATGAATAATGGCTACCATTAAATTTATTGTTCATTCTATTTCTATACTTCAAAAATGTTTTTATTGTAATTATAATCATTTTTGCAATTAATTCAATCCTAATAATTCCAAATAAGGTCAAATATTTTGAGCATGAAAATTCTTTGTCATTTTTTTTTTTTTTTCTTCTAAGAATTTTTCATCTGAAAAGAACATTTGTACATAGGGAAATAGATTAACAAAATTGAGAAAAAAAAAATTTCTATTGTTTATTAAAAACAAAATATTTAGAAAATCATAATTATCTGTATATTAATACTCATGTTCTTTAATTGTACAAAGGTTATCATCTTGCTACACCCTCTGGTTAAAAATGAGACCATCTAAATCATTCAAGATGAAATGCAAAAGTTTAATCCTGATTATCTGGTGTTGCTTATCCACCCAATTCTTATTTCTTATGCTAAAATAATGGACAATTCCGTTTTGTTTTGTTTTTTTAATTTTCAATTATTAAAATTTTGTGTCTATTTTTCTTTTTCTTGTAGATTCAATTTGTTCAATGAGATCCAAGCTAAGTATTTCCTCATCATCAAGAAAAAGTTCCTTGGACCAAAGTTCTGCTGCTGCTTTGTCCCAAGAGAAAATGGAGGAAGATTCTTCAGTCAAAAAAGATTTTCATATTCAGAATTTGAGCCGAAAAATGACAAAAACAAAAGATGGTGTCTCGGATGTAGCTGAAGAATTATTACAATCTGCGGATGAGGTAGGCATACTAACTCTTTTTTTTTTTTTTTAATTAATCTTTACAATATATGTTTTCATTCTCACCAGATACCTCACATCTTGTGTGACCTTGTGTCAAACTAAGCTAAGTTTGCTGAATATTAATTAAACTTGTAAAGTCTTTTCTGTTTATTTGTCTTTATTTTTGAGATGAGGCTTGATGTGAATAATTTTGATGTTTCGAACTGTTGTCCTCGTCTTTATTGCGGTATGTATAAACACAAGGTTTCGATTGTTGTATCCTCCGGCCTTCCTCAGGTGTTCTCTGTGTATAGTAATAACCCAACTTGATCAACACTCAAACTTTTAAAAATGATTTCCCAGTTTGAGTCATTACTATATTTGGATACACAGAGGAAGGATGGAGGATACAGCAGCTGAAACATTGTTTATACAAACCACAATAAAGATAAGAACAACAGTTTGAAATATTAAAATTATCCTTTCCATTTGTTACAGTTTGTAATACAGTGGAACCTTGGTTCTCGAATGACACTGAAGTCGAACAATTCAGTTTGAACTAAAAATTTGAGTAAAAAAGGCCTCAGTTGTCCTACAAATTTTCGGACTTCAAACACAAGTTGAGCCAATGAAAACGGAATTCACGCAAATGACTGCTGTGGCAAACTGAAGACGGCTGAATGGCTTGTCAAATCTACTCAAGCAGCATCAGTTAGCGTCAGTCGCTATCTTGAATGAGTGTATGATATTTTTAGTGCAAATTCTTCACTTCGTTTGTGTCTCTATTTTATGGCTACTTTAACCCTTATTCATGGATCCTAAGAAAGGCAGCAGGGATATTATCAGAAAAGGAAAGAGGAAAGTTGTGAGAGCAAAGACAGAATTGAAGAAGATAATTCCCAAGTTTGAGAATGGTATTTGAGTCTCTGATCTTGCAACCCAATATGGCATGGCAAAATCGACAATTGTGACTTTTCTGAAGAATAAAGATGCAATAAAGGTAGTGGATGTTGCAAATTGAGTGACAAGTGTTATTAGCAATCAAAAGCCACAGATAATGGACAAGAATGTATAAATCCACTTTACACTATTTCTTATGGGAAATATTGTTTCAGTTTTTGAACAAATTGGTTCTCAAACACATTTTGAATGAATTTTCTTCAAGAACTGATGTTCCACTGTAATTTTAGTAAAAATTTATTTGTCTTTCAATTTCTACTGAATAACACTTGGGAGACACAATGATAATTTTGCTACAAGTAATCAATTCTTATTGTTTGGAAGTTTCTAGTTTTAACTTTATCAATTTTAATTTTACATTCTTGATATGTTTTTTTTTTCTTTTCTGTATTAAATAAACTTTGCTTATCTCCCCTGGAAGCATTTACAATTAATGTTCTGAGAATAAATTTGAAAGGAGGGGGGGGGCTAGAAATAAAGTTTTAATGATTGTCACAGTGGCCTACAGTCATTGTCAAATGAAAATTTTTAATTAAATTCTCATAGCTTATTTGCTAAATGAATGCAAATTCTTAATTATTATTACACCTTACATGGTGTAATGGTTTTCTAGCTAGATTAGCAGACCATTGCGAGTGAGTTTAATTCTCACTGGGTGTCCATACCTAGGCCAAAATTTGTAGATAAACACTATTTATGATTCCTTGGGTATCTCCCAACGAGAAATGGTTTGTAAACTCCTCTTATAAGCCATTTACTAGTGAAGAGAGTTCAACCACTTAATTGATTAATTTTAAAGGCATGTCAACCCATCTAGGGTTATTTTAGAGGTTTATAAGTTTTTGGTGCAGTTATTCCTGAAGAGTTTTTTTTTTACAAGTAGGACAACTATTGTTTTACAAGGATGGTTTGGGCATTAGATAACCTATTTTGTAACTTAATAATAATTGTGAAATTTACATTCATGTTTACCCCTGTTATTATAATTTCTTAAAGGAGGTTCTAATTATAGAGTATTTCCCTTTATCTATTTGCAATTAGGATATAAATTCTGTAAATTAGATGAGACTTGATATCAAACTTATTAGCCACCAAAGGCGGCCTTTAAGGAAGAATTTTGTAAAATATTCTTATAAAATTTAGTTCTTGGTGATGGAATAAATTAAACCCATATAATTTAGTTAGGTTTTAGCTCTTCAGTTTTGCACAGCAACTACAATCGTTGTATGAAGAAAGGTAGTGTACAATGCCGAAAAGGTGGTGATTCTTAACTAAATAGAATTGAAAAGGGGAGTTAACTCCCTTGAACCTTTGTTTTTTCTTCCATTTTAACATTTTTTATAACTTTTATCTAAATTAGAATGGATAACTTAATCTGTTGAATCCAGCATTTTTCATTTGTAGATATTTATTATAAGTTTATTTTTTGCTTTTAAAAAAATATAGTTTTCTTTTATATATTTGCTTTTTAAAGAATATAGTTTATAGGCTTTTAATGAAACCTCTAAGATCAACAGAGGCAAAATATTAATTGAAAATAACTGTGTTGATTATTCACTTTTTTCTATAATTTTTCTTCACATTTTGTCGGATTTTTCCTATTCTGCTATTTTCTTCATAGTTTTCTTTATATATGTGATGTTGTAATTTATGTAACCAAAAACACAAAAAAAAGGAGTAGGTATTTACCCAACCCATTCACCATGGGAAGGATGTGACACAAAGTTGCAAATATGAGGCATCCAGTGAAAATTGAACTCACTATTGAGTAGTAAGAAATCTGGAAGACTAACTTGCTAACCATTACACCCTTATGGGATGCCCGAAAAAGAAAAAAAAGTATTATAATAATAAAATTGAATTTTTAACTTTGTTTTTTTAGATGTCATTAATCCAGCAACATCTGGATTTTATGGATCACACATTAAATAAACTGGAGATTAATATCAATCAGGATCTTTCAAAGGAAACGAATAATGATCAAGATTCGTTAAATAATAATGATGGTTCTCAGATTGATGATTTATTTGCACAACAGGTGTTAGCAGAATATCATGTCCAGGTAAGGTAGAAAATTATTTTCTTTTTTATTTATCAATAAATATCCATTTTGGAAAATTTTTTTTTTTTTTTAAGACAAACTTTACCTTTCATTTGTAAACTGTTAAAATATTTCTGTCTATTGTAATTTTCAAAAATACTTTTATTATTTACATTTCATAAAGATTATAATTTTATTTCCTCTTGTTATTCTCTTTCAATTATAAGAATACCGTTTCATCTTTGGTAAAATTTAATATCTTAAGATTTTAATTTCCTTTTACTTTATCCAGGTAAATATAAGGAGAGTTGAAAATTTTATTTTATAGAAATTTGAATAATTTGTTTGTCTGTATTTATGAGATTAGGCTTGATAATTTATATTGTATTAATTTTATGGGCTGTTGTCCTCATCTTTATTGTTTTTTAAAAAAATGTGCCAGAGGGTACATCAGCCAAAATGTGTGTATATAACAAAGATGAGGACAATAGTACAAAAAATCTAAAAAATACAAATTTATTTGTTTTTAGATGTTAACTTTTTCTTTTATTTTTTTTGTTTTATTTTATTTTATTTTTTTTCCAATCATAATGAAAATTGATTTTTTTTTTTCTGAAAGCTTCTTTTTTTTTTATTATGCGCAGTTTGTAAAAATTTGTATTTGAATAATTTGTGAAATTAATTTTGTTAATTGCTATTTTTAATTGGCTTTTGCTTTTTTTTTTTGCTTTTTTTTTTTTTTACTAATTTTTAATATTACTAACCAACTTTGATACTAATTTTATTTTCAAAACTAAACATTCTGTATTAGTTATATATCTGGAGTTAGGTCAACATTTAACTCCCAATGAGTGTGAACCCTCCACCATGGGCAGGATATGACACATGGTCAATTTTTGAGTGAGGTCAAGTTTGAATTTGAGAGATTTCCTTTTCCTAGACTGGTTGCCTAATGAAACCTAAAGAACCATTCTGTCCTATTATTTACCATAGCTGGGGGAGGGTGAAGAACAGATGGATTCATGTCTTTTCCAAGGGTATTAGGACAAATTGAAATGCAAACAACCTCATCCAGTTTTAGTGTGAGGAAAAGAGGATGGGGGGTAGGAATTGAGGGTGGAATGAAAATGTGTGTGTGTGTGTGAATAGTGAGGCTTTAAAAGTGGACAGGGGAGATTTTAAAATTGGATGTGTGTGTGTGTGTGTGTGCACACACATATATATATATATATATATATATATATATATATATACAACCCCTCTGCACAAACAGGATATGACACAAGGTCAATTTCTTAAGCAGACTTTAACAGGTTTGAATTCAGAGTTTTCCTTCTCCTAGACTGGTTACCTAGCCAAGGTTAAAGAGCCCAGTCTACCCTACTATTAGCACTATGTTAAATGTAAACAGCCTCGTCCAGGGAACTCTGGTCAACAAGTCCATTTCCTATTACTCTAACTATTACACCTCGTGCTGTATAGGGATGATATTTGTATTTTATCCTTTCTCTGCGTGTGTTTTATAATGTTGTAACTGTATATATTTGTGTGTGTGTACATGTATGTGCTTAAATATGAATGACCTTTTGCATATTGAAAAATTTGCATGAATTTTTTTTAGTATAAAAAGGTTACTAATAAATACATTAAAGAATTGAGAAAAATGTAACTGCATATAAAAAAATGAATAATAGTTTAAAATGGGAATTTACTTTTCAATCATCCTGTATATTACATTTTAGTTGGAATCTGTTTCCTGTATATTTTACCATTTAGCTGCTTTATACCCAAAAATGGAAAGAATATTCAGCTTTTTTTGTTCACATAGTTTATATCTGCATCTGATTCTTAGTCTGCAATCACAGAAAGGATCATCCCAAATAAGGAAAAAGTCTCTTCAATAATTAGAAATCTACAAGTTGTTATGCATTTCATAAATGTGTGTGGGTCTCTCTGTTCATTTCTTTAATTTAAATTTTTTTTTAAGTAAATTTAGCATTTTGTTATTTCCACTGGAGCTTTTTGCAGTGGGTGTGCAATTCTCTAAACTCTTGAAGAACAAAGATTTGTTGTTTTGAGGGGGTGACCCATTAAGAGGTTTTTAAAAAAAAAAAAAAAAGAGGACAGATATTAGATTACTTGGGTGAGTTGTTGTCTGGACATAGACTGACCCTTCTTACCAAAATTTCATGTAATTAATTAAAAATAAATGCCTTTCTGGCATCTTAAAAAGTTAATTAACCAGTGATACTAATTTTTCTTCTAATCAGCATTTTTTTTTGCGGGGGGGGTTATAATTGCTTATGGACAGGAATTGCTTTTTACTCATTTACTCAAAAGGGATAAAGTTTCTTTCTGAATTGACATATGTAGATAAAAGCTGTGACATATTCATGATTGTAAAAAAAAAAAAAAAAAATCGTCATTATTATATTTATTTATAATTTGCTCATTACTGCACAAAATCTTGTAATAACAACCGCCATTAGTTTACAATTATATAAACAAGTTGGCTTTACCCTGACATACAATCATGAAGTTTGTAGCCTAATGAAGTAAAACGTTTTTTGTTTTTTTTTGTTTTTGTTTTTTTCGACAACCTCTTTCCTTGTTAAGGCACTTAATTCAATGGCGAATATCAGTAAAAAAAAAAAAAAAAAAAAAATTTATTCAAAATCCAGCTAATAACTACCAGGTTGTGGACTTGTTGAGATATATATATATATATATATATATATATATATATATATATATATATATGTAGAAAAAATGTTTTCTCTCTACCACAGTTTTGGTGTTCAAGGTACACCTTCCTCATGGTTCTTCCAGGAATGTATACCTTGAACACCGAAACTGTGGAAGAGAGAAAAACCTTTTTCTACAACTATAAATGCTCTACATTTTACGAAATATATTGAGCCCTTTTGGTTTAACTACTAATACTTCTACAATGATAATATGGTAGCAACTTTTGATGAATATATATATATATATATATATATATATATATATATACACACACACACACACACACACACCAAACCTCTCTGCATGCACAGGATGCAACACAAGGTCAATTTCTTAAGCAGAGTTTGACAGGTTTGAGTTCAGTTTTCCTTCTCCAATACTGGTTGCCTAACCAAGGTTAAAGAGCCCAGTCTGCCATACTATTTACCTGGTGGGAGAGTAGTTGGATGCATACCTTTCACTAGGGTATTAGTGCTATGTGAAATGCAAACAGCCTCGTTTAGGATTTCAACTTTGGTCGGCAAGTCTATTTCCTACAATTCTAACCACATGCCTCCATATATATATATATATATATATATATATATATATAATGTCAGTATAAATGAATAAGTGATTTAACAGTGATATTTCTTTTGCCTTCCCCTTCTCACTGTATCTATGTATACACACAAAGTAAATACATCAAATGAAGGTCAGCTGAAAAGTTTATATGATGACATCATATTTATTGTTGGTGGCTGAAAACTTATTTTTTTCTAAGAAAATGAAAAATTCTATGAGTTATAGTAGTATAATATGCCTTATTAGAGGTTTTCTGGGTCGTCATCATCATCATCACGCACAATTAGCACGGATATCCATGACAATTTCTCACCAACCTTCCCTATCATTCATCGACCCTGGAAGCTCCTCCATGCAGCAGCCAGCATCCTCACATAGTTGGTCAATATAGGTCCTGGCTGGGCAGCCCACATTGGCGTGCCCATGTGTTGGCTTCCACAGTAGAACGTCGCTTATGAGCTCATCCCTGTTTCTCCAGCAGTGTCCTGCATGCCTAGTCCGTCTTACTCAGATGGTTTGTGAGATGGGGGGAAGGTGGCCATACAGTTGCTTCCTTGTGGTGCTGTCTCCATGACTTGTTCAAGACTGCTTGCAGCATTCTTGTGCAGCTCCCATCAAGCTTAATCTCAAGGCGCTTCGTTAGGGTCCAAGTGGTACAGCCATACAGCAGTACCAATATAACCACTGCCTGGAAGAATCGTCTCTTTAGCTTGTCAGAGAGATCGGATTTCCATATGACTGATAATTTGTTTGTGGCCAATCATGCCTTTCCTATTCATGTATTAACATCACTTTCTGTGGATGAGATATTACTACCTAGGTATGTGAATTGTTCTACTGGCTTACCGTCAAGTGTGGAAATGTCTCCTTTCTTTTTGAACCTCATGAACTCATAATTTTGCAATTATGTCCAACTTTTTTGTGCTATTTTGTACCGAATAATGGTAACTTCCAAATAGTCATTTTATATCTGTTCATTGAAGAGGAAACCAGAAAGGACATAGCCAGAGTCATACAAACAACACATAGCAGTTCCCTAATATATGCAAATCTAATCAGGGATTGGGGGCAATGTTTAAGTACTGGACATGTATGCTGAAAGGTGGGGGGGGGGGGGCTTAAAAATATTGTGATATTGTAAAAAGTACCTGGTACCTTTAAAGGAAGCGGCTTCATACCTGAAATGAGGTAACCCAGCAAGTACATGGTACTAATAGTATTTTTGTAATTTAATCATTGTAGTTCTTTTTGACAGAATAAATAAAATTATTCTAATTAATTATAATTCTGATAACTCCATTACAATCTATTAGATTTCCATATGCCATAGTTGAATGAGCTGTATATCTTTATTAAATTATAAAATGACTTGATTAATTAAGTTAAAAGTTAAAGTTAATAGAAATAATGATATCGTGACATGCATTTAAAAAAAATTGAAATAGTTTATTATAAATTGTTTTAATTTATTATCTAGATACATAAATATATTATTTATATTATATCTACATCTAAAGAATAAATGTTATGCTTAATATAATAGGTACCAGGTACTTTTTCACAATATCACAATTTTTCATTTAGGGAACCCCCTTTTTCGGTATACATGTCCAGTACCTAAAATTCGACCCCCCCCCCTCCCCGATATAACAACTATTATGGCAAAAAATGGTCTAATTTTGTCTTATGCTTTTCAATACCAAGATCAAATGCTTCTTGGTTCAAGATGCTTTGCTTATCTGAACTCCAAATTTGAAGCCACTACTAACATAGGCTTTCTTGTACAATTCACTTAAAAATGTAACAATCCCCCCCCCATTTTTAACCCCCGCCGCCTTAACCCTGGCTTCATCACTGACAATTCATGCTTTCTTTTGCTGCCATCCCCCCCTCACCTGTATTCATTGCTGCTTTTTGGGCTACTAACACTTGCAACAACATTGTGTAATCACCATATTGTGTTACACCCTAGTCAAATAGCAGTCACTATGTATCACAGGAACCCGTAACACGCCACAAGAGTGACTCTGAAAAAGAAGTGACAGAAGAAGAGGAGGAGGAGGTGGTGAAAAAAGATGAAGATGCTGTTACGATAGATGATGAAACGGTTGTTGATGATTTATTTGCGCACAGAGTTCTTGCTGAACACAGAGACCAGGTGAGAAATTTAAAAAAAAAACGGGTCCATTAGCTGGGAATCTTTTAGGTGATGACAATAAATATGGACTTTTCATTTGTTTTGTCCATTGTGGTAATTAGTATTTTTTTTTTTTTTTTTTTTTTTTTTTTTAATTTTATTAATTCTTTTTCCAAACTGGATAAATTTATTTTCCCAGGAAAAAATGGAAGTGAATCCAACAGTATGTAATTTTATAAATTTTAGCTGGTAATCTTTTAGGTGATGGGAATAAATATGGATTTTTTTTTTTTTTTTCATTTTTTTTTTTTTGTTTTTTTTTCATTGTAATTATTGGTATTTTTTTAAATTTGGGGGTTAACTTTTTTTATATTTTTTTCATTTTTGAGTGTTTTTTTTGTTTTGTTTTTTTAAACGGGATATATTTCTTTTCTTTTCTTTCTTTCTTTTTTTGAGGTTTTACAAAAAATTTGCAGACATTATTCAATTACTTAAGTATTGCAAAAGTAAATCCTTATTTATGGTACAGGAATTTGTGTTAGATCACCTGAGACCATTGATACCAGATTTGTACAAGTAAACTGTTTTAATTTTACTTCTAAAATTAAAATCCATTTATTCTTGTCAAACATGATGTATATCAATTATATCTTATTACTTTATATATATATATGTGTGTGTGTGTGTGTATATATATATATATATATATATATATATATATATATATATATATACACGCACACACAATTGACCGGTAAGTTGGGGAGGATTCTATATCCTCTGTATATTTACAATGCATGCCCATGCTGACGCACACCTATAGATTTATGCAAGTATCATTTCAAATCCCTAAGAGAGTTCAATAATATAAGATAATTATGTACAGAGCAATATTTTCACTTTCAATAAGAAAGAAAAACTTGACCATCCATCATTTGGCATTTATGAATTTATTACAGCCAGTAACTTCCTAAATGAGCTAAGTTTCATCAGATAGCCCTTACAAAATAAATGAGAAAATATACTAAAATGAAGAAAAAACAAACAAACAAAAAAAAACAACAGAATATATATGTGTATGTATATGTGTATATATATATATATATATATATATATAAAGGAAAAGTTGACTTACCGGTGAATTTGGTCACGATGGTTAGTAAGTGTAGAATTCAGAGGGGTAAGTCAGCGATATAACAAATACAAAGTGCTCAATACTAAGTAGAGCAAATTTATTATAAAATGGGTACAAGAGATAACCTACTCCAGTTTCACCATAAGGATCTTCAGGGTTAAATCCACTGAATTAATCAAGACACCAATTAATAGCAGTCGATTTTATGTGTGCTGTCCCAGTTGTTACATTTGATATATGAAATTTATATAAAAATGTAATTATTAAAAAGTGTTAACCTTTTAACACAGTTGTGGAGATTGTTTATGCTGATCCTTTCAAGGATTGAACTCACAATCCTTGGCTAACAAATGTTGTTAGACCACCCTGTTCCACCTGATTAGAAGTGGGATCACCATTTTCCATAAAAGCTGCTAGTGGTTTGTTCACAGGGGAAGGAATTCACTTACCCTTCATTGTGAAGTGGGACCAAGGGGTCCAAACCTACATAATCCTAAGTATCCTCAGTGTCTAATCTGTTCCTTTACGGCTGCCATTTGCAATTCTGTCACCACGCATGGGTGGAACAAGCCCTTTTAAGACCATCAGTGATTTTCATGCATGAGCAAGTAGCTCAATAAAAAGCAAGCCACATGATGGGAAGGCAGTGTGGATTTGTAAGCGAGTCGAGTTGGACATTAGATTTGTTGGTTGTCAACTGCTACAAGGATCGCCCCTTGAATCCATGTTGATCCATTTTGCAACTTCAACAGGAAGGATTATCCAAAATATGGACATTTAAAAAAAAATGTTTCTGGGTTTTCTTACTTTGATTTTAGATTCATTTCTATAAAAATGTTTGGGTTTTTTGGGGGGTGGTTTGGTTTTTTGGGGGTTTTTTTATTATGAATGGCACAGATAGAAGAGGTGCTCTAGGCATTTACCCAACCCTTTTGCCACAGTTAGGATGAGACACAGCTTATTGACCATTACACCATGATGAGGAAAAGATAGAAAAAAATTGAAAATTTAGAAAAATTGATAGAAAAGGATCTATAGGTTGCTCACCTAGTTAAAAAAAAAAAATGTTTTGTAGATTTTTCCTTTTTATGACTTAATATCTTTCTTTAGACTTTGTTTGAAGACTGACCAATAGCAATGTAGATAGTCATACAAAGGAAAGGGAAGTAACCATGTAAAACTATAATTGAGAAAAGTAAGTTTTTCTCTAACAGCTCACATTTTGTACTGGAAGCAATTTTTGAAAAACCAAACTGTATTTCCTTGACTATTTTGACTAAAAATGGTAAGTTCAGTGCATTGTAAATTTGTTGCAAGTTAGGAATATAATAGAATTTATCTGTCCTTATTTGTAGAGAGAGAGTTGGTAAAATTAATTCACCTGCTGACCAAATGAAAGGGCAAAGGTCATGAATAAAGTAACAAATAGTGAGCCAGTATCACTGTCCTGATAACACAAATAAAAGTTGAAAAATTCTCTGCAACAATAACAAAACGGAAATTTATTATCAGAGAGGAAATGAAAAAACTGAAAAGAAAATTTCTTTGTGTGAGTGAGAATGTCCTTGTAAAGGAAAGTTTTTGTAGAACAAAAATCTTGTATATAAGCATGTTGTGTGCTGGTGAGTTACTTTGCAAGAATCTTGCTTTGTTCTGTTGTCTGGTCCATTAGTTACATTGATGTCTTGGTAGACTTTGGGTATCTGTATTGTTAGGCTGGCTGTCAACTGCTATGTCTGACCAGGTGTTGTTGTTGTCTGCTGTGGAAAGTTTCATTAGCAGTTTTTATTGTAATCTACTAGTTTCAGACAGACCAAAATTCCAGACTTTTAGTCTTTTATTTCCATTGGTTGGAATATGGGCTTTCTTTACAACTATGTCCATGTGGGTTTGATTTTTCGCTGCAAAAACTCGTGCCTGTGTGTTTGGAATTACTGGAAAATCTAAACTAATAATTGAGTGTATTTAATTAGAAATATTTTAACGTTTAAATCTCATCTTCCTGTTTTAGATTGGTTTGAAAATTTTAGAGATATGAATTTTGATGAAAGATCAGAATATGATTTTAAAAAGTCTTGAATGAATCTCCTTGAGACAAAATGTAGAGTTGAATAGTATTAACAACCCATTCACCACAGGGAGAATGTGACACAAGGACGCAAGTATGGGGCATCCAGCACGTGTTGTATACTCACTCTTAATCTAGTGTATACTTTACACCTGTGGCTGCACACAGGCACACTTGTCTTCTTTACTTAGATACTTATCTTGTTAATTCTTTTAACTTAGCGTGGTCTTCCATCTTAACTTGGGTTGGTATCTATCTCTGGAGGTCTGGGCTGGTATCTTGGATTTCTCAGCTGGATGGTCTGGGCTGGTATCTTGGATTTCTCAGCTGGATCTGTGTCTGTCTTTGGATCTGGTGGCTGTGTCTTAATCTTCTATAAAATCTACACTACTGTACATAATTAACAGGCTACCCATCAATTATGTAACAAGAAACAAACTCACTATTCAGTAGTAATGTGAAACTAGCTTGCTAACCATTACACCACGATGGGACACCTAGTTTTAATGATATATATAATTATTATTATTGATGATATCATGAAATCATTTTTTAGATTTTAGATAAAGGTAAAGAAAAAACAAATTTAGAAAAATTCATTTGATAGATTCTAATTGCAGCGGTTACTAAAATATTGAAAAAAAAACTTTAAGTTTTATTTTCTTCCAAAATAATTTGGAATTAAATCATAAATAGATTTTACATAATTATTTTACTTTAGAAAATTTTGAGGTTACAAGAGTAAATATTATAGAAATCAATTTTTGATTTGTCTGTTATTTCTGACTAATAATCTGAACTGAAAATACTTGGTTTACGAATAATAACTCTTTTGGGCAACTAATTAACTACTTTCAAGATGATAACATTAAAAAAAAATGTTAGAAAAAATGAAAAACAATAAAGATTCTATTATTTTTAACCAAATTTGTTTGAATATATATATATATATATACACATATATGTATATGTGGGTGTTGATCCAGTTCTAACCAATGTGACATGGTACCATATTTTTTATGCAAAAGGTCAAGGCCACTTATCTTTCAAATGTAAACAAACTAAAATGTCATTAGTGCACGATTTTAAAAGTTTGATTTCATTTTGGACCCCCCCCCTCCATATCTTCCTTTGAAGATAAATATCAAATCTATTGTTTTTATCCCCCCCCCCCTCCCCACAAAGAGATTTAAGCTTGAATTTTTTTAGATTTTTATTTCTTTGTAAAAGATGCAGAGAAATAGATTCGCAGTGGCAGAAATATCAATGAATGGAACAGGAAGAAAAAAAAATTGATTTTTAACAATATTCTTTATGAAAAAAGAAAAGAAAATGCACATATCATAATTTAAACATTAAGATAATTGAATGTAAACAATACAAATGATGTTAAATTGAAATTGACAAATTAATTGATAATGATTAGAAAATAAAAATATGAAAAAAAATAATTGTCCTTGAAAATTAATTGGAATTGAAAAATTTCCTTTGATGAAGAAGAAAAAATTGATGCTGGTAAATTCCCCCCACTATTCCTTTGACATTGTGTTGTGCAAAATGAAAGAATAAAATGCATTGGAAAGAATGGATAGTAAAAAAAAAAAAAAAAGAAATTCAATCCCATCATGCATTGTTTTGTTTTTGTTTTTTTAACCAATAGATTTATATTATCCAATCATTTTTCAAAAGAAAGATTAAGAATTGATATAGTAAAATAAAGAGAAAAAGAAATTGTATATTGGTTCAGATTCTTTGAGTTTAAAAATAAATGTCAGAAAAAAGGAAATATTTTAAATAAACAAAAACCACTTGTCAGATTAATTGATAATGGTAAGATTTTAATAAAAGTTTATCTTAACAGAACATTTATTTAAAAAGAAGCAAAAAACAAACAAAAAAACAACTTATAAAATAGAGAAAGTTTTTTGTGAGGGAAAAGAAGAAAAAAAAAAGATTTCTTGCCAGACGCAAGAAATGATATATTTTTAGACAAACGTTTTGATTTTTTAAAAAAAATGTAAATTTATTTCTAAACGATTCCATTTTCTTTCTTGATTCTTTTGATTGGAAACAGAAAACTGCAGCAGAAAACATGAGGAAGGTAACAACATCGGCGCTTGCAATTCTTCAAAGTGCCGAAGATGCCCTTGCACAAGAACAACAAAAAGACAGTCAGAACAATGTGATATTATCTGAGGAGCAAAGTTTAGAAGAAGAAGAAGAAAATGTCGTCTGTGGCCAACACAAAACAAATGAACTTTCCAGTTGTACAGACTCCAAGATGGTGGCAAGTGAAGAAACAAGTTTAAATATTGGACTGACTCCAGACACAGAGAAAAAAAGAAATTCTTTATCTGCCAATGAAAATATTCTTGTTGGTGTTGGATGTGAATCTCCAGTTGAAGACAATGTTAGCAATCTTCCTGTTGTTGTTGAAACTTTAAATTTTGGACCAAAGCCAATTGACCTTCAGCGTTTCAGCCGGGATTTTTATGTCAACAGTCCTGTGGGTGCAAGTCAAAATACAGCGAGTACGCAAGCGGCATCGAAGATCAAAGAAGTTGTGTCAGAAACAGAAGACAAGGTAGGTTATATATTTTGCTATACGCGTTTATTGAATTGAATAAATAAAATTGGTTAGGGATAAATGTATCGGCTAAGATGTTATCATAGCAAGTTTTCTCTTTTAAAGTCCTTTAATTCTGCTGATATTTTGGCATAATAATATTGGGTAAAGAAAACCCCTTTATATATATTTACCAAACCCCTTTATATATATATATATATATATTTACCAAACCCCTATGCACAAGCAGGTTGTGACACAAGGTGAATTTCTTAAGCAGAGTTTAACAGGGTTGAATTTTTCCTTCTCCTAAACCGGTTACCTGTAGCCTAGTGAAGTAAAACGTTTTGGGGTTTTTTTCAACATAACTTCTTTCCTTGTTAAGGCACTTAATTCAATGGTGAATATCAGTAAAAAAAACAAATTAATTCAAAATTCAGCTCATAACTTCATACCAGGTTATGGACTTGTTGATATAATATTGATTGTGATATATATATATATATATATATATATATACACCTTTCCACATGTGTAAGATACAACACAGGGTCAATTTCTTAAATGGAGTTTAACAGATTTGAATTCAGTTTTCCTTCTAAACTGGTTACCTGACCAAGGTTAAAGGGTCCAGTCTGTCCTATTTACCCATAGCTGGAGGCAGAGTAGTGGGATTCATACCTTTCCTAAGGGTATTAGAGCTATGTGAAATGCAAACAGCCTCACCCAGGATTTGAACAAGTCAATGAGTCCATTTCCTATGACTCTAACCTTTACACCATATGCCTCTAACCTTTATGTAAAATCAATTTGGTTCCTCAGTTTTAGACAAGAAAAGATGTATGTATTTATCCAATGTAACACAAGGTCATGTTGTAAGGGGAGTACCGGTTTGATTTCAGTTTTCCTTCTCCTAGACTGGTTGCCTTACCAAGGCTAGAGAACCCAGTCTGCCCAATTATTTACCCTATTGCATTTACCCAACCTCTCCACCACAAACAGGGCTTACAGTCATATTGAAAGCACCAGTTCCTGCTAGATCACTGAAGTTAAGCAGCAATGAGCCTGTCCAATAGTTAGATGGGTGACCGTTTAAGCAACAGCAAGTTCTATAAGAAACCGATTATCAAAATGACTTGATTCGGTATTAAATGACCTGAAAAAGGTTGACATCCTGTGAAACCAACCAACCACCACAAACAGGATGTGACACAAGGTCAAAATTTTGAGCAGAGTACAGCTGGTTTTGAATTGTTTTCCTTCTTCTCGAATAGTTACCATACAAAGGCTAAAGAGCCCATTCTGTCCTAATATTTACCCATAGCTGGGGGAGAACAAGAATGTATGCCTTTCACTAGGTTATTAGTACAAAATGAAATGCTATCAGCCACCAGGACTTGAACTTGAATTACCCATTCCATTTTCTATGACCATAATATTCACAAGAAGTACGTCTTTCTAAGAAACACTATTACTATATGAAAAGTTTGTCTATACATTAAAAAAAGGGGTTATTTCCTATAACTCCAACATAAACAAAGGGGAACCACTCTTGACTGATAAATTTATTTATTTATTTATTGATCTACTAGGAAAAAAGAAGACTGAGTTAGGGTTAGTTTAATGGGAAAATAATTTATCAGTCAAGAGTGGTTCCCCTTTGTTTATGTTGGAGTTATAGGAAATAACCAAAAAAAAGAAAAAGACTCGTTTAGTTTGTCTGTGTTTACGAGATGAAGCCAGAATTCATAGAATAATCATAACAGGATTTAATAAGATACAATTCTACATTTTGGGACGTTCTCATTTCAAGTTCCAAGTCAGATTAAAATGGTTAGTTAGATTCTTCACAACATTTTGAAATTTCAATTTTAGAATATGTAATTTTCTTCCATTTTTATTTTTTTTATATCTAATCACATTTCTGTCAATAAGTCTGGTGGTATTTATGCCCCTTGAACTAGTGGTAATGATTTCAGCTCCGAAACCATGTTTGACTTCAAGGTTATCATCTGATAATGACTTATTTTAAAGTTATTAAAAAAAAAAAAAAAAACATCTAAACAGAGTCCAAGGTTCCAGTGGTATGAACATTTTGTTTATACATACCACAATAAAGATGAGGATAACAGTCAAATACCAAAATTATTCACTGGTTTAGTTATTATTCAGTTTTGGTGCTGGTTAAACTAACTTTGAAACTTGTAGCAACAGTTGGGGGCGAAAGTGGGCTGTATGTTTTTTTGTGTCCTCTGTGTAATAATCACGTTGGTCACTGGCAAAATGTCACAGAGTAGACTCGTTATTAGCATGAACCAATTTTCTGTTACTGGTAAGTAGGGTGGGTGAGATGGGTTTCTGGTGGAAAAAAGCTGTTACCATTTTATTCCACACATATCAGCTTCCCTTCTCTTTTTCTAGTTGAGAATTTAAAAGCAACAACATAAACTTGATCACTGTTAGAATTTTCGAGAAATGCTGTTCTAAATACATTTTGGGTTGGTATTTGAATATTTTCACTGCCTACTTTCATCTCGTTGCATTTGGAGTTGGCTGATATCAACCGGGTTCTTTTTTTGTTTCCTCTATGGATTTAAGAATGTGGAACTTAAAAAAATTCTTGATTTAATTTTTAATATATAAGAGAACATTGTTTTCAATAATGCATTGCTATGGAGGATCAGTTTAAAGACAAACATACTAAATAGTTGATTTTTCAGTTGCTGTTAGGACAACTTTTTTCTTTGTAAATGCACATAATCAAAATCCAGTTGGACTAATCCTTGTTGATTATTTTGTTTTATGTCAAAATGAAAATTAACAATTTAAATTCTGTGAACTGAGGTTGTTGGTTTGGTTTGTTGAATTTTACGGCACGTCCAACCTTTGCTGGGTTATTTTATGCCGAAAAAGTTTTTGTTTTATTTCTTCTTTGTGGTGTATGGTTGTTATGTGGGTAGCTATTTGGATATCATTTTAGATTTTGTTTCCATTAGAAATTGATATAACGATGCATGTTTAGTTATTTGATAAAATCAGCATTTTTGCTGAGGATTTGTATATCAAATTTTTATGTGGGTAATTTTTGTATGTCTCTGAGCCTACATCTTTGATAGGAGACTTATTCTTTTCAGAAAATTCAATAGGTTTTTAGTATCTAGTTTTCCAAATAATTCGTTCATGTTGTTAACATTGTAAAACATTCTTTGAATGCGGCTGAGGTTTGTGCATTAATTTTATTTGAAAACAAAAGTGAAATTATTTTGTTTTAGAAATTTGGAACATTTTCGTTTTATCACAACTGGATTTTTTTTTTGTCTACTGCTACACCATCCATCCCCAGTTGTTTATTTTATTTTTTTTATTTTTTTTTTTTTGTGGTTAAATGTTTTAAATGAACTATTTAGAATCTAGTTGAAAGTTGTGGCAAACTTGTTAAATTCTTTGTTTATATTGGAATGGAATTATCACTTGTAGACATTTCCTAATTAGGGAAAATAATTCTTCAGTTTCTAAATTTTCTGAATGATTAATTTTGAGAATAATGTAGCACTCACCTGATTATTATAAATAATTATGGAATTTAGATGTTTTAAATAATAAATATAAATAAAAAAGTAAAATTGGCAGAGTGACCTATTGTTGGTATCAGCCGGACAACGAAGGAGTCAATTCCCTTTTTGCTAGCACTAGACCAGGAAGATTGTTTTTTGCATCTAAAGTGTAGCTCAACACCTACCGTCAGCTCCCCGCTTTACCGCACAGAACTGATTATCTTATCTATGCTACTCATACACTGAGTTGGCAGGGACTGGTATCGAACTCAGAACCTTGCGATTCCAAGGTGGTTGCTCTACCGTTTGAGCTAAACCAGCCCATTCTTTTAAAATTACAAATTAAGCAGAATTATAAATTACAATTAAACTAATCAGATTTTCTTTGACTTTTTTTTTCTTCAGGTCATTTAAAAGTATAATTCATTTTGTTACGGAATCAAAAATCTTTTATCAAAAAAAGAAAATTGTTTATTCTGCAATTCACAATAGGTTATCTCCCCTTATCTTTTCTAGATTTCACACAAGTTCTGACATCGAAAACTTTTCGTTTTCTTCTGGTCTTTTTAATCGCTATTTTGTAATCAGTTCACCTTTCTTCCTCTTTGTAGATTTTTTCCCGTTTTATTTTCAATACCTTGATAACTTAACTATTGGAAACTGTCTAAAAATATTGTTTTCTTTTACTGGTTATTTCTTGGTCATCTAATGTTGTTGATGTAATCTTAATACAAGAGATGTTTTTCTAACTAATTCTCAAAATGGAAACCCATTATTCAGATGAGAAAGATGAAGACTTAAAATTTAGCTTTGTTTTATCCCAGATTTATATTGCGGCTAATGGAGTGTATTCTTTGGAAGACAAAATCCAACAGCTTGAGGCACAAGTGGAAAACATCCATGAAGGAATGTGCGAGAGAAGTATGTCTGATCTTGAAGATGAAGTGGCCAAAACGGTAGCTCAAGTAAAACACAGTGAACATCAGGTAAGAAGATAATTTTTCTTTTTGGTAATGATATTTATTATTTACCTTCATCAAACTTAACAAAAATGAGCATCTGTATTCTTGGAGAAAGTCATTAACATTTATATACATATAAGGACATCAATAAGTCTTCAGCCAAATGATAAAAGAAAAACATTTATTTTGCTCAACATAATTCAGTAGTGAATATTAATTTCATAGCTTGAACATTATATTATAAAAAATTCTGATCAAAATTCAGGTGAGAGTTAGGCTATAAACTTATTGATTCGCCTTTGTATATAATCCATTTTTTTTTTTTTAGATTTGTGCAAAATCCATACAAACATTTTTTCTGGGTACAAAATTTTAGAATTGCAATCATAGGCAGATTCATCATCAAGAATTTTTTTTTTCTTCCGAGTCTCATCAGAGGATTACTACAAGAACTGTGATAGTGAATGCAAGAATGTCATGATGAGGCGGGGGGGGGGTAAATAAAATAAAAATCATTGTGATTACCCAGGATCAGGTAGCTTCATGCTGGAACCATGCTGAATTATAAATGGTAGATGAATTCCTTTTGTTTGCAGAACTCTGGTTTGAACAATGTTATGTATATTGCCTCAGGGTCATAGAGGCAATGTACAGAACATCATTGAAAACAAAAAAAATTTTTAAGTATTTTATAATTTGCTTGAAGCATTGTGTTTATATTGGTTTGGTGTTTGGTTTTGAAGGCTATCACAATGCAAGTGTAAATAAAAATAAGGTAACTATGGTGTTGTTTATTAACCTGTAACTTTTTATTCTTAATATTTCGAGATAAAATCTCTTTGACAGAAGATTTCTGAAACTGAAGGTGTTATTAGCGACCGTCCATTCAGTTTTGTGTCTCATATTTCCAAATTCTTTGCGTGCGTATGTGTGTGTCTGTTCAACAATGTCTTTTTGTTTTATTATGAAGCATTAGCCTGTTTGTTTATTTCCAGGCCCATCTGATTTTTTGTGTGTGTTTTGTGTTTATGTGCGTGTGTGTGTTTATTAAAAAAAATGTTACTGATGAATCCGCTTATGAGAGCAATTCTAAAATCCATACACTATCAATAATTTGTACAAATGTGGTTATTAATCCCTTGTTACTGATCCTCACAACTGGTTGATTGCAATTTCCTTTGATCTTATTTTTCCTCAATTTCTTCTTTTTTTTTTTTTTTTTTTTTTTTTTTTTTTTTTTTCAAATATTTGTGTAATTATTTGCTTTGATTTCTTAATAATTCTAATAATATAAGTACATTTTTAATATAAGTAAATTTTTGAAGTTTTGAAATCTGATGTAAACCAGCGAATGAATCTTATTGTTAATGACATTTGGTTCAACTCTAATACAAAAGTGTCTAGTCCAGATTAAAAGCCTGGCCTGTTTATCCAAACTTTTGTCATTCCCCAATGATACCTGCATCAGAAAATAAGGTCTAAGAAGGTTTGGCTTCAGGTTATCCTTACTGCTTTTTTTTAAATTTGGATTAGTTTTCTACATTGGGAATGGTTTTCTGTCTTTTTTTATATATTTTGAAATTTAGAATTTTAAGTTTTAAAACAAGAAGACTCTCTTCCCCTGAAAGATCATATTGTGCCAATCTTCCAATGACAATTTCTTTCAGCATTTTACAGGAGCTGAATGAATATCATTAATGAAATATATATTTTGTCTTAAAACAAAATAGCAATATATCTTAATGAAATTAAATCCTTTAGGATTATTTAAGGATTAATGTGTTAGTAATGGTTTCATTATAATAGAATAGTCATTTTTTTTTTTTCATATAAACTTTTAGTCGTAGATAGTGATCTCCCTCTTTATGTTAGTTCTTTTGAATTGGAAAAGGGATAATAACCAAACCAGATTTTCTTTTAATTATTTTCTTCAGGTCATTTAAAAGTATAATTCATTTTGTTATTGAACTAAAAATCTTTTATCAAAAAAAGAAGAAAAAGAGGAATTAATTATACTGCAAAATTCACAATAGATTATCTCCCTTTGTCTTTTCTAAATTTCACAAGTTCTGTCATCCAAAACTTTTAGTTTTATTCTTGTTTATTTTTTTAAGTTTAAATATTTCTTAATTATTTCTAGACCCCCTCAACTTTGCCATATCCACAATTTCAATTCAATTTATGGATTTGAAATAAATAAATATCAAAATTCAGTCAAATCATCTTCACAAATTTCCTTTAAACCAGAAATAGATGAATGTCACAATAATTAGAAATGACAGCCTGCACTTCACCAATTAAGTTCTTGCTCTTACAACAAGATCTGAAGTTCCAAGAAGACTTAATTTATGGATTCAATCTGCCAAAATATAATTTCATTTGATCCTAATTCCCTTTTATGAATCACATTCAACAGCAAAAAAGGAAAATATCTCCTCTTCAAACAAACTTTAATCAGTCACTACACATCAAAGATTAGAAATAATTTCAGTTGCTTTTTGTTGTGACTGAATTAATCAATTGACAAAATCTAGAAATAGTTTATTACTTTTTGTACAGGAATATAAATAATAGTCAATGCTCAGTTCTCCAACAGCTACTTGATTAGTAGTGACTCAATTACAAATACAACAATGTAACTCTACTGTTCAACTATCTTGTAAGGGAAGTACCTTCCTTTACAACACTTTTTATCACATCTTTAAGATGAAAGAAAAAATATTTATCAGTAATTAATATTAGCTGATAATGCTTAGAAAAAAAAAGTCCTCACCAATTTTGAGATTTGGAAATTTTTTGTCTTTCATTTTCATCAAGGATTTTATATATAAAGTTGGGTTTAGTTTAACCTGAAATAAACAAAACAAAAACAGGGTTCTAAATGTTAAAAGGTTTTTGTTTAGGATTTCACTTGTTAATAAATTCAGATTTATCAATAAACAAATTCAGGAGAAAAATCTTTAAACCTCCAACTCTTGTGCATTTACTGATTTTACTGGCATTTAACTCTCAACGTTTTCTGTCCATTTTGATACAGCACTTCATTTTAAGTCCAATTATCTTGTAGATAAAATCCACAGACGTAATACGACTCAAAATATTAATCATTTTAAATCAAGTAACAATATCATTTTTTGCATTGCAGTCTTAGAAGACCATATATTTCTCATGCCCTGAAGTTACATTCTAACACAACACATTTTGTGACTGTAAAAGCAACAGTAATAATGACATTTTTTTGGAATTTTTTAGATGAGGCTTGATAATTAGTTTATTTGGATTATTCTGACTATTGTCCTCATCTTCATTGTTATCTGTACAACGTTTTGGCTGATGTACCCTCCAAGTCTAATAAATACCCGAAGAAGGCCGGAGGGCACATCGTCCAAAATGTTGTACAGATAACAATGATAAGGACAATAGTCCAAATAATACTAATAATAATGACATTATATATATCCTGAAAATCATTCATTACATAAAATTAAGAGTGGATTTTATTTTTAATCATTACTTTGTGTTTTGTAAATATTGTTTTAGATCAAATTTGGCTTATCCAAGTTAAATCCGACAGTTAAATAATTGCAAAATTAGTATACTCATAATTACAATCACTAAATTCCAGGTGAATTTTTGTCACTAGAGTCTAAATACGAATCAGATTTTTACCTGTAAAGTTTTGACAGATGATGACCAGATTTGATTTATCTTTTAGTGCATGGTCCTTATGATGATCCAATTTTCATCTTTCTATATTGACACATTAGAGCAAGATTTTGTTTTATTAAAGTATTTATCATTATTGTCCTTAGAGAATAAAACAGTTTCAAATCCAATTTACAACAATGTCCTGGGTATGATGTTAAACTCTCTTTGATGGTGAAATTCCAATTTTGGAGCTCTGGGAGTGTGGGTATCCCTTCATGACCATTACTCCCAGCACCACTTTGATCTGGAGTGGTAGTACCTTTTAGGGTCCCATCTATGGGTTAAATAGAAAAGAAGACTTAAAATTTGTTTTAAAAAATTGAGTTTGGAAAAAAAAATTTCAATGCCCGTCAAGAATGAGTAAAACAAAACGTCTTTGACATAAAATAACCCAAGAAAGATTGACATGCCATAAAATCTAACCAACCAGTCCAATTTGCAAGTTTAATGTGGTGTCTATAAAAAAAAAATTAGTCGTTGGGGTGGCTTAAAGTTGGTATCAGCCAGATAGCGAAGGAATCTATCCCCTTTTCACTAGCGCTAGACAAAGGAGATTGTTTTTGGCTTCTGAAGTGGAGTGCCACACCTACCATTAGCTCCTCACTTTACCGCACAATCCCTGTGCTAATCATACGCTGAGTTGGCAAGGGCCGGTATCGAACCAGGAACCTTGTGGTTCCTAGCCAGACACTCTACCGACTGAGCTAAACTTTTTCAGGGGAGGTAACTATTGAAGGCTAGTAGTTTAAGTATTTCTTAATTATAAATTCTGTAATGAAGATGTGAATTTAGTTTAGTGCTTACTTGAATATTTTTATAACAAATAAAAATTATTTTCCA
This sequence comes from Doryteuthis pealeii, assembly GCA_023376005.1. Classification (NCBI taxonomy): domain Eukaryota; kingdom Metazoa; phylum Mollusca; class Cephalopoda; order Myopsida; family Loliginidae; genus Doryteuthis; species Doryteuthis pealeii. The sequence continues at coordinate 65,427,485 of CM042150.1, read as the reverse complement.
TTCTACAAGACTTTTCCCATTTTCTATAAAACTGGTACATATTTTATCATCAAGGCATGCTGAAAACATAGATTCTTTGACACTCTCATGCCATCAGTCCCTATTGGCCATTGCTCTTAGAAGCTCCTCTAAATTGCATCCAGTGTCTTCACTGAGTTGCTGAATATAAGTTTTTGCTTGTCATCTAACACTGGTGTGTCCAGGAGTAGGAGTTCAGAGGAGAATGTCATGAGTTTCCCCTTACTTTTTGAGCAGTTCTCAACATATCTTACTCATCTTATTTGGAGGGTTTGCAAGATAAATGGTCCTACAACTACTTCCAGGTTTTGTTCCAAACAACATGCAACATTCTTGTGGAATTCCTATCTAGCCTTTTTCTCCGAGAATTTCATTTGAGTCCAAATTTAAAATTTTACATAAATGATTGAAATCAACCAGAAAATTTAGATTAATTTAAAACATAAAATCAATTCTTAGCATGATGTTATTATATTGAATGAAAAGTTTTTTATAACATTTGGAAGATCTACAACTCTGTTTTCTATTAACCCTTTATCTATCATTGTTTAGAACTTCATTTTGTACAGCATAAAGGAAAGTAACTAATATAATCAGTTAAAAGTTGCTCCCTTGAAGCAAGTTTTTTTTTTAATAAGGTAGGATGATAATTTACAAAGATGTTTTAATACTTTTATTTATTGATCTCGGGTGTTTTCAGGCAGTCCGGCATTTTGATCATTGGGCAGTTTGGGGTGCTCTGGTAGATGAAGGGTTAATATATGTATATATGAATACGATTGATTTTAACAATATGTCAATCCGTCTTGGGTTATTTTATGCCTAGGGGTTAGAGAATCACATTCATTGTACATTTATATTTGTTTTTTGTTGTATTTTTTTTGTAAGTGTTTAAGGTTTTTTTTTTTGTCTGGTCAAATACAAATATTTTTTAAACAGATCTCTTTAACCCATAAATGGGACCCTGACAGATACCACTCCAGGTCAGAGTAGACCTGGAAGTAATGGTAATGGCCATGTCTTATGGCATAAATTTAACAATTTTTCATATGAGAAACTGAATTGTGAAAGATTATTGTTCTAAATATTTCAAAGATGGAAATCACCAAGAAAACTGCTCACTGTAATTCTTCACTATTTATTTTATTTCCAAAAGAAATTTGACATTTGTATATTTTTTAATGAATAATATTATTACTGCTGTCTCATTAGTTGTTATATGTTCATATAATTTTATATAGTAAATATATCAATTATTATTAGACAGAAGTAATAATCTATTAAAAAAAATGTAAAAACAAAAACATTAGCTATATATTTTTTAATTTATCTTTCTAGAGCTTCTCAAATATTTTCTTTTTTGTTTGTTTGCTGCTTTATATTTTTTTTTTTTTTAATGTTTTGTTTGCTTTTATTTGCATCTACAATTTTATTTTATTTTTTATAATGGCTGCTATTTATATTTGATTTGGTTTATGTTGTTTATCATTATTTAAATTTTGGTGTTTTGTGCAAAAGGTGGAAAATGGATGAATTTTATTTATGAATTATTCTTTTTAAAGTGTATACAGTTGTCATATCATTTTTATAAACTTTTTCTTTCTTATATATATATATATATATATATATATAGCCAGCATCTTTTTATTCAAACAAATTTGGTTAAAAATAATAGAATTCTTATTGTTTTCATTTTTTTTTTTTTTTTATTTTTCTTTCAAAGGCATTAATCAGTTGTCCAAAAGAGTTTTTATTGGTAAACCAAGTACTTTTGGTTCTTTTCTAAACCCTTATCATGGCTATTTGTCTCAACTATCATTATCAAGAATGTTTATTATAAACAGCCTTCAGAAAAGAAACAAACGTACTTAGTTTACCAATAATAGCTCTTTTGGACAATTAAATTGAAGATAATGATTCTATTATTTTTAACCAAATTTGTTTGCATATATACAAGAAAAGATACCATCAAAAACCTTCTAGACAAGAGAAAGTTTAGATTAACAAACTTCATATTGTCTTATCTAAATTCTTATCTCAATGAAGGCAAAAATTCTTATCTCACTAAGATATTTTATCTCACTGAATTCTTATCTCAGTGTAAACACAAAAATATCTTAAGATATCCAAAATGGCTGAATAGGCAGAAACTGAATTAACTAACATTTTTTTTTTAAGATTAAAAATGTAAAAATATTTTAGACTTAATCTGGATTTTAAAGGGAAAAAAAATGAATGAATGTATGTTCAATATTTTTTATTTATTTCTCAGTTTTGTTATAATCTTTGAAATTAATTTCTCTTGACTTTTAATGAAGATTTAAGACAATATGATGCAATTATTTTTAACTTATTTTCCTTTTTAGCTGATATTTTTTTTTAAAAAACCAAAAAGAGCAAAATATTTACGAGAATCAATTCACTTAATTTTCTTTATTAAACACATTCTTTAATGTAATAGGTGTAAATAATATTTTTTCATGTGATAACATGTAGTTTGAATTGGAATTTACAGAGAACAATGAAATAGTTTGTCTAATAAGATAGAATTTTTTTTATATTGGGAGATTTTGTTAGTTTGGTTATTTCAATCAGATTTACTTTTTCTTATACAAATATTACAGGTGAATGTTTTAATAGTCATTGCTATTAATATGGTTCCTGTTGTATTGTAGATTTATATTTTAAAGCACAGTATCATAGTTGATTTCTCAGTGTCAGCTCAAAATCTCCCAACATTTAAAAGTAAATATTTTGTGCATTGTCTTTTTTGAAAATCTACTTTTTTCTATAAGAATAAAAGTTTAAGTGCAGTCATTTTCCATTTTGTCTTTTTCTTGATCTCTTAACAAGAGAGAAAAAAAACACCTTAAAATTGAAATATTACCATATCCCTAATATTTAGTCTGTATCTAATTTTAGTTGGATTCTAGAATCATGATATATATTTTTTCTAGAATCATGTGATATTTTTATGTAGCAATCTTTCTCTGAAGATTAAGCTTTTTTTAAAAATTCTTTTTTTACTACATTTATTCCACCCTTTCGTCTGGGGCATTAGAATGCACCGACTGCACCTCTGCAGAGGGGTAAGACTCCCCCAATGGGGCCAACTGTTGGCCATGGTTGGCAACCGTGATGCTTAAGGATAGAACCCAGGTGGATGAGCAGTTCATGACTTGCAATACTCCACTTTGGCCCTATCTTGGGCTAGATGGACGGTCGGAGAGGCCCCCTCCGATCAATCAGCTGGTCATGTCAAGCCCTAGCACCTATATGATTTTCCCAACCCTATTGCCCTTATGGCAAGCCCCAACCCCTTTTTATCATATGGGTGCTAGAAGGTGGTGACTGAGGGTCTACATGTCCTGGGAATGACGTTAAACTCTATCTGATGGTGAGGTTCCAGTTTTGGAGGCTGGGGAATGTGGAGCATCGCCATTGCTCCCTGGTCCACTCTAACCCAGAGTGGTAGTACCTGTTAGGTACTACTCTATGGGTTAAATAGAAAAATGTATTTATAAAAAAATTGTATTATCCATTAAGAATTGAATTTATTTCAAAACATTATCGGCATTAAATGACCCACTGAGGTTGATATGCCATAAACAAAACCAAAGTATATTTATTCTATAAAAAAAATGGGGCCAGTTTGGCTCAGTTGGTAGAGCACTTGCCTAGGAATCGGTTTGATACTGGTCCCTGCCAACTCAGTTCATGATTAGCACAGATTGGCTAATCTGATCTGTGCAGTAAAGTGGGGTGTTGACGGTAGGTGTAGCACTCCACCTCAGCAAAACAATCTCTCTGGTCTAGCACTAGCAAAAATGGGATAGACTCGCTGTCTGGCTGATACCGATAAAAGGCCACTGTGCCAACTTTATTTTTTAAATTTTATTCTAAACAAATCCATTTGGGGATCCATTCTGTTTAAATGACTTATGTGATATGTCATAAATTTAACTACATGTTTAAGAAACTAGTTTCCCTTGTCTGAATTTTTTAGATGAGGCTTCATAATTTGTATTATTTAGACTATTGTTCTTATCTTTGTTATGTAAAGACACAGAGGGCCAAAACGTTGTGGAGATAACAATAAAGATGAGGACAATAGTCCTGATAATCCAAATAATACAAAATAGTTCCCCTTGTATGTGTAAATATTTGACTGTGATCTCTCATGAAAATTAGGGTTTGCTACAATCTAAAAGGTTTTTAACGCTTTGTCTACCACTGCCATCTGCAATAGCCATAAAATTTTCAACAAAATGAAGGGATGTAAATAATGTAATTAATTAAAAGTTGCCTCCCTTGAAATAGATTTTTTTTTTAATAAGGTAGGATGATAATTTACAAAGATGTTTTAATACTTTTATTTATTGATCTCGGGCATTGTGGGGTGCTCTGGTAGATAAAAGGTTAAAAAAAAGATTGATAGATGACAAAAAAGTGACCACAGTTAATATTGAAATGCAGATTTTAGAAGGTTAAGTTTTAAAGAATATAATAGAACAAAAAAAAACAACAAATTCAATTGTGACAAATACGATATATACTTGTCTAGATTGACGTTTGATTTACAGGTAATGATTAATTAATGCAACTCCTATTTTTGAAACCGTAATCTTTCCTAATATGAGTTATTTATTTTCCCCTTAAAATTTGATTGATGCACAAGTATATACAGTATTTGCAACATGTGCAACACCATACATGCGTGCACACACATAGACAAACAAACAAACAAACAATTAGTTTTATTATTAGTGTTCAATCATTACCATCTTTTGAAATACAAAACAAAAACAATCTAAAACACTTTTTTTTGCCTAATTTGTATTATTTGTTTTGTTTTTTTACTACTGTCCTCATCTTTATTGTTATCTACACAATGTTTTGACCAATGTGCACTCTGGCCTTCTTCAGGTGTTTCTTCAACAAAAGGTTCAAGTTCAACAAAAAACACCTGAAGAAGGCCAGAATGCCCATTGGCTGAAAAACAAAACAAAAAAAAAACCTCCATTTCTCCAGTTGCTCTTAATCCGAGTCCATCATTTTCATCATTCACTAGGTGACCTCTCTTGAGTGTTCAGTTGATCATTTACAAAGAGCTACAGAATTCCTTCCAAGTTTATCACCAAGACAATCGGTTGATTCAGGAGTTTCATCTACAAAAGAACAATTCCACATTCCTAGAATTCTAATTGGGCAAAGTTCAGAAGAAGAAGTTCCAGAGTCCAGATCTGAATTTGATACTGATTCAGGTATTGAATTACCATCGGTTACCCAGTTGAAAGCAATGTTTAATCAGCCTAAAGATGATGCCCAAGGAGACGCGTCTGTTAAAAGGGTTAGCATGGATTTTTTTTTTTTTTTTTTTTCCAACGATGTTTTTTTTCTTTGTGCATGCATTGCAATTTTTGGTGGTTGATCTTTCTTTCCTCTGGGCATCTCACAGTATCTCCCCTTTAAAAAAAAATCTGGCTATGCACTTTGCTTTATTTTGCTTTCATAACAACTGCAACTAATAAACTAACACTTTTACTAACAAGCATGGAAATGGAACATATCACTTTTTTTAACAACTTTCTTTGAAAACTACTTAATCTGATTCTAAACAAAAATAGAATCTGTTTATTTTCAAGATGAGGTTTGATATGAATAATTTTGATGTTTCGGACAGTTGTCCTCATCTTTATTGTGGTATAGATAAACACTTTTTGGACACTGTATCCTTGGACCTTATTTATGTGTTTCTTATATACCTTAGACTAAAGTCATCATCAGACAATAACCTTGAGTTCAAGCAGGGTTTTGGAGCTTGAATATCATTACCACTAGTAAACATGTTTCCAATAGCATAAAATGCCAACAGATTTATTGACATAAATGTGATTAATATATTGTAATTTTTCTTCCTTTTTATATCTATCATTTAACAGAATTTACTACAAATTTAGATCTAACCAATATATTAATCACATTTCTGTCAATAAGTCTGGTGGTATTTTATGCTGCTAGGTGCATCTTGACTATTGGTAACAATATTAAAGCTTCAAAACTATTCTTGAACTAAAGGTTATCATCTAATGATGACTATAGTATAAAGTAAATAAACACCTGAATAAGGCCTGAGATTACAATGGTCTGAACATTGTGTTTATACATACCACAATAAAGATGAAAACAACAGTAATAAACGTCAAAATAAAGTCAGTCATGATATCAATTGAAGAGGTGTTATTTGTTCACAGGCTCCGATCTTTACGTGTAGGTGGCGAGACTTTTATAGTCTAATCTAAAAAGGCGTTATTTCATGAATTATTCACAGTCTAGTCTATGTAGATGGTGAGATTTTTCTTTTTACATCTACAAACTGGCCTATATTCAAGGATTTCCAAATGGAACACAGATTTAAAACATGTCTAAATAATAAAGAATTAATATCAGAACAAGAAAATACTTGTTTGTATTTATGAGATGAATAATTTTGACATTTCACACTGCTGTCCTCATCTTTGTGTATAAACACAATGTTCAGGCCACTCATGGTAATGATTTTAACTCTGAAACCACATTTAAATTTAAGGTAATCGTCTGAAGATGATTTATTTTAGAGTAATTAAAAAAACACCTAAACGAGGCCTGAGGTTATAGTAGCCTGCACATTATGTTTATACACAAAAAAGATGAGGACAGCAGTCTGAAATATCAAAATTATACTTGTACAAATGATTCAGAGAACAATAGCAGGGCTTCTTCATTTTAAAATTTAAAAGGGATTTTCTTTTTCTTTTTTTTTTTTTTAATATATTCATGAATTTGTTTTTCCCAGCGGTTTAGTAATTTTAAGAATTCAAAAAATGCATCTTTGTTTATTGTAAGCTGCAAGTAACAGGTTATTATTTTAAGAGCAATTAAAATCTTCTGTCTGAGAGTGGGAGAGAAATTGACTAAGAATTTATTGAAATTTGTACTGTGGTTAAGCAACAATGATAAAATGTATGTATATATATATATATATATAAGAGAGATGATCTATATATATTAATACTCTTGTTCCTTAATTGTATGACCGTTATCATCTTGCAATACTCTCTGGTTAAAAATTAGATAGTCCAAGATGAAATGCAAAAATATGAATCCTGATTATCTGGTGTTGCTTATCTGCCGAATTCTTATTTCTTATGAGTGTTGTCACCTCAGTTATTCCATTTTATAAAGAAAGAAAGGGAAGAAAAAGAACATGCTATACAGAAAAAATATAATAAGAAAGAGTAGGGGAAAGATAGAGAAAGGGAGTAAGCATGCAGAAGTGATAATGCTAATCTGTTTCAATCAAACATAATGAAAAGATAAAAAGAAAAAAAAAGAGTGAGTTAAATCCAGATTATTATATATTTTACATATTGAACTTTTCATAATAGCTCTTAAGTAAACATATCAAACGTTGTAATAATTAAATTATCATACTGTGGTATATTCACAGGTCCTGCTAGTAATGAATTATTCCATATATTATTCAATATATTGTCATTAGTTCTGTCGTTATTAAGATTGATGGAGATAATAGTTAGAATAATATACATAATAATGAAATAAGAATTGAAACTTGTAACAGTTTAATAATTTCCAAATTTGGCCATTGATTTCACTTGGAATATTTTAAACTCAGGCAGGATTAGTAGTTGATCTACCTCAAGAGACACAGGTGGGATTTTTTTTATTGATATTTGTTAAACAAGGCAACCATTGGCAAAAGAACTATTTTTTTTAGTAGGTGAAGATAAAATTAACTTTGGATAGCTTGCAAGACTGGTATGTTAATCACTACAATACCATAAATGCTGTAGTATTAAATTTTAATCTTTTTGTTATGACAAAAATTTTAATCTTATTTGTTAGGAATTCACTAAAATAAAGTATTGTAATTTGTGAGTGTATAATATGCTTATATTTTTAAAAAATGAAAAAGTAAATAAAACACGACCAACCAAAGGTCATAAATACTACTAGATATCTTGCTATGGAATATTTTGAGGCAAGGATGGCTGTTTCTTGAAAATAAAGGTGAATATAACGCTCACTTTGCAGAGCTATGTCATCATCATAATCATGTCACTCTAATAGCACAGATATCCATGACAATCTCTCACCAACATCCCTATCATTCATTACCCTTGTAGATCTTTGCTCAACAGCCCACACTGATGTGCCCATGTGCTGGGTTCCATAGGAGAAACACCATTTATGAGTTCGTCCTTGCATCTCCAGCTGTCTTGTTTGTCTCACTAGGATGGTTTGTGTGATAGGGGGCAAGTGGCTGTACTTTCTTATGGGGTGTTGTTTCCATGATTTATTTAATATTGCCCAAAGCATTCTTGTACAGCTCCTGTTTAGCTTGTTCTCTAGGTGTTTTGTTAGGATCTAAGTGGTGCAACCATACAGTAGCACTGATGCAATTACGGCTTGAATTGTCACTTTAATTTGTCAGTGAACTCTGATTTCCATATGACTGATAATTTGTCTGTTGCAGACCATGCCTTCCCTATACATGCATCGATATCACTTTCTGTGGATGAGATATTACTAGGTATATGAATTGTTCCACCAATTTCAGAGGCTTACTGTCGAGTGTGTACATGCGTCCTTAAAATTTTTGCATCTTATATATTGAACAATACAGAGGCCCGTGGTCTAATGGTTAAAGTCGTAAGAAGTGGTCTCGTCAACCAGAGTTCAATTCCTGGACGAAGCTGTTTGCATTTCACATGGCGCTAATACCCTTGGGAAAACTATGAATCCAATTCTCCCTCCAGCTATGGGTAAATAGCAGAGTAGACTGGGCTCTTTAACCTTGGCTAGTTAACCAGTCTAGGAGAAGGAAAACTCTGAATTCAAACCTGTTAAACTCTGCTTATGAAATTGACCTTGTGTCGCATCCTGCTCATGCAGAGGGGTTGGTAAATAAATATATATATATATATATATATATATATAATATATATATATATATATATATAATACTGAAAAATACAAAATCTGACAAAATACAATTTATTTAAGTAGTAAATTAAATGAGTGTCAAATTAAATTATTAAATTGAATTCATAGTTTGATATTATAATTACATTAAATCAAAAGGTTTTTTTATAAGTTTTGAAAGACCTATAACTCAGCCATGTTTTGTATTAATATATGAATATGATTGATTTTAATAGTATGTCAACCTGTCTAGGGATATTTTATGTTTAGGGGGTTAGAGAATCACATTCATCATACATTTACATTTCTTTTTTGTAAGTGTTTAAGAGTTTGTTTTTGTTGTTTTTTTTCAAATGGTCTGGTCAAATATAAGTATTTTTTAAACATTTATTTAACCCATAAATGGAACTCTAACAGGTATTACCACTCCAGGTCAGAGTGGACCTGGAAGTAATGGCAATGTCTTTTCATATGTGAAATTGATTTGTGAAAGATTATTGTTCCAAATATTTCAAATTTAAAAGATAAGCAGTTTTATTATTTGTAGCAAAAACATTATCAGATTTTGTAATTTACCTTTTGGGCTTTGGGGGTGAGGGCACCGGCTAAGTGAATTCTGTTGTTTCATTTTTATATTTCTTTCTGAATATAAATAAACATCTAATATCAAATATGTTGAGCATGTTACACCTGTTTAGACTTGAAGACACTCAAACAAAAACTACACTACTCTTCCAATGTGAAAAAGAAAAAGGAACAAAAACAAAAAAGAAATCTCTAATTTCAAAAGAAATATGGAATTTCAAAGATATAATTCAAATAATTAACATAATTGTAATTATTTTATAGCTGCTTGCTATAGATGGTTAAGCCTCACACCATTCCTTGTATATACAGGGGGATTGAAAATTAACTCCCTATTTTAAACTATTTATATTTTTTTTATATGCTGTTAAATTTTTCTCAATTGAATATTGAAGACTTGATTCTTGTGCAAGATGGTGCTCCTCCACATTTTGCTATTGTTTGTGAATGGTTGAATCAACATTTTCCTGGATGATGGATGGGTAGAAGTGGTCTGCATGAGTGGCTGGCCAGAAGCCCTGATTTAACACCCTGCAACTTTTTTCTTTGGGGTTGGTTGAAGGAGTCTACTCTAAGAAACCAATGATCACTTGAATGATGAATACGAGAATTTATTTCTGCCATTCTACAAGAGTTCCTGGAAAGATCAGTTGATGTGATTCCTAAGTGACTTGAGAAGCTGAAGGCAAATGCTGGTGTCCATATAGAATTTTAAATAAAACTCAATGTTATGTGTGTTCTTATATTCATTTAAAAAATTTTTTTTTTTTTGTAAAAAATAATGATTCAGAAAGAAATTATAAGATTTTAAAAATAGGGAAGGATGTTACTTTACAATCCTCCTGTAGTATTCACTCTTCAGTTTGTGCCCTACTGTTGTGCGTGTCTAACAGACAATATATCAATGTTAGTATCAATAAAGACTTGCTTTAAAGTGATGGTTAACAAGCTCTTCTTTTAGACCATTGCTAATCTCGAACCATATGACCTTAAGGCATCCCTTCCGCGATCTCGACTCGTGGGGACACTTTTTTCATTTACACCATAAAAATCAGATTATTTTTTAGGGGTTAGGGTTAGTTTTATATTTTCTTTTAAAAACTCTAAAAATTGTTGGTAAACAATTAACCGGATATGATGGTGTAAATGGAAAAAATGTCCCCACGAATCGAAATCGCAAAAGGGGTGCCTTAAGGTCATATGGGCCCTAATCTCTAACAATTCAATTATCACCAAGGAATTATCAAATTTGATGTTGTTTAGAATGCTTTTATTGTATAGCACTTTCTTTTCTTTTTCTTTTTTTGCAGCTAGTTCCACCACTGTGTAGAAACTTTTAGTTTTGAATACTCATTTAGTATTTTTCTAAAAACATTCCTTATCCCACCATTTCTAACCTTTGCCTTTCTTTTTTCTTAGATAGTTTATTAAAATAACTAGCAAAAGTATCCTCCCCCTGGGCACAAATATTTAAGTTTTAATGTAATAAAATATTATATTAAATTAGAAAGACTAACAAAACTAAACAAGAACAAATATAAAAATATTACTTATTTTAATGTTATTTTGATGGATTTCTATATCATGATAGTATTGAAAATCAGTAATAGCAAATAATTATTTATTAAACCCAGTTTTGTTAAAATCACTATGCAAATTATTCCCACCATATGCTATGTAAATCTTTATTTCTTAGAGATATATAACACATATTTCAGGATTTTAAATGCATTAATAATATGGGCAGTTTTGCAGCAAATCTAACTCGGCTAGACTTTTATAGAGACACCATTAATAAATAATATGCTAATTAAGATTAGATGATGACTATTTCATAATAGTTGAGAATATAACTTAAATAACTAAGAAAATCGTGATGTCAATGGTGATGTAGTTTCGATTACAGACACAGTTATATAATCTCCAGTAAGATATTTGAAGAAAAAAAATGTTAATTTTTTTACAAGATGTTTTTTAATATCAAATACGATCTTTACTGATTATTTTATTAATATTGTATATAAATTAGTTGTTATAAGGTTATAACATTTTAACGAAATCTTTTCCTTCATAGTCGCCTCCCCCCTCCCCAAATCTTAATCAATTCACTTTGTATTTGTTTCTCATTCCACTAATCACTGCTTTTGTCAAATAGAAAATAATCTTACATTGCACTTTTATCTGTTGTTTGTTTAAAATCTTAAGAAATAATTCTCCTCTACATTTTAAAAAGATTTTCCATAAAGGATTGACATTTTTTAATTTAATAAGATTTTAGATTTTGATATATAATTTCTTTTCTTTTAAGAAATTAAACAAATAGCACCTCTGTCCCATAATAGTTGTTACATTTGCATATAAATTTGATGCACTTCAGGTAACAAACAAACTATTATAGCACAGAATGTTTTTTTTAAAATTGTTTATTTGAAAGGTTAATCCAAGAACAGGAACATTTTGTACAGTTTCCAACAAAGATTTTCTTTATCTCTTTTATTAAAACATTTCATTATCCCTTTGAATATATTAAAATATTTTAATTAAATATTAAATTAGATAAAAATTTAATTGAATAATAAATAAATCATATAAAATTAATTAGATTTTAAATAAAAAATATTCTAATTAAATATTTCTTTGTCTCTTATGTTAAAATATTTAACCTTAAATGATCTAGTGGAAATTTAAAAGATTAATTCAATCAGATTAGTATTTTTAGTTATTGTTACTGTTTATAAATATTAGTATTATTATTATTTAAAGTACTAAGGTTCATTAGATTTATATTGTATTTATTAATCACAGAATGTATGTATATATGTATATTTTTTTAATTAGAACTCTTAACTCCTTTTTAAATTTAACTTTGCTAAATATTATTTGTACAACATTTTTTTCAGCCTCAATGTTATAAATATTTATTGTTCTGCAAAATGAAAATTTCTAAAAGTTTACAAATTTAAAAAAAAAAAAAAATCAACTAAAGAAACATATCCTGTTGATATTTTATAAAATATGTTTGAGTGGTGAAAGCAAATTTAAAAATGTAATTAGTTCAGCTTAGAAGTATCGTAAGAATAATCTGAAGCCAAAGACTTTTAGACCTTATTTTTCTGATGCAGGTATCATTGGGGAATGAGAAATGTTTGGTAAATGAGCTAAAGCCAGGCCATTTATTAAAACTTACCTTATTCCTCAATGATACCTGCATTGGAAAGATAAAGTCTTTAAAAAAAAAAGTATTTGGCTTTGTGGTTTTAATCTGGGTTAAATTTCAATTATTTCATAAACATGAAAATACTCATTAAAATTTTCCCTTTCAATTAGAAATAGGTTGATGTCTTCAAACTAATTAGGGATTTAATCTGTTCTATAAATTCAAATAAAAATATCTTGTAAACAAGAATTGTTCAATTTTATCTTGAAGATATTTTAAAATGCAAATTGAGATATATTATGTGAATGGTATGATTTTTTTTCTGTTTGTAACTCTGTTAGGATTAGATGTAGTAGCTATACACGTGTCAATCTAATTTTTTTTAATTGAATTAAGTATATATATATATATATATATATATATATATATATATATATATATATAGAGAGAGAGAGACACACACACATTTTGAATAAGAAAGAAAAACTTGACAAACTATCATTTGGCTATATATATATATATATATATAACAGCTAATCAGGATGATTATCCTGATGAGCCATTTAGGTGAAACCTAGGTAAGTACTTTGACTTCTTTAGGTTTTTAGAATTTTGCTCTACTTAGTGTATTGAGCATTTTCTACATGTATAACTTAGACAACTCTTTTAGTGTTTTTTTCTTTTAGCAACTACATTATGAAACCAATGATTATTTTCAGACAGTACGGGTGTTTGGGGTTTTTTCATTTAAAACATTTTTTTTCCTCGGATATACATTTCTTTATTTACAAACCGCATCTGCTTTTTGGGTTTTTTTTTTTTCACATTGTCAGAGTTATAGAAATAAAAACAAAAATATATACATATACATTCATTTTCTTTTTTTTAACAAGTATAAGTTTTAACAACCCCTCCTCACGAGTAGGATGTGACACAAGGTCAATTTCTTAAGAGGCGATTAGCAGGTTTGAAATCAGAGTTTTCCTTCTCCTGGGCTGGTTACCTAGCCATGGTTAAATCAATAACTTTATTTAGAATTAGAACAATTCCTAGTCCAAACTCTATTTTTTTCTGATTGAATAAAGTAAATAATTCCTAATTAATGAAATATTATTTGTTTTATTTATCTTGTAAACATAATATTTATTCAATCTGTATCTATTACATTGTCAAGTCACTAAATAAACAATGTTTATATTGTTTTGTAGGTGGGGGTGATTTGATGTAAACATCATTTTTTTTGTTTGATTTTACTTCATAAATATAATCAGTGAATACTAAAAAGAACATAAGTTTAAAGGTTATGGGGGAAAAGAAAGAAAAAAAATGATGTTTATCATAGTTTAACTCTTAATTATTATTTTTTCTGCCTGGGGAAAAAAGCATTTATTACTTTGACCAGACACGTTAGCACATGAAGGTTTCTTGTGTAGTCTGTTTTTAAATTAATACTAAATGAAAAGTCTGTGCTTCAACACTTTACCCAGAAAGGAGTTTTTTTAATTAACTGCTAAAACTTTTAACTAGATAGAAAACTAAATCAGAATTTTATATTAACCTCTCAACTATTAATAAGCATTTGGTTGGCAGATGACTTTACTCTTTTTACTTATCCAATTAAGAAGAAGACCTCTTACATCAGAGTCTTTTTCATCAACTCAAGGTATTTACTTATCATACTGCATGCTTCTTTTTAGCAATTTTTTTTTATTTCTTTGCAGAATTGCTTTTATTTTATTCTGTGTGTTTTTTAAATGTCTTTTTTTTTTTTGTTTGGCTTTTGTTGGGTTTTTGCTTTATGATGAAAGGTAAAATGTTGAAATGCTTTTTTTTTTCTTTTTTCTTTTTCCAACAAAATCTGAATTTGCACAGAATGAATACTTTTTAAAAAATCTATAATTTGAGAATTTTTTGTAATTTTGAGATAATCATTATCATTTTAAGAATCATTTATTGATTTCATTGTTTTTGTTGTTACTAAAATATTTTGGCCAGTCAATTCTAGGGCCTTCCTCGTATGTACAATTTGTCAGTTTTTCCAATTGGGTAATTCCCAAATCATCCAGGCCATGTCACCCACAACTTCGGTTTTTCTGAAATTTTGTCCAGGTCTGGATTATGTTAAAGTTAGACAATCCCCAAAATTTGAGCTTTCAATTAAAAAAAAAAAATGGTGACTTTTGTAATCTATTTTTGTCTGTAAAAGGAGTTCTAGAGCTTCCCTACTATTCAAAATTGGTTTATAAAAGCATTTTTGCCCAAGGAATCCAAAAAATGCTATTACAAAAGTCTTTATGTCAACCAATTTTAAGTTATTGATTATTTCTGATATTTTTATAGCAAGACCAATATCCCGATGTAGCACTGAATCTATGACAAAAAAATGTTCTATTATTATTTCACATATATTGATTATTTGTACCAAAATGATAGTTTGATTTTTTGCTCAGAACCAAAGAAAAAAAAAAAAAAAAAAAAATCAGAAATAACATCCACACCTGGAAAAAATTTCAGAAAAATTGAAGGAGGTGGGTGACAATTTTATTTTTTTTTCTGGATGATTTGACATGGAATTACCCAATCACCTAATGGAAGAAAAATCTACTTTCACTGGGTTTGATATTTAAAACAAATATAAAAACAGCAGAGATCTATTTTATAGTTTGTACTAATAACTTTTTTTTTTTTTTTAAATCACAAAAGTTGGGACATTTGAATTATCTTTTTAAAATTTAATAATCTTAAACATTATTTTAAAGCTATCCCATAATAGTTGTTACAATGTATATATGAACATCTTAGGCAGTGTGTGTGTGTGGGGGGGGGTTATGACCCCAGTAAGAAAAATTAACTGATACAAAATATTCTTTTGTTGATGTAAGATGATAACAATCTCTTCCTGGGGTGGGGGAGGGGGTAGAATAATGGGTTCCATTAAAATTTTCAGAAAGATTGCTCAAATTTTGCAACAAATCTAACTCTGACTTTAATAGAGACATTATTAATAAATAAGATACTAATTAAGATTAAATAATGACTATTTCCTAATCATTGAGAAAATAATTAAGGAAATTGTGACATCACTGGTAATGTAGTTTATATGATCGGCAAGAAGGCTGAGGATTTGATGACCAGAATTTTTGTAACAAAATGATGACATTAGTCTGAAAGACAAAAGAAAATGTTTGAATTTTTAAAAGAAAATCCTATGATTTATTACGTTAACCCTTTTGCAGACAGTGACATTTTTGTCATTTTATTTGCTTGCAAAAGGGTTAATTTTAGAATATTTTAAACATTTTAAAAAAGCATTTCCATTTTTTCCTTTTTCCTCCTGCAAGGAGATCATTTTGGGCTGCAGAATCCAAAAATTGCATTGGCAATGCTTGTTGTCAGTAAAATTAAAATGCTTTTTGTTGTGATTTTTTTAATTTGCAGACAAAACATACATTTACGCAGGTGAGTAAGAAACTATTTTCATTTTTGTATACTAGTAAAAGTATGTGCCCTCTGCTGGGCGCAAGTATTTAAGTTTTTTAATGTAATTTATTAAATTAGAAAGACTAATGAAACCAAATAAGAACAGATCTAAAAATATTACTTATTTTAATGTTGTTTTAATTGATTTCTATATAAAATTATATGTTGGATTGCTTTTAATACGTTTGAGAATAACATGATAGTATTAGAAATCAGTAACAGCAAATAATTATTTATTAAACTCAGTTTTGTTAAAATCATTGTGCAAATTATTCTTACCATATACTATGTCAATCTTTGTTTCTTAGAAATATATAACACGTATTTCAGGATTTTAAATGCATTAATAATATGGTCAGTTTTGTGGCAAATCTAATTTAAGTAGACTTTAATAGACATTTTAAAGAAATAAGATGTTAAGATTAAATAATTATTTCCTAATCATTGAGAATATAACTTAAATAACTAAGGAAATTGTGATGTTAGTGATAATGTAGTTTTGGTTAGAGACAAACAGTTACATAGTCTCCATTATAACAAGATTTTATTTTACTTAATGCTTAGCTGATGGTTAAGATTATTGAACAAATTTTTTTTTTAATTTTTTCTTTTTTAAATTGAAATAGATCACTAAGTAGACCTGAGCCTATTCTAGTAGTGACTACCCAAGCGGAGATTTAAGTGCTTTAAATTCAGTTTTCCTTCTCTTAAACCGGTTGCCTAACCAAGGTTAAAGAGCCGTCTGCCCTACTATTTACCCATAGCTGGAGGGAGAATAGTTGGATTCATACCTTTCCCAAGGGTATTAGCGCTATGTGAACTGTGACTTCGTCCAGGAATTGAACTTGGGTTGACGAGTCCATTTCCTACGACTCTAACCAGTACACCACCGTGCTTCCGAACAGTTAGCAACAATTCTACTAGTGACTCCCTAGTGCTATTATTACATGAAAGATGAAAACCAATATTATGTATTAGTAACATGTGCTTTTTCTTCCCTTTCTTTATAATAAAATCGGAATGGTCTATTATTTGGCTGGGGTTACAATACTTATAACAACTCGGCGGATAAGCAACACCAGATAATCAGAATTTGCATTTGGACGATTTGGACAGTCTCATTTTTAACCAGAGGCTGTTGCTAGATGATAATGGTTGTACAATTAAAGAACATGAGTATTAATATATAGATAGCCAGTAAGAATTGAGTGCTTTTTCTCAACAGCTTGTGACTTAGCAAAATCATTTGAATAAGTTCAAAAGGAACTTTGAACTAATAAGAAGACAACATGCCTTATTATAAACAGTCAATAAGTCAAGATAAAGGTAAACTGAACATTAGCTACATAAATGAGAGTAACCTCCCCTTGTTTTTTTTTTTGTTTTTTCACTTTGAGGAAGCCGTATGTTTTGGTCGGCCATTTTCATTTCACTGTAAATCTACACTGAAAATACAAATTTGTTCAAATCAATACAACTGCATGTTTTAACATGAAAATATAAAATGTGTTCTTAATTGTGCTTGCACATTATTTGAAATGAACTTAATTGTTATTAAGAACACATTTTATGAAAATGACTGACCAAAACATACAGCTTCCTTAAACTGAAACAAACAAGGGGAGGTTATTCTCATTTATGTAACTAATGTTTAGATTACCAAGATAAATTATTGGTCTATCTTTGATATTTGGATTTTATTTTATCTATTTATTATCTTTGTCATCACACTTCATATTGTTCTAATATTTTTTTGTATGCTTTCTAAAAAACAATCAATTGAAATCAATTTATATATAAAAGATTTGTTACTCAATAGTTTAGACATAATTTGTAGGTTTAAACTGAATAATGGAAAGTTCAACTCTTTTCTTGAAAACATAATTTGAACTTGAAAATGGAAACAAAATATTTTTGAGTCTGACACAAGATCAAATTAGGGGTGTATTGGGAAGCTTAGTGTGTTCCCTTTCAAAGTAGGGTAAGTTCTACCTGTCTAGGAAATCCTAGCAGTCATATATATATGATCAAATTGAAAATCTTTGATTTCATTTGTCCTCATATGCACACAGGAAATTTTCATGGAGATTTTATTTTCTCCCAAGACATCCCCTTGATGTATAAAGTTTTTTTTTTTTTATTTATGTGCATAGATTACATCTATTAATAATCTTAGTCATGTTTTGATTAGCATATATCTATATCTATTTTTCTTTTCTGTGTCCTTCATATTCCTTCCCACCAGATATCTTTGCGGATTCTACCTCCTCCTCCTTGTTTGTCTCTCCTCCTCCTCCTCCTCCTCCTCCTCCTCCTCCTCCTCCTCCTCCTTACTGATTAATTTTCAATCTCAGATCAAACTACTTGAGATTTATTTTTAAGTGAAAAATTGGCTCAAGTCATTCGAAGTATTTACTTTAAAAAATGGCTTCATCAAAACACATATTTAACAGTCTTCCATTTTATTATTATTACTCGCAAAAATATGCACCCTCCGCTGGGCACAAGTATTTGAGTTTTAATATAATTAAATATTATATTGAATTAGAAAGACAAATGAAATTAAATAAGAACAAAAGACAGATTACTTATTTTTACTTTATTTTAATTGATTTCTATATAAAATTATAAACATTGTTTTATTAAATATATGCAAATGATATGCAAATTATTAACTCTAAAGATTATGTATACATTTATTTCTTGATGATATATAACGCACATTAATGATATGGGTTGTTTTGAGGCAAATCTAACATTGTTAATAAATAAGGTGCTAATTAAGATTAAATAATGAATATTAAATAACTAAGGGAATGGTGATGTAGTTTTGGTTACAGACACACATAATCTCCATTATAATAAGAAAGATTATATAAACAAATGTGTTTGCATACAAAATGGAAGAAAAAATGCAGCCCCCTTCCCTTTATTTCAGTTTTACCAATTGAACTAAAAAAGGAAGTTAATTTAATTTATTTGTTATAAATCTTTTGTCTTTGCTTATTGAAGTGTCTATATTTCAAAACAATTCTGGTTGGACTTGATAAAAAAAATCTTAGAGAAAGTAGTAGATGAAGATGTGAGTGTGAGAGAGAGAGAGAGAAATCTTACCTGCTTTTATTTTTGTATTTTTTTTTTTTTTTTTCTTTTCTTAAATTGAATTTCAGCCAGTGACCAGTTAGCATGTTGTCTAACCTCCAAGTTGATATTTGACAACTTTACTTTTTTCTGTCAAATGTGACTCAGAAAGTAACTGCATACATCCATGTTTAGTCTGCTACTGACTTTTAGATTAGAAGAACTGGTTCGACTGGAAAAATGTTGATTATTTTTACCTCAATTGTGTTTCAAACACTTCTTCTTCTTCTTCTTCTTCTTCTAAAGTGCTGAGAGTACAACCTCTTTTGAAAACAAACACATAAAAAAACCCAAACAGAAATAACAAAATTTATTTTTCCAATTAAGAAACATTTTGCTAATGAACAACTTAATGAATGGAGGTGTGTAGAGAAACTCTTTACAAAAAGTTTTCAGCTTTTAGTAAATATTATTTAAAAGAAATGTAAATTCTCTCTGTGACAGACTTTCGAAGAAAGAAGTGTAGAATTTATTATTTCAGAAACAATTGGATTTGTAGTGACAACTTAAATGTCACATTCTTTGCTTTTTATTTTACCCTCAAAAAGCTAACTTGCTAGGTAAGTCATTTTCATAAAGAATTAAGGTATATATATATATATATTAATGTACATTTTTTTGTTTTAACCACTAGTGTTCAGTTTTTACATACCAACAAATGACATTGCAAATATTAATTTATTTTTAAAGTTTGTAAACTTTTCTTTTAGATTATTGAACAGGAACTCAAATCTTTCTGTGCCTTTTGTCAAATATGATATTTTGTACTTGTACAAATGATATTATTTATCTTAATATTCTCTTCTGGATATTTTAATATGTAATTTGTGACTAAATGTATACACATTCTCACCACTGTTTTCTTTATAAATGACTAGTAGCAGCTACCTAGTGTCAACTATGTATGGGGTGGGGGGCTGTTATATTGATTTATTTACTTTTGAGATTTACAAATGCTGGGCATTTTTAAGTAGAATTTCAATGCTATTTCTATGTATATTTTAATTTTTAAATATCTTCGAATATAAATCAAATCTTCATAATTTTTGCACAAAAAGCAAGAACTGGTGATAATTAATGTGTATATATATTTACTTTGTTTTATTTTTGTAGTTTCATCTGGGCATACATACACACCAACTGCCCTTTATATATGTATAGATTGCCAATGTCATATAAATTGAAACTATTTTGTGAAGGATAACTTTATTAGGTCTAGCTGGCTGACCCCCTTCTCCACACCCAATATATGGTTCCTCATTGTTAAATGTGGGTTAACAATTATTTCGTATATGTGTAAAGGTTATTTAGAAAGAAAAAAACAAATACCTGACTTTGGTAAATGTGTTTACTTGCATAATTTCAATTATATATATTTTTTTACAGAACCCCAATTTCTGTCTGGCAAATTTGGTCTGTAAATTAGTCACGTTAAGTAAGCTGAGTTAAATGGAACCAATAATTACTGTTGTCTAAAAAATAAAAGGAAGCTAAACTCCACTAACTATTTTACTGTGTGTGTGGGGGGGGGGTATTTCAATCCTGGTTGGAAGTAGCCTATTAAGTCTAGCTGTACTGAGGAGACGTATGTCGAAACAGGATTGTTTGTGGATGATATATATATATGTTATATATATATATATATATATATATATATACACACACACACAAACAAAAACACACCACTTGAGGTGGGGGGAAGTTCTGTAGAAATCTAAGTTTAAGAAAATAATATAAATTTTTACTTTAGTTATTAAAATGTTTCCATGTGGTTTAAATCTAATTGAATGGGATTAATTAAATTCATTCTGATTTTTTTTTTTTTTTTTTTTTTTTTTTTACAAGATTTATTTAATATTTGAAAAGCTCAGCCTGCAAATTTATGAATTAATTCAAGTTCAGCCTGCAACTTTTTAAGTACATCTTTAAAAAAAAGAAGATAAACCAAATAAATTTCGACACTGTAAACCTGTATTTTCCATAAAAGACTACCAAGACAAGTTATTCTTATTTCTTATGTGACTACTTTCAGTTTCCTAATTTAGTAACTTAGATCTTTCCGTCCCTTTTGTTCTCAGACAAAAACAACAAAACTCAACCAAATAATCTCATCTTGATATTTTAATATTTATTATGTGATTTCTGATTAACACATACACATCACTGATTTATTTATAAATGATAGCCAATGTTAGATAAATTGAAACTGTTTGTTTTATGAAGGATAACTTTATTAGGTATGTCCATTAATAAAAACTGACCTCCCTCCTTTTTGGGGGTGGGGGTATCTTGGAATTTGGCCAATTCTGGTAAAAATTAAAACTTGTTGATAAATGTGTTTGCTAATTATAAAAAACAAATTTAAGTTTATGAAAACATTGTTGAAAGCATTTTTAATATATATTGCACATTTCTCACTAGACCATTTTGAACCAAGAATCTAAGCTGATTTTCAAGGCACACCTCACCCCCCCCCTCTTTTTTTTTTTTTCTTGATCTGACCAAAATTACTAAATATTAAAATCTATATCAGTTTTTCAACCAGTGTACCATGAAGCTTCCGTGGGTGTGTCGGGAGTGTTGAGGACGATTGATCATCCTCTTATATTTTTATTCTATTACTTTAATATTTTTTGTTTTAATTAGGCTACACTTGTAGCACATTTTCACTATTCCTTTTCTTTTAAAATTTAAATGATAAAATAATTATATGTTTATATGCTGATGGTGTACTTCGATCAATTTATTACCCAGCTCACTATGCCATGAGATGAAAAAGATTGAAAAACTCTGATTTATATTATCTTATTCTGCAACATTTTTGTTTGGGGGAGGGGGGGTCTAGTATTTTATAAAATCAAGAATTTGATTTTTTTTTAGTATTAATATTAGTATATTTTTTAATATTTTATATATTTTTTAATATTAGTATATTTTTTGATATTTTATATATTTTTTAAATATCTAAAATATTAGTTATTAAATATTCTAAAATATTTTTAGTATTAATATTAGTATTTTTTTCTAGTATTTTTGATGTACAGAAAAGAAAATAAAGAATATTTTTTAGGACCTTCTGAAGCAAATGAAATGGCAAAATCCATAAAAATTGAAGATATTCTTTTTTGACAACTACTTTAATTCTTAAATAACGAGATATTAATGATATAAATATTAACTGCTTATTACTAATCAAGTTGCTTTTATTTTATTCATAATTTTACACTAAGATTTTATTGCTACTTTTAGTGAATTTATTGACTTCTAACATTGAAGATCTAATTTGAATGTTTAACATTTGCCATTGAATAATATAACACCTTTTGTCTGTGCTAGGGTAGAGATTGAGAAAAATGCTGTTATTTTTTTGTTTTAAATACTATATGCTAAACTTCATAAGAAAACTAAAAGAGGAATATTAAGTTTTTTTAAAACCTTTCATTATATAATTCCCCTTATATTTTACAAATACAAAAAAAGCATTATTATCACAATTATAACTAGCAGGACTTGTGGATATACCACAGTATAATAATTTAATTATTACGTTTGATATGTTTACTCAAGAGCTATTGAAAATACTTCAATATGTAAAAAGGATAATAATCTTGATATAACTCTCTCTATCTCTCTTTGCTTCTTTTCATCTTTGAATTATGTTTGATTGAAACAGATTAGTGTTATCACTTCCACATACTCACCCCTTCTATCTTTCTTTCCTTTCATTATAATAAAAACAGAATGGTCCATTATTTGGTTGAGGTGATGACACTCATAAAAAATAAGAATTTGGCAGATAAGCAACACCAGATAATTCGGATTTACATTTTTGCATTTCATCTAGGACGATGTCACTTTTAACCAGAGGGTATTGCAAGATAAGGGTTGTACAATTAAGGAACACGAGTATTGATACATAGATATAACCAATGATAAATGTTGAAAAGCTACATTTTACATTCAATCATTATTATCACAATAATAAGTTATATGAAAATCTGATAGAAGATGAAAATGCAATCAAGTAACATGTGTTTCCGACTCATCTGATTCATTTTTCTACAAGCTGCTTGGAATAATATTCTTATAATTTCATAGTGTATCCATATAACCAAGAATTATCTGCCTGAAGAAATAATTAGATAAAATTTGGTTTCATAATAATAAATATAAATCTGAAATTCTAAGAGAAGCCATTATAATTACTCAGACAATATACACTCACCAAATTCATTTTAGAAATGGAGCACCGGTATTTGTGCCACTAACTAGAAATTATGTATATTATAGTAGAAAGTCTAAACCGGCTCTACTAAGTTATTGAGCACTTTTATATTCATTCATAAGCCCACTTAATTATTTTATTGACAGTCAAAGTTGTGACACACTTGATATTTTATCTTCATTAAGCCACCCCCTCTTAAACATACACACACACCCATTTTATATATATATGGGTGACCTGATTTATGGCAGGTGAATCCCCATTTTCACATAGTTGCCTATAAAATGTAATCTGCTAATATAAATTCTGTCAAGATCAATTTTGTAATTCTAAAATGAACCAGTCACTCCTCAAAAATTATTAGAATTATTAATTTCATTTATGTTGTTCCATTATTTTGTCACATCCATTCTATGACTGTCACATGAATTATTCTGAATATAATACCAATAATTCATAGAATTATCAACATCTGATAATAGATTAACAAACAGTTTAAAATAATAAATGTTGAGGCTCTATTATCTCATTTTTTTAAATTTGAATTTCCTTTTTTCTTCCCCCACCGCTTAAATTGTGAAACAAATCCAATTGTGTTTACCTTCTTTCAAAAAAGTAAATGGGAATAATGATGAATGATATTACCAAAAAACTTTTAATTTTCAGTATTCAAATTGCTTTTATTTCTCTTAATTGAAAATAGAAAAGGAAGAAAGTATGATTTATTATTTTAGAGATTAAAAAAAATGAAGTGTTTTATACTTTATTCTAAACAATCCCAGTACCAAAACAGCTGGGATTATGGTCGTGTCACACTGAAAGCACTGATTCTTGCAAGATCACCAAAGTTAAGCAGCAATGAACCTATTCTAATACTTAATTGGGTGACCACTTAAGCAACAGCAGTTACTGTAAGCAACTTGAATCCTTTGTTTATCAAAATGATTTGATTCAGCATTAAATGACCCAAAAAGGGTTGATATGCCATAAAACAAAGCAAGCAAAACAGCTGGTCTCTTACTCACCAAACAGACAATGTAAAATAAAAAAAAGGGAATCATCCCATTTGATTTGTAAAGTATATTTAATAATAACTTGAACAATTGACCAATCACAGCTTTGTCTCTTGGTCAGCTGACCAGTTGTAAAATGGTGATATATAAAAACTCACCATTCAACATTTGATTATCAAACAGTTTTCATTATGACTTGGTCACATGATCTTTTTTTTTTATGTTAATAAAACTAAAAACAATGGACTAACATTTGCAGATCTCTTTTGAAGTTTGTGATTGTTCAAAGTGGAAGCTGAGTTTTGGTGATATGTTTTCAGATCAGAACTTGAAGTTTTTTTAAACACTTGCTATATTCCACTTTATACAGGATATATCCTGAGGTTTGTACCATTTGTAATGAATGCTAAAAAGCAAAATACATGATAAATAGATGATATTAAAAAAAGAAATATTCTTATAGAAAACAAACTTAAATATCTTTTTCACAATTTCATCATAGATTACATTTTAACAAAGTTGTTGAAAAATATATTTCTCAGGTTTTGTCAACTTGTTTGCTTCTTTAGTAACTTATCTATATATTAATACTCATGTTCCTTAATTGTATGATCATTATCATCTTGCAACACCCTCTGGTTAAAAATGAGACCGTCCAAATCATTCAAGATGAAATGCAAAAATGTAAATCCTGATTATCTGGTCTTGCTTATCCGCTGAATTCTGAATTCTTATGAGTGTCGTCACCTCAGTTAAATAATTCCATTTTTATCATAAAGAAAGGGAAGAAAAAGGACATGTTACATAGAACAAATATAAGAAAGAAAGGGGAAAATAGAGAGAAGGGTGAGCGCTCAGAAGCAATATGAACTATTTGCAATAGCTCTTAAGTAAACATATCAAACATAATAATTAAGTTATACTGTGGTATATCTACAGGACAGGTTCTGCTAGTATATATAAATGATAGTTGTGTAGAATTATTTAAAAATGAAATATCTACTACTCAGTTCTCACACTACAATGTTAGATTCAATGCAAAAAAAATAAATAGAATTTGGATTTTTTAATGGAATCAGTTAGTTTTTCTTTACACACACATTCGATTCTTTCAGTCCAAACAGTATCTTTTTATTATATTATGTATGAGGTTGGTCTACCCGAGGCCTATGTAGTCAATGGTCTATCTCAAATTGCTTTTATTTGAAAGTTAAGGGAGACAATTAATCTCACTTTTTTTTTTCCTTCAATCAGTTTTTTCTAACTGCAACAAAGACATTTGCTTTTTAATAAGTTGGGGTTTCTTTAAATGCTCCTCCTATTTTGGCCTTGTGTCAGACTAAACTGAATAAATATTTTTAATTCTGCTTTCAAACCAACAAAGTAAATGTTATACTAATTTTATTTATTTTTTCACTGCTTTAGCTAAATTTGATTTGTCACAGAAATATTTGAAAACATTTCTTCTTGATTGGGTGTAATTCTAAGAAGGTTTAGATTTTTATTTCTGGGAATAATTAGAAAAATGATAAAGTGTTTTAGACAAGAGTTTTTGAGTGATTATTACCAAAACTAGCAAGAATATACACCCTAGAGGCATAAGTATTTAAGTTTTAATATAATTATATTGAATTAGAATGACAGTTATTTCCTATAACTCCAACATAAACAAAGGGGAACCACTCTTGACTGAAATTATTTGTTTATTTATTGATCTACTAGGAAAAAAGAAGACAGGTTTAGGGTTAGTTTAATGGGAAAATAAATAAATAATTTATCAGTCAAGAGTGGTTCCCCTTTGTTTATGTTAGAATTATAGGAAATAACCGATTATACATAAATTGCTTTTAATGTTTCAGAATAAAACAATATTATTAGAAACCAATAACACCAAGTAATTATTTATTAAACAGTTTTGCTAACATCGTTATGCAAATTATTCACACCATATACTATATAAACCTTTATTTCTTAATGATATATCAGACACATTGCAGGATTTTATGCACATTAATAATATGGGCTGTTTTATCTCAATTAGACCTTAGAGACATTGTTAATAAATAAGATGCTTATTAAGCTTAAATAATTATAATTTAATAACCATTGAGAATATAATGTAAATAACTAAGGGAATTGTGACATAGTTTCGGATACAGATAGATACATTATCTCCATTATAATAGGATTATATATATATACAGACATTAAATTTTCCTTTTTTTTTTTTTTTTTTTTTTTTTTTTTTTTTTTCTCTATTACTTGGCTCGTGTACGTATTTACCCAACCTGTTTGCCATGGGTAAGATGAAACATAAGTATGGTGCATCCAGCAAGGATCTTGCTAACTATCACACTACAATGGAATACTTTTTACTTGGCTAGTGTATGAGCAAACTTTTTACTTTGCCTTTCAGTTGAGATTGCAGTGAGTGGTAAAAAGAGGGCTTGGTCCTGTGGATTCTAATCCTGTGACAGCACCTCCCCCACTACTCTTACACTTCACTTTAATGCAGTCTGACACACAACACTAGGTTCCCTTGTTAAACTGAACCTAATGGATGTGATTAAATAGACTGTTATGATTCTTGTTGTCATTTTAGATGTTTAGGTCTCCTATTGGTAAGTCCAATGGTAGAAAAAGGTGTGTACTCTCAGTATTAGAAAGTCCAGTTGTAGTCTTTGAAATTCTAGGTAGAACAAGAGTACTTATTACAGAGAATCCAGTTGTAGTCCGGTTTGGTATTAAGTTCAGTTAGCAACTGACTTCAGGCCATTCTATGTCGTTTTTGATTGGTCAATGCCTGCTTCTGCTATTTGTGAAAGTCTATCAATAAAAGTGGTGACTGATAATCTAACACAGACTAGTATTTTTGATCAGTGGAAACTAACATCTAATATCATCAGTCCTGTATTTAAAGAAAGTCAAGAAATATACTTGTAAAATCTTTAAAAAGAATGAAAAAAATGTCACCCATAGTTAAATTTTGGAACGGTTTTTGTTCTTTTCTTTGCAGATTCACAGCATCACAGCTCGCAGTCTGTCGAAAGTCCAAATGGAAGAAATTCAAAAACAGAGGATGGAGGGAGAAGCAAGAAAATCAATCAGTCTTGATGGACGTCCAGCTGAAAGGCACAGACCCAGTTTAAAATCAGTACCAGCACCTTTGCCACCTGGTGGCTTAAGCCAAAACAAAGCTACACGTCGACAAGCCCCACTTGCTCCACCATTAAGAGATGCTGAAGTAGAATCTGAAGATGCGGCTAAAACCCCTCGAATAAAGAAAGGTTGTATAGCGGCACGAGCAGCATTTTGGGAAAAAGTAATGCAACAAGGTGGAATGACAGAGAAAGAAGAAAAGATTGAATTTCCAGAATTACTTGAAGAAAATGGTGCTTAAATTTCTTCTTAAAGGAAACAAAGGAGGTAAGGAAATAAATTTTTATATTCAAGTTTAGATTGAATTATATAAAATCAAAAGCAAAAAGGAGGCAGGTCTTATTTTATGATTTTGTTTGTACTAATTCGCTCATATGCAGCAGCTGCAAAAAACACCAAACAACATTTCTGTAATTTGCCAACACTATACCTGATACCCACCTCCACACACACATTCTAGCATGTGCACACATACATGTATATTATTACTGTATGTTATTCATGTTCCTGACATTAGTACATTATTCTATGTACTATACATGAGACGTTGATGAATTGTGGTACACCTGAGCACTGTACGCAATAAATTTCATTATGTATTTTTATTATATTATGTATGAAAACATTACCTAAACAAATCCATTAAATGAAAGATCTCAAAGCCAAACAAGTATCGGACATGATTTGAAAAATTGGTAAAAAACAAAGACTCAATCAAACACCATTTACAATTTCAAAAATTACGGAGGGGGTGGGGGGAGTCATAGCAGACAAACTGGGCCAAAAATTCTCAGAAAATTTCTTATTAAAAGAATAAAAACCAAAAATTCCAAATCTTTAAACAGAATGAAGAAAAGAAAAAACTTCAAATCAGAAAACAAGGATGATTGCCTCCAACAAATCTTTTCTTTTTAACAAAACAGAATAACAAGAAGCAATAAACAATCCCATGATAAAAGTGTCAGTCCTGATAAAATTATAAATTCCTAAAGCAACTAAAAACAACATACCTCAAATACCTACTATAAATCTATAAATTAAATATGGATCAGAGGAAACGTTCTACCATAATCCCAAAGTCAAAAACAACAAATTACCAACCTATCACGATAAATAATTGTATATACAAAACATTTTAAAGAATGATGAACAAAAAGCTAATGTGGTATTTAGAAATTAACGAATTAATATCAAAATACCAATGAAGACCCCCATTGATAACCTAATTCGATTATAGACCAAAACAAAAAAAGTTAGGTCAGTAAAGAACAACTGGTTACAGTCTTTTTTTTCAATATAGACAAAGCATACAACACAAGTTGGAACTAGGGCATAAAAAGAAAACAAAAAGAATTTGGACCAAGAAGTATGCAAAATTCCATAATAAAGTATGAATCAAACCAAAAGGTTTGTCACCCTCTTTATTATCAAAATAAACATAACCAAAAACAAACACTGTAGATAGATGAGTTCTTAATATGCTACCACATGAAAGAAAACATACACACACAATAGAATTGTCAGCTTAAAAAAAATTGAATGATGACCCCACCCTAAAAATAAATAAGGACATTCCTGTAATTGATCAATGAAAATACCTTGGTATAACATTCAACAAGAAACTCTTTTATCCCACAAATAAAAATACTTAAAACATAAATGTTATACAGCAACGCAGCTCTTCAGATTCACACTGAATAGAGTGCTGACAAAACCACTTTGATAGATCCAAAACAATTGCTTCATATATAAAACAGCAAAAAGATCATAGATAAAAGAGCTGAACATTGTATACCATTAACACCTAAGACTAACTTTAGGTGCCTTTCCAATCTCGCTTGCTAGAAAGTCTATATACAGAAGCCAATGAACCCCACCCCCTCCACTAGCAGTAAACAAAAGAAAAAGAAAAAAGCTGGAACTGCAAAATTTAAAACTCTTCATATCCAACAAACCCTACCTATATTTCCTTATTACAGATTTCATATCAGCACATACAACATTGGAAAAAAAAGAATGACCCCACTGATTATTAAATAGAATTAACATTGACACAAAATCTATATATTAATACTTGTGTTTCTTAATTATACAACCATTATCATCTTGTAACCCCCTCTGGTTAAAAATGAGGCCATCCAAATTGGCCAAGATGAAATGCAAAAATGTAAATCCTACTTATCAGTCAAATTCTTATTTCTTATGAGTGTCATCACTTCAGCTAAATAATGGACCATTCTGTTTTTATTAAAAGAAAAGGGACATGCTACACAGAAAAATAAAGAAGGAAAGTGGGTGTGGGTATACAGAAGTGATAACGCTAATCTGTTTCAATCAACATAATGAAAAGAAAGAAAGAAAAAAAAAGAATTAAATCAATATTATTATACTTTTTTTTATTGCCAAATAGTTCAATAAGTAAACATTAAATTATCATACTGTGGTAGATCCAGGGGTCATGCTAGTAAACATTGTTCAATAGGATTGTGTGTGTGTGTGTGTGTGTGAGAGAGAAACTCTTTAAAAACAAAAAAATATGAATATGAACATAAAAATCAATCATAAATTAAGTTTACAGTTTAACCCTTTCAGCCTGTTATAATGGAGGAACTTTTATTTCCCCCTCCACTGTAACACTAGTATGAAGATCGTGCTTGAATTGCAGAGAGTAAATTTAAGTTTAGGTTTTAAAAGGGTTAAGAAAAGCTTTTTACTTTTTCAAACTTATACAATGTCTTAAATTCTGTTTTCTTTTTCAGGTTTGACAATGACTGAGAGCATCAAGAAAAGTTTTGATGATGAAAATGAAAGAAAAAAAGACCAAATGTCAATGAATGAAATTGCTGAGTTATGATCAAAAAATCTGCAAATAAGTTTTTAAAAATTTAACAATCATCATCTGAAGAAGAAGAAAAAATCTGAATCTTATGAAATGCTGAAAACTGGACAGTGAAAATTCATTTTATATTTTCCACTTCATGATATCCAAATATCCATAACGATTTTAATATTCTGGAACAATTATGATCATTTTGTAAAAATAAAACTGATATTTTTAAAAAAAGGGAATGAAAGAATGAAGAAAGAAAAGAAAAAATAACCTTGTATATTTGTATCTGTAACGGACTTTATAAAGCGGATTGAGGACTTTTTAATCAAGATTATTAAATTATGATCAGATATTTCTAAATTAAAACAAGAAGACTTTAATAAAAGAAGTGCAAACATATCAGGGCAGTGTGTGTGTGAGTGAGTGAGAGAGAGAGAGAAGCCAGGGATTATGCAACCGGGAATTGGATTTGTCTGTCCAGCATATTTTTGGGTATGTTTCAGATACAAGACCAAGCCTTTGTGGGAGTTGTGGCCCTTTTAACTCCTAACATTAGACCATTGCTATTTTTTGTAATCTGAATAAAATGGAGAAGAAAAAATACTTGGCCTGTTAGGAAAAATACGGAAGGAGTGATCTCCCCTTACGTTATACATGCGAAATCAAAAAAGAAAATCCATTTATTACGAAGGAAAACTTTTATATACAATATCTGCTTGTTTTAAAAAGTATTTATGTTTGATGCCGAAGACATTCTTGTAAAATCTCAGAAAAAACAGATTTTTATGGTTCTTTTTAAAAACTGAAAACATTCCAAATTCATTTACTAACAAAATGTAAAGAAATAACAATAAAAAACGTTATCATGATTATATCAGTTTGAAGCAATTTT
Organism: Doryteuthis pealeii; assembly: GCA_023376005.1. NCBI lineage: Eukaryota > Metazoa > Mollusca > Cephalopoda > Myopsida > Loliginidae > Doryteuthis > Doryteuthis pealeii. The sequence goes on along the minus strand of CM042150.1, from coordinate 65,396,000 downwards.
TGTCAAGTGGAAAACCCAAGGGAAACAATTTTGAAAATTATGGGGAAAGTGTAAGTACACAAAATCTACGTATGACTCAATACTGTGTATTGAGATATAAGTGAAAATAAGGTTTTAGTAATTTTTGATTATCAAAGTTTAAACTTTGTATTTTCTTGGGCAAAAGAAAAAGTGTTTTTTAGTTTGTTATTTTTCTTTTTAAGTTTCCTCATTAAACAAAAGATTCTGACAGTTTTTAGAATTAAAAATGAATTAAATTTATCTTCAGTGATGATTTAAGTATGTACTTTCACTGTCTTTTTTTTTTTGTGTGTGTGTAAAAAAAAATGATATTCATCAAAAAAAAAGAAAGAAAAACTGAACTATCAAGGATCATTTTATATTCTGCTATATTTCATTATTCTAATAACAGCAGTGATAGATTCCGAGAGGGGGGGTGTTAAAATACACCAAGGAGAAATTCCAATAAGATATTGATATGTACTCAGTGGTGGATGATAGAATTATGTTAACATATTAGAAAGTCTAACCAATTGAATTAAACTAGTAATCATCAATGGTAGATCTACTAGTTTCAGGATCCCTAATCTCAAAGTAAAATCATGAGTTATTTTACTCCACATTGCTTTTAAAAGTTTGGGTCTATTATATGATAGAGGGTATTTAGAAAATTTTAAACTATATTTGTGGTGTCTTTGTTTCTCCAGGGATGCAATTAAAAACAAAACCCTGTACTAAGATTTAAAAATAATTAAAAAAAACTGTAGTAGGGTAGAATTTTATGAGGAATCCAATAGCAGTATTTGTATTTACCCCTGAATTCATTTGGAGTCTCTACACTTGGAATGTTCATAAATGTGAAGGTTTTTTTTTTTGGGTGGGGGGGTCCAGCTTAAAAATTCAGGTATAACCCCTTTAAAATTTATGAACATTCCAAGTCTTTAAGGAATTTTTTTCTTCTCTCCCAAATCTGTGGGGATAAATCTATTTTCTGCAGCAATAGGGTGAAGGTTCAAACTTTTCCTCTCCAATGTCAGATAAATTAGGTTTAGTGAAAATTTCTCTTTTAAATATATATTGATAATTCTGTGGGATTGGGGGGTGGGGGGATATATCTGAATTTCCATCCAAAAATGGATTAATGGAAAACCATTGACAAAAGTTATAAATGCTTTATTCATCTACAGGGTGTCCCAGAAGTTGCACACAATCCTGTTTTTCAAAAATACACTTATTGATTTTTAAAAAACAAAAAAAAGTATTTTTCATATTTATTCTCAATAAGAGTTTTTAAAATTAGTCTTTTTTTTTTTTTTTTTCTTTTTTTTTTTTTTTTCTAACCAGTATGGTGCATGACTTCTGGACACTGTTATACACACTAAAAATAACATGCTAATCAAATATTGAAATTCTATAAATGGAATTTTTTTTCTAAATTTAGCATAATGTAGTTTGGCTTGAACTCCTTACACTAAGCTTAGCACAAAGCCAGAAGTAAGGAGCACCCTGTGAGAATTCAACTCACTAACAATGATCTACTAGCCTAACTCAATGGCCATTACACCATGTTACCCATGAAAAGTAATAGTGCAAATTATTCTAATCAGATAAAAGCAGTCATTATATATACTAACAAGAATATGAATTCTCTGGGAATAAATATTAATGTAATGAAATCTATTACATTAGAAAGACTAATAAAATTAAATAAGAATTATTTTTTTCTCTCTATCTATAAACCACTGAGGGTTAAAATCTATTAAAATGCTATTCTCCCTTGGTTAGAAAGATACAATATCAATAATAGAAGAGTACTAATAGCAGATTTGAATTAAAATTCTTTCTTTCCAATTCGAAAGAATTCTATTTAAATTGCTTATAAAATAAAAATAACAGTTGAAGCAGCCATATTTTTGATACTATGTCAGTGAAAAGTTACCTCCCTTTGAAAACTCGTGTTTACTAAATAGAAAGCCATCAAATGTAAAACTTTGTTTGTCTAGTTTCTTGTACAAATGTTAGAATAGAACATTAGCTTTTAAAACTAGTAATAATTGTAAGTTAGTAATTTGAATTTAGAATTACTAAAAATTACAATTTTCAATTAGTAATCTGTAGGAAATACAAGAAATTTGTTACTAGGGACATTTTGTTGTTTTTTAATTATGTAAATAAATAGTTACATTCATGTAAATAAATATATAAATACACAAAGTTGTTACCACTGCAATTGTTGGTTGTTAATTGTTTTATTTTTGTTTCCTTCCGTCTGCTTTTGTAAGAAGATATTTTGTTTTTAGTTTATGATATTAGTCCAGATTAAATGTGCAGTAAGGATAACCCAAAAGTCAAACTTTTTAGACCTTATTTTTCTGGTGCAAGTATCATTGGGTGAAAGCATACTGGTTACTTAAAATCAACAGGCCTTTACCAAATTTTTTTCTTGTTCCCCAATGATACCTGCATCGGAAAAATAAGGTCTTAAAAAAGTTTGGCTTTGTGTTACCCTTACTGAACTCTTAACCTGGACATATAGGCTGTAATTTTTTTTTTTTAATTAATTTTGGTATTGACCTACAAGAACAAGCACTACAGTTGTTCAATTTTCCTTTTAGAATATTAAAGATTAAGTCAGAATAACCCAAAGTAATTTCCTAATAAAGAAGATAAAAATCTGTCTCTTTACTGCAGTCTGTTTTTTAACATAAAAAAAATGTTTTTTTTTAATAGTGGCAAAATTGCATTACTTTCTGCAACTTTAAAAAAAAAACCTATTTAATGAATGAGAATTAAGTTAATTACATTTTAGTTGAAATGTAACACATTGTATTTATGCTTCTTATATTTTTATTTTATTTCCTGAAAATAAGGATAATAATAATGAAATTTATTGTGTACAGTGTTCAGGTGCACCACAACTCATCAAAGTCTCATGTCAAGTACACAGAATAATGTATTAGTGTGAGGAATATGAACAGTTTACAGTAGTAATAAATAGGAACAGTTGGTTTAGATGATGGATTTAACCTAACTTTAATGTAAAAAGAAGAAAAAGCTTGTTTATAGCAACAAGAAATTAAATGTATTATGATGATGCAAATCTAAAAAAAATGGTTAGAAGCAATTAAAGTTAATGATGCTGTGATCAAATCCTAAAATGTTTCTTAGACAGGACCAAATAGAAGGAATTTTGGGTAATTGTATGACATTTTTGAAAACTAAAGTAAATTTTCTGAATAGGCAATGAAAATATTTTTGATACAATTTTATAAACGTTATGTACCATTTTGTAATAAATGTACCAAAATTATCAGTTCTTGAAGACATTTACTAGTTTTGTTATAATAAATCTTTTTCTGAACGAGATTTAATTATATATCATCTTGAAGGAAAAAGATCAAAAAACAAGAGAGAAAAAAAAGAGCTTTTTGCAAATCTGTCAGTTTTGTGCTTAAATTCAAAATTTGTGCAACGTTTTAAAGTTATCATATACATTTTAAGACACTACATTTTAAAACAAAGTACAACAATTATTCCATGATACCTATTGTATCATTTTTTTTTTTTTTTTTTTTCATAATTTATGATTTTAGGACCTTTCTTAAATATCGCTTAAGTCATTTTTTTTTTTTTTTTTTTTTTTTTTTTATAATATTCCTTGCAAAAATTAAAATCGCCATTTCGGTAAAGGGGGACAACTTCTACAGAATTTTAAAAACTCAGATTTTAAAATAATTTTGACCTTTTAAATCCATAGTCTAAGCAGAAATGACATAATTATTGTTGTTCATAGCCTGTTATAAATTGAACCCCACCCCACCCCCCAACAAAACCTGACCTAAAAGTTTAAATAAAGATGCTGAAATATTTGTTTATGTGGGTGTACATTTACCAGAGTTAAAATAAATCTTTATATACCAGAAAATGGTACATTTTTATTATCCTGTACATAAAAAAGTATTATGTGAATAAAATACCTACTTTTCATAGACCTGTGTTTACATTTTTTTTCTCCTTGGAGATTTGAAATTGAATAAAAAAAAATAAATAATGCAATCACTTATGTTAGCAATTATGTTTGGATTCAAATAAAAGAACAATGAAAAGTGAATCTCTTTTTCAGCTGGATATATTAGGTCAGCTGTTCTTTATATTAAAAACATCATTTATCTTATTTCCACTGAATATTTATATTCTTTCCACAATTCATTCAACTTTGCCTTAAAAGAATTCAGAGATGGGGCATTCACTACTGATGATGGTAGTTTATTCCATCAATCACCACCATGCATTTTGGGAGGAAAAACCCATCATACATATACTCCCTCCACAACACTAATATCAAGGAATCTTACTGTCAGCAGTGATTTACGTTGGACGAAACACATCTCTAAAATTGTCAAAAAGGCCGAGGGTGTCCTGGCGTCACTCAGCAAGACCTTTGTCAGCCGCTCACCGGCTATTTATTTGAAGCTGTACAAAGCTATGGTGCGGCCACACTTGGAGTTTGCCTTACCTGTCTGGAACCCCTATCTTGCTCAGAATATTAACCTCCTAGAAACTGTACAGAGACGTGCAACCAAACGAATACCCTCCATCAGGCATATGCCATACTCTGAATGTCTCGCTGCCCTGCGAATGGATTCGCTGAAACTTCGGCATCTGGCAACTGACCTGGTAAACACTCATAAGGTCATTAATCATCTTAACAACAGCAACTTTGAGCACCTTTTTGATCTCCACCTTTCTAACACACGTGGGCATGCCTACAAAGTCAGAAAACAGCACTGCTCACGTGAGTCTTTCAAAGCCTCCATGCTTCCTGTAGTCTGCTGACACTATACCTGATGCCACTCTCCACATACATATGCACACACGCGCACACATACATGCATATTACTACTGTAAACTGTTCATGTTCTTGACACTAATACATTATTCTGTGTACTTGACATGAGACTTTGATGAGTTGTGGTGCACCTGAGAACTGTACACAATAAATTTCATTATATTATAATCTACTACCTTGTTACTAAAATAATAAAAAAAGGTTATAATGCTAGTGTGGCACACAGTTACACAGGTACTTGCTGTTCTGAAGTAGTCACTCATCTAAATATAGAGGAATCCAAAGTTAATCTTAATTCTTTGATAAAATGATTATTAATTTTTTTTTCACCTCATTTTTGCCTTTTTTATCTTGACATTCTAGATCAAAGCACCCCCTTCCCCACTGCCATCCCAGGGTCACTCTGTAAGACTAAACAACATAAAAGTAACTTTTAAAAGGGATTGAACTTTTATTTCATCTCCTCGCTTGTGATTAATTCTTTATCGAGATTCATACTACTTTAACCCGAACGGAAATCAATTTGATCGTTCTGATTAAAAAAGAAGAAAACAAAAAACAAATAAAAAAAAACTATTAAATTATAAAGGTGATTAAAACCATATTAAGTATATCGTAGTTATCTCCCTTAGACTCAAGAAACTCTGAGACGTTCCAAAAAGTCAAGTTCCATTTCTATTTCCACAGCAAATAAAGTCGGCGGAGTGGCATATTGTCGCTATCAGCCGAACAGCGCTGAGTTGGCAGGAATCGGTATCGAACCCAGAACCTTGTGATTCAGAAGTGGATGCTCTACCGACTGAACTAAACTGGCCCCTATGATGGATAGCACAAGTTTTTAGCTACCAAACAAATTTTCAACATATTCAACACCACAGGTTCTAGATATTATGCTCGTAGTCCATTTCTGAAAGTTCCAAAATAAGGAAGGTAAAAAGAATCAAAATATATCCATATGTTCTAAAGATGTCTTTGCTTTGTGAAATAAAGCATTTTATTATCAACTAGCAGGACCCTTAGATATATCACAGTATGATAATTATTGCAACTTTTAATATGTTTACCTAAGAGCTATTGCCAAATAGTTCAATATGTAAAAAGAATAGTCTTGATTTAATTCTCTCTCACTCTTTTTTCTTTCTTTCCTTCTTTTCATTAGGCTCAATTGAAACCGATTATGGATATAGATTCCGTGTGCTCACCCCTCTATGTTATATTTTTTTCTGTGTAGCATGCCCCTTTTCTTCCCTTTCTTTATAATAAAAACGGAATGGTCCATTATTTAGCTAACATGACGACACTCAGAAGAAATAAAAATTGGGCAGATAAGCAGGATTTATATTTTTGCATTTTATCTTGAATGATTTTGACAGCCTCATTTTTAACCAGAGGGTGTGCAAGATGATAACAGTCATACAATTAAGGAACATTCATAAATTTATAGCTTTCCAATATTTTGTGTCAACAACATACTTAGGTAGTAATATCTTATCTATGGAAAGCATTAACTGCTATAGATAGATTATCGATCATATGGAAATCTGATCTCTTGGATAAGATAAAGCGAACAAAAATTTCAAACTGTAGTTGTATCAGTGCAACTATAAGAATGCTGCCTTGAACAAATCCCAGCCCCCCCCCCCACACACACACACACACAAAAGCAGAGCTATGTGGCCACTTGCCTATTATCACACAAACCATCCAGGTAAGATGAACAAAACATACTTGACAATTCAGCTGATGGTAGGTGTGGTGCTCCGCATCAGATGCTAAAAGCAATCTCCTTGGTCTAGTGCTACTGAAAAGGGGATAGACTCACTGTCTGGCTGATACCAACTTTAGGCCACCCTTTACTATTTTATTATGATTTTTATACAATACAGTGTTATTTTTCTTATCTAAAACGTAACAAAAAGAATTAGGGTGTTATTAGGGGCGGCGGGCTGGAACAGATTAAGGACATTTCAGTCTATTTCAATGGGAGACAATTTATTTGATATACAAAGAAATTAAGTTACGAGTGGAATGAATTAAACTTGTAAGTCAAAGTAGCACTGTATTTACGTTATTTAAAGCGAAGGGAGATAACCCATATTACTTAGTTTGATAGTCGAAATCTTGTGACTTGTGAGGTATTGTCAGTGTCATTCGGCTGGTGACCAAACTATCCAAAGATTGCTTTCTAAATGTTTTTATATTCATCCCTGCAATTAAAGAAACTGGTGGATGGGTTGGAGGGGAAAGGGTCAAAGCAGACTTGAATAATTAGATTTTAGAAAAATACGGAAGAGAAGGGAATAGAGGAGATAAATTAGGATGTTAACAAATTTAGGCACAAATTATTAATTTCGGTGATTATTAAACGATGAATAAATAATTACTAATGACAGAAAGTACACAAAACGGGCATAGTGCACATCTTTAGGCTGGGAGGAAAGAACTATCTTTATTATTATCATTGGATCCTTTCCATCCACTAAGGACGATCGTGTAGTGTCCAAAATAAAAAATAAAATGTTTTATCTGCATCTGCGCAAGTGACTCTGCAGACCAATTCTTGAGTGACAGTCTTTTGTGCACTGAATGCATACAAACTGTGATGCTTTCTGGGGCAGCTGGCTTTTTTCTCTCTTTCTGGCTCTCTTTTCTGTTGAGGCTACTCTCCTCTCTGCTTCACCCCTCTCCATGCCTTGCTTAATGTTGAGGCACCAGGCCGCTCTATTTTTTGTATCTACCTCCCACATGTTTGTGTCAATATGGCATATCCTCATAGCTCTTTAATTTGTAGGCATGGTCTACCAACCGATCGGGAGCCTTTTACTAATTCGCCGTACAAAAGATCTTTTGGGATGCATCCATTTTCCATTCTCCCTCCTGACATGTCCAAGTCAATGATTTGTAACAAACCTAAAGGGGTGTGTGTTTGTGAATTATAAATGATAAAAAGGTTTTGATGGCTTTTGAAGACAAGGTGACCATTTATTGATTCTGAAAAAAATATTATTTCACCCAAATGTAAAAAGAAAAAAAATAACATTACCTACTGATACTATTGGAGAAAATAGAGATTGATTATCTGCCCTTGGCAATAAGGGGTCAATCAGTGCACTATCATAGACTCCCCCCCCCCAATTTGACTCCTTTTAGAATCACTTGTAGTGCTGACCATCCTTGCATCTAGACATTTAATCAAGTCACTCCCAGAACCAAGATGGACTTCAGCAGATAAGTCTGGCTGCAACACCATTAAGTTTGCAACTCTTGTATTTTTTTAATATATGTTTGTACTTTCATATTGTTTGGTGGGTCTTGGTCATCTGAATTTAAACTCTATTTGATAGAGTTTAACATCATATCCAGGACAATAAGACCCTCAGCCACTGCTTTCTAGCACATATATGATAAAAAGGGTTGGGGCTTGCCATAAGGGCAATAGGGTTAGGGATATCAGTGCTAGGGCTTGACTTTTCCGGCCAATTAATCGGAAGGGGCATCTCCAACCGCCCTTCTAAGGGCCAAAGTGAAGTGTTACATGTGATGGATTATCTTTTATGATTAGAGATGAATCATTAACTAAAAAATTAAAATCCAAAAATAATCAAAGTTTGGTTTTCAACATGTGTAGTTGTTTAATTCCACAAATGAATGAGTTAGTAAGTACAAATAAACAGTCAACCTATACACGAGATTGACTAAAGGAAGTCTGGCACAAGGTTACTATTAATGGGAGCATTTTAAAAAGTTGGCATTTTGATAAGTCTATCCTCTACAGAAGTGTAATATTGTCATACAGGCTGACCCAAAATAAAACAGAATTTGGGTTCTGTTTTTTTGGGGGGGTCAACCTGTAACTGGCTCATAATAAGAAAGGTGATTACATAAATGAATTATTTATCCTGTTGTAAAATAATGAGATGTAGAGAGACCCAAAATATTAGTTATACGCTAAGTAATAGTGGAAATTTACTCAGATTTTGGGATGACGTGTGAAATGTGACGTGTTGGTTTCTGATTGATTGATGAGTGCCAACAGAATTTTGGGATAATGTGTAAAATGTTAGGTGTCGGTTTCTGGTCAACATAAAGCGAGAACGAGAAAAAGAGAAAGTGAAAAGTTTGGCAATTTGGGCAGAGTGTTTGAAGAAAACAGACGCAAGATGAGTGTTCTTCAAGGCATTTTTACTTAAAATAAATGAAAATAAAATATAAGCTCTGAACCTACCCCCCAAAACCCCCTCCAAAAACAAAAAAAAACAAAAAACAAAAAAAGAGCATCTTGTGTTCGTTATTAAAAACCAAAATACAACATAAAGCAAAACATAATTCAAGACAAGCCAACTAGTTCCAGACTCAAAGAACAGAGAAAAGCCTGCCCAACAACAGGTCTTAACTCAGATCCAGTTATCCAGATCCAACACAGAGATAAGTAGAACATTATAAGATAAGTATATGATGAATATTACAATTTACACCCCTACTCCTCTAAATTGACCATACACACATTTCCAAATGGATCCCCCCCACACCACATATAGAAATTTGCAGACAATGCCATTTCTTTTAATGGAGCCCGCCATGTTACACTATGTGCCTTTCATAGAACAGTGGATAGCTGGACATACCGATAATTGGATGGTAAGTTACACCTGCACCAGATCAATGTGTCAATCCCGTGATCATCGAGAAATGGGAACTCATAATGTAGGAGCCCTAATCTTATGACCATGTGCCAAACTAACATAAGTTTAATGAATATCAATATAAGTTCACATGTTAGTGATGTCATAAGCCCTTATTATACAGACTGCAATCTCTGCAAGTGCCCTAAATATGACATTAAACTACATCTATTGGTGAGGCTCCAGTTCTGGAGATCTCAGGGAGTACCCCATTTGTTGCCATTAATTCCAAATCCACTCTGACCCGAAGTGGTAGTACCTATTTTTAAGGTCAGACCCACATATGGTTTGAGGTCTCATAGTAGGTTATCTAGAAAATTTCTGGTTCCTTCTGTTATTGCGGTAGTTGTATAGGAATACAAACTCTAACATCCTTTTAGTGCATTGAAGATGTGCTTACCAAAGGGTTGAGGTTTCCAATAATTATTGGCTACCAACTCAGTAGAGCCGATAACCGAAAAATAATTACTCATCACTCTGCTGAAGAAGGATGTAACATACATATTTATCAACCCCTCCGCACGAGTAGGATGTGACACAAGGTCAATTTCTTAAACAGAGTTTAACAGGTTTGAATTTCAAGTTTTCCTTCTAGACTTGTTGACTTACCTAGGTTAATGAACCAAGTCTGTCCCACTATTTACCCATAGAGGGAGAATTAGATTCATACCTTTCCCAAGGGTATTAACACTATATGAAATGCAAGTTGCCTCCATTAGGATTTGAACTTGTCTCACCGTGTCCATTTCCCATGATGATAACCATTACATCGCAAGCACCTCAAGGGCTGTAACTTATGAAGATAAATATCAGATTTGAAATTTTGAGAAGCCATAAGCTCTTATGTCTAATATCCTCATCTTTTTATTTTTTTATTTGATCATTATTTCAGCATCAGACGGTTTTTTGGAAATCACTTATAATCTTTTATTTTTTCATATCAACAAAAACACAGCAATATTAAATGATTTCAAAAGACCACATTATAGAGTGTAGGTTTAGTTTGTTTTGTATTACGGCAAATCAACTTCAGTGGGTTATTTCATGCTGATAAATTTTGAAATAAATTCATTCTTAATGGATACTCAATTTTTTTAACAGTCTTTTTTTACATTGGGAGCCGCACACAAACCAAAGCTCATGCAATTGCCAGTGCAAAAAATGTGTAAACTCTTCGGCATTCCCCTTGAGGTGTGCCTCAGGCACCGAGCAATAAAACAATTCCTTACCTCTTTTAAGCAAGAGAGTAGGTGCCACATGTGGGATGGGACCCCGGGAATACTCTCAGGAACAGGTAGGAATCCAACTATTCTCCCCTCAGCTGTGGGTAAATAGTAGGATTGCCGGATCTTTACCAATACTCAGGAAGGACTTATACGATTACCAGAGTAACAAAAAGATTCATTATCACAAGACTCTATACCAGTAACTGAGAATACTTTAGTAACCAAAAGGATTCATTATCGAGGGACTCTTTATCAAGGATCCAATTCCACTGGATAAGCACTTCTGCTTTAAGGCCAAAGAATGGCCCTTAAAAATGTAACATGGCAACCTGTTTAGGAAAAGGAAAACTGAATTCAAACCAGTTGAAGAGGGATGGGTGCCCCCAGGCTATTCCTGGCCAAGACACACAACATGATTAACTCCTCTCTGACCAAACCAGGTTATGGGATATGTCTTGAAATAGGAATCAGAATGTACAGTATCTAAATACGGAGTAGAACTTTTCAGGCAAACAAATTGCTACCTAATTTGGGAGAATTATTTGTTAGAATTGTTTGGTTGTCTGAAAATATTTCATAAAGGATATTCCCATTTTAATCCAGCATATACACCACCTCGCCATTCTTTGGATGAAAATCTGAAAAGTGTTATTCATTTTGTTTCCTCTACGATTTCTTGTGTTCCACGTTGTTAAGTATCCATTTTTAATATGGAAGTTGCCCATAACATAAATAGTATAAAAAATAGCATTAATCTATATAATAATACTGGTTCCTACAAAATACAACCATTATCATCTTTCAACACCCTCTGGTTAAAAATGAGACCGTCCAAATCATCCTGTTGCGTACTGAGGTTTTCATGGTACCAAATCGATATAATGTTGTATACCCTTCTTACTTCTTATCTCTGGTCGTATTTTCTTCTGGCCAGCTTTGGTATATCTTCTAACATCTTGCGTCTGGGTCTAGAATCTTCTAAGGTCTGGACTTTCTTGGGGACTTTGGGTTTGGTCTTCTATGGGGATTTCTCGTTATCAGAAGCCCTGTGTCATTGTTAGTTTTTAGTAAACACAAGACTTCGATTTTCTTTTAATGTTACTTTATTCAGTAAATCCCCAACCCAGACATAACATAGCGCGCATATGCAGAGTTACAGTTTAGACAGAGCATCATGGCCGACTGCTCTGTCTGACATCCACTGCAAAACTAAACTAAATCTCCTTACTATTCTTAAACCGAAACAGGTTCTTCTATGCCTTCCGGTTCCCATGATTTATCCCTGGAAGGCAAGGTGAGAGTGAAGTCAAACGCTATCACTCACTTTCAGGGCCATCAACTGCACTGATTGCCACCATATCTCTATACTACCTTACATAAGTATGAAAAGGGTCATTCCCTCAGAATTACAAGGGAATTGACAATAATCTTATGCCACCGCATAGATTATGTAACAATCCAAAATAAAATGCAAAAGTGTAAATCCTCATTATCTGGTGTTGCTTATTCACCAAATTCTTATTTCTTATGAGTGTCATCACCTCAGCTAAATAATGAACCATTCCATTTTTACCACAAAGAAAGAAAGGGAAGATAAAGGACATGCTACACAACAATATAATAAGAAAGAAAGAAAGAAAGAAAGAAATAGAGTTGGAGAAAGATAGAGGAAGTGCGCGTGCAGAAGTGATAACACTAATCTGTCTGAATCGAACATAATAAAAAGAGGAAAAGAAAGAAAGAAAAAAAAACACTGAGAGTAAGAGAGAGTTAAATCAAGATTATACTTTTTACATATTGAACTATTTGCAATAGTTCTTAAGTAAACATATCAAACGTTTTAATAATTAGATTATCATACTGTGGTATATCCACAGGTCATGCTAGTCAAGATTATTGTACTTTTTACATATTGAACTATTTAGCAATAGCTCTTAAGTAAACATATCAAACGTTTTGATAATTAAATTATCAAACTGTGGTATATCCACAGGTCCTGCTAGTTTATAATCATTTTTTTTTACCAGATATTAAATCATGTTTAACAAACTAAATAAATAAGTAAACAAATAAATAAAAAAATATGACATTTGTGATCCTCTACCATAAAATTTTAAAATGTTACCGGCTGTTAAACTTTGCATGTGTGTGAGTGTGTGTGTGTGTGTGTGTTTCCTAAAAAAACTGCTAAGTTTTGAAGGAAAATATTTTGGATGATGATTTTTACGTTAATTTGCAACTTTCGTGGGGCTGTACTCTTTAAAGTTCCGAAATCGACATACCCTAGTGTTCATGTATATGGGAAGGAGAAGATTTGAAATATTAAAAACAAAAGAAGTACAGCCTACAATAAAGTTATGAAAACTAATTTTGCAAAAGTGTAAAACTTTAGAACAGATCTCAAGTGTCATGTCAAATATTCCATAATTTATCCCTTTTAAAATAATGTAACTTTAGTGAATATGAAAAAACAAAGGATGTTTACAAATGCATGGGCTCATCAGGAGAGAATGTGCAAACCATTTCGGGGCCTTCCTCTCTACGGTTTTAAAAAGCAACATTGGCCCTCATATTAAAAAAGCAACATCGGCCTTCATATTCACACTGTCGGATTAAGTTCCTTTTTATTTCACTTACTTGTAACTTTAGTGCAAAAATGTTTTTTAAAACAGAGTTGGGTTTTTTTTTTTTTTATTTAGTTTTGAATAACAAAAACAGAGACAAAAGATGAATTCTGGCATTGTCACTTGTGACCATCCTCGAGGCACCTCACGGACACGTCCCATTCTTCAAAAACGACTATTTGACTGCTTTTACCGGTCTCAAATCTTCAAGACAACCACAAACTGAAGTTTTTAAAAAATAGAATAAATGAATATCTTAACACATTAGATTAAAACGTTTTGAAGAGGCATTCTCTGAAGCCAAAACAACTCTTGCAAATTACACAAAATTAACTTAAACATTCAAAACCAAAGAAAAGAAAATAATTACTCAAAATCTCAGATGCAAGACCAGAAAACGGTGGGAGCAGTAGCACATCAGGAAATATATATATATTAATACTCAGTGTGTGGTCTAATGGTTAGATATGCATTTGTCGACCCAAGTTCAATTCCTGGACAAAGCTATTTGGGAATGGTATGAATCCAGTTCTCCCTCTAGCTATATGTAAATAGCAGGGCAGACTGGGCTCTTTAACCAAGGCTAGCTAACCAGTCTAAGAGAAGGAAAACTCTTTATTCAAACCTGTTAAACTCCACTTAAGAAATTGACCTTGTGTCGCATCCTGCTTGAGCGGAGGGGTTGGTAAATATATATTGATACTCGTGTTCCTTAATTGTATGACCATTAGCATGTCAACACCCTCTGGTTAAAAATGTGACCGTTCAAATCATCTAAGATGAAATGCAAAAATGCAAATCTTGATTATCTGGTGTTACTTATCTGCCAAATTCTTATTTATCATGAGTGTCATCACCTCAACTGAATAATGGACCATTCCGTTTTTTTATTAGAGAGAAATAAAGGAAATAAAAAGAACAAGCTAATTTTCATATTGATATTAAATATCTGATTTTAATAAATATGTGCTTAGTATTATTAATTTCTATTTGTTTGGTTTTATCTTAATGAATATGAGCAAAAATCCCGGGAATAAATCTTAAAAGAAATCCATTAACAAAAAGAAATAACTGTAATTCTATTCTTTACTTCTTATTTTAACTAAATAGTTAAATTGGGAAAATTTAGCAATGAAAGACGGGAGTGAAGGAAGAGCAAGTTTCAGTTCTGTTTCAAATCTTTTTATCTGCATCCTTATTTAGTTTCATTAGCTTTCTAATTAAAATACTTGCACCCAGAGGGTGCATATACGTGACAGTATATATAACTATGTTGACTTTTACACTAATAAAATCTTCATCCTTTTCTAAAATTATCATGTTTGTTTATTTCTCCTCTGATTTTCATTGCATTGGATTTTTTTTGTTGTTTTTTTTAGATATATTACATATGTAATTTGATCAATAGCCAAAAAATGAATAAATATAATTTATTTAATAACAAGCCTATTTTAGTATTGCTATCTAATACTTTATGGAGAAAACCCAATTTATTAAAAGTTAGGCCCCCACCCTTTTAACCAGAACAAAATATTTGTTCATTCTATTATTCATGCTTTTGGTCTTTTGTATTATTATGTATCTTGGTATACAATTGAATAAATTTGTAAACAAATAAATAAATTGATAAATAGATAAATAAATAAATAAACTTCGCCCAAAAAATCTTAAAAGAAAAATTAACAGATAAAATTTATTGATAATAAAAATGAATTTAAAATAAATAAAATAAAATAAAATAAAAATAAGGCAATGAGAGTGGTTTCCCTTGCTTATTTCACAGAAAGATGCCGGAAGTTAAAAATCGCCAAGATTGGTCAAATTAATGCAACCGCATGTTTTAACTCGCAAATAACATAAAAAACTGTTTTTAGTAACAGCTAACTTCATTTCAAATAATGCGCAAGTACAATTTTATCGCTTGAATTTTTGTCCGTTAAGTACGATTCTACCAAAAATTACGTGACCTGTTTTCTTTTTTTGTTTGTGTGTGTGTGTTTCGTCTCGTTTGTTGATTTCGGTATTTAAAGTCAACCGAAGCTGCTGGCGATTGTGTAATGCCGAAACGAAGCAACAACCGTTCGAGGTAAAGACAAGTACTTTAATCAATTCAATTTGTTGGCCAAGATGTTGATTTTTCTGACTAAATGAAATAATTTATTTTACTGGATCATTTTTAACATTTCGTTGTAATTTCATTTTAAAAATCAGGTAATGATTATATTTAAAAACACCTAAAAGCAACTTCTTTACTTTAAAACTAGATCAAATTCACATGACAACGAAGTCAAAGAATTTTTTTTAAATTGAGTGTTACTGAATTTTAAGATATTAGTTTCAGAAAAAGATTATAAAATTTTCTCTTTTAAAATACTCTCTATAGTTTCAATAATTGGCTGATAAAAAAAAGCAAGTTAAGCGTGTTTTAAATTAATATCCCTAAAAATGCAATAAAAATAGTGATAATGTATTGTATTCTCTCTAAACTTAATTTTAAAGTCTATATTTTAGGATTTATTATTTTTTATATTAGTAAATTTGTTTTACATAATTTAATTTCTTATTCGATATGAAGTAACGTTTAAATACGTACAAGAGACAAGAGAAAAACTAAAATTTAAAAATTTTACATTGTATATTAAAAACGAAACATCTATTTATTTTTTTAAATGGTAATAATATTTCTTATATTTTTCAAAGAAATTTTGTCAGAATAGTCTAAAAAAAATTACGATTTGAATTCTTATATATAAATCGAGAAGTTAAATCACATTTTTTAAAAATATTTTTCTTAATTAAAATAAACAAATGCTAAACATAACAATGCTTTGATGAAACGCTTGATTTTCCAACTTGTATACAAAACTATTTACGAAAAGAGATTTGTCATATAATTAAATCGTCTCTTGCGAATTTTTAGACGATAGATTAAAAAAAAAATTTTTTTAAGTCTAATTTCTATATACTTTTTATTGCCCCCCAAAACCACTTACAACTCTTAATTTAAACGTAAAAGTAAAACGATTATTTATGCTGTTAAAAGTTTAAAAAAATAACCCTTTTCTTTTACACGTTCGCATGTTTTTGCTATTTTTAGAAATATTTATGTCTTAAAATATACATATAATACTTTTTATTGTGATTCTTTTTATTTTCTTTATTTTTGCAGAATTTTTACCAAATTTTTATTTTTTTATTTTTTTTATTTTAGATTATCTATTTATTTATTTTGGGGGGAACATTGGGGGGAAAAATGCACTCTCCTTTTCAGATTTAATCTTCACCTTTTTCTTTTAATATTTATTGCAAAGGTAGTTATACATGCTACTTCAGCTTTTATACAGAAAAAAAAAACTAAAACATTTTGTTAGGTTCTCTAGATTTTATTTAAAAGGCAGACGAATTAATTGAATCGCAAGTTTAGTTTTCTACGGAAGCCCATAACAACCATATTTTGATAAACCACATTCTCTTTGACTACAGACTACAATTTTAGCGTGTAAATGCAGTGTTTTATTAGTAGGTACCACCAAATATACCCTGTGAAATTTAACCCCCCCCCCACCTTATATTTAACACAATGAAACTTGCAGAAAAATAAATATTTTCTTGAAATTTTTTTTTCCATTCGTTGTGTTTATCTATCTATCTATCTATATCGTTGCGTGTTTATCTATCTATCTATCTATATCGTTGCGTGTTTATCTATCTATCTATCTATATCGTTGCTGTTTATCTATCTATCTATCTATCTATCTATATCGTTGCGTGTTTATCTATCTATCTATCTATCTATCTATCTATCTATATTATCTATATCTATCTATCTATCTATCTATCTATCTATCTATATCGTGCGTGTTTATCTATCTATCTATCTATCTATCTATCTATCTATCTATATCGTTGCGTGTTTTATCTATCTATCTATCTATCTATCTATCTATCTATCTATATCGTTGCGTGTTTATCTATCTATCTATCTATCTATCTATCTATCTATATCGTTGCGTGTTTATCTATCTATCTATCTATCTATCTATCTATCTATATCGTTGCGTGTTTATCTATCTATCTATCTATCTATCTATCTATCTATATCGTTGCGTGTTTATTATCTATCTATCTATCTATCTAATCTATCTATATCGTTGCGTGTTTATCTATCTATCTATCTATCTATCTATCTATATCGTTGCGTGTTTATCTATCTATCTATCTATCTATCTATCTATCTATATCGTTGCGTGTTTATCTATCTATCTATCTATCTATCTATCTATCTATATCGTTGCGTGTTTATCTATCTATCTATCTATCTATCTATCTATCTATATCGTTGCGTGTATTATCTATCTATCTATCTATCTATCTATCTATCTATATCGTTGCGTGTTTATCTATCTATCTATCTATCTATCTATCTATATCGTTGCGTGTTTATCTATCTATCTATCTATCTATCTATCTATCTATATCGTTGCGTGTTTATCTACTATCTATCTATCTATCTATCTATCTATATCGTTTGCGTGTATCTATCTATCTATCTATCTATCTATCTATCTATATCGTTGCGTGTTTATCTATCTATCTATCTATCTATCTTATATCGTTGCGTGTTTATCTATCTATCTATCTATCTATCTATATCGTTGCGTGTTTATCTATCTATCTATCTATCTATTCGTTGCGTGTTTATCTATCTATCTATCTATCTATCGTTGCGTGTATCTATCTATCTATCTATCTATCTCTATCTATCTATATCGTTGCGTGTTTATCTATCTATCTATCTATCTATATCGTTGCGTGTTTATCTATCTATCTATCTATCTATCTATCTATCTATATCGTGCGTGTTTATCTATCTATCTATCTATCTATCTATCTATATCGTTGCGTGTTTATCTATCTATCTATCTATCTATGCTATCTATCTATCTATCTATCTATATCGTTGCGTCTATCTATCTATCTATCTATCTATATCGTTGCGTGTATCTATCTATCTATCTATCTATCTATCTATCTATCTATCTATATCGTTGCGTGTTTATCTATCTATCTATCTATCTATCTATCTATATCGTTGCGTGTTTATCTATCTATCTATCTATCTATCTATCTATATCGTTGCGTGTTTATCTATCTATCTATCTATCTATCTATCTATATCGTTGCGTGTTTATCTATCTATCTATCTATCTATCTATCTATATCGTTGCGTGTTTATCTATCTATCTATCTATCTATCTATCTATATCGTTGCGTGTTTATCTATCTATCTATCTATCTATCTATATCGTTGCGTGTTTATCTATCTATCTATCTATCTATATCGTTGCGTGTTTATCTATCTATCTATCTATCTATCTATATCGTTGCGTGTTTATCTATCTATCTATCTATCTATCTATATCGTGCTATCTATCTATCTATCTATCTATATCGTTGCGTGTTTATCTATCTATCTATCTATCTATCTATATCGTTGCGTGTTATCTATCTATCTATCTATCTATCTATCTATATCGTTGCGTGTTTATCTATCTATCTATCTATCTATCTATATCGTTGCGTGTTTATCTATCTATCTATCTATCTATCTATCTATCTATATGCGTGTATCTATCTATCTATCTATCTATATCGTTGCGTGTTTATCTATCTATCTATCTATCTATATCGTTGCGTGTTTATCTATCTATCTATCTATCTATATCGTTGCGTGTTTATCTATCTATCTATCTATCTATCTATCTATCTATCTATCTATCTATATCGTTGCGTGTTATATCTATCTATCTATCTATCTATATCGTTGCGTGCTATCTATCTATCTATATCGTGCGTGTTATTATCTATCTATCTATCTATCTATATCGTTGCGTGTTTATCTATCTATCTATCTATCTATCTATATCGTTGCGTGTTTATCTATCTATCTATCTATCTATTATCGTTGCGTGTTTATCTATCTATCTATCTATCTATCTATATCGTTGCGTGTTTATCTATCTATCTATCTATCTATCTTATATCGTTGCGTGTTTATCTATCTATATCTATCTATCTATCTATATCGTTGCGTGTTTATCTATCTATCTTCTATCTATCTATATCGTTGCGTGTTTATCTATCTATCTATCTATCTATATCGTTGCGTGTTTATCTATCTATCTATCTATCTATCTATATCGTTGCGTGTTTATCTATCTATCTATCTATCTATCTATATCGTTGCGTGTTTATCTATCTATCTATCTATCTATCTATATCGTTGCGTGTTTATCTATCTATCTATCTATCTATCTATCTATATCGTTGCGTGTTTATCTATCTATCTATCTATCTATCTATCTATATCGTGCGTGTCTATCTATCTATCTATCTATCTAATCTATATCGTTGCGTGTATCTATCTATCTATCTATCTATCTATCTATCTATCTATCTATATCGTTGCGTGTTATCTATCTATCTATCTATCTATCTATCTATCTATCTATCTATATCGTTGCGTGTTTATCTATCTATCTATCTATCTATCTATCTATCTATATCGTTGCGTGTTTATCTACTATCTATCTATCTATCTATCTATCTATATCGTTGCGTGTTTATCTATCTATCTATCTATCTATATCGTTGCGTGTATCTATCTATCTATCTATCTAATCTATCTATCTATCTATCTATCTATCTATATCGTTGCTATCTATCTATCTATCTATCTATATCGTTGCGTGTTTATCTATCTATCTATCTATCTATCTATCTATATCGTTTGCGTGTTTATCTATCTATCTATCTATCTATCTATATCGTTGCGTGTATCATCTATCTATGCGTGTTTATCTATCTATCTATCTATCTATCTCGTTGCGTGTTTATCTATCTATCTATCTATCTATATCGTTGCGTGTTATCTATCTATCTATCTATCTATCTATTCGTTGCGTGTTATCTATCTATCTATCTATCTATCTATCTATCTATCTATCTCTATCTATCTATCTATCTATCTATATCGTTGCGTGTTTATCTATCTATCTATCTATCTATCTATATCGTTGCGTGTTTATCTATCTATCTATCTATCTATATCGGTATCGTATCTATCTATCTATCTATATCTTCTATCTTATCTATCGTTATCTATCTATCTATCTATCTATCTATCTATCTATCTATATCGTTGCGTGTTTATCTATCTATCTATCTATCTATCTATCTATATCGTTGCGTGTATCTATCTATCTATCTATCTATCTATCTATATCGTGCGTGTTCTATCTATCTATCTATCTATCTATATCGTTGCGTGTTTATCTATCTATCTATCTATCTATCTATATCGTGCGTGTTTATCTATCTATCTATCTATCTATCTATTCGTTGCGTGTTTATCTATCTATCTATCTATCTATCTATATCGTTGCGTGTTTATCTATCTATCTATCTATCTATCTATATCGTTGCGTGTTTATCTATCTATCTATCTATCTATCTATCTATATCGTGCGTGTCATCTATCTATCTATCTATCTAATCTATATCGTTGCGTGTTTATCTATCTATCTATCTATCTAATCGCTATCTATCTATCTATCTATCTATCTATATTCGTGCGTGTTATCTATCTATCTATCTATCTATATCGTTGCGTGTTTATCTATCTATCTATCTATCTATATCGTTGCGTGTGTATCTATCTATCTATCTATATCGTTGCGTGTTTATCATCTTATATCTATCTATTATCGTTGCGTGTTTATCTATCTATCTACTATCTATCTATATCGTGCGTGTTTACTATCTATCTATCTATCTATATCGTTGCGTGTTTTTTATCTATCTATCTTCTATCTATCTATATCGTTGCGTGTTTATCTATCTATCTATCTATCTATCTATATCGTTGCGTGTTTATCTATCTATCTATCTATCTATCTATATCGTTGCGTGTTTATCTATCTATCTATCTATCTATCTATATTCGTTGCTATCTATCTAATCTATCTATATATCTATCTATCTATCTATCTATCTATATCGTTGCGTGTTTATCTATCTATCTATCTATCTATATCGTTGCGTTTATCTATCTATCTATCTATCTATCTATATCGTTGCGTGTTTCTATCTATCTATCTATCTATCTATCTATCTATCTATATCGTTGCGTGTTTATTATCTATCTATCTATCTATCTATCTATCTATATCGTTGCGTGTTTATCTATCTATCTACTATCTATCTATCTATCTATCTATCTATATCGTTGCGTGTTATCTATCTATCTATCTATCTATCTATCTATCTATCTATCTATATCGTTGCGTGTTTATCTATCTCATCTATCTATCTATCTATCTATCTATCGTTGCGTGTTTATCTATCTATCTATATCGTTGCGTGTTTATCTATCTATCTATCTCTATCTATATCGTTGCGTGTTTATCTATCTATCTATCTATCTATATCGTTGCGTGTTTACCTATCTATCTATCTATCTATCTATATCGTTGCGTGTTTACCTATCTATCTATTTACTGTCGAAAATAACTATCTATCTCATAGGCTACATTCCCAAGGCGAAAAAGATGACTTTTAACTTGTAAAAATATGCGGTGGGCATTATTTTTTAGAGAAATATGTATAAAATCATGAGAAACATATCTGTATCTTGGTTGAGTTACCGTTTTTTCATGTTAGTTAATAATATATTTTAATACACAAATTAGATGCTAAAAATTTTAGGTTAGCTGCGTACAACGAAGTAGCCAATCAGAATACATCTTTCATTGACTGCTGATAAAATTAACCAATCACGATCACCGTAGCATGAGTTATCACTCAACATGTCTGCTTCAAGCGTGTAATGTAAACACACAGAAAATTAATGTTCTATGTGTATTTTAATTTTAACTTGTTTTTGGCTACGTTAAATTTCAATTGATTTAACGGTGAAAAAAATGTAAACATTGTTTTTCTTTTATAATTTGCATTATTTTGTAAGCCGAAAAATTTTTTTTTTAAATCATTAGGAGTTTGTTTAATGCTTCTTCTTTCGAGTGAATAAAAAATTTTAAGATAATATTAACCTTTATGCAAGTTTTATTATGTTAAATATAGTAGGGGGGGTAAATTACACGGGTAAAATTGGTGGTAACCACGGAAAATTTTAATATGTGCAACATTTACGCATAAAAAAAAAATAGTATGATATTCAGGAGTCTATAAGCATTCATTTGGCCGCTTTTTTATTTTCCCCCACCCTCAAATTACAAATTAAATAAAAAACTAGAGCCTTTTTGGCCTTTGGGCCCGTAGCCTATTTTAGCTACGTTAAATTTCAATTGATTTAACGGTGAAAAAAATGTAAAACATTGTTTTTCGTTTATAATTTGCATTATTTTTGTAAGCCGAAAAAAATATTTAAAAATCATTAGGAGTTTGTTTAATGCTTCTTCTTTCGAGTGAATAAAAATTTTTAAGATAATATTAACCTTCATGCAAGTTTTATTATGTTAAATATAGTAGGGGGTAAATTTCGCGGGGAAAATTGGTGGTACCCACGGAAAACTTTAATATGTGCAACATTTACGCATCAGAAAAATAGTATGATATTCAGGAGTCTATAGGCATTCATTTGGCCGTTTTTTATTTCCCCACCATCAAAATTACAAAAAAAAAAAAAACTAGAGCCTTTTTGGCCTTTGGGCCCGTGGCCTATAGGTGGTAGTAGACCTCATAAAAAAATATTCCCCCTAATATATTTTAGAAAAAACTATATCAGACATATATTCATCCAAAGGTAAGTAATTATGGAAATTCTCGTGAAAATTGGACCATTAATTTATTTTCCATAGAATTTTAAAAAAAAAACCTTAGTTTTAACTTGTTTTTGGCTACGTTAAATTTCTATTGATTTAACGGTGAAAAAATGTAAACATTGTTTTTCGTTTATAATTTGCATTATTTTTGTAAGCCGAAAAATTTTTTTTCAAATCATTAGGAGTTTGTTAATGCTTCTTCTTTCGAGTGAATAAAAAAATTTTTAAGATAATATTAACCTTTATGCAAGTTTTATTATGTTAAATATAGTAGAGGCGGGGTTAATTTCACGGGGAAAATTGGTGGTACCACGGAAAACTTTAATATGTGCAACATTACGAAAAAAAAAAAAAGTGTGATATTCAGGAGTCTATAGGCATTCATTTGGCCGCTTTTTTTTTCCCACCCAAAATTTACAATTTAAATCAAAACTAGAGCCTTTTGGCCTTTGGGCCCGTAGCCTATCAGTCTGTTCAAAACTATCTAAACAAGAAATATGACAAATTTCTATAAATAAACAAGAATTACGACAAAAAAAGAAAAATTAGAATTGCGACAAAAAACGGTTTAATGTTTTTTTTCTTTCGAATGGAAAAAATAAATAAACAAGAATTAAGACAAAAAGCCCCCCTCCCCTTCAAATAGGCGCCGATACGATAGTTGGGGTTGTTATTTGAGTTGGTTGTTTTCTTTCAAGTAACACCGCTCTAGCGGTAATAGTTGGGGTTGGTATTTGATACGTCACCGAACAGCAAATTTGGAGGCAGGGGACCGGGACGAACTTCCTCATAGAGTACCAGAAAAAATATTAAACAAACTCCTGATGATTTAAAAAAAAAAAAAAACTTTCAGCTTACGAAAATAATGAAAATTATGATTGAAAAACAATGTTTTCATTTTTGCACTGTTAAATCAACTGAAATTTAACGTAGCTTAAAACAAGTTACGATAAGAGTTTTTTTAAAATTCTATAAAAAATCGATTAATAATCTTATTTTCACGAAAATTTCCATCACCCACACCCTATTTTATTTTATGAGATAAAAAAAAAATAACGCGCTAGAAAAATTTTGTACTTTTTTTTCTATAAAGATAAGAGTCTGAATAACTATATCAATGAAATTGTATAACGTACAAGGTGTAGTTTTTTGTGTTTTTTTTTAGGAAAAATTAAGGAAATCGGAAATAAAAAGTGCAAAAAAAATGTCATAATATTAATATTTGAAAACTTTTTTTTGCTTTTGTAATTGGTATGTACTATATTCTTAAATTATTAAATTGTCAAAAAAAAAATTTTTTTTTTATTTAAGAAATTAATTTTTAAGAGATTTTCAATCTTTTGTGTGATTAAATATTTTTATTTTCTGTGTGAAATAAATTAGATTTTTTTTTTTTCTGCGCTAAAAAATCGAATTTTTCATGGATATTTAAAAATATGAATTTTAGAATTCAGGTGAACTAAAAGGTGGTCCGATCCGAGCTTGATTAATATTTTAAAAAGAATTTCTAATTTTTATTGTTGAATAGTAATGTATGGTTCTTAGAATATACGGAAGAGCAAAACTGACATATTTGTTTTACAAATAGACGAGACGCTTCTGTGTAACCGAAGTTTGTTTTTCTTTGGTCAAAAAAGTTAAATAAAATAATTTTTTTTTTCTTTGGTCAAAAAAGTTAAATAAAATAATTTTTTACGCTATTAAAATAAAAAAGTAAGTATATATATATTGATTATTTTATCAGTTTTTCTCTTAGAAAAAATATTCAAATTTTCATTTCATTTTCGATTTTAAAAATTAATACCAAAACCGAAGACATTTTTTTAATGTCAATTTCACGGTGAAATTTTAATATTAAATTTTTTCAAGAAAAAACAGAACCCAAATTATTTATTTAGTTTTCCATTAAACTAACCCTAAACCCCAATCCCCAACCCTAAACCCCCTAAAAGTTAAAATTAACAGTTTTATTACAAAATTTGTGAGTTCTGTTTTTTCTGGGTCACCCTAATTTTCCGACAGATTTGCACCTTTAGCCTAAATTTTAATAAAGTTTTTTTTTTTTTCCTAAGCTGAATTTTTTTTTTTTTTTTTTTTTATCATCAGGATTTTTTAAAATGTTTCTTCTTTCGAATGCACAAAAATTTCAAGATAAAAAGAATATTTTTAAAATCGTTGAAACAAATAATCGGTTATTGAATATGCACAGAAAAAAATGTCAATTAGAGCTAGCCATACTTTTAGTGGTATAATCGTAAAGGGAAATAAAATGTAACTTTTCAGTCTAATTGTTGGCCTGAAAATTACCCTCTCGCATGTAACACGGATAGGTTTATTTATTTTTAAGATAACGATGTAATTTTTCG
This sequence comes from Doryteuthis pealeii, assembly GCA_023376005.1. Lineage (NCBI taxonomy): Eukaryota > Metazoa > Mollusca > Cephalopoda > Myopsida > Loliginidae > Doryteuthis > Doryteuthis pealeii. Next base: position 65,370,411 of record CM042150.1, on the reverse strand, counting down.
CAATCGAATAATTTGATCTTTGAATTAACTATTTTTCTTTGTAACAACCCTGTATGATCTTTAATTGTTTTTTAAGAGATTTTTGATAACAAAGTTCGGAAATATTTATTTCCGTTTTATTCAAGATGGCCTAAACTGATCACGTGACCCAATTGGAGATACCTATTTATTAGCCTCTATTTTATTTTTTCAAATTGAATTAATATCCCAACAGTAAGTGAGAAGTTTTCAATATTTGTCTAAAGAGATGGTCCCAAATTGAATATGCTGACATCACAGAAACCACAATCAAAATCGGTCTTTGTGTTTTCGTACATGTAGTGTAGTTTATAGATCTGCAGTCCTGTTTAATTCCTTCGTTTCAGAAGTTAATTCAAACAATTTTACTCAATTGTGTAGCTCGAAAAATAACACTACTTGGTACCTTCATCATACAGTCGTGCTGACAGCATGGATCTCTACAACTCTTCCACCCACCCGTCCCTATTAGCCATTGCAGGAAGGTCCTCTGTGCAGCATCCAGTATCCATGCACAGCTGATAAATGTAAGTTTTTACTGGCCGACCTACACTTGTGCGTTCATGTGTAGGTGTCCACATGAAAACGTCACTTATGAATTCATTCTTGTTTGTCAAGCAGTCCCCAGCATGTCTTGTCAGTCATATCCAGATGATTTGTGTGATAGGGGGCAAGTAGCCATACTGCTGCTTTCTTGTGGGATGCTGCTTCCAGGATTTGTTCAAGACAGCATGCAGCATCCTTGTGTAGCACTGACATGGCTATAGCTTGGAAGAATTCTTGCTTTATCTTATCAATGAGATCAGATTTCCATATGATTGATAATCAGTCTAAGGCAGTCCATGCCTTTCTTATGCGTACATTGAAATTGTTGTGGTTAGCAAGCTAGTCTTGCAGATCCATTATTACTGAATAGTGAATTTGATCCCTGCTGGATGTCATGTAAAAAATACCTTTTTAATCCGGCCTAGTGGGTGGGTGGTTGGGAAATTTTTTAAATTCCTTATTTTTTATTTATTTTTTTACATCGCTTTCTGTAGTTGAGATATTACTACCTAGGTATGTGAACTGGCTTGATAATTTCAGGGGATTACCACCTCGTGTGGAGATGTAAGTGCAGTATGGGTAACCTGTAGACAAACATTTTTAGACCTTATTTTTCCAATGCAGGTATCATTGCAGTGAGAAAAGTTTCACGTTCCCCAATGATACCTGCATTGGAAAAATAATGCTTTTAACCTGGACTATATAATAAAACTTACACTGTAGAGAGAGTAAATGCAGAAAGGAGTATTATTCCCCATTTTTGAGTTTATTTGGTTACTCTGATGTTAAAATATGGAGGTGCCTATGGTGTAGTGGTGATATGAGTTCAAATCCTGCATGAGTCTGTTTGCATTTCACTGTGCTAATACTCTTGGGGAAGTTATGCATCCAACTATTCTCCCTCCAGCTATGGGTATAGTAGGGCAGATTGGGCTCTTTAACCTTGGTATGGCAATTGGTCTAGAAGAAGAAAAACTCTGAATTCAAACCAGTTGTAGACCCGGAGAGGGATGGGCTCCACCAGTTTATTCCTGCCCAAGACATGCTATAAAAGCAACTAAAACTAGGTTACAGGATCAGTGAAAGAGATTTTTCATTTATTAAATGTCATCTTTTAAGACATTGTTGGACAGACACACACACATAAACACACTTACACATGTACACACACTTACACATATACACACACACACACACAGAATTTGGAAGAAGATATCACCAGGCATACAACAGAATGGACAAATCCTAGCAGCAAGGTAACAGCTCCAGAACTTAGCTTTCCAAAATCTTCTGACAAAGATCTTTATCCCGAAATATTAAGAATAAATTAAAGGTAAATGAACAACATCATAGTTACCTCATTTTTCATTAGATTTTTGTGCATCAGGGACACAGGATGTGTACCTATCGGCATCTCTGCTTAAGTATAGTTCCAGAAAAAAATTTGAAGATTCAATATACAAACTTAAAAATGAAAATACATAGATATATATAAAAACAAAGGCAACATCGCTGGAGCAGCAATAAACATAACAAACTCCTATTGTTTTATACTCCTTCATCTGCTGGGTATATAATGGGGAGAGTAAATGAGTTCTTACGTGGGGTACTATTTCAGCGACTGAAAATCTTCTTATAGGTTGTTTTTCTCCTCTTACTTACGGTCAGTCTATAGAAATGTCCTTCAATGTTCATATATTTTTTTCCTAACATCTACTAGGCCTGCCTAAGTTCAAAGAATTTTGTGAGGGTTTCAAGTCTACTTTAGAAGATATGACCCTGCCAATTTTATAGTTTTTTCCTATGTACGTGGATTTCAGTAAAGATTATAATTAAAGACAATCATCCTAATGCTTTGGCACACTTCCCTAACTCACGAAGGGGAACATTTGTGCCAAATTTCAAGTAATTCGGTGTTGGTGGGTGCAGATTTCAACTTTTTGCTGGTGTTTTGACATGGAATGACCCACACATATCTACGGGAGAAGATATGGTTTCATACCTTTCCCAAGAGTATTAGTGCAAAGTGAAACTCAAACAGCCTTTTTAGAGATGAGTCTTGATGATTTGGATTATTTGGATTATTCAGACTATTGTCCTCAAATGGTACAGATAACAATAATGAGGAAAAAGAAGAAGAAAAAAATCCCAAAGTATATAAAAATACAATATCTGAAAATTATTGAATGAAATGTGCACCATGAATAAGTGTTTGAAGATATTAAGAACTTGAAACATAGAAACTTTTATCAAAATGACTTGATTCAGCATTAAATAACCCAAAAAGAGTTGATATGCCATGAAACAAAATAACCAACCAACCAGTTTGAAGAATTTGTCATAAGTGAATCTGTTCATATGCAAAAACATTTAACAAGACATTTGGAGACAAAAAGAATGTTGTCCAATATTTGACTGTTTTAAGAAATTATTTCCCCAAGAAATAAAGGTAATATTAATTTAAAAAAAGAAAAATACGATAAAAAGAATACATAAAAGAATGAAAAAAATATTAGAAAACATTAAGAATGAAAAAAATTCAAATACATAAAAAATAATTAGAATACTTTAGAAAATTTGAATACATAAAAAAATGTTTTAACAAAAATTAGAATACATAAGAAAATTGACTATATAAAAAAATTAGAATACTTTAAATAATGAAAAAAGTTAGAATATATAAAAAAAAAATATTTAAAAAATTTGAATAAATTAAAAAATTGACTATATAAAAAAAATCATTAAAAAAATTAGAATAAATTAAAAAAATTGACTATAAAAAAATAATTAAAAATAGAATAAATTAAAAAAAATTGACTATAAAAAAAAGCATTAAAAATATTAGAATAAATTTAAAAAATTGACTATATAAAAAAATTCATTAAAAAAACTAGAATACATAAAAAATTAAAAGAATTAGAATGTACAAAAATTTTTTTTTTTTTTAAGTTAGAATACATAAAAAATATTATCAAAAGAAAAACTGATGTAAGACATTTTCACAGCTATATCTGCATTAAAATGGATACAAAGTCAGGGTTCATTTTTGAATTGCATTTGTATTGTAAATTGAACCTCCATTTTACAGGCATTCACTTGCTGGCTTTCACTTTAAAATTTTAATTTTTTTTACAAAAATGAAACATTTCCCCAAATAAATGAAGGTTATCTATATACATATATAATGGAAAGTTGGTGTGTGTATGTATGTCCGGATGAAAATACAACAATTAACAACAAAGTAAATACATATACATATTAAATTAGCATTACAAGCATTTAGCTGAAAAACGCTGACATTTTCCAATTTGCGACCTTAATCAGTTAAATTTGCAATTTCTCGGATATTTCTTAACTAATCTTAAAAATATTTATATGGTTGGAAACGGAATTGAATAATCTTTCTAAATATGTAATTTTTATCGGTTTTCATAAATTGAATGATTTTTTACAGAGAGTTAAAACCGTATTTTCGGTTGAACAGCTGAAAACAAAAATATGACTTTTTTTTTAGGATGAATTTTACACGCTGATTTGTTTTTCAAAATCAAAGTGGCTAATCTTTATCAATATTCTTGAAATTTTGCACTCAATTAGAACACACCTGGAAATACAAACGGGGTCTTTTTTTTTTTGTTTCTAGGATCCGTGGAAATAAAAATATGAGATATAATGATTTGTTTAAAAAATATAAGAGAAGCAAAAAAAAAAAAAGCACTATGTCCGTGTTATTAGAAAGTTTCAGAATTATTTTGATATATAATTTGTAAAATTAAATGGTTGGTTGGTTGTAAAATTTAAAGATTGCTAAACGGTTCCGGATTTGCTCCAAAAGTTTGGATGTTTAAGAAAAAACTCTAATTTACGTGACTTTCGGATGTAAAAACACCCTATCAACTGACATCACAAATCGGACCTTATTGATTTAAAATCACAATTTCTCGTATATTTATGGTTCAATCTTAAAAAATATTTATATGGTTGGAAAGAGAATAAAATAATCTCTCTAAATATGTAATTTGTATGTGTTTTTATTAATTGAATAATTTTTTACAGCGAGTTAAAAACGTATTTTGCTTCAAACAACCGAAAATGCGTGATAGGAATTTTTTTTCCGAGAATACATTTTACACTCTACATTTCTTTGGAAAATCTAAGTGGCTAATCTTTATCAATATTCTTGAAATTTTGCACTCAATTAGAAGACACCTGGAAGTACAAAAGGGAGCTTTTTGTTTGTTTCTAGGACCCGTGAAAATAAAAATATGAGAGGGCAAAGTTGAAGGCTATTTGTTTAAAAAATATAAGAGAAGCAAAAAAAAAAAAAGCACTATGTCCGTGATATTAGAAAGTTTCAAAATTATTTTGATATATAATTTGTAAAATTTAAAGATTGCTAAATGGTTCGGGATTGGCTTTGAAAGTTTGTATTTTGAAAAAAAAAAAAAACTCAAATTTATTTGTCCGACATGTGTACATAACGTAAATTCTCTAGGCATTGTTTATGCACACAATAAAGTTTAAATTCATCGCTTATTTCTCGTCCAATTTTTAAAATATTTATATCATTGAAAATAAAATAACACAATCTTTCTAATTATTCAACTTTTATGTGTTTTAAAGAATTGAATTTTTTTTTTACGTCCGTTTCAATTTTGGAAAAAAAAATAACTTGAAATTACAAGAGATGTAAACAAAACACAGCCCACACTTTGTGTGAAAACATGTAAATAGGTAATCTATTTCTTTTATGTAATTCAACATAAGCATTTAGAAATGTATTTTTAAATTCAAAGTGATGTTATATATTTAAATTAATATTATATATGTGTATACATGCAGTATGAAAATGTTGAATAATCTTGTGGTAAACTTAAAAAAAACAAAAAATCTTGATATCCCTACTTTTTATTCCCCAAATAATGGATTCTAGCATGGAGATACATAAAATCTAAGACCAGAATCAGAAAGAACATAAAACTTTGCATTCTTATGTAAAATTCTATCAAAATTGCTTCAAAAATAAAGAAATGGTGAAGAAATTACTGAATTTCTTGTTCTGAAATGGTCCATGAATTGACAGATTTTTTTATCAAAATCATGTCCACTTTTTTACCCCAATTTCGGGGCTGTAAATTCTCATAACTTTTGAACCACTGGGGATATTTGCATAATTCAAACGGTTCTGAACTCCATTTACACAACTCTATATAACTAACATGATTAAATAACAATAACCTCAAATAAAAAAAATCAACTGGGAATGCTACATTAAATATCACAGGTTCTTGCTTTTTGTGCAAAAATTACGAAGATTTGATTTATATTTACAAAGATATCTAAAACTGGAAATATACATAATAGATCTGCGAGACTAACTTGCTCACCATTGCACAACATTTTTTTTTACCCCTTCTATCCAGGTGATGCTGGGTAGCTGCTTCTAGTTCTTAAATAAAGCAGATCAAACTACTCAGGGGAAAATAGCTTTACTTATAAAAATACATTATTGCTTCTTTCTAGACTTTCTGTAATATTTTATTGATTGGTCACGTAGTAGCTACAAAGAATCAAAAATAGAAAATCTGCAGACATCTCCTGAAGTATGAAAATCAAGGAAATTCAATAACACACTCAGAGATACTCATAGGTACGCTTACTGCATCCCTGACGCACAAAAATCTAAAAGGATGCAGTAAAATCATATCCATGCATCCCAGTGTGTTTCTCTTTTCTTCCCTCATCATTTCAAGCTAACTGTAAATACATTACAATATTTTCTTAGAAACAAATTACAATGGATGGGTTACAAGGTAGGAGTTCAGACGGCTTTAGTTGGGACCCATAAATTTTCCCGAGGACTCATTCAAAGCAAATATGTACATCCCAGGATGCGCTAAATCAAAAAGCTATCAGCATCACTGCACACTACTCGGACTATGCAACACAGTGTATGCACAAAATAAAATAGAGAAATGGACAAAGGGTTGCATCCTCCCATTCCCCAATAAAAGCAACATTGGAATCACCAAGAACCAAAGTAGCAAAAATTCTTAGGAAAAATCAAAATGGATTTGGTAGAAATCGATTCATAAATTCTCAGATTCTGACTATTCATTGAATCATAGAAAAAGTTTGAGATAAGATTTTTATTTGTACATTTCTTCAAGGCTTTTGACTCCATAGTAAGTAAAGTTGTCAGGGTGATCTAAAGTTGATATCAGCTAGACAGCAAAGGAGTCTATCCCTCTTTTCACTAGCGCGTGACCAAGTAGATTGTTTTTGCATCTGAGGTGAAGTGCCACACCTACCATCAGCTCCTTACTTTACCACACAGATCTCTGTGCTACTAATACGCTGAGTTGGTGAGGGCCGATATCGAACCCAAAAAATTGCCAGCAAGTCCTCACTTTACTACAGAGATCCAACCTGTGTAACTCATGCACTGAGTTGGCAAAGGCCAGTATCAAACCCAAAACCTTGTGGTTCTTAGGTGGATGATCTACCAGTTAGAGCTAAACTTTTTTAGTAAAAAGGAGGTAAATTTCCTTTCTGTCTGGCTGATACCAACAATAGGCCACTCTGTTGATGTTACTTTAGCAATTACTAGTAATTTGAGTGAATTAGGTAAATGTTGTGTAGGGGCCAAGTCAGGTTGTAGTAGTAGTCGTTAGTAGTAGTAGCCATTGTTAGTTCAAAGTAACAACATACGAAAGTCTTACGGTCAAAAAGGGGTTGTTTATTTTTTCCTAGGCTCGTGGGTTCTTTTTCAGAGAGAAGGAGAGAGAGGGGGGTAAGGTCAAGCTGTTCTATCGTAAATCGCGTTCATGTGCACTGTTTGTTGCTACCCTAGATATATCACGACGGAGCCCCAACAAACATGTCCAACCCTTTTCGTGTCTGGCGAAAGAGAGGCCTAATTTTCTTTTAGCACAATACGGAGACGGTGTACTATGGTATAGAAGTGTGTATGAGTGTATAGAGAAGTTTAAAAGTGGTCAGATAAGCATGACACACAAAATGGGAACAGAACACTTGTCAACCTCCATCACTGATGACAAGATTCAGCAAGCTCAAGAGATAGTAATGGTGGACCGGCAAGTTATCATTGATGAGGTAACTTGTTCTCTGCAGATTCGTCATGCTTCTGATTATCAAATCATCCATGATGAGCTTGACTTCCATAAAACAAGAGTGCGGATAATTTTTGACTCCCCCTTGTATATATTAAAAAAAAAAGAAGTTATCCAGGTAATATTTCAAGAATTAGGATACCTATCATTTAATATTTAGCAGTACCAGCAAGAATATGCACCCTCCAGGCGTAAGTATTTAAGTTTTGATGTAAGGAAATATATTAAATTAGAAAGACTAATGAAATTAAATAAGAACACATATAAAAAGATTACTGTTAATTTTAATTATATTTTAATTGCTATAAAATAATTCATAGGATTGATTGTAGTATGTTGGAGAATAAAACAAGAATATTACAGATCAATAATACCAAGTAACTATTTATTAAACCAGTATGCAAATTAATCACACCATATATTATGTAAACATTTATTTCTTAATGATATATCAGACACATTGCAGGATTTTAAACACACGAATAACCCAGCCTCTGGTGGCTTCGGCCAGTGGACTATTGGTGAAGGTAACGGAATGATCCCAGGGGGCCATCTCCCTAGGCAATACCTGCCCCCTTGATTTAAAGGAGCAGGGCTGGGTTTATTGCCCACCCACCATCTCATAAGTCTCAACTCATAGGTCATCGCACATTAAAAAGACCTTGTGTCACACCCACATACATGAGATGCACGATAAATACCCTAATAACCCAGGCCTTCGGGTCCAGGGTCCGGTGGCTTCAGCCACTGGACTGTTAGTGAAAATCAACAGCATGACCCCAAGGGGCCATCCCACCAGGGAAAAACCTGCCCCCTTAATTTTAAAGGGCAGGGCTGGTTTTATTGCCCAGTACATGACCCCCCCCCCGCCTTGAGGGAGAATGCCACATTTTTTGTGCCATCCCATGAGCTTTGGTTCGTGGGTGGTCCCACAATAAAGACCTTGTGTCATACCTGCATACATGGGTGTGAGGTAAACACCCTAATAACATGGGGTGTTTAGAAGCAAATCTAACACCGATTTTCATAGAGACCACATTAATAAATAAGATTTATTTTATGTATTAATGATTTTGACTATAAATTAAATACTCATTGATAAACTTATGCAATTCCTGAGGTTATCGTGATGTAAGCAGTGAAGTAGTTTCAATTACAGACAGAGACCAAATCTGTATTATAATAAGATTTAAGAAAACAAAATCTGAGACAATATGTGAGTTTTGATTTTTCTTTCCATGAATGGTAGCTTTGATTTAATTAGAAATAAATAGCCATATTTTCTACTTGACTCTCTTTCTCTCTCAATATATATATATTATATATATATATATATATATAATATTTATAATTCACAATAAAAACGGGCAATTTAAAAAAAAACTTTGATAATCTAAACTGCATGTTGCTTTAAACTTTTATTTCTAATAATATAAATTCTAAAAACTTTCCACATTAATTTGAACCATTTGCTTCTGTATTTTATTTTTAGGTTTGAATTAAATGCTTTTTGATGAAGACTTTTTTGTCTTCAATTCTTATTAACAAATGTCAAAAAATCCATTACTTCAGTCATAAATCTGAGGGGAAAATAATTTTTAAACTGTCTACATATACAGAAGTTGAATTTTCTGTTTGTGATAAGTCATCTGTATAATTATTGAAGTATCAGAAAAATGATATCTTGTCAAACATGGTGATCTCTATTCCCTTGTGATATTCATATTTCTAAATTCTTTATTTCAAAACTATTGATTGGTTTATGTATTTTCTTTATTTTTCTTAAACTTTTTGCATGACAACTCCCTTGCCTTTTCTATTGTGTATGAAGAATGGTTGGTTAAGATTAGACTCATTTCAGTTTGTAATATGTCATATAGTACCTAAAAGAGGATAATGGAATTGTCTGTTTTTTATAAATAGTCAAACTATGGATAAGAGAACACTAAAGACTTCATGAACGTGTGAATGCAATCTGTCAATTACTGATTACTCGTTTCACTTGTATCTTGTCTAGTAAACCCTTTCTTTACATAAAATACTCGTTGAGTTTTCTTCCTACTTTCTCTGTTAACTCGATTACACGAGTTACAACATAAAACTAGTGTGAGTCAAAAGTTTTGCAATATTTTGGTAATATGCGGTACAATTTGGCAGCTCTTGATGCTTTTGCTGAGATCATGAAGGTAATGAATTAGACTGGTTGCCTGATACTCTCCAAGTGCTACTCGCCAGATTTACCTTTATGGTCTGGAGCAAGAACTCAGAATATACGGTTTTATATCTACCTGACCTTGCCTAATTACTGAGGTTCTTGTAACCCAAACAAAATTTCTTGAACAATCTGGTTACTGGACAGTGACGAACTGTGCCTTTACCTTTTACACAACAAATGTTTTTGGTTGCTTCTGTGGCATTATGGCCTAGTTTGAACTTGTAAAGCATCAGTTCCTGAATTAAACTAAATTGCATGTTCATCAAATCACATATGGTGTGAAGCAATGTACGTGTCAGTGCACCAACTACCATTGTACTAACAACCAAAGCAGGTACCTACCACAGTTTAAACTGCTGCAAACTGGCATGTACCTAAATACTGCCTGCCCTGTCGGCTAGAGCTGTAGAATACACAGACTGCACCTCTGCAGTGGGATAATCCCCCTCCTCCTCTAATGGGGCCACTTGTATTTATTGTATATAGAATTTTTTGTTTTTCATCTTTCATGTGTTTTTTGGTGTGGGCAACATTTAATAGAGCTGTTATTTCACATGATATATATGATTTGCTATATTTATAATTAAAGAGTGCTCAATATCAGTGATAGAGTTTATGTAGATCTAAGTTTGAATGGCGTAGACAGTCAATGGTGTTTTATGACTCTGTGTCTAAAAGATCTGTCTGGTTCTTTTATATTATTGTAAGTGAATCCCATACTCAGAGTATCTATCTATCTATTTATCTATCTATATACAGAGATGTAGATAGGTATGCATCCTGTGTCCCTGATGTATAAAAATTTAAAGGACACAGAAAATCCTATCCCAGTGTTTTTCTTTTTTCTTCCCTCACCATTTCAAACTAACTGTAAATACATTTCAATAGTTTCTTAGAAATGAATTACACAGGATAGGTTACAAGGCAGGAGTTAGACGGCTTTAGTTGGGACCCATAAATTTTCCAAAAGACTCATTCAAAGCAAATATGTGTCCCAGGACGCACTAAATCAAAAAGTTATCAGCATCACTGTCTGTGTGTGTGTGTGTATATATATATATATATATATATATATGAAATAAAAATGTTTCATTGCTTTATTTTCTATCTTTTAATTTTTTACCTGATCAACATATTTACATTTGTATTTTAATTCTTTTATTTTCTGATTTTGAGAAATATATCCTCCCTTTTTTTTTTTTTCTCTCTTTTAGATGACAAAGAGTTTACTGCTTGCGTTTGATTTCGATCATTCAATCATTGATGCCAACAGTGATCATTATGTGACAAAACTGGCACCACCAATCCCTGCGGAGATCAAGGAAAGCTACAACAGCCAATGTTGGGTCTACTATATGGGGGCTATCTTTGAACACCTCCACAAGGAGGGAATCACACCGGAACAGATCCTCAAGTGCATGAACGAGATTCCATTCATATCCGGAATGAAGGATTTGCTGAACTTCATGAACCGTGACAATGTCGAGCTGATCATCATCTCTGACGCAAACTCTGTGTTCATCAAACAGATTCTCCAAAATGCTGCACTGGATGACCTGTTTGCCGCCACCTTCACCAACCCGGCCGAATTTGATTCTTTAGGCTGCTTGCAAGTGCAGTGCTACCACCAGCAAGACTGGTGCACTTTGAGTACTACCAACTTGTGCAAAGGAGCATCTTGCAGGAGTACTTGAAAAAGCGTCAGAAAGAAGGTGTCACTTTCTCCCACATTGCTTACGTGGGGGATGGAACCTATGACCTTTGCCCTTGTCTCACGCTTTCCGCAGATGACTTTGTATTCCCCCGAACAGACTTTTCTCTGTGGAAGAAAATAAAACATATGCAAAAAAATAAAGATACTTCTTTGAAAGCCAAAGTTGTCCCCTGGAATACTGGACTTGACATTTTGGAAATTGTCAAACCAGTTGTGTCATAATGTTTTGAAGTGGACAGAAATTTAAAAGAAAAAAAAAAAGAAATAATATCAAAAATTTAAATCGATTATAAATTGGGAAATCAACATTGAGTGATGATCTGCTGTTAACCATTTTGATACTCGTCCATTTATTGGATGATCATTCCTTTTAATGACTTTCGGTTAAAGAAATAGGGTCAAGATTTCGTTTGCTGTTTGTGTAGAAAAAAGAAGAAAAAAAATCCAAGTAATTTTTGGTGCTTTCAATCAATCCACGTATCATCCAGAAATTTGTCAGTTTTTAAAAGTATTAATTTTAACTTTTAGAAACCTGTGCAACTGACACTCATGCCTGCTCCCAACCCTGGGCTCTTGGCTTAAAAAATAAAGTTAATAATATTAACGCTTAGAACCCTGCACAACCCACACTTGTGCCGTCTTCCAACCTTGGATCTGTGTGGTAAATTGGGAAGCTAATAGTAGGTGTGGTACTCCACCTTAGACGCAAAAACAATCTCTGATCTAGTGCTAGTGGAAAGGAGATAGACTCACTCACTGTCCAGATGATACAGACAATAAACCACTTTGCTGACTAAAAAAAAAAGACCAAAAACAGGGGTGCCCACACTTTTTCAGTTTGAAAGGTACTTTTAAAATGACTAGGTCAAAAAAGTCAACCTGGATTTAAAAAATGATAAATATATTTATTTGTATATGTACAGAGTAGACTTTATAAGTATACATATATATGCATTTCACATAGCACTAATACCCATGGGAAAGGTATGAATCCAACTATTCTCCCTCCAGCTATTGGTAGATAGTAGGGAAGATTGGGCTCTTTAACACTGGTATGGCAACCGATCTATGAGAAGGAAATCTCAGAATTTAAATCTGTTAAACTCTAAGAAATTGATCTTGTATCACATCCTGCTTGTGCGGAGTAGTTGGGTATATATATATATATATATATATATATATATAATTGACCTTAAAAAATTAAAAACATTAAATGTAGTTGTTTGAAAATAATTATTTCCCTTCCATAAAGACAATGAAAAACCCAATGCTATTTATCAATTTAAGTGTATTCATTGGGTGAATGCATCTCCAACAATAAAAAAAAAAGGAGTTACATTGGCTACACCACAATATATATATATATATATATATATATATATATATATATATAGTCATCCACAGACACGTGTTTCGACTTATTAAGTCTCTTCAGTGTGGCTAGACATTTTGTGAGCTACCTACAGCCGGGATAGAACTCTGATCGATTCAGCATCAGTCGGACAGTTTAACCACTCGGACATCGTCACCCACAGAATGCAAGTGGATTTTAACTGTTTTAATACACACATCACCATAGAGTGCTCCACCCCTTTTATATTTATTTATATATATATATTTTATTGCAGTAACAGCAAACTGGCCACCCTGTATATCAATCATGTGGCACCTATCAAATGGAAGATAGATGATAAGCTAAAAACTTTTTTTGAATGTCATGTGATCTACACTACCTTTGCGATCATGATTGATATATTGGACAACCCTGTTTGAAAAGAGGAAAAAATTATATAAAAATAAGATAGTATTAATAATTTCTTTTAAACTTAAACCAATGCCATACCAAACACTAAAAATGATAGTACAGTGATAAAGAAAATGACAAAAATACTTTCAACTCTTGGTTTCATACGATAGAAAGTAAACTTTCACTTTACTGTAGTAGTTACCGTATAAATTAAAAGTTTTTTTCAGACTGACAAATTCCTGGATTCTATGATGGAAAGCACTATCAATTAAAGTTTTAACCCCCCACCCCTCTGTGAAAAAATAAACTAATTTTTTTATCGCCACAAATTTTAATGAAACTTCAATGTCTTAAACTAACATAGGAAGTGATTATTGTCCTTGATTATTGTTGTCAAAGTTCCCTTAGTTGTCATAATTTTCTATAAAGAAAATTTTCCAAAATACCAAATAAATAGGAAATTTCTGAGAATTTTCTTTCTTTTTTTTTTTTTAGAAAGTTATGACTTTTCACTAAAACTAAGACAAATATGTGTATCTAAGCCCTTGAAGTTTCATTAAGATTTGCAGTAATGATAAAAAAAAATCAGTTTATTTTTTCACTGCCTTTTTTTTTTTTTTTTTTTTTTTTTCTTATTTAAAAAAAATTTCTTTTTGTAATTCAATACTGTACCTTATAAAAAAATTTCTATGGAAACTGTGATCTTAAACTGAATGTTGACCAAAAATATTCCTAAAATTTTTATCTTAACTCAGTATTATATGAAGTTTGACATGTGAACACCTTTGTTATAAACTTTTTTTTTCACTAATATTACATGACAATAGTGCAAATATTTATTCTGATTGCACCCACTGATTTAAGATTTTAAATTTTAACTTGTTAGTCAATGTTTAATTTCCTTATTTTTGACAAGCTCTTGTTGATCATGTAATCTCAAAAAGACATTATTTTTTTACCTTTCCTGATTTATTTTTAATTTTTAAAATGTTTTTTTAATTTTTTTTTTTATAAGTTTCCTATCTTTTACGAATGATCTCTAGTCAAGACTAATGTTGATCAATGCTAAATAATTTATTTTTGTAGCTTGATTAACTGGATTTGATAAAATGGTTTAATATTTAGAAATTGGAGTTTTATTTCTTTTTCCTCTTTTTTATTTTATTTTGTTTTTATTTTGCTTGAAGTTGAATTTTCTATCCGTGTTCAATCTCCCCCAACCCACATTTAAATTTTCTTTTTTTTTTTAACCCTTTTGCAGCCAGATAATTTTTTAATACTTGTAGAGTGGGCTGGCTATTTTCAACATATTTGCAAAACAGATTATGTTCAAACAAGTCAATTAATCATATATGAAAAAAACAAAAAACAAACATGATAATTTGATCAGTGATTGTGTGTAGACTACCAAAACACTGCATCTTTCAAAACCTCCATGCTTCCTGTAATTCAACAAAACTATACCTGATATCCTCCCTCCATACACATATGCACACACACGCACACATACATGTATATTATTGTTGTTGTTATCCTTCCGTCTACTAAAGACAATGGCATAGTGTCCGCTTTTTTTAATTTTATCTGCAACTGTGTAAGTGGCTGAACAGACCAATCATAGTACAATAGAATGAAAACAATAAAGCACTCACTTTTAATTATGATATTTGGCAAAAACAACCTTTACAAAATCCTACATAACAGTGAGGCCTCCTATTAATGTTTCTATACAATAACATTAAATTTAACATTAAATATTGGTCAATGTGCAAGCATTAGGAAAATGCAAAACATAGAGCTAATGCAAAAAAAAGACAAAAATGTCCCGGTTAAATCAAACTTAATGGACCTAAATTCCACCAGCGTATGTCACCTCACCGAAAGAAAAAAAATATTAAAAATCAGGGAATTAACCCAATTTAATGAAATTTTCAGTGTTGATATATTAATAAACAAAAGAAATAATGCATCAGTTATTTTATTTAAAAACTTTAACATTTTTTTAGGTCAGTTAACTTTGAACCACATAACTGGTGCATTATATATTTTATTCATTAATTTATCAACACTGAAAATTTCATTAAATTCAGTTAATTCCCTGATTTTTGGTATTTTTTTTTCTTTTGGTGGGGTGACATACGATGGTGGAATTTAGGTCTGTTACATTCGATTTAACCATATCGCCTCTGGTTACAAAAGTGTTGTTCTGCTTGCAAAAGGGTTAATATTTAGAAATTGGAATTGTATTTCTTTTTTCTTCTCCCCCTTTAAATTTAATTTTGTAGCCGTGTTCAATCTCCCCCTACCCAAATTTTTTTATATTTTTTAATTTTTTATTTTTTTCAAATTATGTACCTTTTTAACCTCTAACTCTCACTTGATATTTTATCATGTCTATATTGACGATGAGAGGTCTGAAAATTGGTTGCATTATTTGTGTATGTATGTATGCATGCATGTGTGTATGTATGTATGTATGTATGAACATTTCCCAGTGCAAAAAGGACAGTTTTATTGGTTAGATGTTGATTTTACTGCTCACAAAATTAAATCTTTTTTTCTTCATTAATACACATGAAATTATTTGTATAAATAAAATGTGTGATAAATTGAAGAAAAAAAACTATTTGAATAAATAATTCAATTATTAAAAAGTCTTTTTTTTTTTTTTTCTGAATTTCTAAGATTTATTATTATTATTATTATACACCCAAACTAGTGTCCCCATTTTGTTTTTGTTATCGTCAGAATGCAATGGAATGACTTTACAATTGAACAATTTTTATAAATAATTTTTTTGGTTATTTCCTATAAGTCTAACATGATCAAAGGGGAACCACTTTTGACTGATAAATTATTTATTTTCCCATTAAACTAACCCTAATCCTGTCTTCTTTTTTCCTAGTAGATCAATGAATAAATAAATAATTTATCAGTCAAGAATGGTTCCCCTTTGATCATGTTAGACTTATAGGAAATAACTATTTTTCTTTTGTTTAATTTATTTGTATTTTGATAGTTTTGTATGCAGAATAATTATTTGATTTTAATTTCTTTTAGGATGTGACACAAGGTCAATTTTTAAGCAGTGTTTAACAGGTTTGAATTCAGAGTTTTCCTTCTAGATTGGTTGAATAAACAATGTTATAGAGCTCAGTCTACCCTACTATTTACCCATAGCTGGAGAGGTGAATAGTTGGATTCATACCTTTCCGAGGGGTGTTAGCGCTATGAGAAATGCAAACAGCCTCATCCAGGATTTGAACTTGTCTCACCATATCCATTTCCTACGACGGTAACCATTACACCTCCCACCTCCAAATTTAAAAAAATATTTATTGTTATAATACTTTGATTTTTATTCCCTTTTAAATATTTAATGATTTTTTTCTTTTTAAAAGCATAGTACTTCTTTTTAAGTTCTGATAATTTAAAAATAAGGTTCATAAAAATTAATTAATGATTATGCACATAGGACACTGTGATTTTTCTAGTATTTAAGCTTTTTCTTTTTTCTTTTTTTTTTCCACTATTATCTAATAAAAAAAAATTAAAATGCCAATCTGCACGTGTGTGTTTTACTGTGATTAAATCGAGACTTGATCGAAGGGAGGTAATTCTGTATGCACAAATAACTCCAGAAATGAAAACGGCATTCAAATTTTTACTCAAAAAACAAATCTCTAATAATGCGAATAACAGTGTGTCTCATTTTTTTTTTAACTTTATTCTTAGAGGCCGTAGCTCTACATATCATACCATTTTGGAATCTACCCGACAATGTGAGCAAATTAAAAACATTATATATATATATATATATATATATATATATATATATATATATATATATAGCGAGAGAGAGATTTTAATAGTATCATACTTTATTAACTTAGATCAACTATTAAACACTATTAGTCAACTATTAAACACTCAATTGAAAATACCGGTCACTTTTTAATGGTGTGTATGTATGTATATGTGTGTGTATATATATATATATATATAATATATATATAATGATAAATGAAAATTAATCTGACAGGTGTTCAAATGGATGATATTTTAAGGTAGAAGCTGATGTTATAATGTTTTGGTTTGTTTAGCAAAACCATTGTCAGGGCATTCATTTATATGGAAGAAAAAAACAGTTTGTTTTTTTTTTTTTTTTTTTTTGTTTTTTTTTAGCGTGTTGCAGTTTCTGAATGAATATGAAAAAAAACAAAAAAACTGAGACAACTTAATATCACATAACCGTTTGTGTTCCTTTTCAAAGTATGTGATGCAATTTTTTTGAAATTATTATGGAAAATTTTTATGAATGGCATTACCTTATTTGAGTGTTTATTTTTGTGCTTTTGAAATTTATTTTAATTTTACTTTATAAAGATTAAGCAAAACATATTTAAAAAAAACAAAAACATACTAATTCACTTAAGTAACATTGTAAACAAGTTTAACTAAATAAGGAGATAAGTTGAAAATACCTGGTCACTGTTTAATGGTGTCATAATTAGAAATAATGCTAGATTCAACAATTTAGACTCTTTAAAAAAAAAAAATTTTCTGAACATCTTGTTTTTTCAATTTTTTACATACTGTCAGGTTCATTTCCATTTATCCTTATATATATTATATAATCATCGTCCTTATTAAATTTGCTCAATTTCTTCATCTGAAAGACGTTTTGTTTTAATTTATGCAAAGGAATCAACTTTAATTTATCATAGAGACTAGCAAAAAAAAAACCGCCCTCCAAGATATGTAAAAATTAATTTTTGAAAGATTTTGCTTGAGGGGATGGGAGATTAAAGTCAGAGGGTTTGTATCATAAGTAAGTAAACCTATCAAATTTACCAAAAAATAAAACAATTTGAAATGGAAACGTTCTGTCCCCCTCAAATAAACTGTTGTGTGCATCTATTAATTATTAATTAAATAATCATTTTTAATAATTCACACATAAATTTTACACAAAATTGTAGGTATTTATTTATTTGTAAACTTTTTAGTTAAGCTCTTGATAGTGAAAAAATTACTATTTCTTCTTCGTAAATAATTTTCTTGTAAAACTCTATTCATTAGATAACTTTAAATGTATATTACTATAAAACAAACTATATATAAATATATAATACTGGCCATGTATTTATTAAAACTTGTTTTAAAAAACAATGAGGTAGCAGCTTCTAGTTATTAATAGATTATTTTTCTGGAGCAGATTTGTTACATGAAAATTTAATGCACATACCATTGATATTCAAAGAATTCTTCCGCTCTGTTGGCTGGGGCATTAGAATACACCAACTGCACCTCTGCAGAGGGATAAGACTCCCCTAATGGGACCATCTGTTGACCATGGGTGGCAACCCATGATGCTTAAGGATGGCTGAGCAGTCCAGGACATGCAACACTCCACTTTAGCCCTTGGGTTAGACGGGCGGTCGGAGAGGCTCCCTTCGGCTAGTCATTTCAAGACCTGGCACCTATATGAATGCCCCAACCCTATTGTCCTCATTGCAAACCCCAATCCTTTTTATCACATGGGTGCTAGAAAGCAGTGGCTGGTGGTTTCCATGTCCTGGGAATGACATTAAACTCTATCTGATGGTGAGGTTTCAGTTTTGGATGTTTGGGAAATGTAGAGCACCTCTTCATCACCATTGCTCCCTGGTCCACTCTGATCCGGAGTGGTAGTACCTGTTAGGGTCCCATCTATGGGTTAAATAGAAAAACATGAGTTTATCAAAAAATTGAGTATCCATTAAGAATGACTTTATTTCAAAACTTTGTCAGCATTAAATGACCCACTGAGGTTGATATGCCGTAAAACAAACCAAACCAAAGAATTCTTCAATTTCCTTTTTTAACTGCTTCTTTTTCTGGTGTAATAGGCAGCCCCATGTCTCTCTTTTGTCAGCAGATTAATTCTCCAAAGAATTCTGTAAATCTTAATGACCCTTCTTAAAACTATGCATGTTACATATTATGTGGTATCATGGGTTGTTGACAGGACCCTGGAGTTAGTTTGAAATAGGTTCGTTGGAGTTGAAAGCGTAGGTGGGTAGATTTCTGTTGGATGACCCCTAGAGAGGTGCGAATCTCGCATGCCATGAGAAAAACATAGCTAGTTAGATTTAGTTTTAACCTGACATTGAGCAGAGAGGATGCTTATTTCTCTGCTTAGGTTGTTAACTCCTCGCACTGAAGAACATGGGCAAGAAAAATAAATCTTGATCAAGAAAATAAGTCTTGTGAGTTAATTAATTGCATGACTAAAAACTAGCCCTTAAAAGAGGCTAGATAACATGATGGCCAGAGAAGAAAAAAGGGAAACAGCCACACAAGATAGCAGTAAAGAAGAAATGAAGCAACAAGTAAGTCTCTAGTCTCTCTCTCTGTCACCCAAGTCTCCTCTCTTGATTATATACCCGACGATGGGTATACAACATACACAGTAAGTTCTATTAGATCACAAAGAAAGGCAGAATGATCTGGTGAAGGAGCACTGAGATTTCTGTGGAACTGTTTCATGCAAGAATCTCATTTTTAGTTGATAGAAAAAGGAGAGAGACAAATTTATTTATATATATATTTTTTTTCTTTTATTTTGCCAGGAGATTGCCGATAAGGTAGTGGTGGTGGGGGTTTAGGGACGGGAGAGTCTAAGTCATTTAAAACAGAATAAAAATGTATTTTCTTTTTTACATATTCCTGTGAATAAATTGTGTTAAAGCCAAAGATAAAACGCAAAATGCTAGGCATAAAATTCGATATATTAACCTTTTCTATAAAAAAAAGAAAAATTAAAACAGTCACTTATCTGAAGCAAGCTTATTGGTGCTTGTCCATTTGTTGACTTGTTCACTTTCTAATGACTTAGCATGTCTTTTATTTATCTATTTATTTTTTTGGGGAAGCACGCAGATGTGAATCTACATATGGCGTGACTCGTGACCTACCTAACGTCACTGCCTTGCTGATTGAACAGCAACGTGCCTCGGCGAGGTTGTGGGTGACTGAGCAGCCCTTGGATAACACTTCACCCAGCCATTTGGGAAGTGTCTAGAAAAGGAGACCTAAACAAATGCCAGTTCACCTATCAAGCTGGCCAGAGACCTGCGGTTTGATGGATGTCCACATTAGCTGGGTGAAAACAAGAAAATATTACAACAAAAAACAACGCTAAGAATAGCCACCTGGAATGTCTGGACACTTCCCGATCTTGAGAGATCAGGAAACCCCAAACAACGAACTGGTGTCGGGATAGGGGAGCGTCTCGATATGGGGTCGACATCGATGCCCTTGTGTAAGTCAGTTTCAGCAATAAGGACCAATTGACAGAAGAGGTTGGGCTGGGTACACATCCACTTGGAAAAACAGGCCGAAAAACATCCTGAAGCGACACATGACGGACGTCATGAAAACATTTCCTACATTTAACTGACCTGTGTGCAGAGCCTGTCTGTTGAGGGCTTCATATGTGTGACAGGGTACATAAAACAAGTTGGATCTGTGGGCCATCTGCGTGCTCACAACTGAACTACTTGTAGAAATGGCCTTATTCTGTGAAGAAGTGGCAATCACCATATATATATTATACTAAAGCTGAGTGAATCAATGATAATTGTTTGCTAAAGGCTTTTTTCTTATTTAGTTTAATGATACAAAATTCATATCAAAATATTCCTTAGTTCTAGTATTGAGTTATGTATGGGGAAAAATCTATTTTAATTGGTTCTAATTGGTTGTAATTTGCAATTAAGTGAAAAACTGACCTGTCTCTTACTTCACTTACTACCTGTCACTTTCCTCCTCTCTCTATATATATCTTGATTACATTCTCGTTATATATGTTGGTTTCTCTGTGAGTGTAAAGAGAGTGATGTTGCAGAAGCAGTTAGCCCATAGCTTAAATTAGGTCAAACGTTCCCTTTCTTAGAAATCTTACAAAATGATTTTAATGTTTTGTTTTTTTTTAATTCTCTGGTCATATTTTTTTTAAATTCAATTTGCTTCGCAAACTCGTTTTTCCTAATCCCAATTATCTATCCAGAGCTCAATGCTCAAATATTTAGCCATAGCTGGAAGGAGAATAGTTGGAATCACTTTTCCCAAGGGTTTTGGTACTATGTGAAATGCAAACAGTCTTGTCCAGGATTTGAACTTGTCACGCTGTGTCCATTTCTTACTATGTATATACATGACTGCTATTTATTTTTTCCTTAAAATGATTATGTATACTGAGATGCTGATAGGTACGTATCCTGCATCCCTGATGCACAAAAATCTAAAAAGATGCAGTAAAATTGTATCCATGCGTCCCAGTGTTTTTTTGTTTTTTCTTTCCTCACCATTTCAAGCTAACTGTAAATACATTTCAATAGTTTCTTATAAAGGAATTACACAGAATAGCTTACAAGGTAGGAGTTAGACATCTTTAGTTGGGACACATAAAATTTCCTGGGGACTCATTCAAAACAAATATGTGCGTTCCAGGAGGCACTAAATCAAAAAAGCTATCATCATCATCACTGTATCTATAAGTTGGATTGGTGAATTAGTAGGAAATGGAAGAGGACAAATTTCCTGTTTCTTATTTTCCTTAATTCCATTTTAACTTTTGGTAAATCCCAATTTTTCTATTTTCACTTTTGATGAATTGGTTTTGTTTTTTTCCTATTTTATTTCATGAGTAAATTGAAAATCAAATTGGAGTTGTAAAAGGAAATAAATAGCATTATTTAGTTTAGACTAAAATTCCAACAACAACAATAAATTGCTTTGTCAGCTGGAGCTGTAGAATACACCAACTGCACGTTTAACAGATTGTTATTTTTTGTATTAATTTCAAATTGTGTTTTTTGTTGTTTTTTTTTTTTTGCGGGGGGGGTATTAATTATTTAATCCACACTGGCTCATCCAATAACAATACATGTAAACCACAAGATGAGGGAGCTATAACAATCTTTGGTGTCTTTGGAATAAAATTACTTAAAATTTTTTTAAAACATAACTCAATCTAAAATAAAGGAATATTTTAGTATGAATTTTGTGTCATGAAACTAAACAGGAAAAAAGGCTTTTTTAAGTGGACGTACTGGACATACTGGAAATATTTGACGTACCAAAAAAGTATAACTGACACAGCAGGATTGTTTTGGATAAGCAATTTACTGTCCACAAATGGTGTAGTCATGTGATCATGTTTGAGCCTGATCGCGCCATTTTGCTTGCTGTTTTTACAGTGTAAACATGGCTGTTCCACTAGAAGTATGCACCAAGAAAAAACAACTGTGACCCAATTTCGTTGATCGGAATGAGTGTCAGGAGCTGAAATTCATCAGAGGTTTTTAGCACAATACAGAGATAGTGCACTACCGGTGTAGAAGTGTGTATTAGTGTATAGAGAAGGTTAAAAGTGGGCTGACAAGCATGATGCACGAAGAGAGAACAGGACACCCGTCAACCTCCATGAGAAGATTCAGCAAGAAATGGTATTGGCAAAATGGTAAGTTATCATCGATGATGTAGCTTGTTCTCTGCAGATTAGTCATGGTTCTGCCTATCAAATCATCTAGGATGAGCTCAGCTTCCATAAAACAAGAGTGCGGATAATTTTTGAATCTATCTTGTAAATTTAAATCAAGAAACAAATTACAGTGCTACCTTGATTTACGAATTCAATTCATTCCGTTCATAATTAAATTTCTTTGTATATCAAATCAATTTTCCTCATTGAAATAAACTGTCCACAAGTGGTATGTTGTTAAGCAGCCATCTTGTTGTCTGGTACTTCACTTTTTTCAATGAAGAGTCAATCGTTCTTTAGGGGAGATAACTCTCACCTAACACCAAGCCATGATGAATGAATTATGTGCTGTAACATGTTTTAATGACTTTTTTATAAATTATATTTGTCTTTGTCATAATATATTTAAAAACTTAAATGTTTTGGTGAACTTATTAACATAAGCATATCTGAAGTTCACTTGTACTTCAAATTTTTAGCTCTGGGCCATGACGTACTATACTCCAGACCTGCACATAGCATAACTAGAGACATATTGAAAATTAAGTTAACAATTCGACCAATACCTGAGGATAATAAAATGTGTTGGAAGTTAAATAAATGAAAATAAGTAATATTGTTGTGGACTGATAATTATTAAACAAAACAAAGAGGTAATTAACATTTCCAGATAAAAGATATAATACATAATATGGAAAAAAAGACATTCACATTATTTACAGGTTTCACCAAACCCTTTATTCAAATGATAAATGATAATCCAAATGTAAGTAAAAATTTCATTCAATTTCTTAAGCCAACAACACTGAAGTAAGTCGTCGTTAGGGCGACCTAAAATCGGTATCAGCCAGACAGCGAGGGAGTCTATCCCCTTCCACTAGTGCTAGACCAAGGAGATTATTTTTAGCATCTGAGGTGGAGCGCCACACCTACCATCAGCTCCTCTCTTTACTGCACAGATCCCTGTACTACTCATACGCTGAGTTGGTGGGGGCCGTTATCGAACTAGGAACCTTGTGGTTTCTAGCCGAACACTCTACCAACTGAGCTAAGCCGGCCCTAGCTAGATCAAACTCTAAAATGCCCTGCTCTCATTGGATCAAGGAACATTTAAGATAGGCCTCCAGTTCTGGTTCTCAGTTGCGCCATGAGCTGGCCTGGAGTATAGTATGTCATGGTATTTTCCTGATCTCCCACCAGGCTGGGATTGATACAAGGTCTTTTTAATGTTGGGAGCCACACACAAACCGAAGCTCATGTGATAGTGCAAAAAATGCATGGTTACCATTGACATTCCCTTTTTGGGGCGCCTCAGGCACCGGGTAATAAACCTAGCCCTTCTCCTTTAAATCTAGGGTGAAGGTGTTACCTGGGAGCAGCCTCCTGTAAACACGTAAGAAGATTTTGCATTTTAGCAAAAAGACCGAGAAATGTTCGCTATGATCTGAACACAAAGCAATAAGTCAACCAATTTAGAGTTCGTAACTCAGAATAAAACTCGTAAGTTGGAACTCTCATAAGTCAAAGCACCACTGTATTTTAATTTCCACTTTTTTAGGGATTGTCTCCTGTCAATTGGTTTAAAGCTTTTAGCTAAACTTCCTTTGAACTTTCCCAGCAAAACAACTCCATGCCCTTAATATGACCTTTCTTTTCTTCTTTTTTTTTCAAATGAGTATTTTCCTGGCTTAATTGTTTTCATTCATAAACAAATTTCCGATCCATTAAATCCTCGCCTGGGAGTGGGACTTTTTTTTTTATTCAAGTGTTTCTCAAGTGTCATTGAGGCTCCATTATGTCGAGTGACATACTTTTAGAAAATATGAAAATTCTTTTTGATTGAAACAAACAACATTGAATTAAAAAAAAATGTTTTTTTAAATAAAACTAATACATTGAGTTTACTTTATTTTATTTTCATGCTTATACCAAATAGTTGGTTGGTTGGTTGGTTTTTCAGCATCGAAAATGTTTTTCTTTTTTTTTCATTCTTGATGGGCATGCAACATATTTTTAAAACTCAATTTTTGAACACATTTTTAAACTATTTTTTTCTATTTAACCCATAGATAGGACCCTAACAGGTACTACCACTTAGGGTCAGAGTGGACCTTGGAGTAATGGTGATGAAGGGGTACTTTTATCACATTCTCTAGAGCATCATTCCCCAGAGCTCCAGAATTGGAACTTCACCATCTGATAGAGTTTAACATCATACCCAGGAGATTAAGACCCTCAACCACTGCCTTCTAGCACATATATGATAAAAAGGGTTAAGGGTTTGCCATAAGGGCAATATGGATGGAACAATCAAATAGGTGATAGGACTTTACATGAACAGCCGATTAATCGGAGGGGGCCTCTCCGACCTCCTGTCTTGCTTAAGTAGAGGTCAAAGTGGAGTGTTGTATGTCATGGGCTACTTAGTCACTAGGATTCCGTCCTTTTTAGGTTACCCCTTTGAAGAGGTGCAGTCGGCATATTCTACTGTCCCAGCCGACAGGGCGTGCACGAATTTGTCCAAGAAAATAAGATTATCTAGGACTTTGAAATACAAAGGAATCATCCTATCACAACCAGAATACTAATATTAATTAACAAGTATTAATTATAATTAACATTTGAATTAATTAACAGTATTAGTTAAGTAGTGTTAATTAACAAGAAGAAAATATTTTTTTATCCCATGTATTTTGCCGTTCCAGCAGACCATAAAATAAAAATAAGACCGCGAAAAGATAAACAAATACCTGGATCTTGTCAGAGAGGTAAAATGCAGTGACGGTAATACCTATAATATCTTGAGTATAATTTGATAAGGGACACCAAAGATTGTTATAATAAAGTTTAGTATTAGCTCCGCCATCTTGGGATTCACACATGTTGTTATTGGGTAAGCCTGTGGGGAATTAAAAATCCGACCCCCCCCCAAAAAAAAACAACAAAAAATTAAATTAAATTAATACAAAAAATAATAATCTCCCAGGAGACCTCTGACTGGAAGAACAATCTGGGCATGCTCGGAAAAGAGGGACTTCCTGGCATCAAAAACTCTGGACAATTCTTCTAAATCTCTGGAGACACGGCTATTAATGGTTTGGGAAGAAAATTCCTCTCCAAGAGATAGCATTAAACCTGAAGGTTGAGTTTTGAAAGTATCTCTTGTCTCTTTTCCCTTAATTCATTCCTTCTCAGCCTGATAACCAACAAAAAGAAGGATCATACATATTGGGATTAAGGGGAAAATAAGTAACACCCAAATTACATACCTAAACCCATTAGTCTAAGAGTTAATCTGTAGTGATCCTTAAAAAGAATAGAAGATATTACTATACCGTTTGTAGTTGGTGTTCTTGGAAAGGTCTACAAAGAAAGGAAAGGTTTCAAAAAGAGACTGGGGAGATTAAAGATCAGAGAAAGAATCGAGATCATTTAGTGATTACGTCTCTTGCATGCCGAACAGTTCTATTATTTGGCGCTAGGTGACGCAAAAGGTGTTTACAAATAGTACTGCTAATGACCACTAGAGAGCGTGGTCAAAGTAGCATGTAAAAGAGCGCAACAAAGTCAAGTTCTCTCCTGTCTCGATAACCAGCTTGTGCGTTCCTTTCCATGGGCAGTTTGTCTTTGCGCCCCCAACAATCTCATGTTACATTGCACAAGATAGCATTTATTAAACATGCAAACCTTCATTCAAAATTTTTATTCTCTCTTATACGTACGCATATCAAGGACTCGATAACTTACACTAAACACTTATCAAATGCATTGACATCTCTCTACATAAACTTTTAAATACTATTTTAATATTCATGTCATTCTTATATCCATTCTGTTAAGTTTGCCGAGGCAATAAAACGGTTATTGATTCGTCATAAATTGGTGTTGCATTATTCTGCACGTGGGAATTGTAACAGAGAACACGAGGTGAGTGGCGGAAATGGGGACCGTGGAATTGATAAGTTCCTACCCCCAAGGGCTAAGCGTGTCCGTATATGTCTGCCTGCGTGAGGAGAGGGGTATAGCGAGTGACTCGAGATTGAACTCGCAACCTCCTGATCCTGAGTGGTGGAATTGCTGTCACCCCTGTTAGCTGAAGTGGTTTCGGCCACTGAAAGAAATAAATGCCGAGGCGCGTTCTCTCGGCGACAACGTCTTTTTCAGTGGAGAGAACGGTGTGTCGTGTCTTTCGATCTTAAAGTGAAGTGAACTTTTGACGGATTGTGTAAGAACTACTTTTTTTTTGTTTTGTTTTTTTTGAAGAAACTGATTATTGCGGTCGTCACTTGAAACTGACATCTAAAAGAATATTAAACCGTTGTATATTTCTTCTGTTACAAATGTCCAAATTGTTGTTATCACACTCAAATAATATTAGCGAGAGCTATGTATAATGTGAACAGAAATTCGTTGGGTCGGACAGCCGGATTTCTCCATTGAAAAAGACGTTCTCCCAACTGCCAAAGTCTATTTCATTCTCATTATTTAGGTACTCTATGGCAGTTTGTCTTCTCGTTTATGACATATTTGGGATGTGTAAGTAGGTTAATCATCATAGAGTGTCCAAGAAATTAGGGTGTAAGTAAGCGACGGAAGGTGATGGACGAATGTAAATTATTAGCATATATCTGTCAACAAATTCAAATCCTGGATGAAGCCACAGTTCACATACCACTAATAACCTTGGGAAAGGTATGAATCCAACTATTCTACCTCCAGGTAGGGGTAAATAATAGGACAGACTGGGCCCTTTAACATTGGTTAGGCAACCAGTTTAGAAGGAAAACTGAATTCAAACCTCTTAAATCTCCGCTTGGGATGGTCACTACTAGAATAGTCTCAGGCCCTACTTTGTGATCTATTTCAGTTATTAAAAAATAATGGAACTAGCTAGGGAAGACTAAGACATGAAAAGACTAGTTTTGCACACACCCCCCCCCTCCAATAAAACTGCCAGCCTTGTGCTCAGGTTGTGTTCTATATTCTATGTGATTACTTCATAGCTGAAGAGGTTCCGTTACAGCCAACTCAAAGTCATGCGAATATACTGTCCTTTTCATGACAAAAATTCCAAATACATATGCGAACAGTCCTTTCATGAAAAAATCCAATTACACGCGAACAACTGAAACACACCTCCCTTGACCTCAAATGGAATCGCCTAGCCAATCACGATGACCAGCTAGGAGTAGTCCAGCCAGCCTAACGCCTGGGTCGACGATCAGCCAGCTAGCACCAGCCCGTCTAGAACCTGAGCCGATGTCGATCAGCTAACCAGCCTGTCTAACGCATGCGTCCGTGACCTGCCCAGCAATTAAACTGTTGTTTTGGTTTTTTTCATGAAAAAATTCCAAATACACATGCGAACTTTTCTGTTCAGGATAAATACGAACAACGGAAACACTACTCCCTTGACGTCAAATGGAATCGCCGGGCCAACGAAGACGACCATCTAGCAGCAACCCAGTCAGCCTATTGCCCGGCCCAACAATTCAACTGTCCTTTTCAGGACATAAATCCAACTGTCTTATTTATTATTGACAAATAAAATTGGCGATTTTTATCATTTGCATTTGATATACTTGGCTTAACTGTTGTCATTTCTTTTAAACGTTTGTGCGTTTGACATCATCATCGACCCTGCAACAAATCAATAAGGAGAAGTATTCCAAAATGGGAATATCAGCAACTTTGGAAAAAAAAAAAAAAAAAAAAAAAAAAAAAAACATTAACGTAAGCAAATAAGTGTCATTAAAAATTCGGTTGGAATGTAACCGAAAACCTCTTTCCAAGAAATTAAACTGATCCCAAGTGAAAACAGATGAAATAAATAGAAGAGATTTTCAATATTTTTGTGTTAGTCTTTCCGAGCCTGCAATCTAAAGTCTCCACACCGTACCCGGTGTAGACATTTACTTCATCTAGTAATTAATATATTTACGAATTAATTACTGTCGTAAAATATTAATACAACAAAGCAGTTTTCATAGCGAAAGTCGATTCAGGTATATTTTTAACTAACACTGAATAGAGAAATAAATTTTACCCTCTGAATCTTGTGACTCAAATGATCAATAAAGATCAATATTATTGTACTTGCACTTAAAGATTGGTTTGGTTTATTTGTTTAATGGATTATCTACTCCTTATGGGTTATTATATGGTCCCAAGACCAATAGGGATGTGTGTTTTGTTCACTAAAACTTTGTCCTCTTTAGAGATACCTAGATATTTTTGCAATCAGGAGGAATTAAATTTGGTATTTGTGACCCTCTTCCTGCAATCATAACAGTTTCTCGTTTCTTTGATCTGATACTCGGCGAGGTCAGGTTGTTGAGGACACTTAGATCGATGACCTCCTATGAGTAACATGTTTCTGGGTGTATGTGTTTACCTATCCCCTCCACCACAAGCAGAATGTGACTCAAGGTCGATTTCTAATCGTACAGCTGGTTTGAATTCAGTTTTTTCTTCTCCTAGACTTGTTGCCCAATCAAGTTTACAGAACCCATGCCACTCTACTATTTACCCATGTCTGAGGGGAGAACAGATGAATTAATGTTATAGAGACACAATAAATAATTAACCATCGTATGACAACCGGTCTACGAATAGGAAAACAGCGGATTAAAATCTCTCAAATTTCACTGAATGGTTGGTAAATATATACAATGAATAATTATCTTTTTGGAGAATGAACCAAACCGTTAGGGGCCTCGTAGGGTATTACATGGCAGTCCGAGGAACCCATTCTCGACTTATTTTGCCTCTGTTCTTTGAACAGTAGAGTAGTTGTCTGTGACCCTCACTTGTCAGATAACGATATCAATGAATAAATTTTATAATGCATGTTATTTTATTTCAAAATTTCTGATTTAATCAAGTATTTCTGCTATGGTAAATTAATATATAAAATCCATTTGAAATATGAAACGCCTAATTTTAAGTTTAAAATTACATTTTTTAAAAATTCCAAACAAACATTTATTTAATAACTATTTTAGTTTATTATCGTTATCTCATATTTTTTGTAGAAAAACTCTATTGAAAATTTAGCTCCCCCCTTTTAAACAGAACAAATATCGATGTATAATTTTTTTTCTTTCATAAGATAATAGCCAATTAAATAATCATCAAAAGGAGTAAAAAAAGATCTCCAAAAATTATTTTTTTTAGTTTTTATTTTACATTTTATTTTCCGATTTTCGGTACTTATTTTCTACCAGGATAGTTCCCTTAATTTTTTTCTTTTATTCACACCTTCGGTCTTTTGTCTTTTTATTTATACTGTAATTAGTTACAATTTTATATAACCCCACCGATATTTTGCACCCCCAAAATAAGGGGAGGGTCAAAGTTAAGTGAACTGAAAAAAAAATCAAAAAGTTTTGAAATTAAATAACTGATGCATTATACAATTCATTCATTGATAAATCAACACTGAAAATCTCATTAAAATCGGATAATTCCTAGATTTTTGGTATTTTTTTTCAATAGGGGGGGGGGTAATTTTATTTGGTAAAATACGGATTTCACGGTAACTTTGGCAGTGCCTAGTCTATGTATTGTTCTAATGTCATCTGCTTATATATTGTGCATATAAAATATTGTTATTGTATGTGTAACTGAGTGTATTTTGTTTTTCCTTCCATTTTGTTAATTGTTTGTATATCACGGATTGTCGGAATTTTATCCTCGAGGTAGACACCTCAAAACAAAACTCACTACCGCCGACGTATTAGCCTGCGCCAGACCTATATAAAAAAAGAGGTTATACTGAAAAAAAAAAAAAAAAATACTGTTGTAAGCCTAAATTACAAATTTATTATCGATAAGAAGATACTATTATGCTTGCAGGAACTTTTCTCCTTGTGGGAGTCTGAGAACTCCTATGTAACCGATAAAAATACAATACAGATTTTAGAAGAATACAAAGAAAAAATACTAAGTGAAATAAAGCAAATAAAAATAATAAAAAGAACACTTTTTCCTTCTCTGACCTGCCAACTTCAAATTGGTCGAAAAAATACGTAGCCACGTGTAGGCTTACGAAATATACAGTCCTTTGTGGTAATAAAATGTTTCAAGTCTCTTGCACAGGTGTAGGAAAACGCCTAAACTTTTGGGGGAAATTCTTGCACGTGCTTTTAGGTTCTCGCTCAGTAGGGACCGGGAAAGGGGATGGCACTTCAAGTTCTCCATAGTATTTTTAGCTAAAGTGTCTCATAAAACTCCGTTCGTTTTGTTTAGGAACAATTCCTAAATTGTCTTTTATATGGACCAACTAGTTCAGAAATTCTGATTCTTCTGTAGCCGACGCAAAAAAGGCGGGAAGTCTTGAATTCTTTTAATTCAGGAACAATTCCCAAATTTGTTTTCCATAAGGACTATAGAATACAATTCTATATTTTTAAAATAAATACACGTACACATTTCTTTTCCCAAATTTAAGGCAAAGAAATTAAAACAAACACAACACAATCCTTTTCCCAAGCTTAAGGAAAAGAGATTAAAAACGAACACACGAACACAATCCTTTTTCTAGATTTAAAGAAAAGTGATTAGGGCAAATGTTTACATAAAAATCAGAATCGATTGGCTGGGTTCGTATTGCTTTCTACTACGTCCGCGCGTTTGCGCCAAAAAAGCTAATTACTTTTTGATCCGATCAAGTATCATAAAAGACGAAAATGAAATCAACAACCAGACAGAACCCATTTCGCTATCAGACAGACAGAATTCATTTCGCTAGCAGACTTCACCTCACACTCAAACCGGACATACCCAACGACAAACAAACACAGATATCTCGTCTCGCTGCCACATAGAACCCGACCAAGAAACAGGTGTCAGACCCAACGATTCCACCGTCCTCAACACAATTACTACTATTACCATTCAATCATACCACCGCAGTCAACATCAGGAATCCGTTTCAGCCGGTCAGATACACAAGCTTATTTCTCATTTCTGTCCACATCAAAACGAATTTTTCCAAACTTAACATACGAACTTTTTACATTTTACATTACACATATCACCTACACTATTCCTTTTGAACATTTCACATATTATTGCAAATTTATATTCCGAATAAATTTATTTGTTATTTTATAATTATATACATTTGTTTTATCATCTCTCCGTATTTTCTGCCTAACTGTGTCATTTTTTATTCGTCATTCCTAATATTATTGAACTCATAATCATCTACAGAACAAACTCGTCCAGAAATTCTGCTTCTCTTTCCTGGAACAAATACACGAAACAGTCTTCCAAAGTCTGTTTCTCGTTCCAAAGAAGGTTTTAATTTGCTGTTTTAGATAGGTCCAATGACTTGAGACTAGCGGCTTATTAATCTCTTGGACCTAAGAAAATAACTTTGCTTGTTTGTTGTACAGGAACAATTCCCCGAAACAGTCTTCCAAAGTCTGTTTCTTTGTCCCAAAGAAGGTTTTAACTGCTGCACCCCGGCGAATGGAAACTGTCAGTAACTGAAAATTACCATTCTTTTCTGCTGAAGGCAGATCCCTAAAGACACCTAAAAATAGGCCTTTAAAGCTGGGACGAACGCATCCAATGCGAACTCCCACCAAATCAAAAAAGAGCTCGACAAACGCCCACCGTACCAAAAAGGCTTGGTAGTTGGAGGCTAGCACTTAAATACTGCCACTCCCACTACCACACTGCTATCAGCAGCAGCTCAATCCGGGTATAACTCTAATTGCCTTTTCGTTATAAAACTTTTAAAGGATACGTATCACAGTATATCACAGACCGCTCAGCCTCCACGATCCTGTTCTCAGCCATTACGGATCGTCATCCAAGGCCAACAGGTAGCCCCATTAGGGGAGGTCTTACCTCTTTATAGAGGTGCAGTCAGTGTATTCTACAGCCCAAGCCAACAGGTGACTATTGTGGTAGAAGAAAACACTGAGATTATAGAAAATTTACTCGTACAACACAACATGTGGTTTTTTTGTTTCATTTTTTCAATATATAAACAAAAGACTTGTCCAAGTTTACAGAAGAATTCTGCGGCTAAGCAACAGCAGATACTCAGGATTTTCATTTTTTAATTTCATCTTGGACGATTTGGAAGGTCTCATTGCAAGGTGTTGCAAGATTATAACGGTCGGAAGATTAAGGAACAAGAGTATTAATATATAGATAATTTCTATTACAATTTATTGCATTTTACCCATGAAATACAATAACATTTTAGGGAAAAACCGTGAAAATGGGGAAAAGGGAATATACCAAAAGTAAAAACGGAATTTTGGAAAATTTGAGACGGAAAATCTACCTACACACATTTCCTACTAATTCGCCTATCCCATTTACTATCATATGTATATTCATTTGGATGGATAAACAACAACAACAACAACAATAACACCGCCGCCGCCGGCCTATCAGCTGTGTTGCAGATTAACATTATAAATAGTTGAAAGTACGCCCCTCCCATCATCTCACTTCTGGCCTGGTGTGACTCTCTCAAGGACGTGATGGGTTTTTTGAGTTTTTTGAGTCCTTGAGTTTAATAGCTTTGACCTAGAACAAAAGTTTGACCAATCAACGACTAACCAAAATCCATCTTTCAACCAATAGAATCACAGTATTGGTGTGCCGTGTCTAACAGATACGTCCTTTCGCTGGTTGGCTTGTGCAACATTGGATTTCGATCTAACCGTAGTAAACTTAACGTAAATGTACGGAAAATTTATAAAAAAAGGATTGGCTGACTAGCGTAAATTAGTCTAGTATCGTTTTGTCTGAGAGATCCTTAATAAATAAATAAAAAAAGAGAACGTATTTAGAGAAGTAATATTATATTAACTAACAAGAATATGCGCTATCCGGACGTAAGTATTTAAGTTTTAATGTAATGAAATAATTAGAAAGACTAACGAAATTAATTAAAAACACATATAAAAACACTTATTTCAATTATAATTGGTTTCTATATAAAATTATTCATAGGATTGATTTTAATACTTTGGAGAATAAAACAATATTATTAGAGATCAATGATAGTAATCATTTATTATACCCGGTTTTGTCAAAACCAATATGCAAATTAACCACACCATATATTATGAAAACTTTTGTCTTTTTAGTGATATGTAAGATACATTGCAGGGTTTTAAACACACTTTTAACATGGGCTGTTTTAAGGCAAATCTAACTCAGATTTTCTTAGAGACATCGTTGATAAACAAGATTTATTCTATTCTATATATTAATGATTTTGACTATAAATTAAATACTCGTGGATAAACTAACGCAATTCCTGAGAGTATTATGATGTAAGCAGTGACGTAGTTTCGGTTACAGACGACACAAAATATCCATTATAAGATAATTTCTTCTAAAAGGGGGTGGAAGCTAGGATCTCACGAAGGGATTATGACCAACACGTATTACGGAGAAATATAGTTATTAATAAAGTTTACCATAAGGAAATAGAAATAAAATGTCAGATAATTTCAGTGGGTCTATGTTAGAATAAAGTTAAATTAAGAATCTTACGATGGAGGTCCAAATTATAGGGTTTACTAGGAGAAAGAAGATAGACATGTCATCCCGGCTCGTACCTCAGACGAAAAGAAAAGACGCCGGTGACAATCTTAGGATTTGTACATTAATAAAAAATAAAAAAATAAATAAAAAAAGAGGGGGGTCGATAAGGGATGTTACTTGTTAGAGAACTAAACGATGATGATGCATGTAGACATACGTGGAAAGAGTCCAAAAGAAAGCGTGAAAAAGACGAAAAAAAAACAAAAACAGAAGTAACCCCAACAAAGTTAAGTAACATACAACAAAAGGGGAACACTTCCTCTAGTCTTAAACTCTTTCCTTTTGTAGTAAAGTAGTTTAAGAGATCTTACGACTTGACTTCATACACAGAGAAAAAAAGATGGAGCAAATACTACAAGCATATGGTCTCCCCAAAGAAATTGATGTCGCTATAATGATGCTCTACAAAGACTAGGAAGCAATGGCCTGTTCATATGATGGTGACACAGATTTCTTTGACATTGTCACTGAAGTCCTATAAGGAGATACATTAGCACCATATATATTTATATTATGTCTTGATTACGAACTTCAAGTGTCATTAGATCTCAAAAAAGAAACAGGCTTCACTCTAAAAAGGCAAGAAACCGGCAATATCCCATGTAGACTATAACAGATGCGAACTACGCAGATGATATAGCGCTTCTTGTAAATGCACATGCACAAGGCGAATTACTGCTGCCTAGCCTAGAAAAAGTGGCAAGAAGCATTGGCCTCTATATGAATTTAGATAAAGCTGAGTTCATGTGTTTTTAAACAGGGTGAAGGCATCTCCACTCGGGGTAGTAAGCCTCTGAAATTAGTAGACCATTTCACATAACTAGGTAGTAATATCTCATTTACAGAAAGCGATGCCAATATACTCATAGGAAAGGTATGGACAGATTATCGATCATACGGAAATCTGATCTAATAAGATAAGAAGAGAATTTTTGCGAGTTGTAGCGTGACAGTACTACTGTATGGCCGCACCAATAGGAATCTAACGAAACATTTGGAGAAAAATCTAGATGTGAACTGTACAAGTATGCTGCGTGCTGTCCTGGACAAATCCTAGAAGCATCATCCCACAAAAAGCAGCTGTACGGCCACTTGCCTCCTATCACACAAACCATTTGGGTAAGACGTAGACGACATGCTGGACACATGTTGGAGAAGCAGCGACGAGCTCATAAGTGACATTCTTCTGTGGGCACTTACACATGGGCAAACAAGTGTGGGTCGGCCAACAAAAGCATGGATACTGGATATTGCCAGAAGCGATGACCGATAAGGATGATTAGAGAGAGAGAGAGAGAGAGAGAGAGAGAGAGAGAGAGAGAGAGAGAGAGAGAGAGAGAGAGAGGGGTTATGGTATCCGTGCTGTCAGTACCTGATGATGCACTCACGCCCACACACCCCAAACACATATGTATATATAGTTTTTAAAATCGCATAGGCGCTAAACTGCCAGTAACCAAGCGCCGTTGATTTCATGTCCACGCTAATCTAACTAAGATATACATGCTCTATCAACGATATTGAATACTATTTACTTATATATATATATATATATATATATATATACAAAGTAAGCAAAGCCGGTGGAGCAGCCTATTGTCGGTATCAGCTGGATAGCGAGGGAGTCTATCCATATCATATCATTTATATATATATATATATATATATATATATATATATATATTGGCCGTACATCCCAGCGACTTGAAATTAGAATAAAACAGCATGTTCCACGTACACTTCGCAACGCCATTGCTAATACATCCGGGCATTCCCAAGCATATGATTCAGCCATAGCCGAACACTTGTCATCTATAAATGCTTGTAGGGCCGACTATACCGACGAATGTTTCTCAGTCTTGCACAGAGCTAGGTCTAAGCAGCACCTAACCATTCTTGAAGCTGCTTATATTTCATTCTTTCGCCCCATTCTGTGCAGACAAAAACCCAAACACTCCCTTTACTTGTTAGGAGACATCTCCAACCCTGTTTCGGCCTGAGGGTTCATATATATATCCCCCCTTTCCTTTTTTTTTGTCCCCCTCTGGCTCACCTCCATTCGTTCTTAAAGAATATTTCTTATACAATCTGACTTTTATTTGTCGCCGGTGTTTATACTTGAAAAAGAACCGGTCGAAAAGGCCTTCGTATTCCCTTTATTTTATAATAAAATATTACCATCTTATAACTGTATGATCTCCCTACATACATATGATTCCTCCAATCTAAGTACTATATAAGTTCTCCTGTACCAAAAATCTGTTCATATATATATATATATATATATATATATATATATATTTGTAGAATGATAGACGACCAACAAATATCCCGAAGATTCGCGATCCGCGTGAAACTCGGGTCGGTCTGTTTTAAACCATTCGCTTTTAATTATATATATATATATATATATATATATATATATATATATATATACATGTCATCCACAAACACCGTGTATATAAACAAATGACTTTATATTTAATATCTATAAGCTTTTATATTAATTAGCAGCACCTCTGGATATACCACAGTATGATAATTTAATTATTACAACGTTTGATATGTTTAGCTATTGCTATAATTCAATATGTAAAAAATATAATAATATTGATTAAAATTTATCTCACTCTTTCTTAAAAGTGGGGTTGTAAAATATTTACATTGATTTGCCGATATAAATCTGGGGGAGGCGTTAAAAATATCTACATTAATTTGCCGACAAAGTGACAAAAACACGACTCAGAAAATATCTAAATTATGCCGGAAATTTGTCTGACGCAGGCTCGCTAAAACATAGCGTAAATTAGGACAGAAAGCCCGGACGACATTAGACTAAAATTACCAAAATATATTCCGTAATTCACTATTTTGATATTATAAATAAAACAAATATGTAACTTCTTTCTTTTTTTCTTTCTTCTTTCAATTCCTTTTAATTTTAGTTGGGCATTTAAGCGAAGCAAGACTATTTGGTTTGTTTCATTTTAAAAATTGGGTGAAATAAAATCGGAAAATTAGAAATCTATAATTAAACACGCGTATTAATATATTAGGTATACCCAATTTGGCGAAAAATACGTGTTTTACAAAAACAAATTTGAAACCGTTTGAGAAAAAAATTACCAAAAATCAGAGAATTATCCGATTTTAATGAAATTTATTTCGTAAATACTGATTTTACGCCATCTTTAGACACCGTTTACGGCCATATTTTAGCAAAATTGACTGAAAAAATAGTTTTAAATGTATTAGAAATAAATTACATGTGTAATATAATTTTGTCTCCCCTTTTTTTTTTTACTGATGCTTATTGTGTAACTACTTTTCGACTTAGACAAAAATTTGACCTTAAATAATCGATTTGATTAATTTTAATTCGTTTTTAAAATGAAAAGCAAACGAAAAATTGGGTATGCCTATAATATATAGATGTGCGTTGCGTTAGTATATGTCTAGTTATTTTGAGTATATGCTTTCTCATTATATTCATTGTATGCTAAAAAATGCATACAATGAATATAACGAATGCTATTATATTTGCACCATCGACTGGTCTATTCAAGTCAACTCACTCAACCAACAAGGTCAAAAAATGAAATGTAGAGTAGGTTACATAATATTAGAAATAAAAAAAGCACGTGACCCTAACACTCTCACCTATTGCTGCGACAACCATGTCGTTCTGGATGACTGCAGTATTCGTAATGTTGGCAAGTGGTAAGGTTATGTTAATAGGTAACTCACCTGAAGTTTATTTGGTCTCCACAAGGTGAGTCTTTTATATTCAATTCAGCTAGGTGTGTCGAAATTTTTTTTTTTTTTTTTGCAAAGAGTGACAAATTTGATAAAGTGGAGATACCCGAGGGCTAATGGTTCTTTCTGATGTCTTAAACCACAAAGCGGTCGACTAGGAACCAGAAGGTTCCGGGTTCGATACTGGTCCTCACCAACTCAGCGTATGAATAGCACATGGATCTGTGCCGTAAAGTAAGGAGCTGTTGGTAGGTGTGGCGCTCCACCTCAGATGCTAAAAAAACAATCTCCTTGGTCTAGCGCTAGTGAAAAGGGATATACTCCCTCGCTGTCTGGCTGATACCGACTTTAGGCCACCCCGACGACTTTACTTACTTATAAAACAATAAATAGATTTTTTAAAAGCTGTTGAAATGAATGATAGTTGGTGCATTATAAAATTCATTCATTGAAAAATCAACACTGAAAATTTCATTAAAATCAGATAATTGCCGGACTTTTGGTAAATTTTTTTTCAAACGGAGGGTGGGGGGCTCAAAATTGTATTGAAAAAAAAACACGTATTTTTCGACAAATTGGGTATACCTAAAATTTTACACCAGTGTCTCTATCAGTTGCCATTCGGAGCGATAGGAAAAAGATAACTCTCTGACTGATGGATATCTCCGCTTCTTCTGTCGTTTAAAGAAAAAAGGATAGAAGCTTCCGAGGATAAATCAACGATGATAATAAAATAAGAGTTCTCGACAAGTTCAAAGAATTGGGATCAACATTTTTTTTAAATCAAAAAGCGGCGCCTGGTGGTGTACTGGTTAGAGTCGCAAGAAATGGACTCGCCGACCCGAGTTCAAATCCTAGACGAAGTCACAGTTCACATAGTGCTAATACCCTTGAGAAAGGTATGAATCCAACTATTCTCCCTCCAGCTATGGGTAAAAAGTAGTGAAGACCGGGCTCTTTAACTTTGATTGGCAACCAGTCTAGGAGAAGGAAAACTCTGAATTCAAACCTGTTAAATTTTCGCTTGGGGTGGTCACTACTAGAATAGGCTATGTCCTCCTAATTAGTGATCTATTTCAATTTTTTTAAAATAAATTTTCTCTCTCACAGCAAGTGGACGAAGTTGAGACCTCACAAAATTCAACGAGAAATTCAATTTTACAAACTTTAAAATAAACATACGAAATTCAACGAAAAAACTACTAAACAACAAAAGACCCCCCCCCCCGCAAAAAAATGAACTCTTCAAGGATTCAACTCTCAAACGATTCCTTTTCAAAGAATTCAAGACAACTCAAATGACTATTTTTTTTTAAATTCAAGACTTAACAAACACTAAACTTATAACAACGCTTTAGCAGAACTTTTGTTAATCGGACTCTGAGTTAAATTCCCCGCAAATCACAACTAATTTGCAAAATATTTTTCAATCTATCTTTCCTTTTCTTAATTTTTTAATATTTAAAAAAAAAATTATATTAAATTGTTACAATATATTTTGTCTTCTGTTTTATCTTTCATTCAGTAACCGATCTTAAAAGTTGCGTGTATTCACACACACACCCCACCACCACCACCACCACCACCACCAAAAAGAAAAACACTTAAAGTATTTCCCAGTATATACGGTATTTTAATCATATATTGGAATTTTAAAATTATTTCCCCACTATATTAAAAATTCGGTAATTTACCAGTATATTGGAATTTGAAATTGTACCCCGTCCCCCACGTAAGAATTAACCCTATTTTTCATATTGTTGTGTTAGTTTATGACAGGTAGAGAATAAAGAAATAAAAAATACAATGACCCGGTCAACCGAAAATCTTGAGTGTGGGTCAACAAAGAAATAAATAAATGAATCTCACGTACAGATCAACTAAATGATTAAATTCGAGACGAGGGGTGTTGTGGAGATTAGGTGAACCGAATCAAAAGTTTAAAATAAACTAGGAAAGTAAAACGTAGGTGTCAGATTTGAAATGTTCTAGAAATAATCAGAATTAATATTAATGGCTTATATATATCTAAATATATAAGAGTAAGTTTTTGGTATGTACGTGTCGATCTATAACACAGAAAAGAGAAATCACTCAGATTTGAAATCTTGCATATAGATTAATATCCTTCTAATTAAGAAACACGTCAAATTTGGTTATTGATTTTTACTAATTAAGGGATATGGTTAGTTAATTAAGCCAAAATCACCCAATTTGCAGAACTGTCCATATACCAGCACCTGCTGATAATAAAATATTGTCCGCTGACTGACTTTTTTTTTTACAGCGATTTATAGTGATTTACAGCAGAAATGTATAATTTTAGCGAATAAATTTCGCAGTCTAAGCCGTTCTGCTAGGAATTTATCAGCTATTCTTGGTCCAATCTTTAAAATATTTATATCGTTGAAAAGAAAATAATATAATCTTTCTGAATATGCAATTTTTATGCGTTTTTATTAATTGAATTATTTTTTACAGCGAGTTAAAAAAAAAAATAATCAGAGAGCTGATATGTATAATTTTTTTTTCATTCTAAATTTCAAGAAAAAAAAAACAAATTCTTTTTTCTCGCCTATTTACGGTTCAATCTTAAGATATCTATATGGTTCGAAAGAGAATGAAATAATCTCTCTAAATATGTAATTTGGTTGAATTTTTATCAATGGAATTATTTTTTACAGCGAGTTAAAAAAAATAATTAAAATTTGCTTCAGTCAGCCTAGAATTCGTAGTATCATTTTTTCATACTTAAATTTTAACATAAAATCAAATCTTATTTAAAGCATATTTCTGTTTCTATCTTTAAAATATTTATTTCGTTAGAAAAAAGATTTTTCTAAATATGTAAAATTATTTTTAAGGCAAATTAAATAACAAATCAAACGAAAACATTTAACGACAAATCAACGTTTTTTTAATAAATTCCCGTGGTTCGTCAATTATAAACAAAACCGTTTTTTTTTTTGGGGGGGGGTCATAATCGCGTTAATTTATTTATTTTAATATTAGAAATACAAATAAAATCATGATACTAATGTAGAATAGTGCACAAGAGATAATACCATTAGATTACCTAATACATTTCACGGAAATACCTGAAAACTCAAATTGTTATCAAATTTATGATATAGTATACTTTACTATAATAATTTGACATTTGATCGACAACGTTTTTGAATTAATAATGTTATAAGATTATTTATCGTTTTACATAAATTTGATTATTTTATTTAATTCTTTTTTTTTTTTCTTTTTCAAATATTAATTTGAAATCTAGCAAATCGCGTCATTTATATTTTATTATAAAAATATAGTTAATCATTGAATTAAAATGTCTTACAATATCATTATGTGATGGACTAAACTTGCAAATCGGTACGAAAATTTAGGGTGACCTAGAAAAAAACAGAACGCATAAATTTTGTAATAAAACTGTTAATTTTAACTAGGGTTTAGGGTTAGGGTTAGAGGTGGGGTTTAGGGTCAGTTTAATGGGAAAATAAATAATTTGAGTTCTGTTTTTTCTAGGTCACCTGTAAGTAAGTAAAGTCGTTGGGGGGCCTAATGTCGGTATCAGCCAATCAGCGAGGGAGTCTATCCCCTTTTCACTAGCGCTAGACCAAGGAGATTGTTTTTACATCTGAGGTGGAGCGCCACACCTACCATCAGCTCCTTACTTTACCGCACAGACCCCTGTGCTACTCATAACGCTGAGTTGGCGAGGACCGGTATCGAACTAGGAACCTTGTAGTTTCTAGCCGAACGCTCTACCGACTGAGCTAACCCGGCTGTAATGTTATAATTTTTCCACCGATTTGCAAGTTTAGCCATATGATGTGATTCCCTCAAATCTGACAAAAAGAAAATTCCCTGG
The DNA here is from genome assembly GCA_023376005.1 of Doryteuthis pealeii. Taxonomy (NCBI): domain Eukaryota; kingdom Metazoa; phylum Mollusca; class Cephalopoda; order Myopsida; family Loliginidae; genus Doryteuthis; species Doryteuthis pealeii. The sequence goes on along the minus strand of CM042150.1, from coordinate 65,328,293 downwards.
CCTCCCATCAGGCAGGATTAAATTAAGATCGTTTTTACGTGGTGATTTCTATGGGTCCTCCTGCGAGGACCGAACTCACTATTCAGTAGTAGTAGTAGATCTGCAAACGATTATTAAACCATGTTTTTATCGCCACTACCCGGGCTTCGCCGGGTAGCTGCTGCTAGTATATATATATGAGAGAGAGAGAGAGAGAGAGAGAGAGAGAGAGAGAGAGAGAGAGAGAGAGAGACGCGGCGGTGTAATGGTTATTTTCGTCGAAAATGTAGACCGGGCACAAATTCAAATTCTGGACGAGGATTTGAGCATTTCACATAGCGCTAATTCCCTTGGCATAACGATGCACCCAATTATTCTCCCTGCAGCTATGGATAAACAGTAGGGCACACTGTATTTCTTTGTTGACCCGCGCTTAAGATTTTGTTAAATGTTGAGACTAGCTAGTCTCGCAGATCCATTACTGCACAATAGCGAGTTTGATCCACATTGGATGCCCCATACTTGTGACCTTCTGTCATAAATCTACCCATGTTGAATGGGCTTGGTAAATATCATGGGCACCTCACGTGGTGTAATGGTTACCAAGATAACTGGATTTAGTAAACCGTTATTAGTGAATTTTATTCTCATTGCGGCCTTGTGCCACACTTAAGCTAAGAAGTCAGCCAAGAAAGTAATGGGACTTTTTTGTATTTTTCAGGTTGGCAACCCTGATTGAAAAACCAATAATCAAAATTATTTGGATTATTCGGACTATTGTACTCATCTTTATTGTTATCTACACAACGTTTCGGTGCACTCCACCCTTCTTCAGGTGTTACTTGACGAACTCGAGAACCTTCTTGTCAAACCCAGGAACATGTCATAATCGGGAACCCTTCACGGAACTTTAAACTGAACCCTTTATTCAATCCTCGGAGGGTAGACTGTTCTCATTCCGTTAACCATGATTGGGTACAAGTGTTAAGTTGTGTTAGGTATTCTATGTTATTATCACCCTTGGCCAGGATTGAACCTGCAACCTAGAAATGATCGTCACTTAGAACTGTATTAACTCAACCTTTATATCCATTGCGCAGCAGATAACAATAAAGATGAGGACAATAGTCCGAATAATCCAAATAATACAAATTATCAAGCTTCATCTCATAAATTCAAAGAAACAGATAATCAATGTTGATTATAGCGAGACTCGGGTTTTCGAGTTCTGGTGGGGAGGGTACCGCTTCGTTGCAATTACAGAGAGTACCTGATAGGGTCCCATCTATGTGTTAAATAGATCTGATTTAAAATGAATTGTATTAGATAGAAATCTTAACCGTGTTAATTATTTGTATTAATAGCAGTTACTTGAATCTATAATTGTTTACGAAGGATTATTATTATTAATTGCTTGAAACTATATGACGTGCAAATAAATGATGATTATTAAATACAAACAATTACTTGAAACTGTATAATCATTACTGTTAGATAGGAATACTTGAAACCATACAATTGTGTGTTTGAACTCCAGTAGAACTATTAAATTCCCTTCCCGACTATCACCCTTGCGAAAGATATAACTCCCATCCCCCTAGCTATGGGTTAAATAGTACCACTATTTTTCTTCGACAAGGATGGCTTTAACATTAAATAACCCACGAAGGTTGACATTCTGTAAAAAACAAAGAAACCAAAGCCTCTCTCCAAGGACCAATATTAACATTAATATATCCGTGATATATTAACACTGAACACTACATAAAAATACAAAATAAACTCAATCACATATACAAGAAGATTTAATATTTTATATGTACAATATACATACATGTAGCATTACAAAGAAAGAATACACAGACGTGTCCCAATAAGTAAAGTCGTTGATGGTGGCCTAAAGTCGGTATCATCCAATCAGCGAGGGAGTATTCTCTTTTCACTAGCGCTAGACCAAGGAGATTGTTTTGGCGTCTGAGGTGGAGCGCTACACCTACCATCAGCTCCTTACTTTACCGCACAGATCCCTTTGCTACTCATACGCTGAGTTGGTGAGGGTCGGTATCGAACAAGGAACCTTGTAGTTTTTAGCCGAACGCTCTACCGACTGAGCTTACTTGTTAAGTGTATTAGAAAGGAATACCTGATATCACATAACTGTAACATAATTCGTGAGTAGCCTATGAATCATGTATGTAAGTGTAGTTAGATTTTGAATTAAAATTCGTTGAAATTCAAAATCGGAGGGGCGTTATATTATTGATAGGTAATGACCTTTAGTTGACCACCATGAGAGTGTGAGAGCGGAAATTAAGTCTAGTTAGTTAGATTTTGGTCGTTAGTCAGAAGGAGCAGACGTAAGGATCGTTCACTCCTAAAGTACCAATTTCTCACCGCGGTGAGGACCCTTTTTTGGGGGTTGGGGTTTTTGAATAAAGAATAGACATCTTGTTTATAAGTCTTGTTTATTTATTACCGACGAAATGAGCAGACGACCCAGCCCAGCAGAGGAAGGGATAATTCCAGAAGAAGATGGCCGCTGATAATACATAACCAGTAAGAACCAATATCCTCTACTCTTCTCTCCCCATTATATACCCAGCAGATGAACGGCTATATAACATAACCGTGTGCAAAATTTTGTCAAGAAACAACTACAAACGAAAAATGAATATATAAACGTATAATGTACGTGATTCCTAAACCCCTAGAAATAAAATAACCACAAACGATTTGAGATGCCGTTAAAATCAAAGAGAATAACAAAGATGCCAGTTATTCATAGTTCGGAGGGTGTAAAAGTGGATTCTTTGTTTTCACAAGGGAATTAGTGCAAAGTGGATGCAGTGTGCACCATCATCATCATCATGATCAGGTTGTGCTAACAGCACGGATTCCCACGACTCTCTCTCTCTCTCTCTCTCTCTCTCTCTCTCTCTCTCCGCCCGTCCCTATCCGATCATCGCTCCTGGTAGGTCCTCTGCGCGCTTTTAGAATCCGTGCGGAGCTAATTGGTGTCGGTCTTTGCTGGATATCATCAAGTCGTGCTAACAGCACGGATTCCCTCGAATATCTCTCGCCATCCATCTCAATCGGTCATCGCTCCTGGCAAGTCCTCAACTCCCGTATTCAGTGTGCGCATAGAGCTGCTGTGATGTAATGGTCAGCAAGCTAGTCTCGCAAATCCATTTACTACTGAATAGCGAGTTCGATTTTCGCTGGATGCCCCATACTTGCAACCTTTTCTCACATCCTACCTGCGTCGAACGGTTTGGATAAATACCTACTTCTAGCCTTGTGTCACAACTAAGCCAAGTTTGATAAATAACAACAGGAAAAACGTCCTCCCATAAAACTAATTTTCAGTCATTTGTTTCACTTTTATTTTTTTAACTGAAAAAATACGTCTTTTATTGGCCATGTTTCTTTAGTATTTCCTTCCCCCAACCACTAAGAAGAGTTATGGCGGGTTTGTAATTTTGGATTTTAATTGTTACTGTTGATGCGTGTGGTGTAATGGTTACCCTTGTAGGAAATGGACACTGCAAGACGAGTTCAAATCCTGGCCGCAGATTTTCGCATTTCACATAGCGCTGATACCCTTGGGAAAGGTACGAATCCAACTATTCTCTCTCCAGCTATGGGTAAATAGTAGGACAGACTGGGTTCTTTAATCTTGGTATGGCAACTAGTCTAGGAGAAGGAAAACTCTGAATTCAAACCAAAGGGACTCTCTTTTCGTTAGTCAAAACTACTTTGAGAGTCCCGCCTCTTTCGTAATGGCAGTCTGAATTGTAGATTTAGGTATTACACTTGTATGTATTTTTTTAGTTTAAAGTTAATGTAAATTTCAATGATAATGATGATAAGAAGGAGGAGGGCTATTTTGTACCAGCCCTATCGGCTGCGGCTTTAGAATAGACCGACTGCACATCTGCAGATACGTAAGACTCCCCCAATAGGGCCATCAATAGTCCATGACATGCAACACTCCACTTTTACCTTACTTAGGCTAGATGGGTGGTCGGAGAGGTCTCCTTCGATTAATCGTCAAGTCGTAGCCCCTATATGATTGTTCCAACTCTATTGCCTTTACGGCAAGCCCAAACCCTTTTTATCATGTGCTAAAAGGCGGTGGCTGAAGGTCTTAATATCCTGCGTATGACGTTAAACTCTATCTGGTGGTAAAGTTCCAATTCTGGAGCTTTGAGTAATGCTGAGTACCCTCCATCACCATTACTCCCTGGTCCACTCTGGCCCGGAGTGGCAGTATTTGTTAGTATTTATGGGTTAAATAGAAGAAAATAAGTTTTGAAAAGGTGTTTGAAAAAAATTGAATTTTAAATAAATTTAGTACCCATCAAGAATGAATAAAACAAAATGTCTTTGGCATAAAATAACCCAAGGGTTGACATGCCGTAAAATCCAACCAATCAACCAACTAGTTTATATAAGCACCAAATTATGGTCTATTTTTATCATTTAACAAAAATTGCACTCTCAAATAAATAAATAAATAATATCCAATCTAGGTTTTATTTTATTTTTCTATCACTTTCCTTATACCTCTTTTTAAGCATTGCCATATCCTAACGAGTTATCCCACGGTCTGTTAAAATTTTTTCGTTCTAACTATTTTAATTCTTTTTCTTTTTCTTTGTTGTGGGTGAGGGGAGTAGCGTGTGTCGAGTGCTTTGACTTGACGCAGTCAGGTAGAAACCCAATGCAGGTATATGGTAGTTAATAACAGGTTGAGATCTCGTTTTTTTGACGAGTCAGTCGCGGGTTTTGTAAAAGAACAAAAGCCAGTCTTTCCTCACTGTGCTGCACCAGTACTTCGTTGTAGGTGACAGGCAACGGTAGATATCGTTTCATCATGAAGGTCCTTCTCTGTGATAAAGTTAGCCAGGTATGTGGGGACATATTAAAGAGAAACAACTTGGAGATTGTCTATTCGGAAACTAATGAGCTGTTAATGCAACACGTGGAGGTAAGACATTTTTTTTCTTTAGAAAAAAAATCCTCTTAATTCGTGAAATTAACATTTTAATTTTGAAATTTAAAAAAGAATGTTTTTTTATCTGCTTGATTGTTTGGAATAACGAATCAATTTGTTTAGGACAGCGGTCACGATTCTGGGTTCGAACAAATCCAAAGAGATTGAAAATGTTTTTTTAAAGACCGGGTTTTCAAAGTTTGGTTGATTGGAGTCTGTCAATAAAGTTTTATAGAAGCTTGATGTAAATTGTTAATATACACGTGGGTGAGATTTACCTAACCCGTTCGCCACGGGTAGGATGTGACACAAAGTGTTGGGCATTTAGCGAGGATCAAACTCGCTATTCAGTATTATACATGTGGGTTATAACAATTTTTTTTTTGGGGGGGGGTATCATTTCTGGTTTTGCCACAATAAGAAAAAAATTATAAAACGATTGTAAAAGCTTCAGTCATTAAATGTGTTATTTCATGAGATAAGATTTAAAATTATATGATCAGTTTGATTCTATTTGATTCTTTTATGAAATCTGTCACAGTTTTTGTTCTGTTTCTATAGAACAGTTTAAAAAAAAAAAAAAAAAAAAAAAGGAATCTCTGGAAATGTACAAAAAAATCATATATAAATATAATAGTGCTATTCACCAACCAGATAAGAGCAAGTTTTTGTGATATGCTTTATTTTATTAAGCAGACACATTTAAAAAAAACTACGTCTTCAATTTGACATCTTCCTTTATCTACTAATAAATCCGACTTGGATATAATTTTTCAGAAAAATGGGGGATGGGAAATGGCTGAAACTTACTCTTATCTGGATAATGAATATAAGTATTACATTTTTTTTTTTTTTTTTTTTTTTTTTTTTTTTTTTTTGTACATTAATACAGAAAGGAAATACTTCATTCAACTTTTCTATGCAACCATCGTTATATAAGGAAAGGGAAATGAACACGCATATATATGTATGTGTGTATATATACATACACATAGTGTGTATGCGGAAAGTCCGTGTGCACTTTAAGTTTATAAATTCTTTAAAGTGCACACGGACGTTATGGACACTGTATAATGTGAGTGCGTGATGAATGTTGGGGAAAAAATTTGGTTGTCTTAGAAGCATGCAAAAATAAGAATGTGTGTGTATATATTCTTTATAAAGGTAAAGGGTTCTTTCTAACTCTCTCTCAATGATATGAGTTCATATATAAAAAATATAAAAAAGATTGCTGACCGTTGGTTTAGAATTACAATCGGACCTGATGACTTTGATTATTAGCAAGTTTGTTATCAGTAATCTAAAATATTTTAGAATTTTGTGGCCTACAACAGAAAAAATCGCATATGATGTTGAAAAAGTCATAGATGCATAAAATGTATTTTTTTAATCATTTACGTACATGTTCAATGTATTGCATCATATATTGTACGTGTGTTTCTCTCTCTCTCTCTCTCTCTCTCTCTCTGTCAACATTGTTGGTTGCTGTAATTTTATGTTTGTAATTTAAATAGTAAATCAAAAACCCTGTTGCAGTATAGTGTGTAGTTTTACCCTTTATTTGTGTGTTAGATATAAGTATTAAGATAGTTTGGGTAGGACCGATGAATAGGTCTCTTACCCCCTCCCCCAATGTATGATAAGGGGTCGACTACTTGTCAATTTTCATGAAGTAGTATTCGTAGAAAATATACGAAACCCTCCTTTCCGGGGCCCCCCAAAAAGGCTTATGCAGCGACTCTGAGTTTGGATAGCTGTATATATAAATATATATATGGCAAAATATTTGGTGCGACCCACAGACACACTTTATTCAAAAAAATTTTTTAAATTGTCGCTTATCTTATTTTTTCCTGAACAGGATTTAAACTATATATATATATATATATATATATATATATATATATATATTCTTTGTGAATTTCTTCATTATAATAATGAAACGAATAACGTTAGAAATAGGTAACTTTCAAGAGGTAAAAACTGCAAAAAATCAGCTATTCTGACAGATTTTATAAAAAATCTTCCATTTTTAAAGATTGTGAAATAAATAAATTCTACATGGAATTAAAAAAAATCCTTCCTCTTCATAATACAGCAATAACTACATTAGGTTTCATTAATTTTTTTTTTTTTTTTTTTTTTTTTTACCGAATTTTGGTGAATTCTATGGAGTGGGAATAAAAACAAATTAAATTTTGGCCAGATCCAAGATGTGCTTGGCGAGTGCAGATATCGAACCCAACCCTTGCGTTTCCTAGGCCCCACCAACTGAGCTAAACCGGTCCATATTTATAATTTTCGCGGTTTTTCCACTTTCATTGTGATTCTGTCCATGAAAACGGTGGATATGGAAGGTCGATTGTACTTTTCTTCCTTTCACCCCCATCCTCCCAATTCATCGCTTTGAACATAAGATGTTCCGCTTCACATATTTAGTAAAATAAAAATGGAATCTCATTTAGTTTTATTGTTAGAGGAAATGGAATTGACAAACAAAGTTCAAATTCTGGACGACAATGCCGCTGGGGGTGGGGTGGAGGCATGAATCCATTCTTCTCCCCCACCCCACCCCAGCGATAGGTAAATAGCTGGGTTTGATTTGTCCGATTTTACAGCATGTCAACTCTTGTTGCGTTATTTCATACAAAAGACGTTATGTTCATTTCATGCTTGTTGGGTATACAAATTTTATTAATTCATTTTTTTAAAACTAATTTTTCCTATTTCTCGAATTTTTTTTAGATAAGGCTTGATAATTAGTATTATTTGGATTATTCAGACTAGTGTCCTCATCTTCATTGTTATCTGTCCCGAGTCCGACAAGAAATACCTAAAGGTCGGAGGGTACATCGACCGAAACATTGTACAGATAACAATGAAGATGAGGACAATAGTCCGAATAATCCAAATAATACTCATTTTTCTTATTTAAACCCGTAAATTGAACCCTGAAAGGCAATACCACTCCAGATCTGAGAGGAATTGGGAGTGATGTCAATGAAGGGGTACTTCACACTCCCCAGAGCTCCAAAATTGAAACTTCACCATCAGATGCAGTTTAACGTCATATCCACGACTGACTGGGGTCTTTAGTAGTGTTAAAGCTACCAGTCTAAGAGAAGGAAAACTTAATTCAAACCAGCTGTACTCTACTTAAAATGACCTTGTCATATCCTCCTCGTATCGGAGAGGTTGGGTAAATATATATTTAGTAAAGAAAAAAAGAATTGCAATCCACCCTCGCTTTCATTTTTGTTTTCTTTTTCTTTATTGTTCTTTTTACAGATTTTTTTTTCCGGTAGGAGGCCAATTGAGGGAGGTGGAAAGGACTAGAATTTGAGATAATGCCAAGTCATTTAAAAACGAAAAACACGAAATTAAAATATATTTTTACGTATCCCTGTAATTAAGTGTATTATGAATAAAAAATAAAAATACAATGTATTTCGCATTTCTATAGCAAGTAAAAGTAACTGCGTACGCAATAGCACATCATCCAGCTCAGGCTACGTAACCCTAAACCTAAAAAAAAAAAAACAACAATTTGGACACTACGCCATAGTCTTTCGCAGACGGAAGGATGCCAACCTCAGATTTGCTTTTTTATATTTTTAAAACTTCCAGTTTCTTTTTTTTTTAATTTTATTTTATTTTGCGAAAGAGATCACTTTGTTATATAATAGTTATCGAGCTTAGTCTCGCAGAATAATTGCTGAATAGCGAGTTCGATCCTCACTCGGTACTTGTGGCCAATCTCAGCTGCACTTACTTTTTCTAATAGCTTCTCACGGCCTTTCGCATTCGGAGGTACATAAAAATAATCAATCTAAATTTAACCCGCCACCCTAGGTAGTCCCTGCTTCATCGTTTAAAAGAGTTGGATTGATTGTCCGGTGCCTAAGGCGCCCATAAAGACTAATGTCTAAGCAATTTTTAAAACCGCGAGGCTTTCTTTTGTGAGACACACCACCTTAAACCGACCTTGTGTCACATTCTGACCTTGTAGGGAGTTTTATAAAAAAGCCCCCCCCCCTACTCCTCGGCTCTTTTTGGCTGGGGCGGAGGGGGGGTGATTTACTCAGTCTGGTCCCAGGGTATCATCTCCTGTTACTCCATTGTATTCAAAGGGAAAGGGACAATGATTGAGGCGACGTACATAACGTAATTTGAATTACGACGAGGCTGGGCAATTTTTCTCACCACCCTTTTGATCTTAGGAGGAGGTGCCGCATTAAGCTTTCTTTTCTGTCACATCTTGCAACTAAGGGGAGGGGGAAGTATTACATCATTCGGTGCTCCCTACTTTTAGTCTTATCTAAACTACGTTTCTTTTTTTTCTTTTTCTTTTCGTGGGTTGAGGATCAATTACGATCATATCACATTTGAAGCTGTTCCCATCAGATCATTTAAGTTAAGCAATAATCTGCCTGCTCAATACTAACATACGGTATTTTGATCTTTTGTCATCTTGGCCTCCTGCCCTAATTTACGCTATGTTTTAGCGTGTCGGTATCAGGCGAATTTCCGGCCGAACTTAGATATTTTCCAATTCATGTTTTTGTCGCTTTTTGTTGGCAAATTAACGTAGATATTTTACACTCTCCCTACCCTCGATTTTTATCGGTAAAGCAATGTAGATATTTTACAACGCCCTTTTTTATCAATACACAAGAAGTTGATAAAAATTATTTATAAACAAATCATTAAAAAAACAAGATTTAGTATTAAGACACATAAGGGTTAATATACCATTAAACCAACGAACCATTGCTCAAGAACTGGAGCCTCGTCACTGAGTGTGTCATGCCCAGGACACTCTTTTTGAGGGGCAGGTTTACCCTGACTCAGTGGTAGTACCTGTTAGGGTCCCATCTATGGGTTAAAATATTCAAAAATATAATTCAAAATTAGACGGGACTGGGGTAATATTAAAGTCGTCGTCGGCGTAGCCTAATGTCGGTATCAGCCAGACAGCGAGGGAATTTATCCCCTTTTCACTAGCGCTAGACCAAGGAGATTTTGTCGTCTGAGGTGGAGCGCCACACCTACCATCAGCTCCTTACTTTACTGCACAGGTCCCTGTGCTACTCATACGCTGAGTTGGCGAGGGCCGGTATCGAACTCGGAACAAGGTTCCGATTCTGACGCTCTACTAACTGAGCTAAGCCGGCCCTAAAAACCCGGCACGTGTGCCAGGCGGAATCATTAATACCAACTGTCAGAAATATTCTCGTAAGTTATTTACTAAGGTGACCAGAAGTATGCGGTGACTCTAATTCGCTGGTAATGATATAACAAGCCTAGCTTGTTAACCATTACACCTCGCGAGGCGTGAAAATGTTTAAGTGGGATGCATTGATTGAATTTGGTAAAAGGTTTAAACTTTTGATTTTGTTGTATAGCGAACTAAAAATTTATCGAGTGTGGCCTTATTAGTAGACAATAAACTACACTGTGGCTTTTTAAACACGAAAAGGTATACCCCCTACCCCACAACCCCGGGTTCAATTCAAACTTAGTCGATTGAAAATAAGTGAGACTTAAAAGGCAACAACAAAAAAACTCTCGACGTGAACTAAATTGATTGTTCTTCCATTCACAGCACAGATTAGAGTATTTGTCAAACGAACGTTAATGTTTCCTAATTAGTACACACATACACACACACAGGTGCAACAATACAATTGCTTAAAATGGCTAACTCAGTGGAGCAGGATAATCCGTTGGACGTGCGAGTTGACAAAAGAGGTCACATGTTTAGTTGGTGAGTTGTCATTTTGCAAGCCTTAGCTTACTTTAGTGCAAGGCCAGAAGTATAGAGTCACCCGGTGAGAATCTAAATCGCTAATCATTGTCCATTAGCCTAGCTTGCTAAATACTATAGTTATTTACTAAGCTTGGCTTAGTTGTGGTACTAGGCCTGAAGTAAAAAGACCCAGTGAAAATCGAAATAGCCAACCATAGTCAATTAGCTTAGCTTGCTAAACAGAATTTATTTACTAAGCTTGGCTTATTTAAAAACTAAAAGACTATTACGGTCGAGTCACGTTGAAAACAACAGTTCGCTGGGACACCAAAGTTAAGCGGCGATGAGCCTGTTCAATACTTAGATGGGTGACCATTTAAGCAACAGCAGGTACTGTAAGAAACCGAATATGAAAATGACTTGATTCGGTATTAAATCACCGAACCAACCAATTTATGGCACAAGGTCGCAAGTTTTGAGGCACCCAGTGAGAACCGAAAATGCTAACAGTTGTCTACTAGTCTAGCTTGCTAACCATTTGTATCACGTGAGGCGCTGATATCTAGTTCGAAACCAAAATCATATTAGTGATTTGCATAATTCACTTTATAACCGTCGGCAGGACTGTATTCTATAACCTTCACAGGGACTTATTTCAGACATTACATTTTTTACAATGTGTGTGTGTGTGTGTGTGTGTGTGTGTGTGTGTGTGTACTGCAAAAAAAATCTGTACACCCAGCATCGGATGTGGATTTTGAGATTAGGTCTGGTTTCGGGGCCAAAGCATCATCATCACTAATTCTGAGCACCCCAGTAGTATCTTACAACAATACCAGACTTTGTTGGTTTTCCATCATATCGTGGAAATATCAGATCAAAATGCAGCCTTTTCGTATAATTCTTTGTTTTCTTAATGTAGAAGTGCGATAGTTGGTTGAATATCGTTTCCTCGTATATGCGTGAGAAAATTTAACAGAATACAAACATGACACGAGATACAAGGAAGAGTTTATACATATCTGTATGAGCGAAATGTATTAATATGAAAAGGGACTTTAGTAAACTGTCAAGTCCTTCAAATGTAGCTGGTATAAAATGAAAGTGTAAAGACGTATGACATCGTGTGCAATACGACACTAGATAGCTAGAGCGAAAAGACCCCCCCCCCCTGTCCAATTTGTGGACAGAGGGTGGGGCTATTAATGTGCGTCTTGTTTATCGAGGCAGAAAGTGATAAGAGTTTTGGCTTTGCTGCTTCATCTTGGCTATGTCACTGACACGGGAGGAAACTACCTTTTGTATCGCCTCGCGCCAAATAGGAGAACCATGACAAATAAGGGCGGACGAACTCATAAGTGACGTTCTCCTTGCACAAGATTTCGAATTAATTATTGACTTATGTTAATTTGAATTATATGAATGTTTAATTTCTACAAATAAATTTTTTTAATAATATTTCTACTCTTGTCCGGAGTGGTCGTATTTGTTAGTATTTCTATTGGTCAAATAGATTTTTTTTTAAATATTTGTATTAGATATTATACAATGTCTAAATCATTATAGTAGTCATAGCTTCTCTTCTCGACGTAAGAGGTACAAGGTCGCCTGTTGCTATGCACAGGTATGCAAGTTACCTAATGACTCAGAGCTAATCGAGTGCCGTACGTAGGTGTGAGATAAATTTGCATACCGACCGAAGACTCTGATAAAATCCGGTAGAATTCTTTCCTTAGAGATTTCGATAATTTCTGCGATCCGAGAGTGCATGGAAAAGAGTTACGGACAGCCAGAGTGACCCAAAAACAGAACCTAAATAAATTTTTATTTAATCTTATCAACGTCTATAAAATTTCAAGAAACTTGTTGGACTTCAGACTTTGTACAATCATTCATCAAAGTTTCTGTTATCTTGGTTGCTTTGCTTTAAAGGTTTGGTTTGAGTTTTACGGCATATCAACCTCAGTGGGTCATTTAATGCCGATAAAGTTGTGAAATAAATTCATTCTTAATGCATAATACAATTTTGTTTGTCAACTCATGTTTTTCTGTTTAACCCATAGATGGGACCCTAACATGTACTACCACTCCAGGTCAGAGTGGACCAGGGAGCAATGGTGATGAAGGGGTGCTCCACATTCCTCAAACCCCCAAAACTGGAACCTCACCATCAGATAGTTTAACGTCATTCCCAGGACATGTAGACCTTCAGTCACCACCTTCTAGCACCCATATGATAAAAAGGGGTTGGAGATTACTATAAGGGCAATAGGGTTGGGAAAATTATATAGGTGCTAGGGCTTGACGTGACCAGCCGATTGATCGGAGAGGGCCTCTCCGACCGACCGTCTAGTCCAAGACAGGGCCAAAGTGGAGTATTGCAAGTCATGAACTGCTCATCCACCTGGGCTCTATCCTTAAGCATCACGGGTCGCCACCCACGGCCAACAGGTGGCCCCATTGGGGGAGTCTTACCCCTCTGCAGTCGGTGCATTCTAACGCCCCACCGACAGGGCGGTTGCTTTAAAGGCATTATCTGTCTAAAATATGCTCCAAATGGGTACCGCGGCGTTGGAGGCGAACTTGCACACGTCGCGCAAAATTGTCAATCACGCGAACACATTCCTCTTTTGGGATTTCTGAGTTTTGCTGTAATTGCTGCCTTTAGTTCACCAATTGTTTGAGGGTTGTTCTGGTTAAAAAAAAAAAAAATCCTGCTTTTCTCACGACGACATCGAAACTTTCTCCGAAAATTGGCTTGCACTACAGTGTATGATTTTTTGGTAAAATAGGCCTCCACGCAAAATGTTTTTTTTCTTGGTTGACCATGACATATTGGGGAAAATTATTTTTACAATATTTTAAGCACTAAGTTCACTGTATATTCTGAAAGAAAAAAATTAAAATTAAGTTTTATTACAAAATTTGTGTGTTCTGTTTGATTGTTTTTTTTTTGTTTTTTTTGTGTTTTTTTTTTTTTTTTTTTTTTTTTTTTTTTTGGTGGGGGGTCCCCTGTACAATCCATTTCAGAATTTGTATCAATCAAGAATAGTTACTTGAAGCTCTAAATGTTTACTTAAGGATTATTATTATTATTATTATTAATTACTTAAAACCATATAACTCTATGCAAACAAATAATTATAAGATATTAAATCCTGCAATTATGTAGAAATCATTCATATGAGATAGGAATACGCGATATCATATAACTGTGCGCAAAACTATTCTTATCTATTGATAGTAGAGATTCGGTCTCATTTTGTCTGGAATCGAAACTACGTCACTGTTTACGTCACATTACACAAAATCGTCAATACATAGAATAAAGAACAGCCATATATTATATGCACTACAAATTTGAGTATGCAAACTTAGTCTTTATTGTTTTTTAAAGAAAGTTTTAATAGATACATGCCCGGTATTATATATCTAGTTTATTTTGATATATATTTAAAGTTATCTAACGTGCATATAACGAGTTTTACGAGAAAATGATTTACAAACAAGAAATGGTCATTTTTTTTTCTTTTCAGTATAAAGAGGTTAACTAAAAAATTCATAAATAAATAAATGCCGACGATTTTGTAAAATCAGTGTGTAAAATATTCAAAATAATTTTTTTACTTAATAGATGCTCGCATCATTTTATTTTGAGAGGGATAGAATCGAGTTTCCATTTCAGATAGTTTTATTTTTTTGCTTCTTTAATAAATTTGATTAAAAACGATTGCAGCGGAACGTTGAAAATATAGTTCTATTAAAAAATCTCGAAGAGTATTATTTAGATTTTTGTTACTGTTGTCCTCATCTTTGTTATATACACAACGTTTCGTCCGATGTGCTTTTCGACCTTCTTCGGGTGTTTCTTGTCGAGCTCGGAAGCCCTCATGTCGTAATCGGGAGACTTAACGGAACTTCGAACCGAGTTTCTTATTCAATCCATTGGGTGAATGGAGGGAGTAGGTTGTTCTCATTCTGTTAACCATTGTTGGGTACAAGTTTTAAGCTATATTAAGTATTCTGTTATTTTCGCCCGTAGCCAGTATTGAACCTGCAACCTCCCAGATTGTTGCATAGAACTGTATTAACGCCACCCGAATATCGGTTACGCCATGTTTCCAACTGGATAAAAACAACCTAAGCGGTTTATATGCCGTTAAGTAAATTAGACCAATCAGCTGGATTTAAAATGTGGTAACTCTTTGCTCTTTCCTTCCGTATTGTTCACTTTGTTTTTTGTTGTTTTTTTTTTTTGTTTTTTTGTTTTTTGTTTTTTGTGGTGTGTATGTGGTCGATAATGACGTAAATTGCATGAAAGACAAATAATTCTTTGTATGCTCAAATTGTTTATTATATGAAAAGGAAATATCTTAAGAGACCGAAAAAGGATGGTAGATATCATTTACAATAGATAGTGCCAATTTTGACGTCACAGACGTATTTTACAAAATAAATTACCCCCTCCTCCGATTGAAAAAAAAAAATTGCCAAAAATCAGGGAATTACCCGATTTTTATGAAATTTTAAGTGTTAAAAACTTAGTATATGTTTATTTTTCTATTCTCGTCTCCATCATTAATTACCAATTGAAAATGAAACAATACTCAATTGTTCTTATCTCTCTTCAGTATCCGGTAAATTGATATCAATGTTTTTTTTTCCGTTTAAAATCTTGAGTTGATTATCTCATCATAAACCCTTGTCCAATCTAGAAAAGTTCTAAATTTGTAATCCAGTATTGTTAGTGCATTTACCCGGAAAATTCCTAAAAATAAAACTGAAGACCTCTTGACAAAAGCATATTTGTAAACATAAACAAGCCTGCAATCTTCTCAGCACGATGGTCATAGAAAACAAAACAGGCTTTGTAGGTCTTTCAATATCATTATAAGAAATAGCGGAGCTAACACACGCATTTCTATAATTAGGCTAACAAACATGATAACCCAACAATAAATATTTGGTAGTGAAAAGACAGTCAATTTAACATTTAATGTAATCACCATACAAGGATGGTTCAACACCAAACTAACAAAAACGACCAAAAGGTGTTTCAAAGAACACAAGAAGTGTAAGATAGTTGAAACGCACTTACTGATTTTCCTTTGGTTTAGGCTGTCTGGGAACCAAGCGTGCTCAAATGTGCTTATTCCCTATCGGAGTGAGAGACTCGCGTCTGTTTCGTTCCTAGTCGTGTCGGTAAAAGAGTAAGGGCCAAGGGTCTTGAATTGTCACGTGACCAACGGACATGTGGCGTGCAAAGATCCACCTACAATTCCAAAAGGGAGACAATTCTATTGAGTGTCCGAACATCATCATTGATCTTTGTTACAACAGGAAATTTACGTGTCTGTCCCCCCCCCCTTTAATCTTATTGCATTTATCCTAGTGATCTTAATGCATTTATCTTTGCTTAACACGTTGAGTTGAAAAGTTCGTTAGTTGAATTCCCGACGAAAGTGATAAGGATATTTATTGCCTAAGCAATTTTAAAATAAGTTAAATACAAAACTTGATAGAAGACACAAAGAATAGCTTATACATACAAGCAAAAAAATGCACCCTCGGGTCATAAGTATTTAAGTTTTAATATAATAAATACTATATTGAATTAGAAAGACTAATGGAATAAAATACGAATACAAAAAAGATTATACTTATTGTTACTTTATTCTAATTGATTTCAATATAAAATTGTACATAGGATTGTTTTTAATACGTTTGAGAATAAATAACTAAGGGAAGTGTGACGTTGGTGGTGACGTAGTTTCGGTTACACACACGCACAATTTCCATTATAAGATGTGTATAAAAGAAATGCTCTATAGGTGTTGCATAGGGACCAGGTCCGGTTGTAGTAGTAGTCGTTAGTAGTAGTAGCCGTCGTTAGTTCAGAGTAACAACATACGAAAGTCGTATAGTCAAAAAGGGGTTGTTTATTTATTTCTAGGCTCGTTGGTTCTTTTTCAAAGAAAAAGTAAGGTCAAGCTGTTCTATCGTAAATCAAGTTCATGCGCGCTGTTCGTTGCCAGCCAGATATGTCACGACAGAGCCCCAACAAACACGCCCGACTCTTCTCGGGTCCGGCGAAAACGAGGCCGAATTTTCTTTGTGGTCCCGGGGGGGGGGGGCATCTACTTCCGCTCCTCCACAGAAACTGAGACTTTCGTTTTTATTTTTAGATATAGTTCCGGGGTCATTGGTTGACACCCGTTGAGAGTTTACGCTTCCAAACTTTAACCTCTTGTTCTTATTTCTTTTTCTTCTCTTTCTCCAGAAATCCGATTACCATTTTCTTTTCAATCCCAAATTCTCCGTAATAATTACGCTACAATAAGTAAATAGCCTTCGATCTTGAGGCTGCTGGTAATAGACTAAGTATGTCACTTATTGATTTGAATAGGTTCTCATGTGCCATGCACACGGAATATCTGGGAGCAAAGTCCCTCTGTCCTATGGACAGGAAACGCAACTCACTGCAAAGCTGGGGGTGGGGGGGGGATAAAAGAGCCATGCACACGGAATGCTGGATCCAAAGCCCCTTGTCCATTGAACAGGAAACATAACTGGTGTTGAAGGTACTAAGAGGCCTCTTGACTTTGGCGCTTGTTTTTATTAGCTGTCTGCAACGCGACCTCTTGCCTAACGGAAGAACCGTGGCAAGTAAGGAATATAATCCTACAACATTTATCTTATGTATCATAACACTTGTATCTTTTATCATTATCTATCTATGAATGTTTAATTAATATAGATAATAAAATAATATTTGACTGTCAAGTTACTCAGGAACCACTGTAGCTAAGCAGCAGTGGACCTTATGATTATTTAAAGGAGGTGACGTCTTAATGATAGCAGATATGTATTTACCAAACCCGTTTGCTACGGGTAATGTGACACAGTCACAAGTATGGGGCATCCAGCGAGTATCGAACTCGCTATTCAGTAGTAATGGATCTGCGAGATTAGCTTGTTGGTCAAAGAATTTATATATTCTCTAAATTAGATCATTTTAAGTGTCTTGCTTAAATAAAAACCTCGCTTTGATGTGCCGTTTTTGCTGGAGATAACTATGAAACCCACCCTGTCGGCTGTGGCGTTAGAATACCGACCGCACTTCTGCACAAGGGTAAAATTCCCTCAATTGGGCCACCTGTTGGCCGTGGTTGGCAACTCGTGATGCTTAAAGATGGAACCTTGGTGACTGAGCAGTCCATGACATGCCACACTCCACTTCAGTCTTTGCTTATGTTAGACCGGCGGTCGATTAGCCCCCCCTCCCATCAATTGGTTGGCCATGTCAAGCTCTAACACCTATAGAAATGTTCCAACCCTATGGCCCTTATAACAGCCCCTAACTTTTTTTTGTCGTGTGCTAGTAGAAGGCTGTAGCTGAGGGTCTTCATGTCCTGGGCATGAGGTTAAACTCTATCTGATGGTTATGTTCCAGTTCTGGAGGTATGGGGAATGTGGAGCATCCCTTCATCACCATTGCTTCCGGGTCTACTCTGACCCGAAGTGGCAGTGCCTGTTTAAGGTCCCATCTATGGATTAAATAGAAAATGTGTTCATAAAAAAATTGAGTTTAAATAATTTTTACCAAACTATCGCTACGAATCTTTTAAAACTTTGCCGGCATTAAATGATCCACCGAGGTTGATATGCAAAAAACAAAAAAAAAACTATGAAACGCTAATGGATATTCTTCATTTTTAAATCAAAAGCCTAAATATTATGATGGACCACTGTTATTGATTGTTGAATACAATCGTCTTTCAGAAATTGTCATTTATTTTGAAGTTACGCCAACAACTTGGAATACTTTAATGAATTGTCATTAGTCTTAATTTCAATGGTGAATTAATTACGTAAATATTTTGTCCGACTTTCATTTAGACTTTCCACTTCTTCTTTTCAAGTCCCGTTTGAGCTTGTCTCAGACGAAACCTTCTGTTGATTATTTTTTGTAATTTGCCTTTTGTATTGTCCAAAGTCATTCTTTTTTTCTCTTCATTTTCCTTCTTTTTCTTATTCCCTTCCTTTTTTTTCTCTCTACCCTTTGTCCTGTGACTTTTGTCCTTTGCTCATTTTCTTCCTTTTCTTCTTTCTTTCCTTCTCCTATCTTCTCCCTTTCCCCTTTTCCCCATCATGAGTTTTACTTTTAACGTTTAATCGCTAAATCTATTAACGATCTCCAATATTTTCCCAATCAACAGCCATGGCTTATGTGTAAAACATGTCATGACTGGTAAACGTGTCATTTATATATATATATATATATATATATATATATATATATATATATTTCGTTAATCATTGGTTTGAAAGCAGCGTATTAGCCGCTTATCACTAGTACGAAACACCTTGAATCCAAGATCCAACACATTTTTTCTGATAAGGTAACACCGGGTTTTAATAGTATGGTATATCATAATAAATAGATATAACTCTTACACTTGTAATCAAGCATTTTATGCGTATTTTGTATTGGAGATATATATAATGTACTCGATTATTTTTGAAGAATGAAAAAAAAGAATTAAAACTTCACTGAAAAATACAATAGACCCACGTACTTTGTCAGGACCATTTATTGAAATGACAGTAACCTAAAATTTCCTAATGTAGAAAATAATATTCGTTAACTTTCTGTTTAGAAAGACTAGTGATTTCGTAACCAATTTTAAGCATATATAGAAAATTATTAAAATCAATATAATCTTAAATTTAAAAAATCTGGTTACTGTTATTTCAACAAATAATTCTAAACAGAGAAGGTGGTCCTGTTGTATTTTTTCAGTGATCTTTTTCTTTTAAATATTTTGAATTAAAAAAAATGTTTTTCTCTCATGTCTACCCCTCCCCCCAAGAAACAGTATATTTATTTTCATATAACTTTGTCATATATATATATATATATATATATATATATCAAAGTTGGTTTGAAAATCGCATAGGCGAGAAATTTTTAAACCAAATGTCGACTTCGTTCATGTTATCCTAACTTATATATGTTAAAAGTAATGAGTCAGATGTACCTACTAAGCGAAACTGTTAGTATGTATATCTGACTCCTTAGGTTTAACTTTATTATTTGCTCTACTTAGGTATTGAGCACTTTTTAGCTTTAGATAATCCTGGCGGTTTATATATATATATATATATATATATATATATATATATATATATATCTTTTGGCCGTGTATTATAGCATGAACCGATTATTTTCGGTTGGTACGACTATTTTGGTCTTTTCTTTTTTTTCCCCCCCAGGTGATGTTTGGTAGTATATTTTTACAATCAAACTATTTGCCGATTTTTTTTCTTACCGCAAGGGTTTACCAACAAGTTTGGTATATTAAATTATATATATATATATATATATATATATATATATATATATATATATATAATGAGGAATCATCACCTGCCAAAGATCGGTCTACGGCAAACTCTCCACTGACAATGTTGACTGAGCTTTACCAAAGAAGAAATAGAAAGACTCTTTTAAACAAATCCCTTTGATGTTTGTCACATAAATTATCGCCGTTGGTCTATTCCAACTGAGAACCGTGATGCCTGTCGTCTCATCACTAACTGCTCCTTTGAAAACACCCGTAGGGCCACCCTCAATGACAAAAGGCATAGGACGAAGAACCACAACACAATAACCTCAAACCCTGACGAAACCTTCAACTACAGCCGCTGTGACCGTGCCTGTATGTCCTGCATAGGCCTTATCAGCCACGGACATGCCTGCAGTCAACGTAAACCACACCCTTAATTTTCGTTCACCAAGCCAAGCTATGATGATTAAATATATCTTTTACAAAAAATAGAGGGCTGCAGTTCCATGGTGCTTATGGACGATCCGCCACTGCTGGGAATAATATGACTAATAATATCGTGCACTCTCTGTGTACGCATACGAGGATACAAGCCTCCCCCGCCCACAAGTTCTAAAGGACACACAACTTGTGCTAGCCCTAACGGCTGGAGAGTCTGAGAGAAAACGAATTTGATTTTGGCGGTACTGCCTTTTACATACTACAGGTATTATATATGCATTTAATTTTGAGTCTATTGAAACGCGTTCGAGATATTTCAATTTTATTTTCCGTCAATATAGTTAAAACCCTGCCAGCTGGGTTAGAAGAATACATTGACTGCACCTCTGCAGAGCTGTAACCCCTCCCCAATGGGGCCACCTGTTGACAACCCGTGATGCTTAAGGACACTTAATCCTGGTGACTGAACAGTCCATGACACGCAACACTCCGCTTTGGTCCTTACTTGGGCTAGATGGGTGGTCAGAGAGACCCCTCTCCCGATCAATCGGCTGATTACGTCAAGCCCCAGCACTTATATGATTGTCCCAACCCTATTACCCTTTTTTATCATATATGCGTTAGTGGTTGGCGGTTGAAGATCTTAGTGTTGTGGGTATGACGTTAAACTGTAATGTTGAAGTTTCAATTCTAGAGATCTGTGGAGTGTGGAGTTCCTTTGCATCGCCATTACTCCCAGGTCCACTCTGACCCGGAGCGGTAGTACCTGTTTGGGTCCCATCTATGGGTTAAATGAGTTCAAAAATGTGTTTAAAACATTGAGTTTAGAAAAAAATGAGAATGAATAAAACAAAATGCCTTCGGCATAAAATAACCCAACAGGGGATGACATGCCGTAAAATCTAACCAATCAATGTAGTTAAGGAATTAGTCCTGCTGTGCAGCAAACCGTTAGATCTCCAGAAGTTGAGCATAACATCAGGTAACGAGAAGGTATTGTCCTGACCTCCCACCAAGCCGGAATCGACAAAAGGTCACTTTAATGTGGGTAACCGCGCACAAACAGAAGCCCATGCAATGGCTGATGCGAAAAATACGTGCTTTCCATCGGCATTCACCTTTTGGGACGCCTCAGCGATAAACCCGGCCCTGCACCTTTAAATTGAGAATACAGGTGTTGCCTGTGGGGTGGGGGTGGGGCACAATGGAAACGTGCGAGAAGAATTTGCTTGTTAGCCAAAAACGCCGAGAATCGCGGAATGTAATGAGAAACATGTCTTTTCTTTTCTTTTTTTTTTTTTTTTTTCTTTTTTTTTTTTTTTTTTTTCTTTTTTTAACCATTAATGAAAAACAACTGTGAACAAAACGACGTAAATGGTTGTAATAAAATCAAAGAATAATGGGGATTTGGTCAGTTAATTTTTTTATTTTTTCTTATTCTAAAGTGCGTTGACAATGCAGACGCCGCCGCCAACAGTGCAGTCTGTAGCGGACGACTGATCGTTATTTTAATTCTTCAAGAATAAAGAAACAATGATTTTAAAATGTCGGCTCCACGTTTGTGAGGTTAGTCTGTTGCCAAAAGTACCCGAGACGACCCACACGTACAAAATACAGACATTGTTGTTGGTTTAGTTGTTTTTTTTGGGGGGGGGGGATGGCGCTTCATTTTCAAGACGGTGTGTCGGATGCACTTCTCATCTTACCACCGGTCAGTCTTTTCAAAGAAAAATGTACATTAGTCTCCTTTTTTATTTAAAAAAAACAAAACCTTTTCAGCTTCCTTTTCTTATCGTTTCTCCCCCTCTTCTGTTTTCCGTTTTCGCTCCCCCTCTTTCCGTTTTCGCTCCCCCTCTCTCCTTTTCGCTCCCTTCTTTTTTGTTTTCCCTTTCACTCTCCTTTCTTTTGTTTTCGACCCCCTTTTTTTTTCTTTTCTTTTCGCTCCCCCTCCCTCTGTTGTTTCTTTTACCTGTATTCGTTCTTTAACATCCCTCACTTATTATCGTCCCACCCCCGCTCACCTCTTTTTTTTTTCTTTTCGACCATTTTCTTTTTTCCTTCTTCGTTTCGTCCCTTCCCTCGGGTTTTTTTTATTGTTTCTTTTTACCTGTCTTCGCTTTTATTCTTCCTATTTTTCCCCTTTGTCCTTTGTATGACACTAAACTTCATCCAATGTCGAATCACCTTTTCGTTGCCATTATTCTCAGGTTCACTCTGACCCAGAATAGTAGTACCTGTTAGGGTCCCATCCATGAGTCATATAAATCTATTTGAGATAATGTTTAAAATCATTTTGAAATATATTAATACATTTACTTTTAAAACATTAATATTACAACTAAGTAAGAAGTATCATTTTTTTTCCTCTGTTGCCCTGGTTTTTATCGTGATAAATAAAAACACAATGTTTCATCCTTTGTACTCTCCGGCCTTCTTCAAGTGTACTTTGTCTATCCGAGTACAGCAATGATTTAACTTGTGAAATCATTTTTGAATATAATAGTTTGACTGTTAAGCAAAGAAGGCGTTGAAGAACTTATAAAGATCTCATTCAAATAATGATATTGTTTCTGCATGCCCATCAATCCGAGAAGCATCACAAGAAGCGTCATGATCACTTTTTAAAAAATGAAAAAATATTGTTTATTGACATTTCTTTGAAACAGCATGCAGCATCCTTGTGTAGTTTTAATCTAACTTTTTACAAATAACACATTTTAAGATTTTCTTTCTTTTACATATTACCTATAACAGCTGAAAAAAATGTTTGACCTGAAAGTGTATACAAAGCAGGTTTCATTGCAGAAAAAAGTGCACCATTACTTAATGTTTGCTGAATGTAGGTGTTAGCACAGTTAGGTGGCAGGCAGCCAAGAAATACCTGAAGAAGGCCACAGGGCACATCGACGTTGTACAAATAACAATGAAGATGAGGACAATAGTCTGAACAATAATAGGCTCTTAAAGTTCTTACATGTTGAATTGTTTCTACTGTGATTGTTGATGGTGTTGGCAAAGAGGATCATTAGAGAACCTGAGTTGCAAAAAAAAGAAGTATCTTGTTCTCACTTCAAGAGTATACTTGTACGTTTCTTTTGTAGTGATTGTCTGCCCCTGTTGGGATGGACTTGTGTCCAAAAGGGTTATCTTCCCTTACCGTGAGCCACCCTGTCGACTGGGGCGTTAGAATACACCGACTACACCTCTGCAGAGGGGTAAGACTCCCCAAATGGGGCCACCTGTTGGCCGTGGGTGGCGACCCGTGATGCTTAAGGATAGAACCCAGGTGGCTGAGCAGTCCATGACTTGCAATACTCCACTTTGGCCCTTACTTAGCTAGACGGGCGGTCGGAGAGGCCCCCTCCGATCAATCGGCTGGCTATGTCAAGCCCGAGCACCTATATGATTGCCCCAGCCCTATTGCCCTTATGGCAAGCCCCAACCCCTTTTTATCATATGGGTGGTAGAAGGCGGTGGCTGAGGGTCTACATGTCCTGGGAATGACGTTAAACTCTATCTGATGGTGAGGTTCCAGTTTTGGAAGTTTGGGGAATGTGGAGCACCCCTTCATCACCATTGCTCCCTGGTCCCCTCTGACCCAGAGTGGTAGTACCTGTCCCATCTATGGGTTAAATAGAAAAATGTATTTATAAAAAAATTGTATTATCCATTAAGAATTGAATTTATTTCAAAACTTTATCGGCATTAAATGACCCACTAAGGTTGATATGCCATAAAATAAACCAAACCAAACCTTACCATGAGTGTTTTGCCAATAGGTGACACTATAGCTAGGTATTTAAACAGCAGCCCGGGAATTTCTCTCTATTTCTCTTGGTCTAGCATCCACAAAAGATGGATTAGACGCATGGTGTCTCTGTCCATTAAGGTTGGTGGGGGGAAGTTAAGCAGCGATGAGCTTGTTTAATACTTAAATGTGTGACCATTTAAGCTACAGCTTGTACACAGCTTGTAAGAAACCGAATTCAAAATGACTTGATTCAGTATTACATGACCCGAAGAGGGTTAGTATGCCGTAAAACAACCAACCAAACTATCAGTAAGTGATTCTCGTATTCTTTATGAACTCTATCATACTTCCAAAAGACTTTAGTCCTATCTATTTGTATAATGTCATGTATGTCCTTGTTCCACGTGCTCAGACAATAAAGTCTGTATTGTTATGTTTTACTTCTTTGTTCGGATTTATTCATGGATATATTCACCTACGCTGGAAGGTTACTCTGAGCATTCTAATGTATTATAAGAACGACACTTCAATTCTTATACTTTGATAATAAGGGGATAGTTTACTAGGATTTCTTAGCATGTTTATTTGAAAGTGCTGAATGGGTTACGATGATCTCTTTGGAGGAAAAACTCTGAACTCTAGTCCGACAAATGGATATTCCACTCTGACAATGCTACTATGCATTAGGAATTCATGAGTTATGGCTAAGAAATCTATCCTAAAATAGAGCATCCACCTTATTGACCAGACTACATCATCAGGTTGCACTGACAGCACTGATCTCTATGACTCTTCCTCTCTACCTATCCCTATTGACAATTGTTCTTAATAGGTCTTTTGCACAGCATGGATTAGAATTAGGCCTTACTTTCAGAATATTCCTTGTAAATTGAAAAACATAAAAAAACAAAATAAAATTGTCCTGGGTACTGAACTACATCTGATGGTGAGACTCCAGTTCTGGGGAGTGTGGAGTACCACTTCATCGCCATAACTCCCACTTCCAATCTGTCCCAGAGTGGTAGTACCTGTTAAGGTCCCATCTATGAATCCAATAGATGTTTGATTAGTATTAGATAGAAATACTTGTATATATAACTATGTGCAAAATTTCTTAAACAACTACACAAAATATAAACCTACAATGAACGTGATTCCTTTACATCTAGACATAAAATAACCCGAGACAAATTGGCTTGCCATTAAAATAAATCAATCAAAATAAATTACAAAATTCTAATTATAAAAATACTTTTAAAAAAGTGCAAATTTAGGTATCTTGTTATATACATATAATTTGGGTACTTCGTGTGGTGCAATGGTTAGCAAGCTAGATTCACAGACCATTGTTAATGAGTTCGATTCTCACTGTGTGCCCCCATAATCTTGCCTTGTGCCATAGCTAAGCTAAGCTTAGTAAATTACTATATAGATATAATTCATAAATAATTTGTTATTCCTTTTGTTTTGCAGACTATAGATATAATTGTTGTTCGGTCAGCAACTAAGATTTCACCAGAGCTTTTAGACAAAGCTCACAAACTAAAAATGGTTGTTCGTGCCGGGACAGGATATGACAATGTTGACGTTGAAGAATGTTCTAAACGAGGTGTCCTTGTTATGAAGTAAGTTTATGTTTGTTTGATTTTCTTTTCTCTTCTTTTTTTTTTTTTTTTTTTTTTTTTTTTACCTTAATTAACTCTTAACATCCTGTTGAGAATTTTCCAAGTCCAGAGCCCCATTCCTATAAGGATATGTTAAAAGAATGGCTAAAAATAGTCTTTTCATTTAAAGTTACCTGTTATTTCCCTTAAATCAAAGACTTCTAAATATGTTCAATATTACATTTAAACAAAGGCTATCATTTGAGGTAGATTAGGAAAATGAATGTGACTTCCGGACGGGTGGAATGAAGCGGAATAGGACATTAATAGTTAACAGATCAACTCTATTGGCACTTTTACAATTTTGTATCCATTTTTTAGGAGTTAATAATTGGTCTCCCTGGATTACTGATGCTTGTTTCATGCCTATTTTCCAGCAGAAAATGTTTAGGGATTTTGAGATGTGAATGAATAGCCTAATCTCAGCCAGGAGACCAGACCTAGTGCTAATTAATAAGAAAAAAGAACTTGTTGTCTAGTGGGTTTTGCCAATCAAGTAGATCTGAGTAAAAAGTAAAGAAAACAAAAAGATAGACAACTACCTGGACCTAGCCAGAGTATTGAAAAAACTGGAATATGAGGGTAAATGTGATGCCAATTATATTTGGTGCCCTTTTGAAAAGTCCCTAAAGGTTTGGAAAAGGAACTGGAGAAATTGGAAATTGGGGGAAGCATCAAGACCATCCAAACAACAGCACTGTTAAGATCAGCAAGAATTCTGATTTCAAATGGATTGTATTTTAAAGGGTATGACTGTATATTTAGGCTCCTGTGTCAGCTGAATGCCAAGAGATGGTTAATATTAAATAGAAATACTGTATATATAACTGTACAAAATCTCTTAAACAACTAACTAAAAAATATAGATATAAACATACAATAAACGTGATTCTCTAACATGTAGATGATAGCCCTAGACAAGTTGACATGCCATTAAAATCAATCTATCAATATTAAATTACAAAATTCTAATTATAAAAACGCTTAAAATTCTAGTATGATGAATTTCAAGCCACATTGGAATTAAGAGAAACAAAAAAGCTAACTTGGCAACCAAATCTGCTTTAGATAACAAACACATGAGGAGTTGAGGATTGAATAAATCAGACAAGATGTGGTTGAGAATAGAGGAAAAAAGTGGATATAACAACACAGCAACTAAATTCAATTGATATTTTGCATTATTGTTGGCTGAAGCTTTTTCAAAATTTATTGACATAAATGCTTGTATATTCTGCTTTGATAGTGAAAAGGTAATTGGGTAAGGCAGGAAAAAAGGGAGGGTTTTGGTGTGTGGTATTACTAAGTCCACGCCTACTTTTCCTTATTCCTCTATATCACACACCAAAACCCTCCATTCTTCAATTACCTTTTCACTATAAAAGTAGAATGTACAAGCATTTATGTCAATAAATTTTGAAAAGACTTCAGCCAACAATGAGGTGAAATATCAATTGAATTTAGTTGTGTTCTTATATCCACTTTTTTCCTCTATTCTCAATTACATAACCAACAAAATAAAAATTCCATAGACTGGCTTGAAACCAAAAATCAATAAATTCTTCCATACAAGATGGCAACAATGCTGGAATAACAACACTTACAATAAGCTCTTCTTAATAAAACCCATGTTTGGAGAATGGAAACCAACTTTCAGAAAGTCCAGAAGAGAACAAAACACAAGACTTACACACACTGCTTTACATTCAAACAAGAGGAACAACCACAGTTGTCAAACATCCTATGCTGTTAAACATTTTCTTATTGAATGCAGAACTTTAGTTCTCATTAGGCAATATTTTTTCAACACAAACAATATGAAGAACCTAATTTGAGAATGTCAATATGAATGACAATTTGTACTATTTAAACGTTTTGGATTGTTGTCCTCATCTTTGTTACATACACAATGTTAGCTCATTGGATATAAAGGCTGAGCTAATACAGTTCTAAGTGACAATCACCTGGAGTTTGCAGGTTCAATACAGAATACATACAAAAATAACATAGGATACTTAACATAGTCTAACACTTGTTCCTGGTCATGGTTAACAGAATGGAAATGATCAACCCCAATGGATTAAGTGTTTGGTTCAAAGTTCTGTGAAAGTGATAAAAATACAGAATACTGAATGATAATGCAAGACCAGATTGTTGGAAATTAACAAGGTTTTATTAAACACAGGGTAGAGAATGCTTCTACCCTAAAATTGACTTAACTAGCTCAACTGTGCTGTGCACATGCTTCCACTCACAACCAAAACCAATCCAAAAAGTGACATGGCAGAAACCCCACTTCCGGTTTCCTAAAAGTTCCATACTGATCAAGAGGAGCAACTATTTTCATTAGGTCTTCCTAACAGAAAGCCTCCAATTATGCCAAGAAACACCTGAAGGAGGCTGGAGGGCACATTGGCAAAACGTTGTGTATATAACAATAAAGATGAGGACAACAGTTTGAAAAATGTAAATAATACAAATTATCAAGGCTCAGATATTATCAATATTTATCTCAAAAATTCAGAAAAAGGATGACATTTTGTTCTTGGGAGAAAATTATACCAAAAATCATGAATGTAAACCTGATCGATACCTTACAAAGTAGTTATTAGAAACCAAATTCCAAAGGATTTTGACATATTGTTAAAACGAAATAAAAACTCTAAAAAAAAAATAACCTACACAAATGGAAATATAAATGCACATGATTTCCCTAACCTCTGGGCATAAAATAACCCCAGACGGGTTGACATACTGTTAAAATCAATCTCCAAAATTTTTTTTGTTGTATTTTGAGGTTTTCTTTCTGTTTTCTATTAACCCTAATAGTCATAGAAAAGAAGAAAAAAAAACTTTAAAAGAGTAAAAGTAAATATTTTCAGCAACATAAAAATAATCCAAATCATTTACTATCAGATGACCATCAAAAGTGTTTACCTATAATAGGAATGAGAGAAATCAAAATGGTGGCCCAAAAGTTGGTGACAGCTTATCAAGTTTAATGATTTTAAACTTGGAACAAAATCAGAAGAAAACATTGTTACAAATCTTTTTCTATGCATTCTTGTTTAGTTTCATTAATCTTTACAATTCAAGAGAATATTTTTCTACATTAAAGCTTAAATGCTTGACGTAGGGTGCATATTTTCGTTAGTTGTTATAGAAATGAAGAAATCTTAAATGTATAAAATTTTATTTTATTTTTTTTAAATTTAGCACACCAATGGCAAACACAATCAGTGCTGCTGAACATACGTGTGGGTTGATAATGGCCCTGAGCAGGTAAGGTTTTATAATTTTTATGAAATTTTATGAATAAACTAAATTTTCCAAATATTATGAATCTCATCCGTGCTTTCTTAATATCCTTTCTTCACTAGTCCTATCAACTGAGGCTGTAGAATATGCCAACTGCACCCCTGCAGAGGGGTAAGACCCCTCCCACATTGGGGCCACCTGTGATGCTGTAGGATGAAATTCTGGTGCCTGAGCAGCCCATGACATGCAACACCACTCTTAGGCTAAACTGATCAAATGGCTGGTCTTGTTAAGCAGCCCTATCACCTATATGATTGAAGGTGGTAGTTGTGGTTCTTAATGTCCTGTGTATGATTCTGCAGCTCTGGGGAGTATGGAGTACCCCTTCATCGCTATGACTCCGATGTCCACCTTGACCCAGAGTGGCAGTACCTATTAGAGTCCCATATATATTTACCCAGCCCTACTACAGTCCGTCCTACTATTTACCCATAGTTGGAGGGAGAATAGTTGGATTCATACATTTCCTAAGGGTATTAGTGTTATATAAAATGTAACTAGCCTCTTCTAGGATTTGAACTCTTCTTGTCATGTTCATTTACTGCAATGGCAACCATTATGCCATGCAACTCCCCCCACCCCCCCAAAAAAAAACCTCCTGTATATGGTTGGTCTGGAAAGCCATTTTGAATGTTTCTAGAACAGTGTGCATGACATTTATGTAATTTGGCCACCTTACTGCTCATGTGGGAATAGAAACTCTCCCTGGGGGTTACTCAATCAGCAGGGAAATGTCATTGAGTAAGTTTGTGTGACAGTTGCATTCACAATGAATATGCATCAAGTTTGGACATTTTGTCTGGGTAAAGAAGGTTCCCAATAAGGCCAGTGCTAGGGTCTAATGAATCCCCCCCCACTGAATCTATGATACAGGACCTGCACTCTACTACATGCCAATTTTCATAAAGTAGTATTAATAGAAAATAAATAAAACCAGCTCTTAAGGGTTCCCAAGCAAGCTTGGCTGCCCTCTATTTGGGGAGAATGGGAGTAGTATGTGTCGAGTGCATTTAACAATCACATAAACGAGAAACAGTTACTTAGTGCCATTGACTTAATGTCCACACTATACTAACCTCTCTCTCTCTCTCTCACCCACATCCATATTTGGCTATCTGACCTTTTAACTTTCTCAAGATTCAGACAGTAGTGATGTCCAAAAATTTTAATAGTTTATGCTTTAAAAAAAAGTTAATATATTTTAATTATTTTTTTAAAATTTTATTTTTTTTATCTAAAAAAAATTTTCTTTTTAAGAAACATTCCTCAGGCAGCTAAATCAATGGCTGAGGGTCGTTGGGAACGAAAGAAATATATTGGTAGTGAATTATCTGGAAAGACCCTTGGTATTCTTGGTTTGGGAAGAATTGGCAGAGAAGTGGCGACACGAATGCAAGCATTTGGAATGAAGGTAAAAATTTTGATAAATGACTTCCAAGATTCTTTGTATTGCATTTCTAGTTAAAGAAACTTTTTTGTAATTGTAGCAAAAGAAAACAAAAGAATGAGTTCAATCTTTCAGATGAATCATGTAATAACAAAGTTTAAAAGCTAAAGATTTGGTAAAGTATATCGAAACAATCTTTCTGGCCTTGTACCATTGAAAAGGTACTCCTTCTATATTCTTCCTGAAAGAAAATGTCTCGAAGTTTGTTTCCAACAATGAAACCGAACAGAACCCACAACAAATGAAATGAAATGGGCCACAGATGTAACATGGGAGT
This sequence comes from Doryteuthis pealeii, assembly GCA_023376005.1. Classification (NCBI taxonomy): domain Eukaryota; kingdom Metazoa; phylum Mollusca; class Cephalopoda; order Myopsida; family Loliginidae; genus Doryteuthis; species Doryteuthis pealeii. The sequence goes on along the minus strand of CM042150.1, from coordinate 65,297,321 downwards.
CGGCAGAGTTGACTATAATATCAGTGCTAGTCAAAAGGGGCAGTAGCATATGCCAACTGCACCTCTGCAAAGGGATAAGACTGCCCTGTTGGCTGGGGCAGAAGAATATACACTGCACATCTGCAAGGCGTAAATTCCCCAATGGAGCCACCTGTTGGCCATGGGTGGCAACCCATAATGCTTAAGCACTGAATCCTGGTGGCTGATCAATCCATGACATGCAAATACTCCGCTTTGGTCCTTACTTAGGCTAGACAGGTGATTGAAGAGGCCCCCTTATTAATCAGCTGGTCACAATAACTGAGGATCTTAATATCCTGGGCATGATGTTAAACTGTATCTAATGGTGAAACTCTGGGGAGTGTGGAGTACTCGATATTGTCATTACACCCATAGTCTGTTAGGATCCCATCTATGGGCTAAATAGAAGAAAATGAGTTTAAAAAATTGTTTAAACAAAAACTAAGTTTTAAAAAAAATTTTGAATACCCATCAAGAATGAATAAAACAAAATGTCTTTGGCATAAAATAACCCAACAATGGTTGACATGCCATAATTGCCTGTTAATCACACCCATTTGAACTAATATCTCTAAATACAACTTCTAACTCACTTTCTGTACTATTCTCAAATTAATGGATACAGCTAATCTATTATCTAACATGTTTTATATTAGTTTCAGGATAAAATTGTTTGTCAGCAAGTTATGGTTTGCAAAATGGTTTTTATTTTCAAAATATGAAATTTATTTTTTCAGACAGTTGGATACGATCCAATCATCTCAGAAGCCGAAGCACTGGAGAGTAAAATCACAAAAATGACCCTGGAGGAAGTGTTCCATGAATCAGATTATCTCACTGTTCACACACCTCTTCTTCCTCAAACAAAACGTAAATCAATATTGCTCTCTCTTAATTGAATTTTTACAATTTGGATTATTCAGACTATTGTCTTCATCTTTATTATTATCTGTACTTTTAAGCCGATGTGCCCTCCGGCCTTCTTCAGGTATTTCTTTTCAGACTCTGGAACCTTCTTTTTTTTTTTTTTTTTTTTTTTTTTCAGACTTGCGAACCTTGTCCAATTGGACACATAGCCTAGTGGATAAAGGAGTTAGGTTAAGACGGTTCTAAGTGACAGTTATCCCTAGACTGCAGGTTCAATCCTGGTATGGGGCAGCAGTAACATAGAATAATAATTAACACAGCTTAACACCTGTACCCCAGCTATGATTAGTGGAATGAGAACAGGATACCCTGTGAAATAAAGGGTTGGGTTCAAAGTTCCCTGATGGATTACAACAAGAAGGTTCCAGAGTCCAAGAAAGTTCCTGAATCCGACAAGAAATACCTGAAGGACGCTGAGCACATTGGCTGAAACATTGTATAGATAACAATAAAGATGAGGATAATAGTCCAAATAATACTAATTATCAAGCCACATCTAAAAAAAATTCCAAGAATTTTTATAATATCAACACTTTTATCCTACATGTATAATGCTGTATTGGCTTAACTCCTACACTGAGGAGAAGGAGGAGAAATAAAATTGCAGCACCCTGAATGATAATATTTCAATTTACCAAAGATAAAATGTTTAGGTATTATAGATAACATGATGTGACAAAAAGTCAATTTTTAAATGGAGTAAAGCTGGTTTGAACTCAGAATTTTCCTTCTAGACTGATTGCCTACCCAACGTTAAACAGCTTAGTATATCTTACTATTTTTACGGTATTTGAATAATTTTTTCTATAAACCTAAACAAATCCCAAAATATTTTTTTTTTTTCCTTTTTATTGTTTCAGACATGATCAATGAGAAAAGCTTGAATATGTGTCAAAAAGGAGTCAGAGTAATCAACTGTGCTCGTGGTGGGATCATTGATGAAACTAGTCTTCTGTCTGCACTGGCATCTGGTCAATGTGGAGGGGCTGCACTTGATGTCTTTGAAGAGGTTTGTGGGATGAATTCATTTTATTTTCAACTAGAAGCAGCTACCCAGCATCACCTGGGTAAAGAGGGGCGGATAAAAAAAGTTAGTCTAGCAGATCCATTAATTGTTTTGGTCTTCCATAATTGATTTGTTTTAATCACGAACGCTACCAATGACTTTCTCTTCTCTTACTATTCAAGTTTTAATTCTGGAATATAAATAAAATATAAAATGAAATAGTAAAACCTTCATTATTTTTGTACAAAAACTTAGATCTAGTGATAGTGAATGTGTATATATATTTTAATTTGTTTTATTTTCGTAGTTTCCTCTGGACATGCATGTATACATACATATGCATCAACTACCCTTTATATTTGTACTAGAAGCGACTACCTGTCATCACCTGGGTAGAGGTGAACAAAAACAAATAAATGAAAAACAAAGTGGTATAATGGTTAGCAAGCTAGTCTTGCAGATCCGTTACTCCTGAATAGTGAGTTTAATCCTCACTGGATGCCCCATAAAAAATCTCTATGTAAAAAGACCTCATGTTAATCCGGTCTGAAAAAAATGATTGTTTGTGTAAAACAATCATTTTTTTTCCATATTGATTTGTTTAACTTTGAGATTCATGGACATTTTTAAATAGAATTTTAATGTTATTTCAATTTTTAAATATCTTCGAAGATATAAATCAAATTTGAATAAAAATCTAGACTCAGTAACAGTGAATGTGTATATGTATTTACTTTGTCTTTAACTGTTTTATTTTTGTAATTTCCTCTGGACAAACATACACACAACTGCCCTATATATATATATATATATATATATATATATATATATATATATATATATATATATATATATATATATATATAGAGAGAGAGAGAGATGGCTGTTATATTTAAGTAACCCTTTCCTGTTTCCTGTTTTAAACCCACAGGTTTACATTCTTGTCCCTTTTTTTTAGTAATTTAAATTTATTCTAATATCTCTGATTTTCAATATGGGGGTGGGTATTAAAAATTTGTCTACTCCCACTCACCCTCAAACAATCCCAGAAGTTAGTTGAATATGAGAACCTTAGCTCAGTCAGTAGAGCATACGCCTACCAACCACAAGGTTCCAGATTCTATACCGGCCCTCGCCAACTCAGCACATGAGTAGCACATCTTGAGCAGTCCATCCCTTTCCTATACATATTGACATCATTTTCTGTAGATGAGATATTACTACCTCAGTATGTAAGCAAGTTTAAAAAATGAAAATTGTAGGTAATAAAGTAAAGCAAAAAGTTTTAATTTTGTATTTCTGGTTTAGGCAAAGCTTTCCTGTAGGTCAGTGTATACATTTACCAATCCCTCCATATGAGTAGGATGTGACACAAGGTCAATTTCTTAAGCAGAGTTTAAAAGGTTTTCAATTCAGTTTTCATTCTAGACTTCTACATTTATGTCCCTTTTCTTTTCTTTTTTTTTCTTTCTTTCCTTTTAGTAATTCAAACTTATTTGTAATCTCTGACTTTTCAATATGGGGGTAGGTATTAAAAATTTGTCTATCCCCCCACCCATCCTCAAACATTCCCAGAAGTTAACTGAATATGAGAACCTTAGCTCAGTCGGTAGACCATATCTTTCCCAATTGTATTAGCACTATGTGAAATGCAGTCTCCTCCAGGATTTGAATTCTGGTCACTTAGTCCATTTCCTATAACGATAACCATTACACCACACGCCTCTAGGTGCGACTATAAATACAAAGTTATGTGTGTAAAATAAAGAAAATAAAGTTTTATTAACAGGATCCTGGATGTACATAGTATGATAGGATCAGTGTTAATCCATTACAGGGATTGACAGGGAATAAAGACAGCATGTTTTGTTTTTTTTTTAAGTTTAGTAAAGTTTCTCTTGCTTACATAATATCCAGGAAGTTTGAGGATGAATATCTAAATCCGTTAAATTTTTAAACAATACTTTATTTGAAGATATCAATAATTTTAAGTCTTTACTTCTAACTTAAGATTTGATAGATTACATAATTACTTGATATTATTGGAGGGGGATGACCAGTAATTGGTAGTGTTGCTAGTACTTGGTCTGCACTGTCAACGAGAACAGTAGAATATGCTGACCCTTCCAATAGGGCAACCTGTTGGCCATAAGTGTCAATCCTTAAAGATTGTGGTGGCTGTGTAGTTCATGACCTGGGTACTAAGTGTACCATGACATGCAACACTCTACTTCAGCCCTTACTTAGACTAGAAAAGCAGTTGGAGAGGCCTCATCCAATCAATTGGCTATTCATATCAAGCCCTAGGTCCTGTATGATTATCCCGATCATATTCTTCAAATTTGATAATTCAAAGATTTGAAAGATTACTTGATATCATTGGAGGGGGTGACCAGTAATTGGTAGTATTACCAGTACTTGGTCTGTGCTGTCGACTGGGACTGTAGAATATGCTGACCCTTCTAGTAGGGTAACCTGTTGGCCATGTGTTGTATACTAGTGCATTTCACTACATGTGTACCAGACACATAGTAACTTGCAACTGAGTGCTAAAACCTCAAAGTAGACTGTTTGCATAACCTTCTGCAGTTTTGGTAATTACTCCAATGTTCTCAGACAGCTGTGTATAAATGATCCTGGACCAGTGCATTCACTCTTTATGCAAGGTATGCTAGGCTAGTCCACAACACCGTGAGTGGCATTGTGTAATGCCTGAGGACAGGATTGTGGTGACTAATTAGTCCATGAGCCGGGTACTAAGTGGTACCATGACATGCAACACTCAGTTATGGCCTTTTCTTGGGCTAGATGGGTGTTTGGAGAGGTCAATCGTCTATTCATGTTAACCCCTAGCACCTATATGATTATCCTAATCGTATTCTTCACGACCTGTAACTTTGTATCACTGTCTTTTTTATACATTGGAACATGGTAGTGCATTTTATAGTTTGGGACTTATATCATGTGGTAATCTGAACATTAGTTACATAAATGAGAGTAACCTCCCCTTGTTGGCTTCCCTTTGAGGAAGCCGTATGTTTTGGTCGGCTATTTTCATTTCACCATGAATATACACTGAAAATACAAATTTATTCGAATCAATACAACTGTATGTTTTAAGACAAAAATATCATAAAATGTTCATTTCAAATAATGCACAAGCACAATTAAGAACACATTTTATGATATTTGACTATCTAAACTAAAACTTATTCTCACGGCTGTACCAGAAGGTCAGTTGGATCATCATCATGCTAATCATAATCCCAACGGCTATGGAAAACTCCTCCCCTCCGATTTTAAATCTAACAAACTTTATTTAAATATTCTAACTACAGGTATGCACATAATTTATAAGCTGATCATAAATTATGTAACAACTGCTTGGCTCTAACAGTTATTCTTATGTTTTGTTTAATGCCTTTTGTTGTTGCTGTTGCATTTATATTAGTTAACCAAAAGAAGCACCTGGTTTAATGGTTAGTCATAGGAAATGGACTTGTCGACCTGAGATCAATTCCTGGACGAAGCTGTTTACATTTCACATGGTGCTAATACCCTTGGGAAAGGTATGAATCCAATTCTCCTTCCCGCTGTGTGTAAATAGCAGAGCAGACTGGGCTCTTTAACCTGGGCTAGGTAACCAGTCTGGGAGAAGGAAAACTCTGAATTCAAACCTGTTAAACTCCGATTAAGAAATTGACCTTATGTCACATCCTGCTCATGCAGAGGAGTTAGTAAATATATATTAGTTAAACTATCATACTTCCCATCATAAATGATGAGGTAACTTATTGAGATTAGCTCATTTGCTTTTCTATGGGTTTTGAGATGTGTACTAAGGAGTTGGGAATGCAGCAACAGCAGAATGAGTTGACTGAGACCCTTTTAAATCACTCGTGTAAAAGAGAGGAAGAAAGAAAGATTGGCTTCTTAGTAATTTTGTTTAATGGCATATAAACCAGTGTGGGCTATTTAATGCCAATTCTCTTTTTTTTTTTTTTTTTTTTTTTTTTTTTAAAGAAATTTTGTAAATATTCATTATGAACTGTTACCTCTTTTGTACAATGAGGTACTGACTGGTGACAGATCCCCAGGAACCAGACTAGCTCATGATTATTTCAGATGTCTATGAAACACAAAACCAAACTGTAAATATTTCCCTGTACTTTTGAATTATATTAAATGTCTTTTGTTACGATTCGCGTGGTCATTTTAGGACTGTAGTTAAAAGCAGTTTTACAGTGGAAATCCCTTATGGCATAAAGTTTGATCCTTTCTTGGAGTAGTAAGATGTAGTATCAGTTTTAATCCTTGTCCGCTGATCCGTCCTTAAAGTAGGAGCTGTATCAGAGTTTATCCTATCTTGAAGTAGAGAGTGGTATAATCCTCATCAGTTGGTCTGTTCTTCCAGCGAGTAATTCTAGGACAATTCATCAATGCCTTTAAATAGTAAATTAAATACATATTTTGATTGGCTGATTCAGCCGCCACTGTTTTAGAATAGTCAATAAATATAAGTCGTCGTCATTAGCACACACCTTATACCCAAAAATAATCAAACATCTTTCTTATTCCAGGAACCTCTGACCAATTTGTCTTTGGCTCAACATGAAAAGGTCATTTGTACACCTCATCTTGGAGCAAGCACTGCTGAGGCTCAAGCTCGTGTGGCATAGAGGCAGCAAATCAGATTGTTGAAATTATCCACGGAACAAGTTTCACAGGTGGTGTAAGTATTGTAAAAAAAAAAAAAAAAAAAAGATTAAAAAAATCTTTATATTAAAAAGTTCAGTATATAACATTTTTGAAACTGTTCATTTCTTTTGACATTAAAAGTAAAGTTGACAGTGGCCTACTGTTGCGTAGGGGCCAAGTCAGATTGCAGTAGTTGTTAGTAGTAGTAGCCATCGTTAGTTCAGAGTAATAACATACAAAACTTGTTTAGTCAAAAAGGGGTTGTTTATTTCTTTCTAGGCTCATGTGTTCTTTTTCAGAGAGAAGGAGAATGAGAGGGTAAGGTCTAGCTGTTCTATTGTAAATCACGTTCATGCATGCTGTTCGTTGCTAGCCTAGACATGTCATGACAGAGCACCAACAAACACGTCCGACCCTTCTCGGGTCCGGTGTAAAAGAGACTGAATTTTTATTTTTTTTTACTTCCATTTGTGATCCCAGTGGTGGTGGGGTCACGTCCGCTCTTCTGCAGAAAAACCTGGAACTTCTGTTTTTATTTTTAAATCTAGTTCCGGGGTCATTAGTCAGTCAATGGCTGGTACTTGTTGAGTGTTTACACTTTCAAACTTTAACCTCTTTTTCTTATTTCTTTTTCTTCTTTCTCCAGAAATCCAATTACCATTTTATTTTCAATCCCCAAATTCTCTGTCGGCCATAATAATTACGCTAAACTACTATCGGTATAAGGATTCGCAGTGTGTTAATTCATAACTGTTACAGTTTGCTTTTACAAATACTCAACAGCAATGTAATCCAGTTGTTGTACTAAACTGGCGGAATAACCACTTTCTCCTTTTTATTACAACAAGTCAAACATGACAGAAACAATAATTCCGTTTCCTAGAACAATGGCCGAAATGGTTCTTCCATTTCTATTAGAACCAATATACAACAATAACTAACACCCACACTCTTATAATGCATTAGATTATCCAAAAGAACCAAACACCCACTACCTTATATACATTCATACCTTTCCCAATAGTATTAGCACTGTGAAATACAAACAACCTCATCCCAAATTTGAACTCTAGTTGCCATTCCCATTTCAAACATCTTCTTATTCATTATGCCATAGGTGAAAGCAGTGTTAAGAGATTATTGGTTTTCTAGGGATACAAACCTAACACAGAATATTTGGTAGGGAAAAAACTAGTCAATTTTTATAATGTAACATTTGATTACACAACATACAAGAGGGAACATAGTTCCCGTCCCAAGCCATAAAACAGACACTAGGTGTTTTAAGAAACATTAAGCAACAAAAGGGTGGAAACCACTAACTATTTTTCAGTAGGTCTGAGAACAAAAACAGGCACCCACATGCGTAGCTGCTAAGGAAGCAAAAAAAACAATGTCTGCTGTTTCCAACGTTTCGTTGGTAAGAGGGAGATTTTAGGGTTCACCGTGTCATGTGACTAAAATGGACACATAACGTGGGAAAGCTCTTCCTTCAATGTAAAAAGGGAGACAATTCTGTTTCATCTCCCAACATCGGTATCGGCCAGATAGCTAACGAGGAAAAAAAAAAAGTGCATAGATACTCTGAAAAGAAAAATCATTGTCTCCTATTTAAAATATAAAATGCAAAAAAAAAATCCCTGCTGTTATCATTTAGATTTTATTTTTAATCATCTTCAATTAAATAAAATTTTCATTATTTTTGCTCAAAAAGCCAGTTCTGGTGATAGTGAATATGTATATATATATATTTACTTTGCTGTAAATTGTTTTATTTTCATAGTTTCCTCCGGACATACATATACCTAACTGCCCTTTATATATGTATAGATTTTACTTCTGTTTCATGTCTTGTTTTGTATTTTAGTTTAAAATTCAAGATTATCCTAAAAAGAAAACAATTGTATTTTTTGATAAAATAATATTCAATTCTAATGTTTTTATTTCTCCTTTTTATTTCTTTTAGGTTAATGGCAAAAGTGTTATGAATGCTTTGAATCAAAGCACAAAACCCTGGATTTGTCTTGCACTCAATCTTGGAATAATCATGGAAAAATACATGGAAACTGTCAAGCTGGACTCATTTGATGACATCAAGCTAAAACTTAATTTGAAGGGTGAATTTTTATATTTAATTTTCATTTGGATTATTAACACTATTGTCCTCATCTTTATTTATATTGAGCTAAAACTTAATTTGAAGGGTACATTTTTTTTTTTTTTTTTTTTAATTTTAATTTTCATTATTTGGATTATTCGGACTAATATCCTCATCTGCACAACATTTCAGACGATGTGCCCTCTGGCCTTCTTCAGGTATTTCTAGTTGAACTTGGAGACCCTTCTGTTCAAACTTTGTAACTTTCTTGTTGAACTCTGGAGCCTTCATGTCGTTATCAGGAGCCTTCATAGAACTTCGAACCGAACCCTTTATTTAATCCACGGAGGTAGACTGTTCTCATTTTGTTAACCATAACTGGGTAAAAGTGTTAAGCTGTGTTAATTATTCTATATTACTGTCACCCTTAACAAGAATTGAACGTGAAGCCAAGAGGTAATTGTCTTAGAACTGTATTAACTCAACGTTGAAATACCTGAAGAAGGCCGGAGGGCACATCAGCCCAAATCTTGTGCAGATGACAATATTAATACAATAATATAAATGATCAAGCCGCATCTAAAAAATTCAGAAATATTAATTTTCATGTCTAAAATTTAAATATGAGTTGTCATTATTCATGAAGTTATTCAGTTTCCTTGTAGGAGAACAATGGCTGTGGAGTCAGAACACAAAACCTTTTAAAAAAATTAACCGTATGTTGTATCTTAATAATAATACAAACCTTTTCAGCATAAAATAACTCAAGGGTTGACATGCGGCTAATTCCATGTCAAATCACCCAGGCCATGTCACCCACCCCCTTCAATTTTTCTGAATTTGCGAAAGTAAGGCAATCCCCAAAATTTGATCTTCCAATTCCAAACATTGGCCGAGGTATGTCGATTTTTAGCTCTCCAAATTTGGGGGAGGTGTGTGCAAAAAATGGCAACTTTTTGTAATCCTATTTCTCTGAATGTTTGAGTATTATCTGCGTTATTCGGACTATTGTCCCCATCTTCATTGTTATTTGTACAACGTTTCGGCCGATATGCCCTCCGGCCTTCTTGATGGCTCCCGAATTACGACAAGAAAGTTCCTGAGTCCAACAAGAAATACCTGAAGAAGGACGGAGGGCATATCGGCCGAAATGTTGTACAAATAACAATGAAGATGGGGACAATAGTCCAAATAACGCAGACAATACTTTTTGTAATCTATTTTTGTCTGTAAAATGAGTTCTAGAGCTTCACTGCCCCTAAAAATTGGTTTATAAAAGCTTTTTGCCACAAGAAATCCAAAAATGCTATCAAAAACGTCTTAACCAATTTAAGGATTTTTGATTTTTTTCATACCAAGATCAATAGGTGCGAAAATCCCCTTGTAGCACTGCATCAATGACAAAAAATTTCTTCTATTATTATTTACATATATTGAACATTATTTGTACCCAAAAGATAGTTTGGTTTTTGCTCAGAACCGAAACTACATCAGTTATTTTGTTGGCAATATGATTGATGCTAAGGAAATGTATTGTTTCTATAAAAAGTGCAAAATTTTAACTTTCAAAATTTTCTTTAATAAATTTCAGGTTGTGGTCTAGTGAAATCCAAACTGAGCATTTTGGATGCGTTTTGTGCTGGAGTTTTGAATAGTAAATATAAAGCTATTAATCTTGTTAATTCCAAAAGCTTTACAGAAGAAAGTAAATTAAAAGTAAGTATAAGATGTAAAGTTCTTATAATACATTGAAGGATCAAAGTAATCTTACAACGTGGGTACATATATGTACATAAATTAATCCAACAAAGAAGTTATATATAATAACAAACATAGACTTTATTTTGTAAGCACGTGGAGAAAATACATACATGATGGGTATGCATATACTTATGACAAGGTACAGTAAGATATATGGAACAGATACATAAAGGATGTGGGACTAAGTCCTAAAGAAGTGATACAGAGTTACATGTAGAAATAAGTCACTTACTGATACTTTGCTGGTGAGGGCAAAGTCTCCCCCCCCCCCGCACTTAAGGGCAGAGGCAGAAAGCGCCTAGGAAAAGAGATTTTTTTTTTTTTTTTTTTTTTTTTTTTTCCCGGGCAAAACCTGTAGCAAGGCAAGATAACCCTATTGGACTCATGTCTATCCCAACATAAGTAATGCTGTTATCTTTTTTTTTTCTTATTTTTATCATGGTTGCTGTATGCTCTATTGAATAATGAGTTTGATCTTCACTGGGTGCCTCCAACTTGTGACCTTCAATCATATCCTACTTGAGGCAAATGGGTAAAAAAGTTGTCCCATCATGGTGTAATGGTTTGCAAGCTAGTCTCGCAGATCCATTACTACTGATAGTGAGTTTGATCCTTGCTGGATGCCCCATACTTGCAACAGGTCAAATAGGTTGGTTAAATAATTACTCCCAGGTCCATTCTGACCTGGAGTGGTAATACCTGTTTATGTATTAAATAGTTCTAAATTAATATTAATTTTAATATTAATTTTTAATTAAAAAACGAGTTGAAAAAATGTGTTTTAAAAAAAATTTAGAGTTCGAAAAAAAAAAAAATGAAATACCCCACAAGAAAACATGTTTGGCATTAAATAACATTCTGTAAAATCCAACCAACAATCTTCACATCGTTTCAAGTATTCCTATCTAATACAAATATCTGTGCCATAAATGAAAGTGGTCTTGTGTGTTCATGTCCCAAAATTATATCAGTCAGTCTTGTTATTTTAGCCTTAAATTGGCACAGAAAAACAGTAGGCTGATTTTTTTTTTTTTGTAAAGATTTCAACATTTTCTGTTTTTTTTTTTCAGGTGGATATGGTATACGAAGAAAGTTCTTCCCCGCAACTTGAGGTGATTGTCCGTTCAAAAGACAAACCAGTATGGAGTTTATGTGGCACATGTCAGGGACAACAACCTGTGTTGACTCATATTGGAACATCTGTACTAATTTCACCTCCAATACTGAAGAGCTTCTTAACTCTTTTTCAGTTTAATGAATACTCAAAAACATTCGTAAAGATTGCACGTAAGTAAAAAATTTAAAAATGTTTTTAGAAGAGTTTGAAAAAACTAACTTATAATATATATTTGATAACAGTGGCTTGCAATGTTTTCAAGTCAAATATATAATAGCTGATTTTAAGGCAGTTTTTTTACACTGAATCCAAAAATCTTTTTTTTTTTCTAATCAGATCAAATTAAGATACGAGCTCTTACTTGAAATGTATAGAACAGTATTATAGCCGTAACAAGTAGAGTCCACAGGCTTTTGAATTAGTGTTATTATTATGTAAAACTTATTCAAGCACATCTTAAAAAAACTAGACCTGACTAAACACAATGAATAGTATTTTTGAATTAAGCATAAAATGGCAATCGTATATCACTTGGTAAACCTTAGAGCTTTTGGAAAAAACATTTTTTAACACAGGACAGTGTAATCTGTCAGTAGCATTCCATGCCTTTCCTATACATATATTGACATCACTTTTGATAGATGTGATATTACTGGCAAGGTATGTGAACTGTCCTACTAATTTGAGAGGCTTGCTGTTATGATGATCTTTTAGTAGTAGTGGTTCTACCTCCGGCTACTGGGCAACTGTCTTCGATTGTTGCAGAGAGGTTTACTTATATCTCGTATGTCTGGTTATGTTAATTCTTATTAGCAAGACAAATCTAATTACGCTTACCATCTAGTGTGGAGATGTCTGCATCTTGTTTAAAATGGCTCCCTATCTCCGAAATGAGGCTGACAATAATGAGCATAGTTGTTCCTTTCATTAATTCTTGGTTTCTTTTGTTCTTGTTTTTACTTATTTTACGTCGTGCATCTTGCCTGTACAGTGGTGTTTAAGATGAGTTGTTGCCATCAAACATGTATGATGTGATATTTCAAAGTTCACTATCTATTCACCTCACAACTCCTTCTATTCAAATAACGTCCTATTATTATTGTAATCTGAGTTCTTCTTCTGCTCAATTAAAATGAACTACACATGATAAATCCTGGAAACATAAGTCATGGAAACAGCACCCCACAAGGAAGCTGCTGTATGGCCACCTGCCTCCCATCTCACAGACCATCCCCACAGATGTATTAGAAGAGAAGTAATACTAGCCAGATTGTGTATTGGGCACACCACATTACCCATTCGTACCTGTTAAAAGGGAGGATGCTCCAGTGCCCCTAACATGCAAAGTACAACTTACAACCAAACATGTCCTTCTAAATTGTAACAGCCTTAACATATCCGCACTAATTACTATCAAGCAAGAAACCTGAGCGACATCTTTAAGAATACAAACCCTGAAAACATAAAAAATTTTCTAAAAAGGCAACCTTTTCAACAGATATAACAAAACATAACTGAATACCTCCATAGAACCACTACTTTAAAGACTGAAATCCAAAATAACCTTTTCTGGCATTAAATGACCCACAGAGTTGATATGCTGTTAGACAAAACTCAAACTCACAAACCATCTGAGTGAGACAGACTTGGAGAAGCAAGAACAAGCTCATAAGTGACGTTCACCTGTGGAAGCCAACAAATGGACATGCTAGTGTGGGCAACCAGCAAGGACCTACATTGACCAACTATGCAAGGATGCTGGTTGCTGCACAGAGAACCTCCCAGGGGCAATAAATGATAGGGGAGGTTGGCGAGAGATTGTCATGGATATCATGCTGCTTGTGTGACATGATGATGACACACAAGATTTTGTACTTTGTTTGAGGTGGTATGTGTAGAAACGGTTCTGTTGAGAGAGCCACTCTAAGCGGTTTAAAGTAGGCAAAAGTTAATAAGCTTAGCTTATTATGGCAAATAAGAAAATCGGGTGATATTAACTTTTATGAATGTGAACTTGCCAAAATCTGAAAATCAAATGGTTTCAGATTTTAATAAATGACATACTAACAGAGTATCAAATAATGGAATACTGGATTTTCCTTGATTTTGGAACCTTCTTATCAAAACTTGGAGCCTTCATGTTGAAATTGGGTATACATACGGGTTTGGGGACCACATGCAAATTTTCATATTCTCTTGATACTCCTTTGACAAATTTACCTACAATCTCGAATATGACTTCTGTTATGACTTCTGCAAGAACTGACATGTCTACTGTCTCATTGGTGCAAGTATGAAATTAGCAAGCTGGGATGTTCTGTTGCAGAAATTTCATCATTTACACGCTGAAATGTCCGGACAATAAAATTTGAAGAAACACAAGCTCTTATGATGCACTTCTTTTCATCTATGGCATCAATGGTGTCCTGCTTCTCGGAGGTCCGGTTACTGGATAGCAACTCCCGCAACATCAAGGTCCTGCAGGCTGATGTATCCGATCATCTCTATCACAGTGGCCTACTGACAACTCTGAACATCATGGTGTAGCATCTGCCTTCGACATATGGTGAAATCATTGGGTGGAGCCGGCCCAACCGACCCTGGATGAGCAGCAGTAACAGGAGTAAATTGGTGCCTTCACATAACTTCAAACCAAATTCTTTATTCAATCCATTGGATAAGATTGTTCTCATAACATTAACAATAATATGAGTGTTAAGCTATGCTAAATATCTGGTTATTTCCTATAAGTCTAACATGATCAAAGGGGAAACACTCTTGACTGATAAATGATTTATTCATTTTCCATTAAACTAACCCTAATCCCATTTTCTTTTTCCTAGTAGATCAATAAATAATTTATCAGTCAAGGGTGGTTCCCTTTGATCCTGTTAGACATAGGAAATAACCAAATATCTTATGTTATTTTTCGCCTGTTGTCAGGATTTCCCTTAGAAGTGTATTAACTGTTATGCCATGTGTCCTATTATTGTGGAGTTCTACAAGAAACCCTGAAGAAGGCTAGATGGTACATCAGCCAAAACATTGTGCATATATCAGTAAAGATGAGGACAACAATTTGGAAAATATAAATAATGAAATTATTAAGCTTCTTCTCAAAAATTCAGATACATAATTATTAATGCTTTTAGCAAAGCCATCTTAATTTTCTTCTTTTTTTTTTTTTTTTTTTATTTAATGGCAACTGAATAATCTTGATCTGGAATTATTTTCGTTTATTCAAGATTTGTTTCTTTTGTGTTTTTTTTTTAAAGTTTTTTTTATGCACAATAAATAATTCTCTCTTGAAAAATGGGTGTGTCCAATCCCAATTCTCAGTCTTTTTTACCTCCTGTTCTTTTGAACAGTATAAACAGTGTCTCTTGCCTCACCATTGAAACATAAAAGCCCATGTGGTTATGAAGATCAAACTAAGTAAACCATTTTCAGTTTTTGTTCCCTCTTTCATATATTGCTTGTTCATAGAACAATAGGTGTATATTATGTCTGTTGGAACATGCTCATGGATATATATATATATATATATATATATATATATATATTATATATATAATATATATAATTGTTTTTGTTGTTGTTTGTGTTAGTATATCTTGGCAAAAGATATTCAGCCAGCCATTGACTTTTATCATTTATTGGATTTCTCTTTAGATAAATTCCATGTTTGTTAACCTTTTATCATAGTCTGTTTCCTCCTAAATATTTTCACTTTTTTTGTTTTGTTTCATTTTCAGAGAACTTAAATGAAAGTACATTCCAAAGTTTCTTCAATTTTCATGCCATATCCAAATGGCACTGAAATTGGGGTGTCATTGCATCTTGTGAGGATATTGATGTTTCCAACTGGAAGAACGGATTTCAGATGTGCTTGACTGTCCCCATGAAAGTCATCTCTGATGCTCTACCTCTACAAATGTGTTTGGTAATTCAAACTCTTTGCCAACTTTTTTGAACATGTTGGAAATCAATGTCTGTCTTGGTAAAAATTTGTATCAAGAAAAAATAAATAAAATAATAAAATAAAAGGATTAGAAAATATACTCAGTTTTGGATTTTTAATTTATTCTTTGTCGTATCTCTTAATACTTTAGACTGGCTGCTATTTTACTCTCTCATTATGTTTATATGTAACTGTAACCCAGTAAAAATGCACATCATAGTGGTATTTTATTAAAAATACATTTAAAATGTACTTAGTGAATAAAGCCATTTCGAGTCAATTTGCAACTGAATAATTTGGGGCCATCTTTTATTTGTGGTGGATATCAATTTTTTAATATCAGTTTTCTCTTTTCTTTTCATCTCTTTTCTTTTTTCTCTCTCTCTCCTCTCTCTCTCTCTCTCTCTCTCTCTCTCTCTTCTCTCCTCTCTCTCTTCTCTCTCGTAGTCACTACCAAGACATTTATTCCATTTGGTCACTTAGCATATTGAGAGCCATTAAGGACATCGAAAAACATGCAACATTTTTCAATCGGGCATCAGTTTTATTCCTTTAATGTCCTGGGGGTGTTTGGTAAAGAGAGGAAAGACTGATAATCTTTCTTATTAAAGGGCACTCATTCTAACATTCCCATTGGCTGCGCGTTAAAATGTACCAACTGCACCTTCTGCAGAGGGGTAAGACTCACCCAATGGGGCCACCTTTACCATGGGATGCTTAAGGATAGAACCTAGGTGTGAGCATCCATGACTTGCAATACTTCTTTCTTAGGCTACGGGAGGTCGGAGAGACCCCTTCCGATTAATCAGCTGGTCACGTCAAGCCCTAGCACCTATATGATTGCCCAGCCCTATTGCCCTTATGGCAAGCCCAACCCTTTTTATCATATGGTGCTAAGAAGTGGTGGCTGAGGGTCTACGTGTCCTGGAATGACGTTAAACTCTCTCTATGGTGAGTTCCAGTTTTGGAGGTTTGAGGAATGTGGAGCACCCTTTCATCATCATTGCTCCCTGGTCCATTCTGAACCTGAGTGATATTACCTTTAGGTCCCATCAATGGGTTAATAGAAAAAAAAGTTTATAAATAAAATTGAGTTCCATTAAGAAATTACTTTATTTAAAAACTTTATCGGTATTTATGACCCACTGAGGTTGATATGCCGTAAAACAAACCAAACCAACTAACATCCCAGCTGCTCTGAAACTTGATTTAGACCTGACCTTATCTCATCATGGTTAGCCTTAATTCTGACTTCTGGTGTCAGGGGAGGAGCATTCTTCTGAAATCTCTTTAAATTTCTACACTTGGTTTGAAAAATTTGAAGCTTCTGGTTTATCTATTTATTTTGGCCTAATTACTAGTAGTCATTCACTTGTCACTGTTACCTAGATCAAGTTCTCTGACCTGACTTTCTCGGTTAATTTTAGACTGTCTTTTTTCTTTCTCCAGAAATGACTCCTTTTATTTTTCCTTATTCAATTAAATCTATTCTCCTTCCATCATGGTCACATATCTATCTCTCTATTAAATACTGGCGTCCTTAATCTTCCAACTAAATCATCCTGCAACACCTCTGGTTAAAAAATAAGATCATCCAAGATGAAATACAAAATGTAAGTCCAATTATCTAGTATCACTTAATTGTAAAATTTCTTATGAGTGTCACACCTCAGCTTTTTTATTATAAAGAAAAGGTAAGAAAAAGGATATGCTACACAGAAAAAAATATAATAACAAGAGATTAGGGGAAAGATAGAAAAAGGGAGTGAGTGTGCAGAAGTGATAATGCTAATCTTTTTCAAGCAAGCAAGAAAGAAAAAGTTAAATCTTTTTACATATTGAACTACTTTTGCCATAGTTCTTTAGCAAACATATCAAACATTGTATAATCTCTAGTTTTCTTATATTTTTTTTCTGTATCGCATGTCCTTTTCCTTCCTTCCTCTCTTCATAATAAAACGGAATGGTCCATTATTTAGCTGAGGCGACACACAATTTTATGTTAGATTTTTCATTAAGTTCATGTGCATATCAATAATTGGCAGAAATAATTATTAACTACACTAGCAAATATATGCACCCTCTGGGTGCAAGTATTTAAGTTCTAATGTAATAAAATATCATATTAAATTAGAAAGGCTAATGAAACTAAGAATGCAGATAAAAAGATCTGCAACAGAGGGGGTACTAATCGAAAAATAGAACAGCTTTGAAAACTAACTCTTCCATCATTTTCCATTACTCCCCTCTTCATGGTAAATTTTCCTAATTTAACTATTTAATAAATAGGAAGTAAAGGATAATATTACAGTTATTTCTTCTTGTAAATAATTTCTGTTTAAGATTCATCAGAGATTTTTTTATATTTCTTAAGATAAACCAAACAATTAGAAATCAATAATACCAAGCAATATTTATTAAAATAAAATTTTAAATATCAATATGCAATTACCTTCCCTTCACACTGTAAACCGCTATTTGTTGCTATATATAATACAATTGCTGTTATTAGTTACGTAAGATATTCGTCAACAATACTTAATAATGTAAAACAATTTTTATTAATAACTTGAAGTTTAAAAAAGAATGAAATCCTGAGAATTGACGTAAATAACTAAGGATGACTTGAGTAGTATATAGTTCGGTTACAGAAAAAAAAACATACATCATCCATTTATAATAAGATTTATTAATAAATTCCAGAATAATTTTAATTAATTGCACGATATATTTGACCATAGATGGAAACATAAACCAGTACTCAATTCTGTTCAGAGTGGATTGAGTAATGGCTATGAACAAGTATTCCACACTCCACAGCTCTACTGGGCTCACATTAGATTCATCATATCCAAACACTAAATTGTAGAAATAATTTGTTAAATTTTTATTACCTTCTTGTGTGTATCAATAATTAGCAAGAAAGAACTTTGTATATTAATAAACTGGGATGACTTTAGCACCATTTTCTACACCCACGAGTATCTGGATTCAGTGAAGATTAACTGTTTATAACAGTATTAATTTTCAACTTTCTATTTACAATACCTGTCATTTAAATTTTACTACAACTACTGTCATATTTGGAGATACCCACTATTAACACTATAATACATAGATAATTAGAAATGTCAGAAAAATTGAACTGTATATCATGATAAATATGTCGTGCAGGTATGGTTAAAATATCAGTATTGGGTGAATTTCAGGAGCAATGGTTGAGGATGCAGTATCTGGCAGCTAAAACTGATTGTAGGTTGTTTGTTCCAGTTTAAGTATCTGAGCATGAAAACATTTTTCTGAAAGTACTCATTAGCTAATGAAAATTGATTATTAATAAAACTCCTTTAATGTAAGTGATTAGGCGTCAACCATGAGTCGCATTTTTCAGCGCTCCCTTTACCTTCTTTACCCTTCAGCACGATCGTCGTGGCAGTCAACCGCGATGTATAATCCAGTGCTCACCCTACCTTCTTCACCTCAGCAAGATAGTCTGGTGCAAATGAACATTTTGTACCCTTTGTATATTAATTAATTTTAAATTCTTCAATTGTTTTCTCATTTCTTTCATCTAAATTATTTGCTTACTATGGAATTATAGATGTCCCCATACCTCTTAGTCTTTTTGTGTATATAACATTAGTAAAATATTAGATTAAGTCACCTATCAAGTATTGCCTGCCACCAGAAATAGATTGTAAATATGTTTACCATGCATGAGTTTTGAAAAAAAAAACAATATTAAATATTTTGCAGTATAAATATTTATTACCTGAGAGATGAATTCTACAAACAAAAGACAAATGAAATATATGTAAAATACAAAAAAAAAAGATTAAATAATTTTAGTAAATAATTTCTGAACTTCACCAATTAATTCCTCAATTTTATTTATTCATTTGTTGTTTCACTGACCCTCCCCAAAAAACAACAAACAAAACAACTGCAATTACCTGTTAAATCTTTAGTAGATAACATTGTTATAGAGTTTTTATATGAGACATAGTATCATAATCTACTTATGCAACATATTATATACTTATATATATAACTTATGAGTAATTTTATAGTTTACATAAGGAAATTTGCCTTTTAGAGTTTCAAGCAAGTCAACAAAAAAAAGAAAAAAAAAGGAGATAAATAATAATAAATAATTTGTTAGTCTGAAACTTAAGAGTCTCTTGGATTTTGGTATGTCACTTAGCAGACGAACAATTGATGCACTTCAACTTGTCAAATTGAATCCATTCTTCCTCAATCAAAAGCATTTGAG
>CM042150.1:65077493-65277359 GCA_023376005.1 Doryteuthis pealeii | reverse complement strand
CACAAGGAGTGAGAAGATGATTCAGTGTTCCATTTTTTATTTTAATACTACACTTCCCTCTGTTTTCCAAAAATTTTTATTATAATACTCCTCTGATTTCACAAAAATCTCTTTTTTATATGTATTCTTATTTAGTTTTATTAGCCTTCTAATTTAATATAATATTTTATTACATTAAAACATGAATACTTGCACCCGGAGGGTGCATATATTTGCTAGTAGATAATATAAATGAACACATGTAATAACACATATACATATGCATATATTAATAACAAGCAATAATAAACACATTATAAAAGTAAATAAATAAATAAACAAAAATTTGAAGATGAAAAAAATGATAGTAAAGAAATTTGGTGGATAGATAAATTGTAGCTATTTGAAAAGGTAATTTGGGACCCAAAAATCAAATGTATAGAAAACAATGCTAAAAAAATTGTATGTTTACATTCAAACACTTATAAAAGTTTTCAAATTTTTGAATTCTGAATTTTTAAATAAGTAAAATTTTTTGTGCACATCTGAACCAAATGGGTCCAGTTTTTAAAAAATAGAAAAACATTTTCTTTGTAGATATTTTTTTGTTTAATATACACAATACCTAATACTCTTCTATATTGATTATTGTAACATTGTATAGAAAACATAAATGATAAAAAAACTTGTATGTGTTTACATTCAAACCCTTTTGTTGTATATGTAGATTTTTTTTGTTCACATCTTAACCACATGGGTCCAGTTAGAACAAATAGGAAACATTTCCTTTGATTTTTATATGATTTTAGATATTATGCTAAAACATAAATTTGGCTGATAGACAAATTGTAGCAAGTTGTTGATGTAATTTAGGACCTGAAATCAAATGGTTTTAATAACATTTATTTCAATTATGAGAAGCTTGGTTATTCTATTATTAGGGAAGCACGGGGGTGTATTAGAGAAGCTCGGTGTATACTGGTTTGAGTTGCAGGAAATTGACTTGTCGACCCGAGTTCAATTCCTGGATGAAGCCACAGTTCACATAGCACTAATACCCTTGGGAAAGGTATGAATCAAACTATTCCTCCTCCAGCTATGGGTAAATAGTAGGGCAGACTGGGCTTTTAAACTTTGGTTAGGCAACCAATCTAGGAGAAGAAAATCTCTGAATTCAAACCTGGTCGCTAGTACTTAGTGATCTATTTCAATTAAAAAAAAAGGTTAACTCAATTTAAAATGAAAAAAAAAATTCTTAATTTTTAAGAATATTTTCAAATTTGAAAAGAATTTTAACTGTTGGTGATATTTTATAGATAGAATCTATAGATACTATATAGATTAAAATAATAATGTACAGAAAACATAATGTTAAAAAAAAATTGTATGTGCTTCCATTCAAACCATTATAAAAAATTCAAACGATTATAAAAAGCCTTTTGTTGTATAAGTAGAAAATTTGAGCTCATCTGAACCACATAAATCCAGTTAAAAAAAAAATAGAAAAACATTTTCTTTGTGAATATTGTTTGTTTTTGTTTCGAATGCAGAACGCCTACTATATAAATTACAATAACAATGTATAGAAAACAATGTAAAAAAATGTGTATGTGTTTACATTCAAACCTTTTAAAAAGCTTTTGTTGTATAAGTAGAAAATTTTGGGTACATCTGAACAACATGAATCCAGTTAAAAAAAAAGAAGTTATTTCCTATAGGAAAGGGGAATCACTCTTGATTGATAAATTATTTATTTATTTTCCCATTAAACTAACCCTAAACCCTAACCCCGTCTTCTTTTTTCCTAGTAGATCAATAAATAAATAAATAATTTATCAGTCAAGAGTGGTTCCCTTTGTTTATGTTAGATTTATAGGAAATACCCCCCCCCCCAAAAAAAAGAAAGACATTTTCTTTGATTTTTATATGATTTTAGAAGACAAATAAATTCTATGCCAAAATGTAAATTTGGCTGATAGATGAATTATAGCTAGTTGAAGATGTAATTTGGGGCCTGAAAATCAAATGTTTTTTATTAACATTTAATTCAATTATGAGAAGGCTTGTTATTTTAAAATATTTTCAAATTCAAAATACAAACATAATAAGAATGTTATTGATAGAATCTGTAGATACTATATAGATTACAGTAGATAAGTAAATAAATAAATAAGTAGAAATTTGAAAATGGAAAATAAACAAATAAAATGAAATTTTCTTAAAGGATACAATTTTTTAAAAATATTTTCTAATATTAATGGGATTCTAAAATTACTAACTTATTTTTCCCACTTTTATCTTAAAACTATAAGAACGGATGCAATTCAGAATGAAGCAATTCTATTGGATGACAAAAGTGGATATCCTTTCCTTAAATCTAAGTGTTGTATAAAAACTGACATCCATCATTTCCAGGCCATCATTTTAAATCCAAGTCCAAGTGTGGAGTAACACCGACATTCATTTCTACCTTTAAAATCCCAATAGCACCATACAAAATGAAAATGCAGACGGTAAGTAAATACTTATATCAAATATTTAAAAAAAATACTTTTCTACTGTAATCATATTAACAAGGGATTTTTATCTGGGCCAACATAACAATTTTTAAAAAAATGCTTTTATACAGTTTTATAGTAATCTATATATTACTAAAGTTCTTAATATGTTTGTATATAAAAGAAATTGAAATATCAAATTTGGAAATATCTTAAAACAAAAAACAAACTTTGGTATATAAATACGTATTATACTTTGATATTCATTTTTATTATGTTTATGTATATAAGAGAAAAAAAAAAAATTATTTAAAATTTGAAAATATCTTAAAACAAAAACCAAGTTTTGGAAGGTATATATTTGACCCATTTGCCCTGGATAGGATGTGGCACAAGGTCACAAGTATGGATCATCCAGCAAGGATTGAACTCGCTATTTAAAAGTAATGAATCCATGACACTAACTTATTAAACATTACACCACAATAGGACACCTAACCAAACTTTGGTATATATTCTTATTATGTCTGATAAATATTTGTATTATGCCTATACCTTAAAAAAAAAGTTTGATTATTTAAAATTTGAAAATATCTTAAAACAAAAAACCAACCTTCAGTACATATTCTTATTATGCTTTCATATACATTTTTATTATGATTGTATACAAAAAAAAAGTTTGATTATCATTTATTATTCCCTAAATGGAAGAGGTAGAAAATCCCTAATACTAGAATTAATAGGGCCCAGGTTTCATTGATATGAGCATTTGAAAATTGATATTTGTTAATAAAATCAAGAGAAATATATCAGGTAGACATGCATGTTGGAGAGTCAGAGATCGTTTTGGCATAGTATCCTTCTAAAATCATATAAACATGAGTATTTTTCAAAACTGATGAATTGCCCAAGTAGAAGTAAGTCTTCTGTATCATAATAATAAAGTAAGTAAAGTCATCAGGGTGGCCTAAAGTCGGTATCAGCCAGACAGTGAAGGAGTCTATCCCCTTTTCACTAGCGCTAGACCAAGGAGATCACTTTTGCATCTGAAGTGGAGCGCTACACCTACCATCAGCTCCTCACTTTACCACACAGATCCCTGTGCTACTCATACGCTGAGTTGGTGAGGGCCTGTATCGAACCAGGAACCTTGTGATTCCCAGCTGAATGCTCTACCAACTGAGCTAAACCGGCCCTGTATAATAAACAAGAAAAATACTTATAAAGAAAATATTTTTCTATTTTTTTTTTTAACTGGACTCATGTGGTTCAGATGTGCCAAAATCTTTCTACTTATACAATAGGTTTCACCTAAATACGTCACGTGATCAGTTTAGGCCATATTGAAGGAAGAAATGTAAATATTTTTGAACTTTTTTTTTATCTCGCAAAAAAGAAATAATGAACATAAAGAGTTGTTACTAAGAAAAACAGCTAATTCAAAGATCAACTTATCTGACTGGGGAAAAATTACCGTTATCTTGAAAAATAAGTAAAACAGTCATTTTTTTACAACAGGGTTAGTTTCTTTATTGATAGTTTTTTTTTTAGCAGAATTCTGTATTCATGGTTCTTTTACTAAAAAACTCTTGCATAGAAACTTATAAAAATCTTCTGATATAATTATTTAGACTCTTATCTTTATAGAAAAAAGTAAAAATCGTTTTTTGTTGGTTCATCTTTTCATATTTAAAATATTTGTTTCCTATAAATCTAACATAAACAAAGGGGAACCACTCTTGACTGATAAATTATTTATTTACTTTCCCATTAAACTAATCCTAAACCCTTACCCTAATGTAGACCTCGTAAAAACAAATATTTTCCCTAATATATTTTAGGAAAAAAACTATTTCAGACATATTTACATCAAAAAGTAAGTAATTATGGAAATTTTTGTGAAAATCAGACCATTAATTGATTTTTCATAGAATTTAAAAAAAAGCCTCTAGTCATAACTTGTTTTTGGCTACGTTAAATTTCAGTTGATTTTAACGGTGCAAAAATGTAAATATATTTTTCGTTTATAATTTTCATTATTTCCGGAAGCTGAAAAATTAAAACGAAGGAACAGAGACAAGGATAACTTTAGAGTAAGACCTTTATTAGCGGGTTCACACTATTTTTTTGGGGGGGAAATATTTCTCGAACAAGTCTATAGGTGTTTCTTCTTCAAAGTTTTGGAGTAAAAGAAGGTGAAAGACCTTTTTTGGTGAAAAAAATTCGCTTTTTTTTTGTGCATGCTCAGAGGGCTCTTCTGGTCTGAAGCCTTCTAGGAGATTGTTACTATAAGATCAGATAACCCAAGCTCTGTGCTACACATGTGCTGAGGACCAGTATGGAATCTGGAACATTGCAATTCCTAGGTGGATTCTAGGCAGATCTGTTTTAATATGAATGTATAAATAGAGATCTTTTTGGTACCAAGAATTCAGGTTTTTTTGCACATGCTCAGAGGGCTCATCTAGTCTGAAACCTTCTGGGAGATTGTTACTTTTTTGTGTCTTTTATTTATTTTATTTTTTAAAATTAAATTCAGTTGTGTTTTACTTTTGTTTTATTTATTTTTATTTGGTTTAATTTTATTTTTATTAATCCCTACAATTGACGAGGACAGGTATCGAACCTGGAACCTTGCGATTCCTAGGTGGATCCATTTCAATATGAATGCATAATTTTGATTTTACTCTCTTGTTCATTTCTCGAATGATAAATATGAAAAATTAAATTAACCTTTTAACTTTTTTTTTTCAGAATTCCCAGACCAAATCTTTTTTGCTGTTATGTCTATTATGCATTGTGAAGGCCTCAATGTATTCAATTAATAACAATGCACACTTGGGCGCATCTTGTGGATCATCTTCAATGAACAGTTCTTGTATAAGGGATCCTTATAGCAAGACAAAAAGCTGTGATATACCATCAATATTTAAATCCCTTTTTACTGAAGATATATCAGATTTTGATGAAGTTGATAGCCCCAGCAACATAGATACAGACTGCTGTTGTCCAACGTGAGTATTTCATTTTTTCCACCTTAATTGTTCATCAGATGGTAAATTCATTGTATGGTAAATTCCTTGTTTCTTTTAATCTGTTAGGGTTGTGAAGTCAGAACACAAAACCTTTAACTCCAATTCCTCTATTTTTGGCAACTCCAAATCCAACTCAGACCCCCAACTCCTCTATTTTTGTCAGGCAGATCATTTTTTAAATTCTTGTTGAGTGGGTAAATTATCTTTAGCAAATTTACAAAATAGAGGGTATATTCAAACAAGCCAATTAATCATACAAGGTGTATCAAAAAAGTATTGGGATTATTTTGTACTTTTTGACACACCTTGTATTCGGGAAAAAATAATGTTCCATTCATTGATTTTTTTCAGAATGCAAGGTGTGTCAAAAAAGTACTAAAAATCTCGATACTTTCTTGACACACCTTGTATATCACTGGTCTAAATCCATTTTTTGTTTGTTTTTAACAATTACATGTTATATTTTACCCATAATAAATTCAGTGTGTGACAACAAAACAATATTTTATTTCTTTTCAAGGAAATTACACTTCCGTTTCAATGGAGCTTTGATTAATACAGAGAACAAAAAAAAAAAGTTGGCTTTTACAGAATGCAATAACGCCATACCTCTCATTCAAGTTGGCACATGTGTTAAACCGTAAGTAAAATATTTTTACTATAAAAAAGTAAAGTTGTTGAGGTGGCCTAAAGTCAGTATCAGCCAGACAATGAGGAAGTCTATCACCTTTTCACTAGCGCTAGACCAAGGAGATCGTTTTGGCATCTGAGGTGGAGCACCACACCTACCATCAGCTCCTTACTTAACTGCACAGATTCCTGTGCTACTCATATGCTGAGTTGGCGAGGGCCGATATCAAACCAGGAACCATGTGGTTCCTGATCGGACACTCTAGAGCCTCAGCAAAACTGGCCCTTTTTGCTATAAACCATTTTATTTGTCTGAATTTTTGAGATGAGGCTGGATGTGTATTATTTTGATTTTTCACACAGCATTTCAGCTGTTTTATCCTTCGGCCTTCTTCAGGTGTTCACTGTCTATTTGAGCATAGCAATAACCCAACCTGGGAAATCATTTTGACACCTTATTTAATCAACAGTCAATCTATTCAAAATGATATCCCAGGTTGGATCTTTGTTAGGAGGATACAGCGACTAAAACATTGTGGTTTTACATACCAAAATGAAGATGAGGATAACAGTCTGAAAAATAAAAATTAATAACTCAGTTTCCTTATATATCAAATCAATTTTCAGTCCATGTACACACACACACATATACACACACACCACACACGTGTGTGTGTGTGTGTGTGAGAGCTGAAAACTTCATAAGCTGAAAAATTCATTTGATAAAATCATATCTACTGTTGATGACTTTTTTACATATAGGATCTAAGTACCGCAACACCCCACAAAAGAGTCTAAAAGTGTTTCTAATCATGTGGTGAGAAGTTGGCATCTTAGGAGCGAAGGACCCCTACGTCTGCTCCTTCCTACTAATGGCCGATTAGTCCCAATTTCCGTTCTCATGCCTTCCTGTTGGCAGAAGTTGGGGGGTCAAGTAAAGGTCATTATCTATAATGGCAACTTTTCATTTATTATCCTATTATTTGAATTTTAACTACACTTAGACGTAATTCGTAGGCTACCCACAAATTATGTAACACTAAGATGACTATGTTCATTATTTCACATATTTTCCTTACTGAATTTTCAGTGTTAGGTTATCTATGGATGATATAAGGATTTTGTTTTTATTTCAAACTAATAGCCACTAATCCTCATAGTCTTATATATAAAGAAATGTGGTAGTTTTCTTTTCCTCTACATTTGAAAATGAATTCATAAATATTTTGTAATAATAATGTTTCTTTTCTTCCAGGCATGGCTCTTGTGGCAAATGCATACAAATAAAGCGAACTCAAATGCTTTTGATTGAGGAAAATGGGGATTACAAGTTTGACAAGTTTGAAGTGCCATCACATTGTTCCTGTTCTGCATAAGTGACAATCACCAAAATCCAAGAGGACTCTTAAGTTCAGACACCAAATTATTTATTATTATTTATCTCCTTTTTTTTTTTCTTTTTTTTGTTGACTTGCCTTGAAACTTCTTGAAAGGCAAATTTCACTTATGTCTACATATAAAAATGTACTCATAAGTAGTATATATATAAGTATATAATTATGTATTCATAAGTAGACTTATGTATACTTATGTCTACATATAAAAACTCATAAACAATGTATCTACATAAAAGAAATTTAAACAGGTACATTGCAGAGTTTATTTTTTGTTTGTTTGTTTGTTTTGGGGGAGGGGGTCAGTAAACAACAAATGAATAAAATAAAATTGAGGAATTTTATTGGTGAAGTTCCTCAGAAAATTTTTAACTAAAAATTATTTAATCATTTTTTTTTTGTATTTTACATATATTTATATTTTGTCTCTTTGTTTGTAGGATTTCATCTCTCATGTAATAAATTATTTATACTGCAAAATATTTCAATATTGTTTTTTTTTTCAAAACTCATTCATGGTAAACCATTATTTACAATTCTAGTCTTCTTGTGGTCCTAGTCACAATACTTGATGAGGTGACTTAATCTAATTATTTTACTAATGTTATATACATCACAACAAGGAAACTATAAGAGGTATTTGGGGACTCTTATAATTTCCCAGTAGTAAGCAAATAATTTCAGATGAAAGAAGATGAGAACAACAATTGAAGATTTAAAATTAATATATACAAAGGGTACAAAAATGTTGCATTTGCAGCCAGACTTATCTTGCTGAGGTTGAAGAAGGTAGAGGTGAGCACTGGATTATACCACTCGCTGGTTGACTGCCAACACGATAAGTGCTGAGGGTAAAGAAGGTAAAGGGAGCGCTTGAAAAATGCGACTCACCTGGTTGACGGACCCATAAGTCACTTTCATTAAGGAGTTTAATTAATTAATAATTTTCATTAGCTCAATGAGTACTTTCAGAAAAATGTTTTCATGCTCAGAATTACTAAAACATGGAACAAACAACCTACATCAGTTGTTAGCTGCCAAGATACTGCATCCTTCAAAACCATGCTTCCTGAAATTCACCCAATACCTGATATTTTACCCCCATACACATGCACACATATTTATCATGACTATACAGTTCATTTTTCTGACATTTCTACATTATTCTATGTATTATAGTGTTACATAGTGGGTATCCTCCAAATTATGACAGTAGTGTAGTAAAATTTAAATGACAGTATTGTAAATAGAAAGTTAACATTATAGCTGTTATAAACAGTTAATCTTTCACTGAACCAGATACTACGTGGGTGCTAGAAGATGGTGGCTAAGAGTCAATCACCAGTTTATTAATACACAAAGTTCTTTCTTCTAATTTATTGATACACATGAAGTTAATAAAAAATTTAACAAAAATTATTTCTACCAATTTAGTGTCTTGGATATGACTGCATCTAATGTTGAGGCTCCAGTTCTGGAGCTCTAGGGAGTGTGGAATACTTGTTCATAGCCATTACTCCCAGATCCACTCTGACACAGAATTGTAGTACTGGTTTATGTTCCATCTATGGGTCAAATATATCTGTTTGCAAGTTAATTAAAATTATTTCTGGGAATTTATTAATACACATCTTATTATAATGGAGATTGTATGTTTTTTCTGTCTGTAACCGAAACTATATTACTACTCAAGTCACAATTCCCTTAGTTATTTACGTCAAATTCTCCATGATTTCATTCTTTTAAACCTTCAGTTATTAATAAAAATTGTTTTACATTATTAATATTGTTGACCATATCTACGTACTAATAACATGCAATTGTATTTATATATACAACAAAATAGCGGTTTACAGTGTGAATGGGAAGGCTAATTTGCATATTGATATTTAAAATTTTATTTTAATAAATATGTGCTTGGTATTATTGATTTCTAATTGTTTGGTTTTATCTTAAGAAATATAAACAAAAATCTCATGGATGAATCTTAAAAGAAATTTATTTACAAGAAGAAATAACTGTAATATTATCCTTTACTTCCTATTTTAATTAAATAGTTAAATTAGGAAAATTTACCAATGAAAGAGGGGAGTAATGGAAAATGATGGAAGAGTTAGTTTCAAAGCTGTTCTATTTTTCGATTATACCCCCTCTGTTGCAGATCTTTTTATCTGCATTCTTAGTTTCATTAGCCTTTCTAATTTAATATGATATTTTATTACATTAGAACTTAAATACTTGCACCCAGAGGGTGCATATATTTGCTAGTGTAGTTAATAAATTATTTCTGCCAATTTATTGATATGCACATGAACTTAATGAAAAATCTAACATAAAATTGTGTTGTCGCCTCAGCTAAATAATGGACCATTCCGTTTTTATTATGAAGAGAGAAAGGGAAGGAAAAGGACATGCGATACAGAAAAAATATAAGAAAACTAGAGATTATACAATGTTTGATATGTTTGCTAAAGAACTATGGCAAAATAGTTCAATATGTAAAAAGATTTAACTTTTTCTTTCTTGCTTGCTTGAAACAGATTAGCATTATCACTTCTGCACACTCACTCCCTTTTTCTATCTTTCCCCTAATCTCTTTGTTATTATATTTTTTCTGTGTAGCATATCCTTTTTCTTACCTTTTTCTTTATAATAAAAAAGCTGAGGTGGTGACACTCATAAGAAATTTTACAATTAAGTGATACTAGATAATTGGGACTTACATTTTTGTATTTCATCTTGGATGATCTTATTTTTTAACCAGAGGGTGTTGCAGGATGATTATAGTTGGAAGATTAAGGGACGCCAGTATTAATAGAGAGATAGATATGTGACCATGATGGAAGGAGAATAGATTTAAATTGAATAAGGAAAAATAAAAGGAGTCATTTCTGGAGAAAGAAAAAAAGACAGTCTTAAAAATTAACCCCGAGTAAGTCAGGTCAGAGAACTTGATCTAGGTAAGCCAGTGACAAGTGAATGACTACTAGTAATTAGGCCAAAATAAATAGATAAACCAGAAGCTTCAAATTTTTCAACCAAGTGTAGAAATTTTAAAGAGATTTCAGAAGATATGCTCCTCCCCTGACACCAGAGTCAGAATTAAGGCTAACCATGATGAGATAAGGTCAGGTCTAAATCAAGTTTCAGGAGCAGCTGGGAATGTTAGTTTGGTTTGGTTTGTTTTACGGCATATCAACCTCAGTGGGTCATTTAATACCGATAAAGTTTTTAAATAAAGTAATTCTTAATGGATACTCAATTTTATTTATAAACTTTTTTTTCTATTTAACCCATTGATGGGACCTTAACAGGTAATACCACTCAGGTTCAGAATGGACCAGGGAGCAATGATGATGAAAGGGTGCTCCACATTCCTCAAACCTCCAAAACTGGAACCTCACCATCAGAGAGAGTTTAACGTCATTCCCAGGACACGTAGACCCTCAGCCACCACCTTCTAGCACCCATATGATAAAAAGGGTTGGGGCTTGCCATAAGGGCAATAGGGCTGGGGCAATCATATAGGTGCTAGGGCTTGACGTGACCAGCTGATTAATCGGAAGGGGTCTCTCCGACCTCCCGTCTAGCCTAAGAAAGGAAGTATTGCAAGTCATGGATTGCTCAACCACCTAGGTTCTATCCTTAAGCATCCCCATGGCTAACAGGTGGCCCCATTGGGTGAGTCTTACCCCTCTGCAGAGGTGCAGTTGGTACATTTTAACGCGCCAGCCAATGGGAATGTTAGAATGAAGTGCCCTTTAATAAGAAAGATTATCCAGTCTTTCTCTCTCTTACCAAACAACCCACCCAGGCACATTAAAGGAATAAAACCTGATGCCCGATTTGAAAAATAAATGCTTGCATGTTGTTTTTCGATGTCCGCCTTAATGGCCTCTCAATTATGCCTAAGTGACCAAATGGAATAAATGGTCTTGGTAGTGACTACGAGAGAGAGAGAGAGAGAGAGAGAGAGAGAGAGAGAGAGAGAGAGAGAGAGAGAGAGAGAGAGAGAAAAAAGAAAAGAGATGGAAAAGATAAAGAGAAAACTGATAATTAAAAAAATTGATATCCACCACAAATAAAGATGGCCCCAAAATTATTCAGTTGCAAATTGGACTCGAAATGGCTTTATTCACTAAGTACATTTTAAATGTATTTCTTTAATAAAAATACCACTATGATGTGCCATTTTTACTGGGTTACAGTTACATATAAACATAATGAGAGAGTAAAATAGCAGCCAGTCTAAAGTATTAAGAGATACGACAAAGAATAAATTAAAAATCCAAAACTGAGTATATTTTCTAATCCTTTTATTTTATTATTTTATTTATTTTTTCTTGATACAAATTTTTCCCAAGACAGACATTGATTTCCAACATGTTCAAAAAAGTTGGCAAAGAGTTTGAATTACCAACACATTTGTAGAGGTAGAGCATCAGAGATGACTTTCATGGGGACAGTCAAGCACATCTGAAATCCGTTCTTCCAGTTGGAAACATCAATATCCTCACAAGATGCAATGACACCCCAATTTTCAGTGCCATTTGGATATGGCATGAAAATTGAAGAAACTTGGAATGTACTTTCATTTAAGTTCTCTGAAAATGAAACAAAAACAAAAAAAAGTGAAAATATTTAGGAGGAAACAGACTATGATAAAAGGTTAACAAACATGGAATTTATCTAAAGAGAAATCCAATAAATTGATAAAAGTCAATGGCTGGCTGAATATCTTTTGCCAAGATATACTAACACAAACAAACAAACAAACAACCAATTATATATATATATATATATATATATATATATATAATATATATATATATATATATATATCCATGAGCATGTTCCAACAGACATAATATACACCTATTGTTCTATGAACAAGCAATATATGAAAGAGGGAACAAAAACTGAAAATGGTTTACTTAGTTTGATCTTCATAACCACATGGGCTTTATGTTTCAATGGTGAGGCAAGAGACACTGTTTATACTGTTCAAAGAACAGGAGGTAAAAAAGACTGAGAAATTGGGATTGGACACACCCATTTTTCAAGAGAGAATTATTTATTGTGCATAAAAAAAACTTTAAAAAAAAAAACACAAAAAGAAACAAATCTTGAATAAACGAAAATAATTCCAGATCAAGATTATTCAGTTGCCATTAAATAAAAAAAAAAAAAAAAAAAAAAGAAGAAAATTAAGATGGCTTTGCTAAAAGCATTAATAAATTATGTATCTGAATTTTTTGAGAAGAAGCTTAATAATTTTCATTATTTATATTTTCCAAATTGTTGTCCTCATCTTTACTGATATATGCACAATGTTTTGGCTGATGTACCATCTAGCCTTCTTCAGGGGTTTCTTGTAGAACTCCACAATAAATAGGACACATGGCATAACAGTTAATACACTTCTAAGGGAAATCCTGACAACAGGCGAAAATAACATAAGATATTTGGTTATTTCCTATGTCTAACAGGATCAAAGGGGAACCACCCTTGACTGATAAATTATTTATTGATCTACTAGGAAAAAAGAAAATGGGATTAGGGTTAGTTTAATGGGAAAATGAATAAATCATTTATCAGTCAAGAGTGGTTCCCTTTATCATGTTAGACTTATAGGAAATAACCAGATATTTAGCATAGCTTAACACTCATATTATTGTTAATGTTATGAGAACAATCTATTCCAATGGATTGAATAAAGAATTTGGTTTGAAGTTATGTGAAGGCACCAAATTTACTCCTGTTACTGCTGCTCACATCCAGGGTCGGTTGGGCCGGCTCCACCCAATGATTTCACCATATGTCGAAGGCAGATGCTACACCATGATGTTCAGAGTTGTCAGTAGGGCCACTGTGATAGAGATGATCGGATACATCAGCCTGCAGGACCTTGATGTTGCGGGAGTTGCTATCCAGTAACCGGACCTCTGAGAAGCAGGACACCATTGATGCCATACTGATGAAAGAAGTGCATCATAAGAGCTTGTGTTTCTTCAAATTTTATTGTCCGGACATTTCAGCGTGTAAAATGATGAAATTCTCTGCAACAGAACATCCCAGCTTGCTAATTTCATACTTGCACCAATGAGACAGTAGACATGTCAGTTCTTGCAGAAGTCATAACAGAAGTCATATTCGAGATTGTAGGTAAATTTGTCAAAGGAGTATCAAGAGAATATGAAAATTTGCATGTGGTCCCCAAACCCGTATGTATACCCAATTTCAACATGAAGGCTCCCAAGTTTGATAAGAAGGTTCCAAAATCAAGGGAAATCCAGTATTCCATTATTTGATACTCTGTTAGTATGTCATTTATTAAAATCTGAAACCATTTGATTTTCAGATTTTGGCAAGTTCACATTCATAAAAAGTTAATATCACCCGATTTCTTATTTGCCATAATAAGCTAAGCTTATTAACTCTTTGCCTACTTTAAACCGCTTAGAGTGGCTCTCTCAACAGAACCGTTTCTACACATACCACCTCAAAACAAAGTACAAAATCTTGTGTGTCATCATCATGTCACACAAGCAGCATGGATATCCATGACAATCTCTCGCCAACCTCCCCTATCATTTATTGCCCCTGGGAGGTCTTCTGTGCAGCAACCAGCATCCTTGCATAGTTGGTCAATGTAGGTCCTTGCTGGTTGCCCACACTAGCATGTCCATTTGTTGGCTTCCACAGGTGAACGTCACTTATGAGCTTGTTCTTGCTTCTCCAAGTCTGTCTCACTCAGATGGTTTGTGAGTTTGAGTTTTGTCTAACAGCATATCAACCTCTGTGGGTCATTTAATGCCAGAAAAGGTTATTTTGGATTTCAGTCTTTAAAGTAGTGGTTCTATGGAGGTATTCAGTTATGTTTTGTTATATCTTGTTGAAAAGGTTGCCTTTTTAGAAAATTTTTTATGTTTTCAGGGTTTGTATTCTTAAAGATGTCGCTCAGGTTTCTTGCTTGATAGTAATTAGTGCGGATATGTTTAAGGCTGTTACAATTTAGAAGGACATGTTTGGTTGTAAGTTGTACTTTGCATGTTAGGGGCACTGGAGCATCCTCCCCTTTTAACAGGTACGAATGGGTAATGTGGGTGTGCCCAATACACAATCTGGCTAGTATTACTTCTCTTCTAATACATCTGTGGGGATGGTCTGTGAGATGGGAGGCAGGTGGCCATACAGCAGCTTCCTTGTGGGGTGCTGTTTCCATGACTTATGTTTCCAGGATTTATCATGTGTAGTTCATTTTAATTGAGCAGAAGAAGAACTCAGATTACAATAATAATAGGACGTTATTTGAATAGAAGGAGTTGTGAGGTGAATAGATAGTGAACTTTGAAATATCACATCATACATGTTTGATGGCAACAACTCATCTTAAACACCACTGTACAGGCAAGATGCACGACGTAAAATAAGTAAAAAACAAGAACAAAAGAAACCAAGAATTAATGAAAGGAACAACTATGCTCATTATTGTCAGCCTCATTTCGGAGATAGGGAGCCATTTTAAACAAGATGCAGACATCTCCACACTAGATGGTAAGCGTAATTAGATTTGTCTTGCTAATAAGAAATTAACATAACCAGACATACGAGATATAAGTAAACCTCTCTGCAACAATCGAAGACAGTTGCCCAGTAGCCGGAGGTAGAACCACTACTACTAAAAGATCATCATAACAGCAAGCCTCTCAAATTAGTAGGACAGTTCACATACCTTGCCAGTAATATCACATCTATCAAAAGTGATGTCAATATATGTATAGGAAAGGCATGGAATGCTACTGACAGATTACACTGTCCTGTGTTAAAAAATGTTTTTTCCAAAAGCTCTAAGGTTTACCAAGTGATATACGATTGCCATTTTATGCTTAATTCAAAAATACTATTCATTGTGTTTAGTCAGGTCTAGTTTTTTTAAGATGTGCTTGAATAAGTTTTACATAATAATAACACTAATTCAAAAAGCCTGTGGACTCTACTTGTTACGGCTATAATACTGTTCTATACATTTCAAGTAAGAGCTCGTATCTTAATTTGATCTGATTAGAAAAAAAAAAGATTTTTGGATTCAGTGTAAAAAAACTGCCTTAAAATCAGCTATTATATATTTGACTTGAAAACATTGCAAGCCACTGTTATCAAATATATATTATAAGTTAGTTTTTTCAAACTCTTCTAAAAACATTTTTAAATTTTTTACTTACGTGCAATCTTTACGAATGTTTTTGAGTATTCATTAAACTGAAAAAGAGTTAAGAAGCTCTTCAGTATTGGAGGTGAAATTAGTACAGATGTTCCAATATGAGTCAACACAGGTTGTTGTCCCTGACATGTGCCACATAAACTCCATACTGGTTTGTCTTTTGAACGGACAATCACCTCAAGTTGCGGGGAAGAACTTTCTTCGTATACCATATCCACCTGAAAACAAAAAAACAGAAAATGTTGAAATCTTTACAAAAAAAAAAAAATCAGCCTACTGTTTTTCTGTGCCAATTTAAGGCTAAAATAACAAGACTGACTGATATAATTTTGGGACATGAACACACAAGACCACTTTCATTTATGGCACAGATATTTGTATTAGATAGGAATACTTGAAACGATGTGAAGATTGTTGGTTGGATTTTACAGAATGTTATTTAATGCCAAACATGTTTTCTTGTGGGGTATTTCATTTTTTTTTTTTTCGAACTCTAAATTTTTTTTAAACACATTTTTCAACTCGTTTTTTAATTAAAAATTAATATTAAAATTAATATTAATTTAGAACTATTTAATACATAAACAGGTATTACCACTCCAGGTCAGAATGGACCTGGGAGTAATTATTTAACCAACCTATTTGACCTGTTGCAAGTATGGGGCATCCAGCAAGGATCAAACTCACTATCAGTAGTAATGGATCTGCGAGACTAGCTTGCAAACCATTACACCATGATGGGACAACTTTTTACCCATTTGCCTCAAGTAGGATATGATTGAAGGTCACAAGTTGGAGGCACCCAGTGAAGATCAAACTCATTATTCAATAGAGCATACAGCAACCATGATAAAAATAAGAAAAAAAAAGATAACAGCATTACTTATGTTGGGATAGACATGAGTCCAATAGGGTTATCTTGCCTTGCTACAGGTTTTGCCCGGGAAAAAAAAAAAAAAAAAAAAAAAAAAAAATCTCTTTCCTAGGCGCTTTCTGCCTCTGCCCTTAAGTGCGGGGGGGGGGGGAGACTTTGCCCCTCACCAGCAAAGTATCAGTAAGTGACTTATTTCTACATGTAACTCTGTATCACTTCTTTAGGACTTAGTCCCACATCCTTTATGTATCTGTTCCATATATCTTACTGTACCTTGTCATAAGTATATGCATACCCATCATGTATGTATTTTCTCCACGTGCTTACAAAATAAAGTCTATGTTTGTTATTATATATAACTTCTTTGTTGGATTAATTTATGTACATATATGTACCCACGTTGTAAGATTACTTTGATCCTTCCAATGTATTATAAGAACTTTACATCTTATACTTACTTTTAATTTACTTTCTTCTGTAAAGCTTTTGGAATTAACAAGATTAATAGCTTTATATTTACTATTCAAAACTCCAGCACAAAACGCATCCAAAATGCTCAGTTTGGATTTCACTAGACCACAACCTGAAATTTATTAAAGAAAATTTTGAAAGTTAAAATTTTGCACTTTTTATAGAAACAATACATTTCCTTAGCATCAATCATATTGCCAACAAAATAACTGATGTAGTTTCGGTTCTGAGCAAAAACCAAACTATCTTTTGGGTACAAATAATGTTCAATATATGTAAAATAATAATAGAAGAAATTTTTTGTCATTGATGCAGTGCTACAAGGGGATTTTCGCACCTATTGATCTTGGTATGAAAAAAATCAAAAATCCTTAAAATTGGTTAAGACGTTTTTGATAGCATTTTTGGATTTCTTGTGGCAAAAAGCTTTTATAAACCAATTTTTAGGGGCAGTGAAGCTCTAGAACTCATTTTACAGACAAAAATAGATTACAAAAAGTATTGTCTGCGTTATTTGGACTATTGTCCCCATCTTCATTGTTATTTGTACAACATTTCGGCCGATATGCCCTCCGTCCTTCTTCAGGTATTTCTTGTTGGACTCAGGAACTTTCTTGTCGTAATTCGGGAGCCATCAAGAAGGCCGGAGGGCATATCGGCCGAACGTTGTACAAATAACAATGAAGATGGGGACAATAGTCCGAATAACGCAGATAATACTCAAACATTCAGAGAAATAGGATTACAAAAGTTGCCATTTTTTGCACACACCTCCCCAAATTTGGAGAGCTAAAAATCGACATACCTCGGCCAATGTTTGGAATTGGAAGATCAAATTTTGGGGATTGCCTTACTTTCGCAAATTCAGAAAATTGAAGGGGTGGGTGACATGGCCTGGGTGATTTGACATGGAATTAGCCGCATGTCAACCCTTGAGTTATTTTATGCTGAAAAGGTTTGTATTATTATTAAGATACAACATACGGTTAATTTTTTTAAAAGGTTTTGTGTTCTGACTCCACAGCCATTGTTCTCCTACAAGGAAACTGAATAACTTCATGAATAATGACAACTCATATTTAAATTTTAGACATGAAAATTAATATTTCTGAATTTTTTAGATGCGGCTTGATCATTTATATTATTTGTATTAATATTGTCATCTGCACAAGATTTGGGCTGATGTGCCCTCCGGCCTTCTTCAGGTATTTCAACGTTGAGTTAATACAGTTCTAAGACAATTACCTCTTGGCTTCACGTTCAATTCTTGTTAAGGGTGACAGTAATATAGAATAATTAACACAGCTTAACACTTTTACCCAGTTATGGTTAACAAAATGAGAACAGTCTACCTCCGTGGATTAAATAAAGGGTTCGGTTCGAAGTTCTATGAAGGCTCCTGATAACGACATGAAGGCTCCAGAGTTCAACAAGAAAGTTACAAAGTTTGAACAGAAGGGTCTCCAAGTTCAACTAGAAATACCTGAAGAAGGCCAGAGGGCACATCGTCTGAAATGTTGTGCAGATGAGGATATTAGTCCGAATAATCCAAATAATGAAAATTAAAATTAAAAAAAAAAAAAAAAAAATGTACCCTTCAAATTAAGTTTTAGCTCAATATAAATAAAGATGAGGACAATAGTGTTAATAATCCAAATGAAAATTAAATATAAAAATTCACCCTTCAAATTAAGTTTTAGCTTGATGTCATCAAATGAGTCCAGCTTGACAGTTTCCATGTATTTTTCCATGATTATTCCAAGATTGAGTGCAAGACAAATCCAGGGTTTTGTGCTTTGATTCAAAGCATTCATAACACTTTTGCCATTAACCTAAAAGAAATAAAAAGGAGAAATAAAAACATTAGAATTGAATATTATTTTATCAAAAAATACAATTGTTTTCTTTTTAGGATAATCTTGAATTTTAAACTAAAATACAAAACAAGACATGAAACAGAAGTAAAATCTATACATATATAAAGGGCAGTTAGGTATATGTATGTCCGGAGGAAACTATGAAAATAAAACAATTTACAGCAAAGTAAATATATATATATACATATTCACTATCACCAGAACTGGCTTTTTGAGCAAAAATAATGAAAATTTTATTTAATTGAAGATGATTAAAAATAAAATCTAAATGATAACAGCAGGGATTTTTTTTTTGCATTTTATATTTTAAATAGGAGACAATGATTTTTCTTTTCAGAGTATCTATGCACTTTTTTTTTTTCCTCGTTAGCTATCTGGCCGATACCGATGTTGGGAGATGAAACAGAATTGTCTCCCTTTTTACATTGAAGGAAGAGCTTTCCCACGTTATGTGTCCATTTTAGTCACATGACACGGTGAACCCTAAAATCTCCCTCTTACCAACGAAACGTTGGAAACAGCAGACATTGTTTTTTTTGCTTCCTTAGCAGCTACGCATGTGGGTGCCTGTTTTTGTTCTCAGACCTACTGAAAAATAGTTAGTGGTTTCCACCTTTTGTTGCTTAATGTTTCTTAAAACACCTAGTGTCTGTTTTATGGCTTGGGACGGGAACTATGTTCCCTCTTGTATGTTGTGTAATCAAATGTTACATTATAAAAATTGACTAGTTTTTTCCCTACCAAATATTCTGTGTTAGGTTTGTATCCCTAGAAAACCAATAATCTCTTAACACTGCTTTCACCTATGCATAAATGAAAAGAAGATGTTTTGAAATGGGAATGGCAACTAGAGTTCAAATTTGGGATGAGGTTGTTTGTATTTCACAGTGCTAATTACTATTGGGAAAGGTATGAATGTATATAAGGTAGTGGGTGTTTGTTCTTTTGGATAATCTAATGCATTATAAGAGTGTGGGTGTTAGTTATTGTTGTATATTGGTTCTAATAGAAATGGAAGAACCATTTCGGCCATTGTTCTAGGAAACGGAATTATTGTTTCTGTCATGTTTGACTTGTTGTAATAAAAAGGAGAAAGTGGTTATTCCGCCAGTTTAGTACAACAACTGGATTACATTGCTGTTGAGTATTTGTAAAGCAAACTGTAAAGTTATGAATTAACACACTGCGAATCCTTATACCGATAGTAGTTTAGCGTAATTATTATGGCGACAGAGAATTTGGGGATTGAAAATAAAATGGTAATTGGATTTCTGGAGAAAGAGAAAAAGAAATAAGAAAAAGAGGTTAAAGTTTGAAAGTGTAAACACTCAACAAGTACCAGCCATTGACTGACTAATGACCCCGGAACTAGATTTTAAAAATAAAAAACAGAAGTTCCAGGTTTTTCTGCAGAAGAGCGGACGTGACCCCACCACCACTGGGATCACAAATGGAAGTAAAAAAAAAATAAAAATTCAGTCTCTTTTATACACCGGACCCGAGAAGGGTCGGACGTGTTTTGTTGGTGCTCTGTCATGACATGTCTAGGCTAGCAACGAACAGCATGCATGAACGTGATTTACAATAGAACAGCTAGACCTTACCCTCTCATTCTCCTTCTCTCTGAAAAAGAACACATGAGCCTAGAAAGAAATAAACAACCCCTTTTTGACTAAACAAGTTTGTATGTTATTACTCTGAACTAACGATGGCTACTACTACTAACAACTACTGCAATCTGACTTGGCCCTACGCAACAGTAGGCACTGTCAACTTTACTTTTAATGTCAAAAGAAATGAACAGTTTCAAAAATGTTATATACTGAACTTTTTATATAAAGATTTTTTTAATCTTTTTTTTTTTTTTTTTTTTTTACAATATTACACCACCTGTGAACTTGTTCCGTGGATAAATTCAACAATCTGATTTGCTGCCTCTATGCCACACCGAGCTTGAGCCTCAGCAGTGCTTGCTCCAAGATGAGGTGTACAAATGACCTTTTCATGTTGAGCCAAAGACAAATTGGTCAGAGGTTCCTGGAATAAGAAAGTTTGATTATTTTTGGGTATAAGGTGTGTGCTAATGACGACGACTTATATTTATTGACTATTCTAAAACAGTGGCGGCTGAATCAGCCAATCAAAATATGTATTTAATTTACTATTTAAAGGCATTGATGAATTGTCCTAGAATTACTCGCTGGAAGAACAGACCAACTGATGAGGATTATACCACCTCTACTTCAAGATAGGATAAACTCTGATACAGCTCCTACTTTAAGGACGGATCAGCGACAAGGATTAAAACTGATACTACATCTACTACTCCAAGAAAGGATCAAACTTTATGCCATAAGGGATTTCCACTGTAAAACTGCTTTTAACTACAGTCCTAAAAATACCACGCGAATCGTAACAAAAGACATTTAATATAATTCAAAAGTACAGGGAAATATTTACAGTTTGGTTTTGTGTTCATGGACAGATCCCAGGAAACCAACTAGCTCATGATATTTCAAGATGTCTATGAAACACAAAAACCAAACTTGTAAATATTTCCCTGTACTTGAATATATTAATGTCTTTTGTTACGATTCGCGTGTCATTTTTAGGACTGTAGTTAAAAGCACCTTTTACAGTGTAAATCCCTTATGGCATAAAGTTGATCCTTTCTTGAGAGTAGTAAGACTTAGTATCAGTTTTAATCTTGTCCGCTGATCCGTCCTTAAAGTAGGAAAGCTGTATCAGAGTTTATCCTTTCTGAAGTAGAGTGTGTATAATTCCTCATCAGTTGGTCTGTCTTCAGCGAGAATTCTAGGACAATTCATCAATGCCTTTAAATAGTAAATTAATACATATTTGATTGGCTGATTCAGCCGCCACTGTTTTAGAATAGTCAAAAATATACAGTCGTCGTCATTAGCACACAATCCCTTATACCCAAAAATATATCAAACATCTTTCTTATCCAGGAACCTCTGACCAATTTGTCTTTTGGACTCAACATGAAAAGGTCATTTTGTACACCTCATCTTGGAGCAAGACTGCTGAGCTCAGCTCTGGTGTGGCATAGAAGGCAGCAAATCAGATTGTTGAATTTATCCACGAACAAGTTCACAGGTGCGTGTAAGTATTGTTAAAAAAAAAAAAAAAAAAAAAAAAGAAATTAAAAAAATCTTTATATAAAAAGTTCAGATATAACATTTTTTGAAAACTTCATTCTTTTGACATTAAAAGTTACAAGTTGACAGTGCCTACTGTTGCGTAGGGGCCAAGCAGATTGCACAGTTTAGTGTAGTAGTAAGCCATCGTTAGTTCAGAGTAATAAACATACAAAACTTGTTTAGTCCAAAAAAGGCGTTGTTTATTTCTTTCTAGGCTCATGTGTTCTTTTTCAGAGAGAAGGAGAATGAGAGGGTAAGGTCTAGCTGTTCTATTGTAATCAGTTCATGCATGCTGTTCGTTGCTAGCCTAGACATGTCATAGACAGAGGCACCAACAAACACGTCCGACCCTTCTCGGGTCCGGTTTGTATAAAAGAGACTGAATTTTTATTTTTTTTTTACTTCCATTTGTGATCCCAGTGGTGGTGCGGGTCACGTCCGCTCTTCTGCAGAAAACCTGGAACTTTCTGTATTTATTTTTAAAATTCTAGTTCCGGGTCATTAAGGTCAGTCAATGGCTGGACTTGTTGAGTGTTTACACTTTCAAACTTACCTCTTTTTCTTATTTCTTTTCTTCTTCTCCAGAAATCCAATTACCCGATTTTATTTTCAATCCCCAAATTCTCTGTCGCCATAATAATTACGCTAAACTACTATCGTTATAAAGATTCGAAGCATGTGTTAATTCATAACTGTTTACAGTTTGCTTTTACAAATACTCAACAGCAAGTAATCCAGTTGTTGTACTAAACTGGCGGAATAACCACTTTCTCCTTTTATTACAACAAGTCAAACATGACAGAAACAATAATTCCGTTTCCTAGAACAATGGCCGAAATGGTTCTTCCATTTTCTTTTTAGAACCAAATACAACAAAAAACTAACACCCCACACTCTTATAATGCATTAGATTATCCAAAAGAACCAAACACCCACTACCTTATATAAACATCATACCTTCCCCAAATAGTATTAGCACTGCTGAAATACAAAACAACTCATCCCAAATTTGAATCTAGTTGCCAATTCCATTTCAAAATCTTCTTATTCATCTATGCCCATAGGTGAAGGCAGTGTTAAGAGATTATTGGTTTCTAGGGATACAAACCTAACACAGAATATTTTGTAGGGGAAAAAACTAGTCAATTTTTATAATGTAACATTTGATTACACAACATACAAGAGGGAACATAGTTCCCGTCCCAAGCCATAAAACAGACACTAGGTGTTTTAAGAAACATTAAGCAACAAAAGGTGGAAACCACTAACTATTTTTCAGTAGGTCTGAGAACAAAAAAAAACAGGCACCCACATGCGTAGCTTGCTAAGGAAGCAAAAAAACAATGTCTGCTGTTTCCAACGTTTCGTGTGGTAAAGAGGAGATTTTTAGGGTTCACCGTGTCATGTGACTAAAATGGACACATAACGTGGAAAGCTCTTCCTTCAATGTAAAAAGGGAGACAATTTCTGTTTCATCTCCCAACATCGGTATCGGCCAGATAGCTAACGCAGGAAAAAAAAAAGTGCATAGATACTCTGAAAAGAAAAATCATCTTTGTCTCCTATTTAAAATATAAAATGCAAAAAAAAAAATCCCTGCTGTTATCATTTAGATTTTTTATTTTTAATCATCTCTCAATTAAATAAAATTTTCATTATTTTTGCCTCAAAAAGCCAGTTCTGGTGATAGTGAATATGTATATATATATATTACTTTGCTGTAAATGTTAATTTTTATAGTTTCCTCCGGACATACATATTACCTAACTGCCCTTTTATATATGTATAGATTTTACTTCTGTTTCATGTTCTTGTTTTGTATTTTAGTTTAAAATTCAAGATTATCCTAAAAAAGAAAAACAATTGTATTTTTTTATATTAAAAATAATATTCAATTCTAATGTTTTATTCTCCTTTTATCTTTTAGGGTTAATGGCAAAAGTGTTATGAAATGCTTTGAATCAAAGCACAAAACCC
Source organism: Doryteuthis pealeii (assembly GCA_023376005.1). NCBI lineage: Eukaryota > Metazoa > Mollusca > Cephalopoda > Myopsida > Loliginidae > Doryteuthis > Doryteuthis pealeii. The sequence goes on along the minus strand of CM042150.1, from coordinate 65,253,236 downwards.
TGGATTTGTCTTGCACTCAATCTTGGAATAATCATTGGAAACAATAAAAATACATGGAAACTGTCAAGCTGGACTCATTTGATGACATCAAGCTAAAACTTAATTGAAGGCGTGAATTTTTATATTTAATTTCATTTGGATTATTAACACTATTGTCCTCATCTTTATTTAATTGAGCCTAAAACTTAATTTGAAGGGTACATTTTTTTTTTTTTTTTTTTAATTTTAATTTTCATATTTGGATTATTCGGACTAATATCCCTCATCTGCACAACATTTCAGACGATGTTGCCCTCTGGCCTTCTTCAGGTATTTCTAGTTGAACTTGGAGACCCTTCTGTTCAAACTTTGTAACTTTCTTGTTGAACTCTGGAGCCTTCATGTCGTTATCAGGAGCCTTCATAGAACTTCGAACCGAACCCTTTATTTAATCCACGGAGGTAACTGTTTCTCATTTTGTTAACCATAACTGGGGTAAAGTTTTTAAGCTGTGTTAATTATTCTATATTACTGTCACCCTTAACAAGAATTGAACGTTAAGCCAAGAGGTAATTGTCTTAGAACTGTATTAACTCAACGTTGAAATACCTGAAGAAAGGCCGAGGGCACATCAGCCCAAATCTTGTGCAGATGACAATATTAATACAAATAATATAAATGATCAAGCCGCATCTAAAAAATTCAGAAATATTATTTTCATGTCTAAAATTTAAATATGATTGTCATTATTCATGAAGTTATTCAGTTTCCTTGTAGGAGAACAATGCTGTGGAGTCAGAACACAAAACCTTTTAAAAAATTAACCGTATGTTGTATCTTAATAATAATACAAACCTTTTCAGCATAAAATAACTCAGGGTTGACATGCGGCTAATTCCATGTCAAATCACCCAGGCCATGTCACCCACCCCCTTCAATTTTTCTGAATTTGCGAAAGTAAGGCAATCCCCAAAATTTGATCTTCCAATTCCAAACATTGGCCGAGGTATGTCGATTTTTAGCTCTCCAAATTTGGGGAGGTGTGTGCAAAAAATGGCAACTTTTGTAATCCTATTTCTCTGAATGTTGAGTATTATCTGCGTTATTCGGACTATTGTCCCCATCTTCATTGTTATTTGTACAACGTTTCGGCCGATATGCCCTCCGGCCTTCTTGATGGCTCCCGAATTACGACAAGAAAGTTCCTGAGTCCAACAAGAAATACCTGAAGAAGGACGGAGGGCATATCGCCGAAATGTTGTACAAAATACAATGAAGATGGGGACAATAGTCCAAATAACGCAGACAATACTTTTTGTAATCTATTTTGTCTGTAAAATGAGTTCTAGAGCTTCACTGCCCTAAAAATTGGTTTATAAAAGCTTTTTGCCACAAGAAATCCAAAAATGCTATCAAAAACGTCTTAACCAATTTTAAGGATTTTTTGATTTTTTTCATACCAAGATCAATAGTGCGAAAATCCCCTTGTAGCACTGCATCAATGACAAAAAATTTCTTCTATTATTATTTACATATATTGAACATTATTTGTACCCAAAAGATAGTTTGGTTTTTGCTCAGAACCGAACTACATCAGTATTTTGTTGGCAATATGATTGATGCTAAGGAAATGTATTGTTTCTTCTATAAAAGTGCAAAATTTTAACTTTCAAAATTTTCTTTAATAAATTTCAGGTTGTGGTCTAGTGAAATCCAAACTGAGCATTTTGGATGCGTTTTGTGCTGGAGTTTTGAATAGTAAATATAAAGCTATTAATCTTGTTAATTCCAAAAGCTTTACAGAAGAAGTAAATTAAAAGTAAGTATAAGATGTAAAGTTCTTATAATACATTGGAAGGATCAAAGTAATCTTACAACGTGGGTACATATATGTACATAAATTAATCCAACAAAGAAGTTATATATAATAAACAAACATAGACTTTATTTGTAAGCACGTGGAGAAATACATACATGATGGTATGCATATACTTATGACAAGGTACAGTAAGATATATGGAACAGATACATAAAGGATGTGGGACTAAGTCCTAAAGAAGTGATACAGAGTTACATGTAGAAATAAGTCACTTACTGATACTTTGCTGGTGAGGCAAAGTCTCCCCCCCCCGCACTTAAGGGGCAGAGGCAGAAAGCGCCTAGGAAAAAGAGATTTTTTTTTTTTTTTTTTTTTTTTTTTTTCCCGGGCAAAACTTGTAGCAAGGCAAGATAACCCTATTGGACTCATGTCTATCCCAACATAAGTAATGCTGTATCTTTTTTTTTTCTTATTTTTATCATGGTTGCTGTATGCTCTATTGAATAATGAGTTTGATCTTCACTGGGTGGCCTCCAACTTGTGACCTTCAATCATATCCTACTTGAGGCAAATGGTAAAAAAGTTGTCCCATCATGGTGTAATGGTTTGCAGCTAGTCTCGCAGATCCATTACTACTGATAGTGAGTTTGATCCTTGCTGGATGCCCCATACTTGCAACAGGTCAAATAGGTTGGTTAAATAATTACTCCCAGGTCCATTCTGACCTGGAGTGGTAATACCTGTTATGTATTAAATAGTTCTAAATTAATATTAATTTTAATATTAATTTTTAATTAAAAAACGAGTTTGAAAAAATGTGTTTTAAAAAAAATTTAGAGTTCGAAAAAAAAAAAATGAAATACCCCACAAGAAAACATGTTTGGCATTAAATAACATTCTGTAAAATCCAACCAACAATCTTCACATCGTTTCAAGTATTCCTATCTAATACAAATATCTGTGCCATAAATGAAAGTGGTCTGTGTGTTCATGTCCCAAAATTATATCAGTCAGTCTTGTTATTTTAGCCTTAAATTGGCACAGAAAAAACAGTAGGCTTGATTTTTTTTTTTTGTAAAGATTTCAACATTTTCTGTTTTTGTTTTCAGGTGGATATGGTATACGAAGAAAGTTCTTCCCCGCAACTTGAGGTGATTGTCCGTTCAAAAGACAAACCAGTATGGAGTTTATGTGGCACATGTCAGGGACAACAACCTGTGTTGACTCATATGGAACATCTGTACTAATTTCACCTCCAATACTGAGAGCTTCTTAACTCTTTTTCAGTTTAATGAATACTCAAAAACATTCGTAAAGATTGCACGTAAGTAAAAAATTTAAAAATGTTTTTAGAAGAGTTTGAAAAAACTAACTTATAATATATATTGATAACAGTGGCTTGCAATGTTTTCAAGTCAAATATATAATAGCTGATTTTAAGGCAGTTTTTTACACTGAATCCAAAAAATCTTTTTTTTTTCTAATCAGATCAAATTAAGATACGAGCTCTTACTTGAAATGTATAGAACAGTATTATAGCCGTAACAAGTAGAGTCCACAGGCTTTTGAATTAGTGTTATTATTATGTAAAAACTTATTCAAGCACATCTTAAAAAAACAGACCTGACTAAACACAATGAATAGTATTTTTGAATTAAGCATAAAATGGCAATCGTATATCACTTGGTAAACCTTAGAGCTTTTGGAAAAAACATTTTTTAACACAGGACAGTGTAATCTGTCAGTAGCATTCCATGCCTTTCCTATACATATATTGACATCACTTTTGATAGATGTGATATTACTGGCAAGGTATGTGAACTGTCCTACTAATTTGAGAGGCTTGCTGTTATGATGATCTTTTAGTAGTAGTGGTTCTACCTCCGGCTACTGGGCAACTGTCTTCGATTGTTGCAGAGAGGTTTACTTATATCTCGTATGTCTGGTTATGTTAATTTCTTATTAGCAAGACAAATCTAATTACGCTTACCATCTAGTGTGGAGATGTCTGCATCTTGTTTAAAATGGCTCCCTATCTCCGAAATGAGGCTGACAATAATGAGCATAGTTGTTCCTTTCATTAATTCTGTTTTCTTGTTGTTCTTGTTTTAACTTATTTTACGTCGTGCATCTTGCCTGTACAGTGGTGTTTAAGATGAGTTGTTGCCATCAAACATGTATTGATGTGATATTTCAAAGTTCACTATCTATTCACCTCACAACTCCTTCTATTCAAATAACGTCCTATTATTATTGTAATCTGAGTTCTTCTTCTGCTCAATTAAAATGAACTACACATGATAAATCCTGGAAACATAAGTCATGGAAACAGCACCCCACAAGGAAGCTGCTGTATGGCCACCTGCCTCCCATCTCACAGACCATCCCCACAGATGTATTAGAAAGAGAGTAATACTAGCCAGATTGTGTATTGGGCACACCCACATTACCCATTCGTACCTGTTAAAAGGGGAGGATGCTCCAGTGCCCCTAACATGCAAAGTACAACTTACAACCAAACATGTCCTTCTAAATTGTAACAGCCTTAAAATATCCGCACTAATTACTATCAAGCAAGAAACCTGAGCGACATCTTTAAGAATACAAACCCTGAAAACATAAAAAATTTTCTAAAAAGGCAACCTTTTCAACAAGATATAACAAAACATAACTGAATACCTCCATAGAACCACTACTTTAAAGACTGAAATCCAAAATAACCTTTTCTGGCATTAAATGACCCACAGAGGTTGATATGCTGTTAGACAAAACTCAAACTCACAAACCATCTGAGTGAGACAGACTTGGAGAAGCAAGAACAAGCTCATAAGTGACGTTCACCTGTGGAAGCCAACAAATGGACATGCTAGTGTGGGCAACCAGCAAGGACCTACATTGACCAACTATGCAAGGATGCTGGTTGCTGCACAGAAGACCTCCCAGGGGCAATAAATGATAGGGGAGGTTGGCGAGAGATTGTCATGGATATCCATGCTGCTTGTGTGACATGATGATGACACACAAGATTTTGTACTTTGTTTTGAGGTGGTATGTGTAGAAACGGTTCTGTTGAGAGAGCCACTCTAAGCGGTTTAAAGTAGGCAAAGAGTTAATAAGCTTAGCTTATTATGGCAAATAAGAAATCGGGTGATATTAACTTTTTATGAATGTGAACTTGCCAAAATCTGAAAATCAAATGGTTTCAGATTTTAATAAATGACATACTAACAGAGTATCAAATAATGGAATACTGGATTTCCCTTGATTTTGGAACCTTCTTATCAACTTGGAGCCTTCATGTTTGAAATTGGTATACATACGGGTTTGGGGACCACATGCAAATTTTCATATTCTCTTGATACTCCTTTGACAAATTTACCTACAATCTCGAATATGACTTCTGTTATGACTTCTGCAAGAACTGACATGTCTACTGTCTCATTGGTGCAAGTATGAAATTAGCAAGCTGGGATGTTCTGTTGCAGAGAATTTCATCATTTTACACGCTGAAATGTCCGGACAATAAAATTTGAAGAAACACAAGCTCTTATGATGCACTTCTTTCATCAGTATGGCATCAATGGTGTCCTGCTTCTCGGAGGTCCGGTTACTGGATAGCAACTCCCGCAACATCAAGGTCCTGCAGGCTGATGTATCCGATCATCTCTATCACAGTGGCCCTACTGACAACTCTGAACATCATGGTGTAGCATCTGCCTTCGACATATGGTGAAATCATTGGGTGGAGCCGGCCCAACCGACCCTGGATGTGAGCAGCAGTAACAGGAGTAAATTTGGTGCCTTCACATAACTTCAAACCAAATTCTTTATTCAATCCATTGGAATAGATTGTTCTCATAACATTAACAATAATATGAGTGTTAAGCTATGCTAAATATCTGGTTATTTCCTATAAGTCTAACATGATCAAAGGGGAACCACTCTTGACTGATAAATGATTTATTCATTTTCCCATTAAACTAACCCTAATCCCATTTTCTTTTTTCCTAGTAGATCAATAAATAATTTATCAGTCAAGGGTGGTTCCCCTTTGATCCTGTTAGACATAGGAAATAACCAAATATCTTATGTTATTTTCGCCTGTTGTCAGGATTTCCCTTAGAAGTGTATTAACTGTTATGCCATGTGTCCTATTTATTGTGGAGTTCTACAAGAAACCCCTGAAGAAGGCTAGATGGTACATCAGCCAAAACATTGTGCATATATCAGTAAAGATGAGGACAACAATTTGGAAAATATAAATAATGAAAATTATTAAGCTTCTTCTCAAAAATTCAGATACATAATTTATTAATGCTTTTAGCAAAGCCATCTTAATTTTCTTCTTTTTTTTTTTTTTTTTTTATTTAATGGCAACTGAATAATCTTGATCTGGAATTATTTTCGTTTATTCAAGATTTGTTTCTTTTTGTGTTTTTTTTTTTAAAGTTTTTTTATGCACAATAAATAATTCTCTCTGAAAAATGGTGTGTCCAATCCCAATTTCTCAGTCTTTTTTACCTCCTGTTCTTTGAACAGTATAAACAGTGTCTCTTGCCTCACCATTGAAACATAAAGCCCATGTGGTTATGAAGATCAAACTAAGTAAACCATTTTCAGTTTTTGTTCCCTCTTTCATATATTGCTTGTTCATAGAACAATAGGTGTATATTATGTCTGTTGGAACATGCTCATGGATATATATATATATATATATATATATATATATATATATATATATATATATAATATATAATTGGTTGTTTGTTTGTTTGTGTTAGTATATCTTGGCAAAAGATATTCAGCCAGCCATTGACTTTTATCAATTTATTGGATTTCTCTTTAGATAAATTCCATGTTTGTTAACCTTTTATCATAGTCTGTTTCCTCCTAAATATTTTCACTTTTTTTTGTTTTTGTTTCATTTTCAGAGAACTTAAATGAAAGTACATTCCAAGTTTCTTCAATTTTCATGCCATATCCAAATGGCACTGAAAATTGGGGTGTCATTGCATCTTGTGAGGATATTGATGTTTCCAACTGGAAGAACGGATTTCAGATGTGCTTGACTGTCCCCATGAAAGTCATCTCTGATGCTCTACCTCTACAAATGTGTTGGTAATTCAAACTCTTTGCCAACTTTTTTGAACATGTTGGAAATCAATGTCTGTCTTGGGAAAAATTTGTATCAAGAAAAAATAAATAAAATAATAAAATAAAAGGATTAGAAAATATACTCAGTTTTGGATTTTTAATTTATTCTTTGTCGTATCTCTTAATACTTTAGACTGGCTGCTATTTTACTCTCTCATTATGTTTATATGTAACTGTAACCCAGTAAAAATGGCACATCATAGTGGTATTTTTATTAAAGAAATACATTTAAAATGTACTTAGTGAATAAAGCCATTTCGAGTCCAATTTGCAACTGAATAATTTTGGGGCCATCTTTATTTGTGGTGGATATCAATTTTTTTAATTATCAGTTTTCTCTTATCTTTTCCATCTCTTTTCTTTTTTCTCTCTCTCTCTCTCTCTCTCTCTCTCTCTCTCTCTCTCTCTCTCTCTCTCTCTCTCTCTCTCTCTCTCTCGTAGTCACTACCAAGACCATTTATTCCATTTGGTCACTTAGGCATAATTGAGAGGCCATTAAGGCGGACATCGAAAAACAACATGCAAGCATTTATTTTCAAATCGGGCATCAGGTTTTATTCCTTTAATGTGCCTGGGTGGGTTGTTTGGTAAGAGAGAGAAAGACTGGATAATCTTTCTTATTAAAGGGCACTTCATTCTAACATTCCCATTGGCTGGCGCGTTAAAATGTACCAACTGCACCTCTGCAGAGGGGTAAGACTCACCCAATGGGGCCACCTGTTAGCCATGGGGATGCTTAAGGATAGAACCTAGGTGGTTGAGCAATCCATGACTTGCAATACTTCCTTTCTTAGGCTAGACGGGAGGTCGGAGAGACCCCTTCCGATTAATCAGCTGGTCACGTCAAGCCCTAGCACCTATATGATTGCCCCAGCCCTATTGCCCTTATGGCAAGCCCCAACCCTTTTTATCATATGGGTGCTAGAAGGTGGTGGCTGAGGGTCTACGTGTCCTGGGAATGACGTTAAACTCTCTCTGATGGTGAGGTTCCAGTTTTGGAGGTTTGAGGAATGTGGAGCACCCTTTCATCATCATTGCTCCCTGGTCCATTCTGAACCTGAGTGGTATTACCTGTTAAGGTCCCATCAATGGGTTAAATAGAAAAAAAAGTTTATAAATAAAAATTGAGTATCCATTAAGAATTACTTTATTTAAAAAACTTTATCGGTATTAAATGACCCACTGAGGTTGATATGCCGTAAAACAAACCAAACCAAACTAACATTCCCAGCTGCTCCTGAAACTTGATTTAGACCTGACCTTATCTCATCATGGTTAGCCTTAATTCTGACTCTGGTGTCAGGGGAGGAGCATATCTTCTGAAATCTCTTTAAAATTTCTACACTTGGTTGAAAAATTTGAAGCTTCTGGTTTATCTATTTATTTTGGCCTAATTACTAGTAGTCATTCACTTGTCACTGGCTTACCTAGATCAAGTTCTCTGACCTGACTTACTCGGGGTTAATTTTTAAGACTGTCTTTTTTTCTTTCTCCAGAAATGACTCCTTTTATTTTTCCTTATTCAATTTAAATCTATTCTCCTTCCATCATGGTCACATATCTATCTCTCTATTAATACTGGCGTCCCTTAATCTTCCAACTATAATCATCCTGCAACACCCTCTGGTTAAAAAATAAGATCATCCAAGATGAAATACAAAAATGTAAGTCCCAATTATCTAGTATCACTTAATTGTAAAATTTCTTATGAGTGTCACCACCTCAGCTTTTTTATTATAAAGAAAAAGGTAAGAAAAAGGATATGCTACACAGAAAAATATAATAACAAAGAGATTAGGGGAAAGATAGAAAAAGGGAGTGAGTGTGCAGAAGTGATAATGCTAATCTGTTTCAAGCAAGCAAGAAAGAAAAAGTTAAATCTTTTTACATATTGAACTATTTTGCCATAGTTCTTTAGCAAACATATCAAACATTGTATAATCTCTAGTTTTCTTATATTTTTTTTCTGTATCGCATGTCCTTTTCCTTCCCTTTCTCTCTTCATAATAAAAACGGAATGGTCCATTATTTAGCTGAGGCGACAACACAATTTTATGTTAGATTTTTCATTAAGTTCATGTGCATATCAATAAATTGGCAGAAATAATTTATTAACTACACTAGCAAATATATGCACCCTCTGGGTGCAAGTATTTAAGTTCTAATGTAATAAAATATCATATTAAATTAGAAAGGCTAATGAAACTAAGAATGCAGATAAAAAGATCTGCAACAGAGGGGTATAATCGAAAATAGAACAGCTTTGAAACTAACTCTTCCATCATTTTCCATTACTCCCCTCTTTCATTGGTAAATTTTCCTAATTTAACTATTTAATTAAAATAGGAAGTAAAGGATAATATTACAGTTATTTCTTCTTGTAAATAAATTTCTTTAAGATTCATCCATGAGATTTTTGTTTATATTTCTTAAGATAAAACCAAACAATTAGAAATCAATAATACCAAGCACATATTTATTAAAATAAAATTTTAAATATCAATATGCAAATTAGCCTTCCATTCACACTGTAAACCGCTATTTTGTTGTATATATAAATACAATTGCATGTTATTAGTACGTAGATATGGTCAACAATATTAATAATGTAAAACAATTTTTATTAATAACTGAAGGTTTAAAAGAATGAAATCATGGAGAATTTGACGTAAATAACTAAGGGAATTGTGACTTGAGTAGTAATATAGTTTCGGTTACAGACAGAAAAAACATACAATCTCCATTATAATAAGATGTGTATTAATAAATTCCCAGAAATAATTTTAATTAACTTGCAAACAGATATATTTGACCCATAGATGGAACATAAACCAGTACTACAATTCTGTGTCAGAGTGGATCTGGAGTAATGGCTATGAACAAGTATTCCACACTCCCTAGAGCTCCAGAACTGGAGCCTCAACATTAGATGCAGTCATATCCAAGACACTAAATTGGTAGAAATAATTTTTGTTAAATTTTTTATTAACTTCATGTGTATCAATAAATTAGAAGAAAGAACTTTGTGTATTAATAAACTGGTGATTGACTCTTAGCCACCATCTTCTAGCACCCACGTAGTATCTGGTTCAGTGAAAGATTAACTGTTTATAACAGCTATAATGTTAACTTTCTATTTACAATACTGTCATTTAAATTTTACTACACTACTGTCATCATAATTTGGAGGATACCCACTATGTAACACTATAATACATAGAATAATGTAGAAATGTCAGAAAAATGAACTGTATAGTCATGATAAATATGTGTGCATGTGTATGGGGGTAAAATATCAGGTATTGGGTGAATTTCAGGAAGCATGGTTTTGAAGGATGCAGTATCTTGGCAGCTAACAACTGATGTAGGTTGTTTGTTCCATGTTTTAGTAATTCTGAGCATGAAAAACATTTTTTCTGAAAGTACTCATTGAGCTAATGAAAATTATTAATTAATTAAACTCCTTAATGAAAGTGACTTATGGGTCCGTCAACCAGGTGAGTCGCATTTTTCAAGCGCTCCCTTTACCTTCTTTACCATCAGCACTTATCGTGTTGGCAGTCAACCAGCGAGTGGTATAATCCAGTGCTCACCTCTACCTTCTTCAACCTCAGCAAGATAAGTCTGGCTGCAAATGCAACATTTTTGTACCCTTTGTATATATTATTTTTAAATCTTCAATTGTTGTTCTCATCTTCTTTCATCTGAAATTATTTGCTTACTACTGGGAAATTATAAGAGTCCCCAAATACCTCATATAGTTTCCTTGTTGTGATGTATATAACATTAGTAAAATAATTAGATTAAGTCACCTCATCAAGTATTGTGACTAGTATAGGACCACAAGAAGACTAGAATTGTAAATAATGGTTTACCATGAATGAGTTTTGAAAAAAAAAAAAACAATATTGAAATATTTTGCAGTTATAAAATAATTTATTACATGAGAGATGAAATCCTACAAACAAAAAAGACAAAATATAAATATATGTAAAAATGCAAAAAAAAATGATTAAATAATTTTTAGTTAAAAATTTTCTGAGGAACTTCACCAATAAAATTCCTCAATTTTATTTTATTCATTTGTTGTTTACTGACCCCTCCCCCAAAACAAACAAACAAACAAAAAATAAACTCTGCAATGTACCTGTTTAAATTTCTTTTATGTAGATACATTGTTTATGAGTTTTTATATGTAGACATAAGTATACATAAGTCTACTTATGAATACATAATTATATACTTATATATATACTACTTATGAGTACATTTTTATATGTAGACATAAGTGAAATTTGCCTTTCAAGGCAAGTCAACAAAAAAAAGAAAAAAAAAAGGAGATAAATAATAATAAATAATTTGGTGTCTGAACTTAAGAGTCCTCTTGGATTTTGGTGATTGTCACTTATGCAGAACAGGAACAATGTGATGGCACTTCAAACTTGTCAAACTTGTAATCCCATTTTCCTCAATCAAAAGCATTTGAGTTCGCTTTATTTGTAGCATTTGCCACAAGAGCCGTGCCTGGAAGAAAAGAAACATTATTATTACAAAATATTTATGAATTCATTTTCAAATGTAGAGGAAAAGAAAACTACCACATTTCTTTATATATAAGACTATGAGGATTAGTGGCTATTAGTTTGAAATAAAAACAAAATCCTTATATCATCCATAGATAACCTAACACTGAAAATTCAGTAAGGAAAATATGTGAAATAATGAACATAGTCATCTTAGTGTTACATAATTTGTGGGTAAGCCTACGAATTACGCCTAAGTGTAGTTAAAATTCAAATAATAGGATAATAAATGAAAAGTTGCCATTATAGATAATGACCTTTACTTGACCCCCCAACTTCTGCAACAGGAAGGCATGAGAACGGAAATTGGGACTAATCGGCCATTAGTAGGAAGGAGCAGACGTAGGGGTCCTTCGCTCCTAAGATGCCAAACTTCTCACCACATGGTTAGAAACACTTTTAGACTCTTTTGTGGGGTGTTGCGGTACTTAGATCCTATATGTAAAAAAGTCATCAACAGTAGATATGATTTTATCAAATGAATTTTTCAGCTTATGAAGTTTTCAGCTCACACACACACACACACACACGTGTGTGGTGTGTGTGTATATGTGTGTGTGTGTACATGGACTGAAAAATTGATTTGATATATAAGGAAAACTGAGTTATTAATTTTTATTTTTCAGACTGTTATCCTCATCTTCATTGTGGTATGTAAAACCACAATGTTTTAGCGCTGTATCCTCCTAACAAAGATCCAACCTGGGATATCATTTTGAATAGATTGACTGTTGATTAAATAAGGTGTCAAAATGATTTCCCAGGTTGGGTTATTGCTATGCTCAAATAGACAGTGAACACTGAAGAAGGCCGAAGGATAAAACAGCTGAAATGCTGTGTGAAAATCAAAATAATACACATCCAGCCTCATCTCAAAAATTCAGACAAATAAAATGGTTTATAGCAAAAAGGGCCAGTTTTGCTGAGGCTCTAGAGTGTCGATCAGGAACCACATGGTTCCTGGTTTGATATCGGGCCCTCGCCAACTCAGCGTATGAGTAGCACAGGAATCTGTGCAGTTAAGTAAGGAGCTGATGGTAGGTGTGGTGCTCCACCTCAGATGCCAAAACAATCTCCTTGGTCTAGCGCTAGTGAAAAGGGATAGACTCCCTCATTGTCTGGCTGATACTGACTTTAGGCCACCTCAACAACTTTACTTCTTTTTTATAGTAAAAATATTTTACTTACGGTTTAACACATGTGCCAACTTGAATGAGAGGTTTGGCGTTATTGCATTCTGTAAAAGCCAACTTTTTTTTTTTTGTTCTTTGTATTAATCAAAGCTCCATTGAAACGGAAGTGTAATTTCCTTGAAAAGAAAAAAATATTGTTTTGTTGTCACACACTGAATTTATTATGGGTAAAATATAACATGTAATTGTTAAAAACAAACAAAAAATGGATTTAGACCAGTGATATACAAGGTGTGTCAAGAAAGTATCGAGATTTTTAGTACTTTTTTTGACACACCTTGTATTCGGGAAAAAATAATGTTTCATTATTTTTTTTCAGAATGCAAGGTGTGTCAAAAAAGTACTAAAAATCTCGATACTTTCTTGACACACCTGTATATCACTGGTCTAAATCCATTTTTTGTTTGTTTTTAACAATTACATGTTATATTTTTACCCATAATAAATTCAGTGTGTGACAACAAAACAATATTTTATTTCTTTTCAAGGAAATTACACTTCCGTTTCAATGGAGCTTGATTAATACAAAGAACAAAAAAAAAAAAGTTGGCTTTTACAGAATGCAATAACGCCAAACCTCTCATTCAAGTTGGCACATGTGTTAAACCGTAAGTAAATATTTTTACTATAAAAAGTAAGTAAAGTTGTTGAGGTGGCCTAAAGTCAGTATCAGCCAGACAATGAGGGAGTCTATCCCCTTTTCACTAGCGCTAGACCAAGGAGATTGTTTTGGCATCTGAGGTGGAGCACCAACACCTACCATCAGCTCCTTACTTAACTGCACAGATTCCTGTGCTACTCATACGCTGAGTTGGCGAGGGCCGATATCAAACCAGGAACCATGTGTTCCTGATCGGACACTCTAGAGCCTCAGCAAAACTGGCCCTTTTTGCTATAAACCATTTTATTTGTCTGAATTTTTGAGATGAGGCTGGATGTGTATTATTTTGATTTTTCACACAGCATTTCAGCTGTTTTATCCTTCGGCCTTCTTCAGGTGTTCACTGTCTATTTGAGCATAGCAATAACCCAACCTGGGAAATCATTTTGACACCTTATTTAATCAACAGTCAATCTATTCAAAATGATATCCCAGGTTGGATCTTTGTTAGGAGGATACAGCGGCTAAAACATTGTGGTTTTACATACCACAATGAAGATGAGGATAACAGTCTGAAAAATAAAAATTAATAACTCAGTTTCCTTATATATCAAATCAATTTTCAGTCCATGTACACACACACACATATACACACACACCACACACGTGTGTGTGTGTGTGTGTGTGAGCTGAAAACTTCATAAGCTGAAAAATTCATTTGATAAAATCATATCTACTGTTGATGACTTTTTTACATATAGGATCTAAGTACCGCAACACCCCACAAAAGAGTCTAAAAGTGTTTCTAACCATGTGGTGAGAAGTTGGCATCTTAGGAGCGAAGGACCCCTACGTCTGCTCCTTCCTACTAATGGCCGATTAGTCCCAATTTCCGTTCTCATGCCTTCCTGTTGGCAGAAGTTGGGGGGTCAAGTAAAGGTCATTATCTATAATGGCAACTTTTCATTTATTATCCTATTATTTGAATTTTAACTACACTTAGGCGTAATTCGTAGGCTACCCACAAATTATGTAACACTAAGATGACTATGTTCATTATTTCACATATTTTCCTTACTGAATTTTCAGTGTTAGGTTATCTATGGATGATATAAGGATTTTGTTTTTATTTCAAACTAATAGCCACTAATCCTCATAGTCTTATATATAAAGAAATGTGGTAGTTTTCTTTTCCTCATTTGAAAATGAATTCATAAATATTTTGTAATAATAATGTTTCTTTTCTTCCAGGCACGGCTCTTGTGGCAAATGCATACAAATAAAGCGAACTCAAATGCTTTTGATTGAGGAAAATGGGGATTACAAGTTTGACAAGTTTGAAGTGCCATCACATTGTTCCTGTTCTGCATAAGTGACAATCACCAAAATCCAAGAGGACTCTTAAGTTCAGACACCAAATTATTTATTATTATTTATCTCCTTTTTTTTTTTCTTTTTTTTGTTGACTTGCCTTGAAAGGCAAATTTCACTTATGTCTACATATAAAAATGTACTCATAAGTAGTATATATATAAGTATATAATTATGTATTCATAAGTAGACTTATGTATACTTATGTCTACATATAAAAACTCATAAACAATGTATCTACATAAAAGAAATTTAAACAGGTACATTGCAGAGTTTATTTTTTGTTTGTTTGTTTGTTTTGGGGGAGGGGGTCAGTAAACAACAAATGAATAAAATAAAATTGAGGAATTTTATTGGTGAAGTTCCTCAGAAAATTTTTAACTAAAAATTATTTAATCATTTTTTTTTTGCATTTTACATATATTTATATTTTGTCTTTTTGTTTGTAGGATTTCATCTCTCATGTAATAAATTATTTATACTGCAAAATATTTCAATATTGTTTTTTTTTTTCAAAACTCATTCATGGTAAACCATTATTTACAATTCTAGTCTTCTTGTGGTCCTATACTAGTCACAATACTTGATGAGGTGACTTAATCTAATTATTTTACTAATGTTATATACATCACAACAAGGAAACTATATGAGGTATTTGGGGACTCTTATAATTTCCCAGTAGTAAGCAAATAATTTCAGATGAAAGAAGATGAGAACAACAATTGAAGATTTAAAAATAATATATACAAAGGGTACAAAAATGTTGCATTTGCAGCCAGACTTATCTTGCTGAGGTTGAAGAAGGTAGAGGTGAGCACTGGATTATACCACTCGCTGGTTGACTGCCAACACGATAAGTGCTGATGGTAAAGAAGGTAAAGGGAGCGCTTGAAAAATGCGACTCACCTGGTTGACGGACCCATAAGTCACTTTCATTAAGGAGTTTAATTAATTAATAATTTTCATTAGCTCAATGAGTACTTTCAGAAAAATGTTTTCATGCTCAGAATTACTAAAACATGGAACAAACAACCTACATCAGTTGTTAGCTGCCAAGATACTGCATCCTTCAAAACCATGCTTCCTGAAATTCACCCAATACCTGATATTTTACCCCCATACACATGCACACATATTTATCATGACTATACAGTTCATTTTTCTGACATTTCTACATTATTCTATGTATTATAGTGTTACATAGTGGGTATCCTCCAAATTATGACAGTAGTGTAGTAAAATTTAAATGACAGTATTGTAAATAGAAAGTTAACATTATAGCTGTTATAAACAGTTAATCTTTCACTGAACCAGATACTACGTGGGTGCTAGAAGATGGTGGCTAAGAGTCAATCACCAGTTTATTAATACACAAAGTTCTTTCTTCTAATTTATTGATACACATGAAGTTAATAAAAAATTTAACAAAAATTATTTCTACCAATTTAGTGTCTTGGATATGACTGCATCTAATGTTGAGGCTCCAGTTCTGGAGCTCTAGGGAGTGTGGAATACTTGTTCATAGCCATTACTCCCAGATCCACTCTGACACAGAATTGTAGTACTGGTTTATGTTCCATCTATGGGTCAAATATATCTGTTTGCAAGTTAATTAAAATTATTTCTAGGAATTTATTAATACACATCTTATTATAATGGAGATTGTATGTTTTTCTGTCTGTAACCGAAACTATATTACTACTCAAGTCACAATTCCCTTAGTTATTTACGTCAAATTCTCCATGATTTCATTCTTTTAAACCTTCAGTTATTAATAAAAATTGTTTTACATTATTAATATTGTTGACCATATCTACGTACTAATAACATGCAATTGTATTTATATATACAACAAAATAGCGGTTTACAGTGTGAATGGGAAGGCTAATTTGCATATTGATATTTAAAATTTTATTTTAATAAATATGTGCTTGGTATTATTGATTTCTAATTGTTTGGTTTTATCTTAAGAAATATAAACAAAAATCTCGTGGATGAATCTTAAAAGAAATTTATTTACAAGAAGAAATAACTGTAATATTATCCTTTACTTCCTATTTTAATTAAATAGTTAAATTAGGAAAATTTACCAATGAAAGAGGGAGTAATGGAAAATGATGGAAGAGTTAGTTTCAAAGCTGTTCTATTTTTCGATTATACCCCCTCTGTTGCAGATCTTTTTATCTGCATTCTTAGTTTCATTAGCCTTTCTAATTTAATATGATATTTTATTACATTAGAACTTAAATACTTGCACCCAGAGGGTGCATATATTTGCTAGTGTAGTTAATAAATTATTTCTGCCAATTTATTGATATGCACATGAACTTAATGAAAATCTAACATAAAATTGTGTTGTCGCCTCAGCTAAATAATGGACCATTCCGTTTTTATTATGAAGAGAGAAAGGGAAGGAAAAGGACATGCGATACAGAAAAAATATAAGAAAACTAGAGATTATACAATGTTTGATATGTTTGCTAAAGAACTATGGCAAAATAGTTCAATATGTAAAAAGATTTAACTTTTTCTTTCTTGCTTGCTTGAAACAGATTAGCATTATCACTTCTGCACACTCACTCCCTTTTTCTATCTTTCCCCTAATCTCTTTGTTATATTTTTTCTGTGTAGCATATCCTTTTTCTTACCTTTTTCTTTATAATAAAAAAAGCTGAAGTGGTGACACTCATAAGAAATTTTACAGTTAAGTGATACTAGATAATTGGGACTTACATTTTTGTATTTCATCTTGGATGATCTTATTTTTTAACCAGAGGGTGTTGCAGGATGATTATAGTTGGAAGATTAAGGGACGCCAGTATTAATAGAGAGATAGATATGTGACTATGATGGAAGGAGAATAGATTTAAATTGAATAAGGAAAAATAAAAGGAGTCATTTCTGGAGAAAGAAAAAAAGACAGTCTTGAAAATTAACCCCGAGTAAGTCAGGTCAGAGAACTTGATCTAGGTAAGCCAGTGACAAGTGAATGACTACTAGTAATTAGGCCAAAATAAATAGATAAACCAGAAGCTTCAAATTTTTCAACCAAGTGTAGAAATTTTAAAGAGATTTCAGAAGATATGCTCCTCCCCTGACACCAGAGTCAGAATTAAAAGAGTGGTCAAGAGATTGAAGTTCAGAAATAGGGCTAACCATGATGAGATAAGGTCAGGTCTAAATCAAGTTTCAGGAGCAGCTGGGAATGTTAGTTTGGTTTGGTTTGTTTTACGGCATATCAACCTCAGTGGGTCATTTAATACCGATAAAGTTTTTAAATAAAGTAATTCTTAATGGATACTCAATTTTATTTATAAACTTTATCTGCATTCTTAGTTTCATTAGCCTTTCTAATTTAATATGATATTTTATTACATTGGAACTTAAATACTTGCACCTGGTGCCTTAACATTAAGAAAGGCACAGAGAGAGGTGAGGTGGAGAGGAGAGTAGCCTTGACAGCAAAGAGAGCCAGAAAGAGGAAGAAAAGATAGCAGTCTCAGAAAGCATCACAGTTTGTGTGCAGTCAGTGCAATACAACAATACAATGTTTTAACATGAAAATATCATAAAATGTGTTCTTAATAACAATTAAGTTCATTTCAAATAATGTGCAAGCACAATTAAGAATACATTTTATGATATTTTCATGTTAAAACATGCAGTTGTATTGATTCAAACAAATTTGTATTTTCAGTGTAGATTTACGGTGAAATGAAAATGGCTGACCAAAACATAAGGCTTCCTCAAAGTGAAACAAACTAGGGGAGGTTACTCTCATTTATGTAATTAATGTTCAGATTACCGTAGGTTCTTACTTTTCTGCTTCTTACTTATTTTCCTTTGGGCTGATTTCACTTTCTTTTGGCTGTTGGGCTCTTCTGTTGGGTTGTTCAGGCTGGGTATCTGCTCATTTCTTGTTTAATAATTAATAATCAAGACTTTGTTATTTTTCTATATTCTTTATTACTGAAACCTCAGCCCAAAAGAGTCTCTAACCGAGTGGATGAGAGCCGACATCTTGAGAGCGGCAATCTTTAACGTCATCCCACTGACTGTTGGCCGACAACTGTTAACTAAACCTAATTTCCTTTTGCACACCTATTGGCGGATTTCGGGGGGGGGTTCAAGTAAAAGTCACCATCTGCCAAACATAATGGCTGACAGTAACTTTCCATTCACCCCTCCAATTTGAATTATATCAGATCAAGACAGGTCACATTATCCCAGCCAGAAGACTTGATTAACGAGAAAAGAGAAATTGTCAAATGGTAGATTTTGCAGTCCCAGAAGATCACAGGGTGAAGATGAAAGAAAACGAAAGATATATATATAGACCTTGCTAGAGAATTGAAAAAGAAACTGTGGAATATGAGGGTAAAAGTGATACCAATTGTAATTGGAGCACTTGGAATGGTCCCCAAAAGTTTAGAAAACAGTCTAGAGGAACTGTAAATCAGAGAAAGAATTGAGACCATCCAGACAACAGCATTGTTAAGATCAGCTAGAATACTCAGAAATGTCCTGGAGACCTGAGGTGACTTGTTGTCACTCAGACCCCAATGAAAGACCATCAGCTTATGAAAAATTATAAATAATAATTTAGTGGAATCGTAGATATGTTTTTTAGATGTGGAGGAAAGTTCCATAATGAATAAAAATCCTTTTGATACAGCTTTATATAATAAAAGTTTTAAAATATATTAGACAAGTTAATGAAATTAGCATTGTCTAAAATTAATTGCCAAAAGAAAATTATAATTAAATCTGCTTAATGAAGGCATATACATAATTGAATTGATATATATATATATATATATATATATAATCCAAAAGTCCAGAGAAGAAATCTTCCTTACGACAAAGGTATTTTTTAAAAAAAACAACTTGTCGCAGTTAGAGAGCTCAATATGTGCTCTTGTGTTAGAGTCACAGAGCAAATTTATATTTAAATAAATAACAAAAGACTTATAGATCTTGCATTATAGACTATTTCAGGGAGCTTAGACAAAAATGTCTAATTCTCCCGACTCATCAGATGCAAATGATGAATTCTTTATTTTTAAGGCGTTTGAAAACAAATTCTGTTTAAAAAAAAAAAAAAAAAAAAAAAAAAGTTCTGAAGTTTGAAAAAAGGAGACGGTTTTGAAATATGACGTCAAATATTCCATTCCATCAAATATTCTATTTTAAGGTGTGAGTATGTAGCGCTGTAAGTGTATGCATTGAAAGAAACATTGAGCGTTTATTACGTATGTAGTAGTGTGTGTATGTGTATAAATTTCAGCGGAAGTGAAACCTCAAGGTAATGTGTGTGTGTGTGTGTGTGTGTGCGCGTGTGTTTGTGTATATTAGTAAGAGGTAGGGAGAGGTGTCATGAAAAGAAGTTTTCATGTTTCATAATAAGAGAGATGTAAGTCTGAGAGTGTGTGTGTGGGGGGATTTAAAAAAAGAAAAGAAAAGATTTAATTATATTTTAATTTGTTTATTTATTTATTTATTTATTTTTTAGAAAGAGTATTGTAATTTTATAGTTAGTACTGATTATTTGACGATTAATATATATTAATATTATTATTATTATTACAATTACGTAAAAAAAAAAAAAAAAAAAAAAAAAAAAACAATAAATCCTTCTATGATGAAGCTCTGAAGGACAGTGGATATACCAATAATCTACAATATATTAGTAAATTTGAACTAAATAGTGTGAATGGGCCTGGTAATTCAAGGAATAGAACACGTAAAGTAATTTGGTTTAACCCCCCTTACTGTAGAATAGCAAAATTAGACATAGGTAGAACTTTTCTTAACCTAATAAATACACACTTTAACCAAAACAATCCCTTAAGCAAAATACTAAACAGAAATACCCTGAAAATTAGCTACTCATGTACTCCCAATATGAGTAGCATAATTAATGCCCATAATAAAAAGATATTGAATGAATATCACAAGAATCTAGAAGAGAACACTAATATAAACTTAAATAGCCCCAGAACTAGTGACAGCAACCTGAACACAGTGAAATGCAATTGTAAGAGCAGAGAGACTCAGCAATGCCCTTTAGATAAAAACTGTCTAGCCAACAATATAATATACGAACGCCAAATATCAGCTCGTAACAGCCGGAAAATACCATGCATTACCTCGGAATTACTGCTGGACCATTCAAGCAAAGGTACTACACCCATAGGCATTCCTTTAACAACCCCGCACTATCTAACCAAACGGAATTATCCAAGCACTACTGGGCAATCAAGAACTCAAACAACGACCCGCGTGGTCAAATGGAGAATTGTCAGAACTTCAAACTCAGCTACTAACTTCAAAGACAAATGCCCGCTTTGTATAACAGAAAAAATAGAAATAATACTGTTTAAGGACTATAGAAAAAATGCTGAACAAACGGAATGAACTGATAGCCAAGTGCAGACATAAGGCGAAATTCAAAAAATATATGTTAGTATATTTTATTATATTATATATTAAACCCCCAACACATTTACAATCCCCATTGACACAATTACAATACAGCTACTGATAAAAATAATAATCAAAAATATACATCCTTGTTTACCAATAATTATTTTCACATAATTATAATCACACTAACACTATTTGCATAAACATTCACTAGCACTCAATTGTCATCAGATAATTATGATAATAACATATTAGTAATGACAATAATTTAATGATAATAAAAAATTATAAAAGAATAATGACAATAATTTAATGATAATAAAAATTATAAAAAGAACAATAATTTAATGATAATAAAAATTATAATAACAATAATTTAATGATAATAAAAATTATAATAACAATAATACTTAAATTATATAATAACAACTACAATAATAAAAATATAAATAATAATTATAACATTAAGAAAAATTTTATAATAACAATAATTATATTAATATATATTGCAATAACAATAATAACAACTTTTCAATAAAAATTATAAAATATTTTTTTTTTTTTTTTTTTTTTTTTTTTTTTAATTATAATAAAATTATAATATATATATATTATATATATATATATATATATATATATTATATATATATATTTATATATATATATATATATTTATATATATAATATGTATGTGTATAATTTATAATGTATTTAGATATAATAATATAAGTATATATGTATAAATTTTAATAATGTATTTAGATATGATAATATAACTAACTATAATAATATAATATAATAATAAATAATAATAATAATAATAATAATAATACTATAATTCATTCACTTATACGTAATTGTAATAATAATAATAATATTAATATATATTAATCGTCAAATAATCAGTACTAACTATAAAATTACAATACTCTTTCTAAAAAATAAATAAATAAATAATAAACAAATTAAAATATAATTAAACTTTTCTTTCTTTTTTTTTTAAATCCCCCCCCCACACACACTCTCAGACTTACATCTCTCTTATTATATGAAACATGAAAACTTCTTTTCATGACACCTCTCCCCTACCTCTTACTAATATACACAAACACACGCGCACACACACACACACACACACACATTACCTTGAGGTTTCACTTCCGCTGAAATTTATACACATACACACACTACTACATACGTAATAAACGCTCAATGTTTCTTTCAATGCATACACTTACAGCGCTACATACTCACACCTTAAAATAGAATATTTGATGGAATGGAATATTTGACGTCATATTTCAAAACCGTCTCCTTTTTTCAAACTTCAGAACTTTTTTTTTTTTTTTTTTTTTTTTTTTTTTTTTTTAAACAGAATTTGTTTTCAAACGCCTTAAAATAAAGAATTCATCATTTGCATCTGATGAGTCGGGAGAATTAGACATTTTTGTCTAAGCTCCCTGAAATAGTCTATAATGCAAGATCTATAAGTCTTTTGTTATTTATTTAAATATATATATATATATATATATTAATACAAGAATATACATATGTATCTAATTTTAAACACATATACACATATATAAACACATATATCTTATTATAATGGAGATTGTGTGTTTTTCTGTCTGTAACCGAAACTATATTCCTACCCAAGTCACAATTCTCTTAGTTATTGACATCACATTCTCCATGATTTTTATTTTTATCTAAACCTCAATTATTATAAAAATAGTCTTACATTATTAATACTGTTCACTATTCTACATACTGTCAACATGCAATTATATTTATATTATACAACAAAATAGCGCTTTACAGTGTGAACGGGAAGGCTAATTTGCATATTAATATTAAAAAATCGAATTTAATAAATATGTGCTTAGTATTATTGATTTCTAACTGTTTGGTTTTATTTTAATGAATATAAGCAAAAATCTCTTCAATGAATCTTAAATGAAATCCATTAACAAGATAAAATAACTGTCATTTATTCTTTTACTTCCTCTTATAACTAAATACTTAAATTAGAAAAAATAACAATGAAAGACGAGAGTGATGGAAGAGTAAGTTTCAGTTGTTCCATTTTTTATTATACTCCCTCTGTTTCAAATCTTTTATTATACTCCCTCTGTTTCAAATCTTTTTATTTGTATCTTTATTTAGTTTTATTAGCCTTTCTAATTTAATATAATATTTTATTACATTAAAACATGAATACTTGCACCCGGAGGGTGCATATATTTGCTAGTAGATAATATAAAATGAACACATGTAATACACATATACATATGCATATATTAATAAAAAGCAATAATAAAACACATTATAAAAGTAAATAAATAAATAAACAAAAATTTGAAGATGAAAAAAATGATAGTAAAGAAATTTGGTGGATAGATAAATTGTAGCTATTTGAAAAGGTAATTTGGGACCCAAAAATCAAATGTATAGAAAACAATGCTAAAAAATTGATTATGTTTACATTCAAACACTTATAAAAAGTTTTCAAATTTTTTGAATTCTGAATTTTTAAATAAGTAAAATTTTTTGTGCACATCTGAACCAAATGGGTCCAGTTTTTAAAAAATAGAAAAACATTTTCTTTGTAGATATTTTTTTGTTTAATATACACAATACCTAATACTCTTCTATATTGATTATTGTAACATTGTATAGAAAACATAAATGATAAAAACTTGTATGTGTTACATTCAAACCCTTTTGTTGTATATGTAGATTTTTTTTGTTCACATCTTAACCACATGGTCCAGTTAGAACAAATAGGAAACATTTCCTTTGATTTTTATATGATTTTAGATATTATGCTAAAACATAAATTTGGCTGATAGACAAATTGTAGCAAGTTGTTGATGTAATTTAGGACCTGAAATCAAATGGTTTTAATAACATTTATTTCAATTATGAGAAGCTTGGTTATTCTATTATTAGGGAAGCACAGGGGGTGTATTAGAGAAGCTCGGTGGTATACTGGTTTGAGTTGCAGGAAATTGACTTGTCGACCGCAGTTCAATTCCTGGATGAAGCCACAGTTCACATAGCACTAATACCTTGGGAAAGGTATGAATCAAACTATTCCTCCTCCAGCTATGGGTAAATAGTAGGGCAGACTGGGCTTTTAAACTTTGGTTAGGCAACCAATCTAGGAGAAGAAAATCTCTGAATTCAAACCTGGTCGCTAGTACTTAGTGATCTATTTCAATTAAAAAAAAAGGTTAACTCAATTTAAAATGAAAAAAAAAATTCTTAATTTTTAAGAATATTTTCAAATTTGAAAAGAATTTTAACTGTTGGTGATATTTTATAGATAGAATCTATAGATACTATATAGATTAAAATAATAATGTACAGAAAACATAATGTTAAAAAAAAATTGTATGTGCTTCCATTCAAACCATTATAAAAAAATTCAAACGATTATAAAAAGCCTTTTGTTGTATAAGTAGAAAATTTGAGCTCATCTGAACCACATAAATCCAGTTAAAAAAAAAATAGAAAAACATTTTCTTGTGAATATTGTTTGTTTTTGTTTCGAATGCAGAACGCCTACTATATAAATTACAATAACAATGTATAGAAAACAATGTAAAAAAATGTGTATGTGTTTACATTCAAACCTTTTAAAAAGCTTTTTGTTGTATAAGTAGAAAATTTTGGGTACATCTGAACAACATGAATCCAGTTAAAAAAAAGAAGTTATTTCCTATAGGAAAGGGGAATCACTCTTGATTGATAAATTATTTATTTATTTCCCATTAAACTAACCCTAAACCCTAACCCCGTCTTCTTTTTTCCTAGTAGATCAATAAATAAATAAATAATTTATCAGTCAAGAGTGGTTCCCTTTGTTTATGTTAGATTATAGGAAATACCCCCCCCCCAAAAAAAAAAAGAAAGACATTTTCTTTGATTTTTATATGATTTTAGAAGACAAATAAATTCTATGCCAAAATGTAAATTTGGCTGATAGATGAATTATAGCTAGTTGAAGATGTAATTTGGGGCCTGAAAATCAAATGTTTTTTATTAACATTTAATTCAATTATGAGAAGGCTTTATTTTAAAATATTTTCAAATTCAAAATACAAACATAATAAGAATGTTATTGATAGAATCTGTAGATACTATATAGATTACAGTAGATAAGTAAATAAATAAATAAGTAGAAATTGAAAATGGAAAATAAACAAATAAAATGAAATTTTCTTAAAGGATACAATTTTTTAAAAATATTTTCTAATATTAATGGATTCTAAAATTACTAACTTATTTTTCCCACTTTTATCTTAAAACTATAAGAACGGATGCAATTCAGAATGAAGCAATTCTATTGGATGACAAAAGTGGATATCCTTTCCTTAAATCTAAGTGTTTGTATAAAAACTGACATCCATCATTTCCAGGCCATCATTTTAAATCCAAGTCCAAGTGTGGAGTAACACCGACATTCATTTCTACCTTTAAAATCCCAATAGCACCATACAAAATGAAAATGCAGACGGTAAGTAAATACTTATATCAAATATTTAAAAAAAATACTTTTCTACTGTAATCATATTAACAAGGGATTTTTATCTGGGCCAACATAACAATTTTTAAAAAATGCTTTTATACAGTTTTATTAGTAATCTATATATTACTAAAGTTCTTAATATGTTTGTATATAAAAGAAATTGAAATATCAAATTTGGAAATATCTTAAAACAAAACAAACTTTGGTATATAAATACGTATTATACTTTGATATTCATTTTATTATGTTTATGTATATAGAGAAAAAAAAATTATTTAAAATTTGAAAATATCTTAAAACAAAAACCAAGTTTTGGAAGGTATATATTTGACCCATTTGCCCTGGATAGGATGTGGCACAAGGTCACAAGTATGGATCATCCAGCAAGGATTGAACTCGCTATTTAAAAGTAATGAATCCATGACACTAACTTATTAAACATTACACCACAATAGGACACCTAACCAAACTTTGGTATATATTCTTATTATGTCTGATAATATTTGTATTATGCCTACTCTCTCTNCCCTAAATGGAAGAGGAGCAAAAATCCCTAATTACTAGAATTTAATAGGCCCAGGTTTTCATTGATATGAGCATTTAAATTGATATTTGTTAATAAAATCAAGAGAAATATATCAGGTAGACATGCATGTTGGAGAGTCAGAGAATCGTTTTGCATAGTATCCTTCTAAAATCATATAAACATGAGTATTTTTCAAAAACTGATGAATTGCCCAAGTAGAAGTAAGTCTTCTGTATCATAAAATAAAGTAAGTAAAGTCATCAGGTGGCCTAAAGTCGGTATCAGCCAGACAGTGAAGGAGTCTATCCCCTTTTCACTAGCGCTAGACAAGGAGATCACTTTTGCATCTGAAGTGGAGCGCTACACCTACCATCAGCTCCTCACTTTACCACACAGATCCCTGTGCTACTCATACGCTGAGTTGGTGAGGGCCTGTATCGAACCAGGAACCTTGTGATTCCCAGCTGAATGCTCACCAACTGAGCTAAAACCGCCCTGTTAAATAAACAAGAAAATACTTATAAAGAAAATATATTTTCTATTTTTTTTTTAACTGGACTCATGTGGTTCAGATGTGCCAAAATCTTTCTACTTATACAATAGGTTTCACCTAAATACGTCACGTGATCAGTGTAGGCCATATTGAAGGAAAGAATGTAAATATTTGAACTTTTTTTTATTCTCGCAAAAAGAAATAATGAACATAAAGAGTTGTTACTAAGAAAAAACAGCTAATTCAAAGATCAACTTATCTGACTGGGGAAAATTACCGTTATCTTGAAAAAATAAGTAAAACAGTCATTTTTACAACAGGGTTAGTTTCTTTATTGATAGTTTTTTTTTAGCAGAATTCTGTATTCATGGTTCTTTTACTAAAAAACTCTTGCATAGAAACTTATAAAAATCTTCTGATATAATTATTTAGACTCTTTATCTTTATAGAAAAAAGTAAAAATCTTTTTGTTGGTTCATCTTTTCATATTTAAAAATATTTGTTTCCTATAAATCTAACATAAACAAAGGGGAACCACTCTTGACTGATAAATTATTTATTTACTTTCCCATTAAACTAATCCTAAAACCTTACCCTAATGTAGACCTCGTAAAAACAAATATTTTCCCTAATATATTTTAGGAAAAAAAACTATTTCAGACATATTTACATCAAAAATAAGTAATTATGGAAATTTTTGTGAAAATCAGAGACATTAATTGTTTTTCATAGAATTTTAAAAAAAAGCCTCTAGTCATAACTTGTTTTTGGCTACGTTAAAAATTCAGTTGATTTTAACGGTGCAAAAATGTTAAATATATTTTCGTTTATAATTTTCATTATTCCGGAAGCTGAAAAATTAAAACGAAGGAACAGAGACAAGAAATAACTTTAGAGTAAGACCTTTATTAGCGGTTCACACTATTTTTTGGGGGGAAATATTTCTCGAACAAGTCTATAGGTGTTTCTTCTTCAAAGTTTTGGAGTAAAGAAGGTGAAAGACCTTTTTTGGTGAAAAAATTCGCTTTTTTTTTTGTGCATGCTCAGAGGCTCTTCTGTCTGAAGCCTTCTAGGAGAATTTTTACTATAAGATCAGATAACCCAAGCTCTGTGCTACACATTGCTGAGGACCAGTATGGAATCTGGAACATTGCAATTCCTAGTGGATTCTAGGCAGATCTGTTTTAATATGAATGTATAAATAGGATCTTTTTGGTACAAGAATTCAGGTTTTTTGCACATGCTCAAGGGCTCATCTAGTCTGAAACCTTCTGGGGATTGTTACTTTTTTGTGTCTTTTATTTATTTTTTTTTTAAAATTAAATTCAGTTGTGTGGTTTACTTTTGTTTTATTATTTTTATTGGTTTAATTTTATTTTTATTAATCCCTACAATTGACGAGGACAGGTATCGAACCTGGAACCTGCGATTCCTAGTGGATCCATTTCAATATGAATGCATAATTTTGATTTACTCTCTTGTTCATTCTCGAATGATAAATATGAAAAATTAAATTAACCTTTTAACTTTTTTTTTCAGAATTCCCAGACCAAATCTTTTTGCTGTTATGTCTATTATGCATTGTGAAGCCTCAATGTATTCAATTAATAACAATGCAACACTTGGCGCATCTTGTGGATCATCTTCAATGAACAGTTCTTGTATAAGGGATCCTTATAGCAACAAAAGCTGTGATATACCATCAATATTAAATCCCTTTTTACTGAAGATATATCAGATTTGATGAAGTTGATAGCCCCAGCAACATAGATACAGACTTGCTGTTGGTCCAACGTGAGTAGTTCATTTTTCCACCTTAATTGTTCATCAGATGGTAAATTCATTGTATGGTAAATTCCTTGTTTCTTTTAATCTTTAGGGTTGTGAAGTCAGAACACAAAACCTTTAACTCCAATTCCTCTATTTTGGCACTCAAATCCAACTCAGACCCCCAACTCCTCTATTTTTGTCAGGCAGATCATTTTTTTAAATTCTTGTTGAGTGGGTAAATTATCTTTAGCAAAATTTACAAAATAGAGGTATATTCAAACAAGCCAATTAATCATACAAGGTGTATCAAAAAAGTATTGGGATTATTTTGTACTTTTTGACACACCTTGTATTCGGGAAAAAATAATGTTTCCATTCATTGATTTTTTTTCAGAATGCAAGGGTGTTCAAAAAAGTACTAAAATCTCGATACTTTCTTGACACACCTTGTATATTCACTGGTCTAAATCCATTTTTTTTTGTTTTACAATACATGTTATATTTTACCATAATAAATTCAGTGTGTGACAACAAAAACAAATTTTTATTTCTTTTCAAGGAAATTACACTTCCGTTTCAATGAGCTTTGATTAATACGAGAACAAAAAAAAAAGTTGCTTTTACAGAATGCAAAAACCCATACCTCTCATTCAAGTTGGCACATGTGTTAAAACGTAAGTAAAATATTTTTACTATAAAAAAAGTAAATTGTGAGGTGCCTAAAGTCAGTATCAGCCAGACAATGAGGAGTCTATCACCTTTTCACTAGCGCTAGACCAAGGAGATCGTTGGCATCTGAGGTGGAGCACCACACCTACCATCAGCTCCTTACTTAACTGCACAGATTCCTGTGCTACTCATATGCTGAGTTTGGCGAGGGCCGATATCAAACCAGGAACCATGTGGTTCCTGATCGGACACTCTAGAGCCTCAGCAAAACTGGCCTTTTTGCTATAAAACCATTTTATTTGTCTGAATTTTGAGATGAGGCTGATGTGTATTATTTTGATTTTTCACACAGCATTTCAGCTGTTTTTCCTTCGCCTTCTTTCAGGTGTTCACTGTCTATTTGAGCATAGCAATAACCCAACCTGGAAATCATTTTGACACCTTATTTAATCAACAGTCAATCTATTCAAAATGATATCCCAGGTTGGATCTTTGTTAGGAGGATACAGCGACTAAAACATTGTGGCTTTTACATACCAAAATGAAGATGAGGATAACAGTCTGAAAAATAAAAATTAATAACTCAGTTTCCTTATATTATCAAATCAATTTTCAGTCCATGTACACACACACACATATACACACACACCACACACGTGTGTGGTGTGTGTGTGTGAGCTGAAAACTTCATAAGCTGAAAAATTCATTGATAAAATCATATCTACTGTTGATGACTTTTTACATATAGGATCTAAGTACCGCAACACCCCACAAAAGAGTCTAAAAGTGTTTCTAATCATGTGGTGAGAAGTTGGCATCTTAGGAGCGAAGGACCCTACGTCTGCTCCTTCCTACTAATGGCGATTAGTCCAATTTCCGTTCTCATGCCTTCCTGTTGGCAGAAGTTGGGGGTCAAGTAAAGGTCATTATCTATAATGGCAACTTTTCATTTATTATCCTATTATTGAATTTTAACTACACTTAGGCGTAATTCGTAGGCTACCACAAATTAGTAACACTAAGATGACTATGTTCATTATTTCACATATTTTCCTTACTGAATTTTCAGTGTTAGGTTATCTATGGATGATATAAGGATTTTGTTTTTATTCAAACTAATAGCCACTAATCCTCATAGTCTATATATAAAGAAATGTGGTAGTTTCTTTTCCTCTACATTTGAAAATGAATTCATTAAAATATTGTAATGTAATGTTTTTTCTTCCAGGCATGGCTCTTGTGGCAAATGCATACAAATAAAGCGAACTCAAATGCTTTTGATTGAGGAAAATGGGGATTACAAGTTTGACAAGTTTGAATGCCTAGTCACGTGATCCTGTTCTGCATAAGTGACAATCACCAAAAATCCAAGAGGACTTTAAGTTCAGGTCTACGCATAGAGTTATTATTATTTAGCTCCTTTTTTTTGTGGTCTTTTTTGCTTGACTTGCCTTGAAACTTGCTTGAAAGGCAAATTTCACTTATGGTCTACATATAAAACTTGTACTCATAAGTAGTATATATATAAGTATATAATTATGTATTCATAAGTAACTTATGTATCACTTATGCTCTACATTTAAAAACTCATAAACAATGTATCTACATAAAAGAATTTAAACAGGTACATTGTTTATGAGTTTTTATATGTAGACATAAGTATACATAAGTCTACTTATGAATACATAATTATATACTTATATATATACTACTTATGAGTACATTTTTATATGTAGACATAAGTGAAATTTGCCTTTCAAGGCAAGTCAACAAAAAAAAGAAAAAAAAAAAGGAGATAAATAATAATAAATAATTTGGTGTCTGAACTTAAGAGTCCTCTTGGATTTTGGTGATTGTCACTTATGCAGAACAGGAACAATGTGATGGCACTTCAAACTTGTCAAACTTGTAATCCCCATTTTCCTCAATCAAAAGCATTTGAGTTCGCTTTATTTGTATGCATTTGCCACAAGAGCCGTGCCTGGAAGAAAAGAAACATTATTATTACAAAATATTTATGAATTCATTTTCAAATGTAGAGGAAAAGAAAACTACCACATTTCTTTATATATAAGACTATGAGGATTAGTGGCTATTAGTTTGAAATAAAAACAAAATCCTTATATCATCCATAGATAACCTAACACTGAAAATTCAGTAAGGAAAATATGTGAAATAATGAACATAGTCATCTTAGTGTTACATAATTTGTGGGTAGCCTACGAATTACGCCTAAGTGTAGTTAAAATTCAAATAATAGGATAATAAATGAAAAGTTGCCATTATAGATAATGACCTTTACTTGACCCCCCAACTTCTGCCAACAGGAAGGCATGAGAACGGAAATTGGGACTAATCGGCCATTAGTAGGAAGGAGCAGACGTAGGGGTCCTTCGCTCCTAAGATGCCAACTTCTCACCACATGGTTAGAAACACTTTTAGACTCTTTTGTGGGGTGTTGCGGTACTTAGATCCTATATGTAAAAAAGTCATCAACAGTAGATATGATTTTATCAAATGAATTTTTCAGCTTATGAAGTTTTCAGCTCACACACACACACACACACACGTGTGTGGTGTGTGTGTATATGTGTGTGTGTGTACATGGACTGAAAATTGATTTGATATATAAGGAAACTGAGTTATTAATTTTTATTTTTCAGACTGTTATCCTCATCTTCATTGTGGTATGTAAAACCACAATTTAGCCGCTGTATCCTCCTAACAAAGATCCAACCTGGGATATCATTTTGAATAGATTGACTGTTGATTAAATAAGGTGTCAAAATGATTTCCCAGGTTGGGTTATTGCTATGCTCAAATAGACAGTGAACACCTGAAGAAGGCCGAAGGATAAAACAGCTGAAATGCTGTGTGAAAAATCAAAATAATACACATCCAGCCTCATCTCAAAAATTCAGACAAATAAAATGGTTTATAGCAAAAAGGGCCAGTTTTGCTGAGGCTCTAGAGTGTCCGATCAGGAACCACATGGTTCCTGGTTTGATATCGGCCCTCGCCAACTCAGCGTATGAGTAGCACAGGAATCTGTGCAGTTAAGTAAGGAGCTGATGGTAGGTGTGGTGCTCCACCTCAGATGCCAAAACAATCTCCTTGGTCTAGCGCTAGTGAAAAGGGGATAGACTCCCTCATTGTCTGGCTGATACTGACTTTAGGCCACCTCAACAACTTTACTTACTTTTTTATAGTAAAAATATTTTACTTACGGTTTAACACATGTGCCAACTTGAATGAGAGGTTTGGCGTTATTGCATTCTGTAAAAGCCAACTTTTTTTTTTTGTTCTTTGTATTAATCAAAGCTCCATTGAAACGGAAGTGTAATTTCCTTGAAAAGAAATAAAATATTGTTTTGTTGTCACACACTGAATTTATTATGGGTAAAATATAACATGTAATTGTTAAAAACAAACAAAAAATGGATTTAGACCAGTGATATACAAGGTGTGTCAAGAAAGTATCGAGATTTTTAGTACTTTTTTGACACACCTTGCATTCTGAAAAAAATCAATGAATGGAACATTATTTTTTCCCGAATACAAGGTGTGTCAAAAAGTACAAAATAATCCCAATACTTTTTTGATACACCTTGTATGATTAATTGGCTTGTTTGAATATACCCTCTATTTTGTAAATTTGCTAAAGATAATTTACCCACTCAACAAGAATTTAAAAAATGATCTGCCTGACAAAAATAGAGGAGTTGGGGGTCTGAGTTGGATTTGGAGTTGCCAAAAATAGAGGAATTGGAGTTAAAGGTTTTGTGTTCTGACTTCACAACCCTAACAGATTAAAAGAAACAAGGAATTTACCATACAATGAATTTACCATCTGATGAACAATTAAGGTGGAAAAAATGAAATACTCACGTTGGACAACAGCAGTCTGTATCTATGTTGCTGGGGCTATCAACTTCATCAAAATCTGATATATCTTCAGTAAAAAGGGATTTAAATATTGATGGTATATCACAGCTTTTTGTCTTGCTATAAGGATCCCTTATACAAGAACTGTTCATTGAAGATGATCCACAAGATGCGCCCAAGTGTGCATTGTTATTAATTGAATACATTGAGGCCTTCACAATGCATAATAGACATAACAGCAAAAAAGATTTGTCTGGGAATTCTGAAAAAAAAAAAGTTAAAAGGTTAATTTAATTTTTCATATTTATCATTCGAGAAATGAACAAGAGAGTAAAATCAAAATTATGCATTCATATTGAAATGGATCCACCTAGGAATCGCAAGGTTCCAGGTTCGATACCTGTCCTCGTCAATTGTAGGGATTAATAAAAATAAAATTAAACCAAATAAAAATAAATAAAACAAAAGTAAAACACAACTGAATTTAATTTTAAAAAATAAAATAAATAAAAGACA
This sequence comes from Doryteuthis pealeii, assembly GCA_023376005.1. Taxonomy (NCBI): domain Eukaryota; kingdom Metazoa; phylum Mollusca; class Cephalopoda; order Myopsida; family Loliginidae; genus Doryteuthis; species Doryteuthis pealeii. The sequence goes on along the minus strand of CM042150.1, from coordinate 65,219,717 downwards.
CAAAAAAGTAACAATCTCCCAGAAGGTTTCAGACTAGATGAGCCCTCTGAGCATGTGCAAAAAAACCTGAATTCTTGGTACCAAAAAGATCTCTATTTATACATTCATATTAAAACAGATCTGCCTAGAATCCACCTAGGAATTGCAATGTTCCAGATTCCATACTGGTCCTCAGCACATGTGTAGCACAGAGCTTGGGTTATCTGATCTTATAGTAACAATCTCCTAGAAGGCTTCAGAAGAGCCCTCTGAGCATGCACAAAAAAAAAAGCGAATTTTTTTCACCAAAAAAGGTCTTTCACCTTCTTTTACTCCAAAACTTTGAAGAAGAAACACCTATAGACTTGTTCGAGAAATATTTCCCCCCAAAAAAATAGTGTGAACCCGCTAATAAAGGTCTTACTCTAAAGTTATCCTTGTCTCTGTTCCTTCGTTTTAATTTTTCAGCTTCCGGAAATAATGAAAATTATAAACGAAAAATATATTTACATTTTTGCACCGTTAAAATCAACTGAAATTTAACGTAGCCAAAAACAAGTTATGACTAGAGGCTTTTTTTTAAATTCTATGAAAAATCAATTAATGGTCTGATTTTCACAAAAATTTCCATAATTACTTACTTTTTGATGTAAATATGTCTGAAATAGTTTTTTTCCTAAAATATATTAGGGAAAATATTTGTTTTTACGAGGTCTACATTAGGGTAAGGGTTTAGGATTAGTTTAATGGGAAAGTAAATAAATAATTTATCAGTCAAGAGTGGTTCCCCTTTGTTTATGTTAGATTTATAGGAAACAAATATTTTAAATATGAAAAGATGAACCAACAAAAAACGATTTTTACTTTTTTCTATAAAGATAAGAGTCTAAATAATTATATCAGAAGATTTTTATAAGTTTCTATGCAAGAGTTTTTTAGTAAAAGAACCATGAATACAGAATTCTGCTAAAAAAAAACTATCAATAAAGAAACTAACCCTGTTGTAAAAAAATGACTGTTTTACTTATTTTTCAAGATAACGGTAATTTTTCCCCAGTCAGATAAGTTGATCTTTGAATTAGCTGTTTTTCTTAGTAACAACTCTTTATGTTCATTATTTCTTTTTTGCGAGATAAAAAAAAGTTCAAAAATATTTACATTTCTTCCTTCAATATGGCCTAAACTGATCACGTGACGTATTTAGGTGAAACCTATTGTATAAGTAGAAAGATTTGGCACATCTGAACCACATGAGTCCAGTTAAAAAAAAAATAGAAAAATATTTTCTTTATAAGTATTTTTCTTGTTTATTATACAGGGCCGGTTTAGCTCAGTTGGTAGAGCATTCAGCTGGGAATCACAAGGTTCCTGGTTCGATACAGGCCCTCACCAACTCAGCGTATGAGTAGCACAGGGATCTGTGGTAAAGTGAGGAGCTGATGGTAGGTGTAGCGCTCCACTTCAGATGCAAAAGTGATCTCCTTGGTCTAGCGCTAGTGAAAAGGGGATAGACTCCTTCACTGTCTGGCTGATACCGACTTTAGGCCACCCTGATGACTTTACTTACTTTATTATTATGATACAGAAGACTTACTTCTACTTGGGCAATTCATCAGTTTTGAAAAATACTCATGTTTATATGATTTTAGAAGGATACTATGCCAAAACGATCTCTGACTCTCCAACATGCATGTCTACCTGATATATTTCTCTTGATTTTATTAACAAATATCAATTTTCAAATGCTCATATCAATGAAACCTGGGCCCTATTAATTCTAGTATTAGGGATTTTCTACCTCTTCCATTTAGGGAATAATAAATGATAATCAAACTTTTTTTTTGTATACAATCATAATAAAAATGTATATGAAAGCATAATAAGAATATGTACTGAAGGTTGGTTTTTTGTTTTAAGATATTTTCAAATTTTAAATAATCAAACTTTTTTTTTTAAGGTATAGGCATAATACAAATATTTATCAGACATAATAAGAATATATACCAAAGTTTGGTTAGGTGTCCTATTGTGGTGTAATGTTTAATAAGTTAGTGTCATGGATTCATTACTTTTAAATAGCGAGTTCAATCCTTGCTGGATGATCCATACTTGTGACCTTGTGCCACATCCTATCCAGGGCAAATGGGTCAAATATATACCTTCCAAAACTTGGTTTTTGTTTTAAGATATTTTCAAATTTTAAATAATTTTTTTTTTCTCTTATATACATAAACATAATAAAAATGAATATCAAAGTATAATACGTATTTATATACCAAAGTTTGTTTTTTGTTTTAAGATATTTCCAAATTTGATATTTCAATTTCTTTTATATACAAACATATTAAGAACTTTAGTAATATATAGATTACTATAAAACTGTATAAAAGCATTTTTTTTTAAATTGTTATGTTGGCCCAGATAAAAATCCCTTGTTAATATGATTACAGTAGAAAAGTATTTTTTTTAAATATTTGATATAAGTATTTACTTACCGTCTGCATTTTCATTTTGTATGGTGCTATTGGGATTTTAAAGGTAGAAATGAATGTCGGTGTTACTCCACACTTGGACTTGGATTTAAAATGATGGCCTGGAAATGATGGATGTCAGTTTTTATACAACACTTAGATTTAAGGAAAGGATATCCACTTTTGTCATCCAATAGAATTGCTTCATTCTGAATTGCATCCGTTCTTATAGTTTTAAGATAAAAGTGGGAAAAATAAGTTAGTAATTTTAGAATCCCATTAATATTAGAAAATATTTTTAAAAAATTGTATCCTTTAAGAAAATTTCATTTTATTTGTTTATTTTCCATTTTCAAATTTCTACTTATTTATTTATTTACTTATCTACTGTAATCTATATAGTATCTACAGATTCTATCAATAACATTCTTATTATGTTTGTATTTTGAATTTGAAAATATTTTAAAATAACAAGCCTTCTCATAATTGAATTAAATGTTAATAAAAAACATTTGATTTTCAGGCCCCAAATTACATCTTCAACTAGCTATAATTCATCTATCAGCCAAATTTACATTTTGGCATAGAATTTATTTGTCTTCTAAAATCATATAAAAATCAAAGAAAATGTCTTTCTTTTTTTTTTTTTGGGGGGGGGGTATTTCCTATAAATCTAACATAAACAAAGGGAACCACTCTTGACTGATAAATTATTTATTTATTTATTGATCTACTAGGAAAAAAGAAGACGGGGTTAGGGTTTAGGGTTAGTTTAATGGGAAAATAAATAAATAATTTATCAATCAAGAGTGATTCCCCTTTCCTATAGGAAATAACTTCTTTTTTTTTTAACTGGATTCATGTTGTTCAGATGTACCCAAAATTTTCTACTTATACAACAAAAGCTTTTTAAAAGGTTTGAATGTAAACACATACACATTTTTTTACATTGTTTTCTATACATTGTTATTGTAATTTATATAGTAGGCGTTCTGCATTCGAAACAAAAACAAACAATATTCACAAAGAAAATGTTTTTCTATTTTTTTTTTAACTGGATTTATGTGGTTCAGATGAGCTCAAATTTTCTACTTATACAACAAAAGGCTTTTTATAATCGTTTGAATTTTTTTATAATGGTTTGAATGGAAGCACATACAATTTTTTTTTAACATTATGTTTTCTGTACATTATTATTTTAATCTATATAGTATCTATAGATTCTATCTATAAAATATCACCAACAGTTAAAATTCTTTTCAAATTTGAAAATATTCTTAAAAATTAAGAATTTTTTTTTTCATTTTAAATTGAGTTAACCTTTTTTTTTAATTGAAATAGATCACTAAGTACTAGCGACCAGGTTTGAATTCAGAGATTTTCTTCTCCTAGATTGGTTGCCTAACCAAAGTTTAAAAGCCCAGTCTGCCCTACTATTTACCCATAGCTGGAGGAGGAATAGTTTGATTCATACCTTTCCCAAGGGTATTAGTGCTATGTGAACTGTGGCTTCATCCAGGAATTGAACTCGGGTCGACAAGTCAATTTCCTGCAACTCAAACCAGTATACCACCGAGCTTCTCTAATACACCCCCGTGCTTCCCTAATAATAGAATAACCAAGCTTCTCATAATTGAAATAAATGTTATTAAAACCATTTGATTTCAGGTCCTAAATTACATCAACAACTTGCTACAATTTGTCTATCAGCCAAATTTATGTTTTAGCATAATATCTAAAATCATATAAAAATCAAAGGAAATGTTTCCTATTTGTTCTAACTGGACCCATGTGGTTAAGATGTGAACAAAAAAAATCTACATATACAACAAAAGGGTTTGAATGTAAACACATACAAGTTTTTTTATCATTTATGTTTTCTATACAATGTTACAATAATCAATATAGAAGAGTATTAGGTATTGTGTATATTAAACAAAAAAATATCTACAAAGAAAATGTTTTTCTATTTTTTAAAAACTGGACCCATTTGGTTCAGATGTGCACAAAAAATTTTACTTATTTAAAAATTCAGAATTCAAAAAATTTGAAAACTTTTTATAAGTGTTTGAATGTAAACATACAATTTTTTTAGCATTGTTTTCTATACATTTGATTTTTGGGTCCCAAATTACCTTTTCAAATAGCTACAATTTATCTATCCACCAAATTTCTTTACTATCATTTTTTCATCTTCAAATTTTTGTTTATTTATTTATTTACTTTTATAATGTGTTTATTATTGCTTGTTATTAATATATGCATATGTATATGTGTTATTACATGTGTTCATTTATATTATCTACTAGCAAATATATGCACCCTCCGGGTGCAAGTATTCATGTTTTAATGTAATAAAATATTATATTAAATTAGAAAGGCTAATAAAACTAAATAAGAATACAAATAAAAAGATTTGAAACAGAGGGAGTATAATAAAAGATTTGAAACAGAGGGAGTATAATAAAAAATGGAACAACTGAAACTTACTCTTCCATCACTCTCGTCTTTCATTGTTATTTTTTCTAATTTAAGTATTTAGTTATAAGAGGAAGTAAAGAATAAAATGACAGTTATTTTATCTTGTTAATGGATTTCATTTAAGATTCATTGAAGAGATTTTTGCTTATATTCATTAAAATAAAACCAAACAGTTAGAAATCAATAATACTAAGCACATATTTATTAAATTCGATTTTTTAATATTAATATGCAAATTAGCCTTCCCGTTCACACTGTAAAGCGCTATTTTGTTGTATATATAAATATAATTGCATGTTGACAGTATGTAGACATAGTGAACAGTATTAATAATGTAAGACTATTTTATTAATAATTGAGGTTTAGATAAAAATAAAATCATGGAGAATGTGATGTCAATAACTAAGAGAATTGTGACTTGGGTAGGAATATAGTTTCGGTTACAGACAGAAAAACACACAATCTCCATTATAATAAGATATTATGTGTTTATATATGTGTATATGTGTTTAAAATTAGATACATATGTATATTCTTGTATTAATATATATATATATATATATATATATATATATATCAATTCAATTATGTATATGCCTTCATTAAGCAGATTTAATTATAATTTTCTTTTGGCAATTAATTTTAGACAATGCTAATTTCATTAACTTGTCTAATATATTTTAAAACTTTTATTATATAAAGCTGTATCAAAAGGATTTTTATTCATTATGGAACTTTCCTCCACATCTAAAAAACATATCTACGATTCCACTAAATTATTATTTATAATTTTTCATAAGCTGATGGTCTTTCATTGGGGTCTGAGTGACAACAAGTCACCTCAGGTCTCCAGGACATTTCTGAGTATTCTAGCTGATCTTAACAATGCTGTTGTCTGGATGGTCTCAATTCTTTCTCTGATTTACAGTTCCTCTAGACTGTTTTCTAAACTTTTGGGGACCATTCCAAGTGCTCCAATTACAATTGGTATCACTTTTACCCTCATATTCCACAGTTTCTTTTTCAATTCTCTAGCAAGGTCTATATATATATATCTTTCGTTTTCTTTCATCTTCACCCTGTGATCTTCTGGGACTGCAAAATCTACCATTTGACAATTTCTCTTTTCTCGTTAATCAAGTCTTCTGGCTGGGATAATGTGACCTGTCTTGATCTGATATAATTCAAATTGGAGGGGTGAATGGAAAGTTACTGTCAGCCATTATGTTTGGCAGATGGTGACTTTTACTTGAACCCCCCCCCCGAAATCCGCCAATAGGTGTGCAAAAGGAAATTAGGTTTAGTTAACAGTTGTCGGCCAACAGTCAGTGGGGATGACGTTAAAGATTGCCGCTCTCAAGATGTCGGCTCTCATCCACTCGGTTAGAGACTCTTTTGGGCTGAGGTTTCAGTAATAAAGAATATAGAAAAATAACAAAGTCTTGATTATTAATTATTAAACAAGAAATGAGCAGATACCCAGCCTGAACAACCCAACAGAAGAGCCCAACAGCCAAAAGAAAGTGAAATCAGCCCAAAGGAAAATAAGTAAGAAGCAGAAAAGTAAGAACCTACGGTAATCTGAACATTAATTACATAAATGAGAGTAACCTCCCCTAGTTTGTTTCACTTTGAGGAAGCCTTATGTTTTGGTCAGCCATTTTCATTTCACCGTAAATCTACACTGAAAATACAAATTTGTTTGAATCAATACAACTGCATGTTTTAACATGAAAATATCATAAAATGTATTCTTAATTGTGCTTGCACATTATTTGAAATGAACTTAATTGTTATTAAGAACACATTTTATGATATTTTCATGTTAAAATATTGTATTGTTGTATTGCACTGACTGCACACAAACTGTGATGCTTTCTGAGACTGCTATCTTTTCTTCCTCTTTCTGGCTCTCTTTGCTGTCAAGGCTACTCTCCTCTCCACCTCACCTCTCTCTGTGCCTTTCTTAATGTTAAGGCGCCAGGCTACTTGATTTTTTAATCTACCTCCCATGTGTTTGTGTCAATGTGGCATATCCTCATGTCTCTACCGCAGACATCTTTAAAGTGTAGGCATGGTCTACCTACTGATCGGGACCCTTTTACTAATTTGCCATACAAAAGATCCTTTGGAATGCGTCCATTTTCCAATGTAAAGGGGGTATATAACACAAGTTTAGACAAATAGCCTTGTTAATGGCAATCCTACAATTTTGCTGACAACAAATTTGGCTTTCCGTGTCTTTACAAAGAAGTTGCTTCGCACCGTGCGCTCAAGGACGTACAGACAACACCGTAGTTCAAAAATAGTTCTTTATTTTTTCATACAGTGAATGCCGTAAAAACTGTGAATTAAACGAAAATTCGCATAAGTCACAATATCACACAAAATACAATAAAATACAAATACAATAAAAATAGACAAACATTACACAAAAAGGATAAAACACAATTACCAAGAAAGGTTTATGTCAAGTAATTACAGAAAATTCCAACTATAAAAACATTTAAAGCAAAAACTATGAATTACAAATTACACATATGAAGCCCCCCTTCATATGTGTAATTTGTAATTCATAGTTTTTGGGGTATTTAGAACTCAAATACCACAAAAAAGCACAAACAATAATTTAACAGGGGAAAAGGATATTTCTCATTTTGAGAAATTACAAATTAAAACAAAATAACAACATGTAAATAAATGCAATTTCAGAGAAGAGAATGGAGGACTTAAATACCTTTGCTGGCACTTAGGGACTTGCACATTAAAGGGACCAATATCTTAGTGGTTCTAAGAATTGCGGTTTCAAAACATACCGCCAAAAGTTGCTCACAATCGGAGCCTCAAATTGCTTGACTTGCTCAAATGACCATCTCAACGGAAAGAAAGATTTTGCCAGCACTCTTTTTAGACTTGACAATACCAAAAATTCCTACTCAATCCAAGACTTTATCTTTTATTTAAAACCCTTTTCTATTTCACTGCACAAACAGCAGAGTTACTCATCATAAAACACAAAGGCAAAATAAGCACTCCAAACAATCTCAGAAAATGCACTTACACATATCATAGGGGTTATTAAAAACCCAAGAACTATTTTTTATAAGGTAACCATTTTTACCAGGAGGGTGATCAGGGTCAAGGGGTACTTTATTTGGGGTTGGAGGAGGGAGTAGGAAGGGGAGGCCTAAAACCGGACATGATGCCAATGACAAGGCAAAATTTGTTTACTGCTGGAATCAGCCTAAAAATAGTGACAGCTACAAGCCTTGTTCTAGATGAACTCTGGATTCAAGGCTGTTGCACATCAAACTGTTATGTACTTATATACACTGTAATTTTGTGCAGTGATTTATCATTATTTTTAAAATTTACACTACTTTACAAAAATGGTAGGCTGTGCCTATCTATTTTTGTAACATCTAGTTATTCCTTGTCTTTGACAACAACTTCTTCCCAAGAATAGCCAAAATCTGTCACAAACTTCTCCATGAATGTTTTTCCAACAGTATATAACCTTCGGCTTTTTAAGTCGGAAGTTAGTACTTAGATACCTGAGTCACTCCCTATCCACTCACACATCCGTATTTACATCTCATCCGTATTTACATCTCATCTGTATTTACACTATCTCATATCCCCACACTCCCCCATTCTATTTATAGACTGAAGCTCATTATTATATCATCATAATATTTTGCTACAGATTTTCTTCAATGAGATCTATTACTAACATCATTTTCATCAAAAACAAGAATTCTGATAGATCCTCTCTACACTGGAATCAATCTTCTTAAACCTGGAATGACCATTTTGGGAGTCAAGGGTCTCTTGTTTAGAACCAGTTTTATGGCAAAATGTTATATAATTTGTGTGTTGCCTCTGAATTATGACTGTAATTGTACTAAGATTTAAGTAATGGTATGGTAAATGGAAAGTTACCATTAACTGTTGTGAAAGTTATTGACAGCAGTTCACCTTTCACTGACCTAGCCGTTGATTTCTCATTGGTTGAAGGCAGGTGTGAGAAGGGGACTGAGCTAGAGTTAGTTGGATTTTGGCCGTTAGCTGAAGGAAGCAGATGTTAGGGTCATCTGTTCCAAAGATTGAGTTAGGGTAAAGGATTAGGGTTTAAGGCTAGATTTGGGTGTGGGTTAAGGTTTAGTTTAATGTATAATATTAACTATAGTAGCACTGATACTTTTCAGTAGATGAGATATTACTACCTAGGTAGGTGAACTGCTCTAGTAATTTTAGGGGCTGATCATCCAGTGTGGAAATAAATAGATAAAATAAAAATTAAAAAGTGAATAAATAAATGAATAAAAAGCATATATTATCTAGATTTTTTGGACTCGTGTCCTCATCTTTATTGTTATATACATGATGTTTTGGTCGATGTGCTCTCTGGGCTTCTTCAGGTGTCTATACATAAATGTGCCATGTGGCAGAAAAAACTAAATAAAACTTGGGAACCTTCTTGTTGAACTTGAGTGTCTTCACATTGGAATCAGGATCCTTCATTTAATCTATTAGGGTAGGTTGTTCTTGTCCTATTAAACCTGACCAGGTACAAGTGTTAAAATTTTGTGGACCAAGTATCCAGCTGGGAGCTGTTTTGAAAAGAACACCTTTTGCTTTTCACTGCATACTTCTGATTGTGGCATTAGAGGCGCATTGAAAACAAACTTTATAAATTGTGTGGTACCATCTTTGAACAACGTCTATTTATTTAAATAAACATAAAAAATATTTTGTAAATAAAAACTATTTTTATTTAAATAAACATATTTGCATTTCTCTTCTGATTAAATAAAAACTATTTTAATATAAAAACATGTCTTTCGTTTTTTAAAGTTTTATAATTTAAAAAAATTCCCACTGAATTAACAACAACAACATGAAATAACTAATTTTTTTAAATAAAATTTAAAACTATTTTCGTATAAAAACGTGCCTTTTGGTTGTAAATATACATGAACAAACTTTAAAAAATCTTACAGTGAAATTCTAATACAAAAAAAATCATCTGTTGTTTTTAAACAAACATCCAGGAGTTTACGGTAAAAAGCAAAAGGTGTTCTTTTCAAAACAGTTCCCAGATACTTAGTCCGACTTTGTTTATCCAAATTTCAATACAAAATTGTCTGAAAAATTCTAATTCCGACATGAAAACTTTTGAATTTGACAAGAAGGTTCTTGATTTTGACAAGAAATACCTGAAGAAGGCTGGAGGACACATCGGCTGAAACATTATGTATATGACATTAAAGATGAGTACAACAGTCTGAAAAATAAAATCTAAATAATATCAAGCCTCATCTAAAAAATTCAGGCAAATAAATAAAAAGTTGTCGTATAGTACCTAAATAATGAGAATGGAATCATGTTTTTCCTATAAATAATGTTTGATGAAACCTCAGAAAGAGAGAAATGTGATCTCATGGGACTTGATAATTCAACCTAGCTATTGCTAATTACTCTGTTCACCTTTCTTAGTAAAGCTTTTTCCCTATTCTTAATACTCATTATGATTATTCCTATTATTTCTCTGTTACTAGAGTCACAAAAAAGTATTAAAGAAATATCAGTGTTAAAACAATCCATGGGAAATAACTCCCAACTTTTACATCATAAATAATCTAAATTGATCTTTATATAAAAAAGTTATTGGGGTGGCCTAAAGTCGGTATTAGCCAGACAGCGAGGGCGTCTATCCCCTTTTCACTAGTTTTGGCATCTGAGGTGGAGTGCCACACCTACCATCATCTCCTCACTTTACCGCACAGATCCCTGTGCTAATCATACTCTGAGTTGGCAAGGGCCGGTATCGAACCCAGAACCTTGTGGTTCCTAGTCAGACGCTCTACCGACTGAGCTTGGGTAGGGGGTGGGGGATCTTTATGTGCTAAGGTCATATTGTTTGTTTGGTTGGTTGGTTGGTTGATTTTACATGTCAACCGTTGTTGGGTTATTTTATGCTGAAAACGTTTTTGTTTTATTCATTCTTGATGGGTATCCAATCTTTGGGTATTTTCACGGAGTACCGTTCCGGCATCCTGCCTCAAAAACTACTAGCCGGTTGCTGCTGAAAAAAACAACAAGCTACGATTGAAGTCCATAGCCGAAGCAGTGTCTCTTGAAAAAAAACTAGGGTTAGGTGTAGGGTTTGGGGTTAGGGTTAGGGTTTAGGGTTAGTTTAATGGGAAAATAAATAATTTGGGCCCTGTTTTTTCTGGGTCACCCTGTATACAGAGTGACCCAGAAAAAACAGAACCCACAAATTTTGTAATAAAACTGTTAATTTTAACTAGGGATGTTTGGGGTTAGGGTTAGGGTTGGGGTTGGGGTTGGGGTTGGGTTTTCAGGAAAAACACCCTAAGTTGGTTGTTTTTTGTTTTGTTTTTTTCAAGTGACACTGCTTCGGCTACGGACTTCAAATGTAGCTGGTGTTGTTTTTTCAGCAGCCACTGGCTAGCAGTTTTTGAGGCAGGAGGCCAGGATGGAATTCCGTGAAGAGTACCCAATTTTTTTTTTAAATCAATTTTTTCAAACCTATTTTTTAAAAACTCATTTTGATCTATTTAACTCATACCTAACAGGTCAGAGTGGACCTGGGAGTAATGGCAGTGAAGAGGTAATCCACACTCCCCAATGCTCCAAAATTGGAACTTTACCACTAGTTGCAGTTTAACATCATATCCAGGACACTAAAACCCTCAATCACTGCCTCCTAGCACATATCTGATAAAAAGGTCTGGGTGGGGGTGACATAAAGGCAATAGGGTTTGGACAATCATATAGATGCTAGATTTGACTGACCAGACCATTGATCAGAGAGTTCCTCTCTGATTGCCTGTCTAGCCTAAGTAAGGGATAGAGTGTTACACGTCATGGACTGCTCAGCCATCTGGATTCCATCCTTAAGCATCATGGGTTGCCACCCATGGCCAACAGGTGATCCCATTGGGAGGAGTTTTACCTTTCTATTCTTCTGCCCTAGTCAACAAGGCGCAAGGTCAAATTGGAGTTCGATGGTGACGGAATGTGTGTGAAAAGGGAAGGAAAGGTTATGATATCTGGTAGATATTCTATGTAGTGCTGGTATAAAAATGGGAAGTGCTTGTGTAACGGTTATCATCATAGGAAATGGACATGGTAACCCGAGTTCAAATCCTGGATGAGGTTGTTTGCATTACGCACTCTTAAGAAAGGTATGAATCTGAGTATTCTTCCTCCAGTAGGGCAGACTGGACACTTTACCCTTGGTATGACAAAGAGTCTAGGAGAAAGAAAACTCTGAATTAAAAATTGTTAAACTCTGCTTAAAAAAATCAAACCTGTGTTGCATTCTTTTTGTGTGGAGGGTTGGGTAAATACATATACCAGCCTTGAAAATCAGCATATATATATATCTTCTTCTATTATTATACTAAAGCTGAGTTTATCAACCTTCTCCAGCAAAAGGATTTTTTTCTATTTATGTTATGGACACAATATTTATACTTAGATATTCCTTGGTGTTAGCACTACAAAGTGTTTGAAAAAAATTCAGTTTAATTGGTTTTAATTAGGGGTAATTAGTAATTAAGTCAACAACCGACCAATCCCTGTCTAAATCAGACCTGGCTCTCTTCCACTCTCACTCTATATAGAGTTAAGGTGAGTGGGAGAGTTATTGTGACTAGTCGAGTTATACAGAGTGGGAGGTGCATGCTGATTTTTTACAGGCAAACACCCCCTAAGCCCTCCTAACTCTAGGTAGATTCGCCCCTCCCTTTCTCACAGAGAAACAAAACAAAAGTATCTTTTTACGGCATGATTTCAATTTTAGTTGAGCGTAAATTTTACGAAATTGAAATCATGCTTTAAAATAGATTTTTTAAATTACTTTAATTATTAATTCATAGAGTATTAAACTTACTTTAAAAAATATTTCATGTTGGGTAAAAAAAATAGTTATATATTTAAATATTATGGAATTCAAATGAGCAAACATTGACTACCGTGGGGGTAGTTTTCTTCGGGCTTAAAAGTTTGTTTTAGTAAAAACTAAAACAAACTAGACTGACTTCTGATTTAGGTCGGTAAAATTAAAACGGGAAGTTTTTTGCTGGTACCAAATCACAGTTTAACTGCAGTCTATGAATTAACATTTTGCAAATTTGGTTACAGTTTTAGGGGATTAAGGTTGTTTTTAATTACGTATTGCTTAAAAAAATAAACAAAAAACACAAATTATTATACATTTAATGTTGAAAAATATTTTTTAAACTAAGTTTAATTGAAATTATACATTGCTATATTAACACAAACAACTGTCTCAATAATAGATTCAATAATTAATTTCAATGGTTAATTAAATGTATAGTAATTTGGTTTTTGTTGTTGTTTATTTTTTAAAGCAATACGTAATTAAAAACAACCTTAATCCCCTAAAACCGTAACCCAATTCGCAAAATGTTAATTCATAAAATGTAGGACTGACTTCTGACTTAGGTTGGAAAATTAAAACGGAAAATTTTTTGCTGGTACCCAATGACAGTTTAACTACAGTCTATGAATTAACATTTTGCGAATTGGGTTACGGTTTTAAGGGATTAAGGTTGTTTTTAATTACGTATGGCTTTAAAAAAATAAACTCTGTCATTAGTCTTTTTATTTATGCAGAAAATAGTATCAATCAAATATATACCACTCCGATATTACAGTCTGAATAATACAAATAATTGTAATCTTTGCGGAGTTCCATCATGGCCTCTTGCCTCAAAACATTCTTGCCGGTGACTGCTGAAAAAAAATCAACAAAAAAAACAAACACCAGCTACGATTGAAGTCCGTAGCAGAAGCGGCGTGAAAAACAAAAACAACTAGGGTTTAGGGTTTAGGGTTTAGGATTTGGGGTTGGGGTTTAAGTTTAGTTTAATGGAAAATAAATAAATAATTTGGGCTCTGTTTTTTCTGAGTCACCCTGTATACTGGGTGACCCAGAAAAAAACAGAACTTTGTAATAAAACAGTTAATTTTAACTAGGGGGGTTTAGGGTTAGGGTTGGGTTTTCAGTAGAAAATGCCCTAAGTTGGTTCTTTTTTTTTTTTTTTTTTTTTTTTTCAAGTGATATCGCTTCGGATGCAGGAAGCCAGTACGGAACTCTGCAAAGATTACCATTATTTGTATTATTCAGACTATTGTTCTCGTCTTCATTGTTATCTGTACAAAGTTTCGGCTGATGTGCCCTCCGGCCTTCTTCAGGTATTTCTTGTCGGACTCGGGAACCATCTTGTAATTGGGAGCCATCATGGAACTTTGAACTCAACCCTTTATTAGGTCCACAGGGGTATCCTGTTCTCATTCCACTAACCATAGCTTGGGTAATGGTGTTAAGCTGTGTTAATTATTATTCTATGTTACTGCTGTCCCTGACCAGGATTAATAATGAAATTTATTGTGTACAGTGCTCAGGTGCACCACAACTCATCAAAGTCTCATGTCAAGTACACAGAATAATGTAGTGTCAGGAACATGAACAGTTTACAGTAGTAATATGCATGTATGTGTGCATGCGTGTGCATATGCATGTGGAGAGTGGCATCAGGTATAGTGTCGGCGGACCACAGAAAACATGGAGGCTTTGAAAGACTCAGTGCTTCGGCAGCCTACAGATGCAGTCAGTTTATTCCATGTCCCGCAATTCTGAGCGTGAAAAAAAATGTTTCCGAAAGTCACGTGAGCAGTGCTGTTTTCCGACTTTGTAGGCATGCCCACGTGTGTTGGAAAGATCAAAAAGGTGCTCAAGGTTGCTGTTGTTAAACCTGCAGTCTAGAGATAACTGGCATTTAGAACTCTCTTAATCTAACCCTTTTATCTACTAGGATATGTGTTCAATTGGACAATCCAGTGTGAATTTTTTCAATTGCAAAAGTTACAATTTATTTTGTAAAACCGGATTTTAAGTAGCCTCTTGGCAGGCATCTTGATCAAAATGGACGAAAAAAACGTTTTAAATATATCAAAAATAAATTATATGTGTAATATTATTTTGCTTTTTTACTGATGCTCATTATGTTACTACTTTTCGACTTAGACAAAAATTTGACCTTAAATAATCAATTTAATAAATTTTAGTTCGTTTTTAAAAATGAAAAGCAGATGATATTTTGGCAGATCCAACTCTTTTCCCTAATCATCTAGAGAGAGCTTAATGGGTGACCTAACGGGTCACGTTTTGTCTAGTATATATATATATATATATATATATATATGTTTCCTTACAGACATAGATTGGTTATTAATTTTTTTTTAGTTTTTTTTTTTAGTTTTTCCTTCCATTGAGTAAAAAGCCATATTCATGAATAAAAAGTATAATAGAAGTATGGAGCACCCTCTGAGAATTTATCTCACTGACAATGGTCTGATAATCTTGCTTGTTAACTATTACACCATATGAGGTGACCATAATGTAATGTACAGTTATTTACTAAGCTTAGCTTAGTTGTGGCACAAGGCTAGAAGTATAGGGTACCCATTACGTTATGCCTAAAATTTCGATACTATAGCAAACTTTTATTAAAAATAATTCAAATTGTAAATTGTCACTTATTTTAATTTTTCCCCCTTAAAAACATAGTCAAAATTTGCTATGAATTTTTTCCGAATGAAATAAACCCTATTAAAAAGAGCACATTTACAAGAGAGGAAATAACGGCGAAAATTTGCCAATTTGACAAATAGAAATGATACAGATTTTTATTTATAAATTTCTCTTCTTTTAGAGACAGTAAAACAAATAACTTTTACATGTGATTTTTTTCTAAATTCTTTCTCTTTATAACACAAAGTTTGTTAAGTTTTATTCATTTTTCCCCAAGTTTTATTGAATTTTAATTCATAGGGTGTGTGTGTAAAAAAAACAAAAAAAAAAAACTATTCTTTAAAAAAATCCAGTTTTCAGTTCAGGGGAGAAAACTCTTGGTTTCTTGTTGAGTTTAAACATGGTTTATTATATAACCATTCAATATATATATATAATATATATATATATATATATATATATATATATATATATATATATATATATATATATATATATATATATATAATATATATATATATATATATATATATATATATATATATATATATATATATATATATATATATATATATATATATATATATATACTTATATATTGAATGGAAGTAAAGAATAGAAGACAAAGAAAGTTTGTTTCGTAATAAAAAGAAAGTTTATAAACATTTAACAAAATAGAATCGACAAATGAATTCAGTATCAATGTTAAGTTGATTGATTCAATCAAATAGAATGAATTAAATAAAAAAAGTTTGGTTCAAAAATATATTTACAATACAGAATTTTGTACAGGGTGTACTTATTTTGGTGCTGTTACGTATCCACATTATTAGTTACAAAATTTGTTGTTTTTTGTTTTCAAGATATGTACTTCCAAATTTTTTAGCTTTTTTTTTTTTTAAATAATGCCCCCTTCAAATTTGCAGTAGGAGACAGCCTTACAGGCTTTTTTCATCTGCTTTCTTCAGAAAAATATTATTTTTCATCTGAATTCTGAAATAAGTTGATAAAGTTAATTCATTGTTTAAAAAATTTAGATTTTATCATTGAGACAAAAGTTTATTCTTTGTTAAAAAAAAAAAAGTTCATATTTATTGAAAAATGCCCCCACTCCCAAAAATTATTGTAAAATAGAATTATTTCAAAATTTATATGAAATACAAGATTATTTTTCTGAAAAACAAACCCAGATCAAAAGAGAGTATGAGACTGGTCTCTGCTGCTAATTTCATGAAAGCACTCCTTGAAGAAAAGCTGAAAAGTTTAGGAGTGCATATTTTGAAGATAACCCAAAATGTCAATGCTGTAGAATTTAGTATTAAATAATATCTAATAATATCTATTCTTAGATATTCTTTAATACTAAATTCTTCAGCATTGAAATGTTGGGTTATCTTCAAAATATGCTGTATATTTGGCTGTATAATTTTATACCAGAAATGATAAAAAATTGGTATCTTTACTTTAGAAGAAAATTACCTTTTTAACAAAAATATAAGGGTCATTCAATTGCAGAGTTTTAAGGTTTATAATGTTGGTTTAAAAATCGCTGGTTATTTCTGGTGCATGTTCACAGGTTTTCCTTTTAACCTCATTATATTTGGTGGTTGAACTGAAAAGGAATTAAAGAAAGGAAAAGGAAGAGACAAAGACAAAAGGTAGTTTTATGATTCAGGCTTTATTTGGGGGTCATAGCTACCTCATGGAGAGGAAATTTCTCCCTGTCCAGTAATAGTGTCTGATTCCAGTTGAGGCCTGAGAGATTATCTTATTGGTAAGAAATGGGTCCTTTTTCCTGCACATACTCAGAGGGTTCTTCATGTCTGAGGGAGATTGTTATTTTTTTTTTTTAATCTTATTCTAATCCCTATACAATGAATAAAATGAATTTTACCTAAGGAGTTGGCAATACCTAGCACTGTTTATAGTTGCACCATTTTTAAGGAAATTAATAGTGATGGATCCTTTCATGTCCCAGAAGACTGTCAGCATGACCTTCTATACTGACCACATTGCCCAGCACTTTTGTTACAATTTATGGGCAGTCATAGATTGTGAACGTATCTGTAGCTAGAAATTTGAATTAGGGTTGTTAACTTAAAATAACAGGGCCCCATGGAAAATTGGGGTGTGACAGTTAATAAACTTTGACCCCTTAGAAGGAGCGTGATTGGACACGTGGGAATAGTTTCTAGTTTAGAGCAGATGCGACCCAGCTTTCAAGGAGAACAGACACAATTGTTGGCTCTGATGGAAGAATCATGGGCTAAGAAATAAAACTTGATCAAGCAACAAACAAGTTGTTGTGTTTGTCAAGTAAATATTAAAAGCAATGTCCAGCCCAGCAAGAAGAATCAACAAACAAGAGGAAAACCAACCCTTAATAGCAGATGCCTTATTCTGCCTTACTTGGCTGCATAGCTTCACAGTTTTAACCAAGCGATCTATGAAAACAATAAACAATTAAATGAAAACAATGAAAAAGGAGGAAAAACTGAAGATGATGGAATGAACAAGAAAGATATATATATCAATGAACAATATGAAACAAACAAACAATTCTATGAGGTGATAAAAAAGGGAAAAAGTTCAAGGTCCTCAACAGACTGTTACGAAGAGTGTAAAAAAAGTGTTGTGTTACACAGAGATTGGGGATGCGTCCGTTCGCTTTAGATTTTGTGGAAGAGACTGTCGGGAAAAGGTCCAAGTGGACATGTGTATCCAGTCACATACCTGACCCAATTAATACAGGGTTATATAGATCCCTGTGCTACTCATCTGCTGAGTTGGCGAGGGCCGGTATTGAACCAGGAACCTTGTGGTTCCTAGTTGGATGCTCTACCGACTGAGCTAAGCCAGCCCTACTATATATATAGTGACTGCCAATTCTAAAAGTCCCACTCTCCAAGAAGGACTAATAATAGCATTAGTGTATCCATGATATACTAACACTGAATAAACAAAAGCAAAGACAGGATACACTCATTTGTAAACATTTAATATCTAATATACATACCTGTAGTATTGAAAAAAAAGGATTCACAAATCTGTCTCAACAGCTAAAACTATATGCATATTGTTCTATAGACAGGCAGTATATGGAAGGGGTATAAATGGAAAAAGGCTTACTTGATGAATGTAGTTAATATAATCATGTGGCTTTTGTAACTGCTGCTAAACTGACCAGTTAGTTATATCTTATTTTTATGTAGTTATTTTTGTTTATAAAATGAACAACAACCACAGTATCCAATTTAGAGTAGTTTAATGGGTTTTATTAATCCCATTTTGTGCCAACCATTTGTTTCTATGGTATACGACTCCCTAACCAAAAAGTAGTAAGGAGAACTTGCATACAAACACTTTTTAGTTTACGCCACTGGTTGGGACAGGTAACACAGTAAGCTCCCATTTCTTGAAATGTATTTGCTGTTATCCCTTTATTGAATGTTATTTGTTTTTCCTTGTTGTTTCACAGTGTTTATTAAATAAACTTAATGACATCAGTAAAGAAGCATTATGCCAACCCTTTCTTTGAGACCAATAACAATAAAAGCTTTGCCATTCCTTGGCAGGGTCTGAAATAACATTTCTACTGGTGAAAGAGCAGAGGTGAAAGGAGAGTGAGAATGGATTTCTAGACTGTCATGTGACATTCGACGATGCCTCTATTGAATATGCATATTATCTAAGGGAGATAGTTATTTATATCTCTACAATATTGTGGGAAATAACTGCAATGTGTGTAATATTTATCAGCAAGTATGTGGGAAATTTTATTAAAAATGCACTGATTAAACCTTTAAGTTTTGTAGGGGAATAAACTGAACATATTGCATAGAGAAAACTGGGCAAAACTTTTGAAGAAAGGAAACATGACAACTGTGGGGTGGCAAAAGGTATAATATTTTAGGTTTAAAAGGTGGCTGTGATTATTCCTAGAGCATGTTCCTAGGGTTTGCTCTTTTACCCCATCTAATTTGGTAGTCACGCTGAAAAGGAAGAAATTCAAGATACAAAAAGGAAGAGACAAAGACAAAAGGTAGTTTTGTGATTTAGGCTTTATTCACGGGTTATAGCCACCATGTGGCAAGGAAATTTCTCTCTGGCCAGTAGTAGTGTCTTATCCCAAATGGCCGAGAGATTCCCGCAAATGCTCAGAGGGTTATTTCGGTGAAGGCTCATGGGAGTTTGTTATTTTTAAAATTTTTATTTTATTTTAATCCCCACACAACTTTTGGTACTCTGAGGAATGTACAAAAAGCACAAGAATATACAATTAGGTTCAAACAATGTATTAACAAACAATGGCAATTCAAAATCCAATATTGAAGGTTTAGGGTTGGTTAGGTTTAGAGTTGCAGATAATATGCCTGCTAAAAACTTAGTTGTTGATAGAATTTTCCAGGTAATTTGTTCCTTCATGGACTGGGTTCAAATTGTAGTAGGTGATTTGGTTGTTGGCTCTTAGCTCCTTTTAATGGAGGATGAAGGGACTACTTTGATCTCACCGTCTATGGCAGTATCACAAAGCAATGTGGTAATTTTCACCTATAGTTGTTAAAATTCCTAGCAAATAAGGCAATTAGAGTAACCTCCCTTGACTTTCACTTTGAACTAAGCCGGTAGCTATTTTGAAAGTCTCCGTACAAAATAAACAAATCATAGAAACTTTTTCGAAAAAAATACAACTGCATGCTTTAACACAAAAATATCATAAAATGTGTTCTCAATAACAATTAAGTTCATTTTAGATAATTTTATGCTAGGAATTTAGCCAACTGACTTTCACTTTGAAACAAGCCAGTAGCCATTTTGAAAGTCTTCGTGCGAAATACACAAATCTTAAAAACTTTTTGAAAACAATACAACTGCATGTCTTAACACAAAAATATCATAAAATGTGTTCTTAATAACAATTAAGTTCATTTCAGATAATGCGCACGCACAATTTTATGCTAGGAATTTTAACAACTAAAGGTGAAAATTACCAGCAATGTCCTACTGTCCTATACTGTATATAGAAACTATTGTTGTGAGAGTAGCAAAAGAGGGTGTGACCCTTTTGAGTCTTTAGTTTTATAGTTGGCCTCACGTGATCTCCAGGAGGGCCATGATTGGTCTATTTGACCATTCGCACATGCATTCAAAAGAAGTTAAAACAAATGTGCGCATGTAACAATATTCTTAGTTGTCGGTTATATGAAATTAAAGTTTCATCATACTTAGTTGATAATAATAATAATAATAATAATAATAATAATAATAATAATAATAATAACAACAAAAAAGTTTTATTTTGATATTTATTCAGAAATCTTAAGAACTGAACTTGTATTTACCGAGGCAGAAATAAACAATCAATCAAACTTTTGGGAGTTCGCTCAGAAAAGAAACAGTAACATGCTGACGGGGTTCCGTCTTCTATGCATCACCTCCTCCGTGTCCTACAGAAGAGTAGGATCCAGTGGACGTCTCGAAGTCTGTTGCAAGGAAACCGTATAATTCTGGTGCCTAACTAAGAGGAAAATACTTTATTTCTGTCGTACTTGGCTTCTGTGGTGAGGGTTAGGGTTAAAAATGAAAACCTTATAAAAGGTAAAGAAAAATTAACAAAGTAAAAAGAAGAAATAAATTTTTAAAAAATTCCTTTAGAGACGTCATTGATGATGGGGGTTATCTCCCTTGATAATCAACTCTCTATGTACAATACACAATAAACATGGCGTATAGCGGCGTCGGTGTGGTTCCTCCTAACCTGAAATCAATCCAACATTATTTAAAAACTGCTGATGAACATGACAAACGAGATCAAGTGATATCTTATTACTGTAAGAAATTTCTTTTGAATCAATTATTAATGTCAAAAGTATTTTTCTTGGGTAAAAATGGGATTCTTCATTAGCTGTTTTCGTTTTTTTTTTTTACCTATAAACAACAAACAAAACCACTTTTTACACTTTACTCGGAATTGTTTATTTATTTATTTTAAGTAATTTACTTTTATGTATTTTCTTTTAAAAAGTTAGGTTAATGTTTTATAGTTTTTTTCATGGGAACAAAATGTCTTCAACGATGTTCTATATTAATATTTATGAAGTTATATATTTTAATGTATTTTTTAAATTAAATTTCTGTGTGGGTTGTGCCATGTTTTTTTCTTTCTTAGTTTTCAAACGTAAGTGTCATACACAAAAACACATACAGAAAACAAGTAAAAAGATCGTCAAAATAAATTATTTAGAATTATGAAGAAAAAAAAACAACAAAAAACAATAGTCTAGACTAAAATGAATACTTTAAATATACGTGTTTGGTAAAATATTTTAAAGTGTTTATTTTTTCTTTTGTTTTTTTTTTCTTTATCGATTTATTGGTGGTGTCCCATCGTTTCCATCAACAACTGTTTGCTGCTACCAAATGTGAATTTCGTTAGCACTAAAATTAAAATACGACTAATTTGGTTCGTACATTTACGAGGCGTAATTTAAATAAAAATTGACTATTTTTATCCACTTCAATGTGGTGAAAGGAAGGCGAAATTAAATAAAATGCTCTAGACATTTTGTAAAAGGATTTTTGGATGTTTCAGTTCTTTATACATACATACACACACCTGACAACAATATTTACTACTAATAATAATACCCCCTTTTTTGCCCCAGAATGAGAAATAAATAAATGAAATAAAAGTGATGGGATTATGAACGTAATTGGCTCTTCTGCCAAAGTATAGTATAGTTTTAGTATCTGTGGGATCTGCCTAGGATCAAAGTAGTGTTTAATATACGTGAAAATCACGGTTATTTTAAGATATAAATATGCAGATAAAAAAGTAATTATTTCGTAGTAATTCAAAGAATTGACAATTTTATAGTTTCTAAAAACAAAAATAAATGTAAAAAGTTAGTAAAATAAGAATCCCCTTACAAAAAAAAAAAAAAAAAGAATCAAACTTCTAGATGATTATTTCATTTCATTCATTCATTTTTTTTCTGTAAATTCGAGATGGCTAAGGGTACAGATTCGAAACTAGGTTAAAGTGCTGGAAATCAACACTAAGTTTAATTCTTCAGGGTGCACAGATACTACACTGATCCAAGTAAATAGAGAAGGAGAAACAAAGAAATATACAAAAACGTCACACTTCATTATGTAGTTATTTTTACTAAGCTTAGAGTGGTAGCACCTGTTAGGGTCCCATCTATGAGTCAAATAAATCTGTTTGAGATAAACGAGTTTGAACTACATTAGGTACCACCAATTTTCCCTGTGAAATTTACGCCCCCCCCCTATATTTAACTCAATGAAACTTGCATAAATGTTAATATTATCTTGAAATTTTTTTATCCATCCGAAAGTTTAAAAAACTCCAGCTCACTGAAATAATGAAAATTATGAACGAAAAACAATGTTTACATTTTTGTACCGTTAAATCAATTGAAATTTAACGTTAAAAACAAGTTATGACGAGAGGCTTTTAAAAAAAATCTATGAAAAATCAATTAATGGTCCAATTTTCTCGAAAATTTCCATAATTACTTACCTTTTAATAAAAATATGTGTGAAATAGTTTTTTCCTAAAATATATTAGGGGAAATATTTTTTTACGAGATATATAAATAAATTATTAAATATAATCTCCAATTTTATTTTATGAAATATGAAACGACAAAAAACGATTTTTACTTTTTTTTTTCTATAAAGATAAGAGTTTGAATAATTATATCTGAAGATTTTTCTAAGTTTTGATACAAGAGCTTTTTAGTAAAAGAATCATGAATACAGAATTAATCCTGCTAAAAAATATCAATAAAGAAACTGACCCTTTGACTTATTTTTCAAGTAATTTTTCCCCAGTTGGATAACTTGATTTTTGAATCAATTGTTTTTCTTTGTAACAACTCTTTATGTTATTTCTTTTTTACAAGATTTTTTTTAAAAAGTTAAAAAAATATTTACGTTTCTTCCTTCAAAATGACCTAACCTGATCATGTTACGTATTTTGGTGGTACCTAAACTGCATTAATACATTGGCTCTTAAAACATTGATATTGAAACTAAGTATTATGAAACCATGTAATCATGTACAAATTATTAGTACGAGCAAGAATATGCACACTCCGGGTGTAAGTATTTAAGTTTTAAAATATTAGATATTAATATTTACTAGTATTTTCATCCATATTTTAGGTTTTATAAAATGTTTTCTGTGCTATTTAATTATTGTAACTTGAGTATCAGAGTTAACAATGAAATAATAGGAATAAACATAACGAGTATTAAGGATAGGGAAAAAGGTTTACCAAGCAAAAATACAAGGTGAACAGAAAAATGAACAAGTCCCATGAGATTTTTTTTTTTCTCTCTCTCTCAGGGTTTCATCAGACATTATTTATAGGAAAAGCAGATGATTCCATTCTCATTAATTAGGTACTATATGACACTAAACTTCTTTTGTTTTCAATTGTATATTACAGCTCTATTGTCATTTTAAAAATGTTGCTATTGTACTTGTATGATTTGATAAGTTTATTTTTCTGTTCTGCTATTATTTTTTTTCAGAAACATTAAATGCTTATTCATAAATACACTAAAAATTGTCTCTTATCCCATTCCCCAACTATTTCCTACTAAAATGGTGTATGTTAGTCATATATGTTATCATATATATATATATATATATATAGTCCATCTGCCCTGTTGGCTAGGGCAGAAGAATACACCTGCAGAGGGATAAAATCCCTACAGTGGGGCCACTTGTTGGCCATGTATGGCGACCGGTGATGCATAACGATGGAATCTTGGTGGCTGATGACCTGCAGCACTCCCCATTAGCCCTTACTTAGGCTAAACAAGCAGTCAGAGAGGCCTTCTTTGATCAATCAGCTGGTCACATCTAGCTGTAGCACCTATATGATTGTCCCAAACTTGGCAAACCCTCAACCCTTTTTATCATATATGGTGGTTGAGAGTCTTAGTATGACATTAAACTGAATCTAGTGATAAACCTAATTTTGAAGATCCTTTATTGCCATTACGCCCAGCTCCTTTCTGACTTGGAATGATAGTACCTATTAGGGTCCTATCCATAGGTTAAATAGATAAAAAAAAATGTGTTTTAGAAATAATGAGTTTAAAAAAAGAATTGATACCCAACAAGGATGAATAAAACAAACGTTTTTGGCATAAAATAACCCAACAAGGGTTGACATGCCATAAAATCCAACCAACTGACAATCAAAGAGTTCCATTAAAAATGTTGTACGTGTCTCCTGGAAGTTGTGAATTCAAACTTCCATGACACAAGATATGATAGACACCTGAAGAAAGGAAGATGCAGTGATGCTGATAGCTTTTTAATTTAGTGCATTCTGGGACACACATATTTGCTTTGAATGAGCCCCCAGAAAAATTTATGGGTCCCAACTAAAGTTTCTTAATAAATTGTAGGGTTCATATTTATGATCTGGGGAAACAACTAAAGTCATCTATCCCCTATCTTCTACCCATCCTGTGTAATTCATTTCTAAGAAAATATTGAAATGTATTTACAGTTAGTTTGAAATGGAGGGGGAAGAAATACAAACAACATTGGGATGCATGGATATGATTTTACTGCGTCCTTTTAGATTTTGATGCATCAGGGACACAGGACATGTACCTATCAGCATCTCTGAAGATGGATATGATCTCCAAAAAGGTAGTGATAAAGACCTGTGGTTGGTAGAGGGAATACTGTGTCTGAAATGTATTCTGCCTTGTTAGTATACACTGACTGCACCCCAGCAGTGGGGTAAAACTGCCCCGTCTCTCAATGTTGGGTATGGGTGGCGATCTGTAATGCTTGAAGATAGGATTGTGGTGGTTGAGTGGTCTGTGACGTGTAACACTCCACTTTGGCCCTAACATGTGCTAGATGGGTAGTTGGAGATGCCTGAACCAATTAATCATCTGGTCATATCAAGTTCTAGCACCTATATGATTGTCCCGACCATATTCTTCAAATTGTTCTTATGACAAGCACCCATCCCTTTTTATCTTATTATTACTTAGGTATGTGAACTAGTTTGGGAAATCAAAATTCTAGGTAATAAAGTAAACCAAAAAAAAGTTTTTAGTTTAAGATTTCTGGTTTAGGCAAGGCTCTTTCCTGTAGGTCAGAGTATACATATTCACCAAACCCTCCGTACAAGTACGATATGACACAAGATCAATTTCTTAAGCAGAGTTAAATAGGTTTTCAATTCAGAATTTTTCTTCTCCTAGACTGTTTGCCTATGCAGTGTCCTCCAGGATTTGAACTCTGGTCACTTAGTCCATTTCCTATGACGATAACCATTACACCACACGCCTTTAGGTCCGACTATAAATACAAAGTTATGTGTGTAAAATAAAGAAAATAAAGTTTTATTAACAGGATCCTGGATGTACATAGTAGGATAGGATCAGTGTTAATCCATTACAGGGATTGACAGGGAATAAAGACAGCATGTTTTGTTTTTTTTTGTTTTTTTTAAAGTTTAGTAAAGTTTCTCTTGCTTACATAATATCCAGGAAGTTTGAGGATGAATATCTAAATCCGTTAAATTTTTAAACAATACTTTATTTGAAGATATCAATAATTTTAAGTCTTTACTTCTAACTTAAGATTTGATAGATTACATAATTACTTGATATTATTGGAGGGGGATGACCAGTAATTGGTAGTGTTGCTAGTACTTGGTCTGCACTGTCAACGAGAACAGTAGAATATGCTGACCCTTCCAATAGGGCAACCTGTTGGCCATAAGTGTCAATCCTTAAAGATTGTGGTGGCTGTGTAGTTCATGACCTGGGTACTAAGTGTACCATGACATGCAACACTCTACTTCAGCCCTTACTTAGACTAGAAAAGCGGTTGGAGAGGCCTCATCCAATCAATTGGCTATTCATATCAAGCCCTAGGTCCTGTATGATTATCCCGATCATATTCTTCAAATTGTTCTTATGGCAAACACCCATCCCTTTTTTATCATAAGGTGCAAGAGGGCAGTGGTTGAGGGTCAGCCATCAGTATTTATTAATATACATGAATTTCATAAATTATTTCCATAAGAAAAGCTAAATATAAAAACAAATATATATATATATATATATATATATATATATAAGAAAAACAAGATTTGGCATTAAATAACCCACAAGGGTTGATATGCCATTAAACCAAACAAATAACAAACCTGAAATATATTGATAAGACCTGTGGTTAACAAGAAAATGTACCTAAAAATAATTAGGAGCGCTTGGGGGGGGTATAATGATTATCATCGTAGGAAATGAATATGGCAACACAAGTTCAAGATATTGAAGATTAAGATATTTTCTATAATTTTGGAAGATCATTCTTAGATTTAGATGGACAATGCAACTTATTTTTTTCCTACATTAACTAGTTGCATAAGAAAGCTCAGTACAGATTTCAATACTGTCTGGTTTCATTTTCTTAGTAGAGTGGAGAATGGAAGCTATCATTATGTATACATGGGTGGCTGTGTTAATAGTCTCATTTGTGTGACTCATGTTAGTGGGAATGAACTGACACAGTTGGCATATTACCTGCCATTTCATTTATCAGGTGACACCTTTTGGTTAATCCTGATTGTGCTACAGCATATAACCCCTCAATGTTCAAATCCTCAACCAATGAGCTACTCTTAGCTGTACTCGAGGCCCTCCTCATCAACAAATTCCTTCCTGCTCTTTGTATACAACATTTTTTAAATTCTTTACTTCTTTTAAGTCCTACTGTTCTTAATCCCACCAACATAAAGAAATAATATATATATATAATAAAGTCATCACTAATAGGTGGCACAGATATAAGATAATTTTATTTAAAAAAAAAAAAAAGGAAGGCTGTAGAATGGATCAGCTGAAATATGCTGGTAACAGTCTCAAAAAACATAAATTTCGAAAGATATTGCCTGAAGGGGTGGGAAAATTAAATAAATAAAATAAAACGTTTAATATTTTTAAAGAATTAATTACTTACTTAAAAATCATCATATTTACTCCACTCCATTGAGTGGAGTAAATTAAAACATTGTTTTGTTTTATGACAGTAGGGACCTTCAAAACATTGCTAAAAATATCTGATTTAATTATTCAGATCTTTAGTGAAAATTTTTTAAATTGTAAGAATAAAATATATTTTCCTTGGATTTCATAAAATTAAATAAGGGGGAGGGGGGTTGACCTAGTAAAAAAAAATATTTCCCCTAATATATTTTAGGAAAAACTACTTTAAACATAAATTCATTCAAGGTGAATAAGTATCAAAATTTTCATGAAAATTTGACAATTGATTTTTCATAGAATTTTAATGTTTTTATGTAGTAATGATACTGACTATAAATTAAATACTCATTGATAAACTTATTTAATTCCTGAAAAGACTGTGACATAAGCAGTGACGTAGTTTCGGTTACAGACAAATAGAGACCTAATATCTATTATTAATAGATTAGATAAGAACACTTGAAACCATATAACTGTGTACAAATTATTTGTATGACATTTTGGTATTAAATAACTTCTGAGAGGGTTGATATGCTGTTAAATAAATGAACCAAACCTAACAAGATGAAAATTCAAATCTAAATGAATCATTGTGTAATAAGAGTATAAATGTAGGAAAGTCAGTTGAGTGGCCTATTGTTAGTATCACCTGAATTGCAAAGGAGCCTATCCCCTTTTTTGCTAGTTCTAGCACCAGGGAGATTGTTTTTGCTGTGGTTGATCACCACACCTACTGTCAGGTCCGAGATGCTTTACTGCATAGATCAGATTACCCAAGATGTGCTACTCATGCACTTAGTTGATGGGGACTGGTATTTAACTCTGAACCTTGTGATTCCTAGGTAGATGCTCTACTGACTGAGCTAAACTGGCTTATGCTGAAAATGACAACTGTGATAGAAACTCATACAATTAAAAATAATAAATTTTAATGCCCCACTTTGTTTGTCATGTAACTTGTGCATTTGAAAGTTTTTATCAAAATTTCTAACAGTTACCTGGGATTTAAAAAGTCAAATATAATCTCTTATCTATATTTATATACAGATTGATAAAAATAATTTTTCTATATATTTGTTTTATTATCTTTTATTCTTTATATATTCTTGTTTTTAAATTATTTATCTTTCTTCTTCTTTGTATTTTTACTTTTGTTTTTTATTATGTTTTATCCTTTATAAATTTGTTTTATTTTTTAATGTTTGTTTTTCAAAATTAATTTTTTTAATATATCATTGATTTATACCCTTATTATATTTTTATTTAGCTTTTCTTATGGAAAATGAAGGATAACATTTTTTTACCCACCCCTCTCTTGGACACATAGGGTGTGGATTTTATTGAACTTTGGTCTTTGCTTGTCTCCACCAATTTTCCTTTATAAAAAGACATGTTACTCAGTTGTTGTACAAACAAACATACATACAGAATCTTTCTTTTATTTGTATATCTATCTATAATATATATATATATATATATATGAAATTGTTTGGTTTACTATTATCTGCATTATTTGGACCATTGTCCTCATCTTCATTGTTATCTGTACAACGTTTCGGCTGATATGCCCTCCGGTCTTCTTCAAGTATTACTTTTCAGACTCAGGGAACCTTCTTTTCGGACTCGGGGAACTTTCTTGTCATAATCAGGAGCCATCATGGAACTTTGAACCCAACCCTTTATTCAGTCCATGGGGGTATCCTGTTCTCATTCCGCTAACCATAGCTGGGGTAGAGGCGTTAAGCTGTGTTAATTATTATTCTATGTTACTGCTGCTCTTGATCAGGATTGAACCTGCAATCTAGAGATAACTGTCACTTAGAACTGTCTTAACCTAACTGCTTTATCCACTAGTCCATGTGTCCCAAGTCCGAGAAGTAATACCGGAATAAGGCCGGAGGGCATATTGTCCGAAATGTTGTACAGATAACAATGAAGATGAGGACAATGGTCTGAATAATGCAGATAATAGTAATCATCAAGCCTCATCTCAAACATTCAGAGAAATTGTTTGGTTTATTTATTTAATGGCATATCAATTTCTATGGGTTATTTAAAGCTGAAATTTGATTAATTTGTAAATGTTTGATTATAATCATAACTATATTTTCAACATTCCATTGCACTTATTTATCTATAACCATTTTTGCACCTATTTATATGATATGAAGTATTCCTATCTAATACAAATTTGTATTGTTTTAAGTGTTTTTATCTAATCTTATTATAATGGAGATTGTGTGTCTGTCTGTAACCTAAACTGTATCAGTACCCAAGTCACAATTCCCTTAGTTATTTACGTCACATTCTCATGATTTTATTTTTTATTTAAACCTCAATTATTAATAAAATTGTTTTACATTATTAATACTGTTGGCCTTATCTACATACTGATAACATGCAATTGTATTTATATATACAACAAAATGGCGGTTTACTGTGTTAGCGGGATGGCTAATTTGCATATTGATATTGAAAATTTGATTTTAATAAATGTGATTGGTATTATTGATTTCTGATTGTTTGGTTTTATCTTAATGAATATGAGCAAAAATCTCAGGATAAATCTTAAAAGAAATCCATTAACAAGAAAAATAACTGTAATTTTATTCTTTACTTCCTAATTTAACTAAATAGTTAAATTAGAAAAATTTGGCAATAAAAGACAGGAGTGATAGAAAATGATGGAAGAATTAGTTTGAAAGTATTTCTATTTTTTGATTATACTCCCTCTGTTTCAAATCATTTTATCTGCACTTTTATTTAGTTTCATTAGTCTTTCTAATTTAATATATTTTATTACATTAAAACTTAAATATTTGCGACCGGTGGAGGGTGCATATTTTTGCTAGTACTAATAATTTATAAACACTTTTATGGTTTTAGGTAACTATTTCTATTTGATAATAATCATTTGTTTGCACAAAGTTATATGGTTTCAAGTATTGATATTTAATACTAATAATTTTAAAACAGATCTATTTGGCCCATAGATTGGATCCTAACAGGCACTAACTACCACTCCAGGTCAGAGTGGACATGGGAGTAATGGTAATGAACGAGTTCTCCATAATTCCCAGAACTCAAGAATGGGAGCCTTGATATTGGATACAGTCCACACTGTTGGCTAGGGCTATAGAATACACTGACTGCACTTCTGCAGAAGCATAAGACCCCCTTCCCAATGGGGCCACCTGTTGGCCGTGGGTGGTGATCCTTGATGTTTATGGACAGAATCCTGGTGGTTGAGCAGTTCATGACTTTCAACACTTCACTTGCGCTAGAAGGACAATCAAATGGCTGTATACATCAAGCCCAAGTAGCTATATGATTGTCCTGACCGTATTCCTCAAATGCTCTTATGGACCCCCCCCAACCCTTTTCTCATATATGTGTGAGAAGCCAGTGGTTGAGGGTCTTAGTATCCTGGGTATGATGGTAAACTACATTTAGTGGTGAGGTTTCAGTTCTGGAGCTCTGGGGAGTGTGGAGTACATCTTCATTTCCATTACTTCCAGGTCCACTCTGACCTGGTGTGATAGTACGTGTTAGGGTTCCATCTATGGGTTAAACAGTTCAAAAAATGAGTTCAAAAATTTGAATACTCAACAAGAATGAATAAAACAAAAACATCTTTGGCATGAAATAACTCAAGGGGTTGACATGCCATAAAATCCAATCAACTAACCTGGATTCAGTTTAGTATCATACCCAAGACACTTCAAAATGGTGATCATTTGTGTGGATTATTTGGTTGTGTCATATCCATTTTTCTGCTTTTAAACATGTTGTCATCTGGTAATTTTCAGGCAGTTATAACTGCATAAAGCTGTTGCACCTATTGTTAACCTTGACAGGGGCCAGTATACCTGTCTGATGTCAATTATTTCCTAGAGAAAATAAGACACTTTAGTTAGAATTAGTAGTGATATCATTTACTATTGAAATAAACAGATATTTATATCAAGTTTTCTACATTTTTAATGGTAATGTTTTTTGTCTTTTCTGTAAAGGTCGTCTCTATGCCCTCCAAAGGGCAATGGAGATTGATAAGAAATCTCCTGACTGTAGGACCTTTTTGATGTCTCTTATGGATGTGCAAGAAAAGGTAAGATCACTAATTGTTATTTTATCTTGGCTTTTATCAACACGTGTTAAATGAAGTGTAGTGTAACATTTGTCTGAATTTTTTAAATGAGGATTGATAATTTGTATTATTTAGATTATTTTTTACTGTTGTCCTCATCTTTATTGTTATATTCACAATGTTTTGGCTCATGTACTCACTGTCCTTTTTCAGGTGTTTCTTGTCAAACTCAGGAACTTTCTTGTTGGAATTGGGAGCCTTCATTGAACTTTGAACTGAACCCTTTATTTAATCCATTGGGCTAGATTGTTCTCATTCTGTTAAAAAAAGGCTGGAAAGCACATCAGCCAAAATGTAGTGTATATAATGATAAAGACAAGGACAACAATCTGAAAAGTCTAAATAATATAAAGTGTAGAGTAATTTAAAATAATGGTAAACAGTGGAAAATCACTGTCATATATTTTGAATGGCAGTAGAACCTAGGGTTATTTGGAATGAGGCCTATCAAATGATCACATGACCTGGCAATGTTGGGAATGTAGCTGAGTTGAGGCTAGCAGCCTAGTTGGGCAATACATGTTTTTCTATTTCTGCTCTTCTCCCACAAGTGTAGAGATTAAGAATGTATTGGATAAAAAATATTCAGGGGAATAAAACTGTGTACACAGAGAAAATGTCTCCATGTTGTTTCCTGATAAAAATCACAAGATAGAACCCAGGCAGAGAGAGACGTCTGACCCAGTACAAAGATCAGGCACTGATAGAGATATTAGAAGAATTTAAAACTTCCATTGATCAATTCTGTATGGGTACTGAAAGCTATGTAGAAGACCAACTAGAGGTGGTAACTGATAGGGACAGTTGGCAAGAGAGAATCATGGGTCTCTGTGCTGTCAGTATGACCTGGTAATGATGACTGCATTCTGCTATTTATAAACTTTGTGCTTCTTACGATAAATTATCTGAACCAGTTTTACTGCTCAGTCACCATTCAACATAATGGTCATTGTTCCTAAATATATTTGTGTTTGCTTGGCATATTTCTTTCTTTATAGACTTGTATTTAGTTAAAGTTGAATCTCAAAGCAGTCTTAGCTTCATTGCACTTAAGTATAATATGTGAATAGAATTTGTTGGGACGGACAGCCATATCTCTCCACTGAAAAAGACGTTCTCCCAAGTGCCAAAGTCCCCTGACCAAGTCCTTGATGCCTGCATCAATTTTTCTAGCAGTCCCCTACCAAAGTTCACTCGCCTGTTGTTCACACATCTGTGTTATCGTCAGCAAGATCAGAACGCAACTCTCTCGATATGCGAAGGCAGGCCTTAAATAATGATTAACTACCCTGACCAAGATCCCACATCTGGACCAATCACACAGTGTAGGAATTTGCATAGAACATTACTTATGGGCTCATCCTTGCTTCTCCAGCAGTGTCTAGCATGTCTTGTTTGTTTTATTTGGATGATTTGTGTGATAGGAGGCAAGTAGCCATACAGCTACTCTTTCGTTGTTGGGTGCTGCTTCCAGGATTTGTTCAAAACAGCATGCAGCATCATTGTACAATTCCTATCTAACTTTTTTCTTCAAATGTTTTGTTAGTCTAAGTTGTGCAGCTATACAGTAGCACTGACAGCTACAGCTTGAAAGAGTACTCACTTTATTTTATCAGAGAGATCAGATATATGCACTGCAAACTAGCATGTACCAAAATATTGCAAAACTTTTGACTCCCTCTAGTATCTTTTTCAATTTTTATGGGTTGTTTTTGTTTGTTTGTTTTTGTTTTGTTTTTTATAAATATGTTTAAAATTTATTTATTCATTTGCAGATGAAGGCAAATTTAGCTGACAATGAAGCCATTCAATCTGAAACAGTTGGTCAGGCTCATTTGGAAAATTATGCCCTGAAATTGTTTTTGTATGCAGATAATAAAGACAGAGCCTCAGAATTTGACAAGTTAGTTTTTCTTTTTTCTTTTTATTTGTTCATTTAATTTTTACATTTGATTATAAGACATGCTGTGGTGTAATGGTTATTAACATAGAAAATAGACACAGCAACACGAGTTCAAATCCTGGATGAGACTAGTTGCTGTTCACATAACACTAATACTCTTGGTAAAGGAATCATCATCATCATTATCATCATGTCGCGCTTTCAGCGCGGATATCCATGACAATCTCTCTCCATCCATCCCTATCGCTCATCATTCTCGGGAGGTCCTTTTGAAATATATTGATAATAAGACCTATGCTTAGCGATTCGAGTTCAAGATATTGAAGATTAAGATATTTTCTGTTAATTTTTTTTTATATATCTGTTAGTGGAATTATATTATTAAAATTCTGAATGAGTTGCAAAAATGTGAATTTTCTCTTTGCTCTAATGATAAATGTGAATGTCAGTGTATCTCTTTTTTTAAAACTTTTACTCCTAGAGGCTGTAGCCCAGCATATCATAGTTTTGGAATCAGACTGACTTTGTCAGCATATCAAAAACACTCAGGGCTGAATCTGAACCCACAATCCTAAGATTTTGGATTCCCAAGTTTTAATTATTGTTTTTGGCAATTTTTTTGCACCATAACAATTTTTACAACTAGAAAATAAATATTTAGCTATCTATCTATCTGTGTGTGTGTGTGTATAAATATATATATATATATATATATATATATATATATATATATATATATATATACACAGAGATGCTGATATGCATCTTGCATCCCTGACACAAAAATCTAAAAATACACAAAAAAATTGTATCCATGCATCCCAGTGTTTTTCTTTTTCTTCCCTTACCATTTCAAGCTAACTGTAAATACATTTCAATGGTTTCTTAGAAACGAATTACACAGGATAAGTTACAAGGTAGGAGTAAGACTGCTTTAGTTGTTTCCCCAGATCATAAATAAAAACCCTACAATCTCTTAAGAAATTTAATTGGGACCCATTAATTTTCCTGGGAACTCATTCAAAGCAAAAAAATGTGTCCCAGGGCGCACTAAATTAAAGAGCTATCAGTATCATTTTGTGTGTGTATATATATATATATATATATATATATATATATATATAAAGTAAAAATATAACAAAAGACTTAGAATTTTTGCGTTATAGTCTATATCAGGAAGCTTAGATAAGGTGTCTAACTCTCCCAAATCATCAGATGCGAATGATGAATTCTTTATAACTTTTAAGGCATTTGAAAACAGATTTTTTTTTATTGTTTTTTATTGTCCTGTTTCCCTCTGCTGTGGGGCCATAGTAGAAAAAAAAAATTTTTTTAATAAAAAAAAAAAAAAAAAAAAAAAATCTGTTTTCAAATGCCTTAAAAGTTATAAAGAATTCATCATTCGCATCTGATGATTTGGGAGAGTTAGACACCTTGTCTAAGCTTCCTGAAATAGACTATAACGCAAAAATTCTAAGTCTTTTGTTATATTTTTACTTATAAATTTGCTCTGTGACTCTAACAATAAGAGTACACATTGAGCTCTGCAAACTGCGACACGTTTAAAAAAAAACAAAAAAAAACTCCTATGTCGTAAGGAAGATTTCTTCTCCGGATTTTTGGATTATATATATATATATATATATATATATATATATATATATTCATATATTCAAGCTTAATTGTCACCGGTAATGTAATCATCTTTTATATTTTCTCACGTGCATGGAAGCATATTGTAATAAGTAATTGAGAGTTACCTCCCCTATTTTATTATTACCTCCCCTTTGTATAACGTTTTGGCGTTGTAAAGAGTATATAAGCTTTCAGTAGGCTGTAACATCATTCTAAGTAGAATAAAGCTTTCTTAAGCCTATCCGTGTGTTCGTTTATTATTACACATATTGAAATTAAAACATTTTTTTTTCATTGCTTGATAAGATTTTTAATTATGTAGCAATATGAAAGAGTTTCTTTCTTTTGTCCCTTAAATAATATGAGAATTGTATATGTACAAGCAGTGGGCAGTATTATTGTTCATTTAATGTATTCTTTTTTTTCTCTTCCAGAAATGTAGTGAAGTCTTTTTTCACTGCTGGCTTGTTGTTTGATGTTCTCTCTGTCTTTGAGGTAACTGATGAAGAGGTAAGTATGTAAGATTCATCTGATATTTGAGCCATATAATTGAATTTGCTACGAGGGATCAATTTTATCATTTTTTTTTTTTTTTCATTTTTATTAAACATACATATCAACTCATTTTTTTTTCCATAAAAGCTAATACAAATTTTCTTCCTGACCCTTTAGAACAGGAATCAGCTTTATGTTTTGATTTTGGGCAGGATAGGATATAAATTAAAACATACTTAATACCTAGGGATCTGTCTTCTAGGCAAAACCCTCTCATTGTATTATTCTTTCTTGTCAGCTGGGGCTGTAGAATAGACTGATTGCACCATTGCAGACGGGTAAGACCTCTCTCTCAATGGGGCCACCATTTTGATCCCCTTTAGCAAATGCAAATGTACGGCTCAAATATAACGTGCCTGAGGATTGTGGTGGCAGAGTGGTCTGTGACCCGGGTACTAAGTGGTCCTGTGACCTGTAACACTCCACTTCAGCCCTTACTTGGGCTAGATAGGGGGTTGGAGAAGCCCCATCCGATCAATTAGTTGGTCATGTCAATCCCTACTATATGATTGTTCTGACTGTATTCTTCAAATTACTCTTATGGCAAACACCCACCCCTTATTACCATATAGGTGCTAGAAGATGGTGGTTGAGGGTAAACTACCAGCATTTATTAATACACATGAAATTAAACAAATCATATATATATATATATGATTTGTTTAACTTCATATGTATTAATAAATGGTAGAAATAATTTTTGTTAACTTCTTGTGTATTAATAAATGTGTAATAAATTTTGTTAACTTCATGTGTATTATATATATATATATATATATATATATATATATATATATATATGGCATTAAATAACTCACAAGAGTGATATGCCATTAAACTCTAAGCAATCACTGCATCAATTAATTAGTATCAATAAATAATGCTTGGCAACTGCTGCCAAAGCTAGGCAATTTGTGAACAACCTCACCCACAAAAAAGTGTGTGGAGACCCTTATATCATATTTGTCTTTGTTAGAGATGAAAATCAAAACGAACTTATAATGTCTACTTTAAGATATTATACTAAAAAAAAATGATTCCAACTAGATCAGTAATTTGTCATATTTTCTGGAATATTATATGCACATTTAGGTAAATAAATTTCTGCAAATATTACACTGTGTCCAGTGTGCCTGTATTATGGCGAGACAAATACTGACTTAACTTCAAAATTTGACTTATGTTTCTTGGATAAGTTGTGTGCATTAATCCTTTAAATATCCTTGTATAAATAATTCATCTTAGATGTTGAAAAATATGTTAACAAACTCAGAATGAAAAATTAACTTTATTTTAATGCAATAATAGGAGAAGAAAGAAAGACAAACAAAATGGACTGTTATGGTTTTTGTATAAGATACAGTGGGTCTTAATTCTCCAAATATTCTTGTGTAAATAATTCATCTTAGATGCTGAAAAATATGTTAAGTTTAAAGTAAACACTCCCTGATGATGATTTTAAGTCGAAACCTGTTAAAATTAAAAATAAATAAAACTAAACAATGTTTATGTGTTGATTCTCATACCGGCTTATATAATACTTGATACTCATACACAATATTTCTTCTGCTAGATCACTGAAGTTAAGCAGCAATAAGCCTGTTAGATGTGTAACTATTTAAGCAACAACAAATACGATAAGCAATCTGTTATCAAATTAAATCACCCAAAAAGTTTGATATGCTGTAAAACGTTTTGTTTTACCAACAATATTTATTGTACTAAAAGCTCAGAAATTTTCTTATCACTCTAATTGTTTACATTTTAATGCATTAGGGAAACATTTTTTAGATTACTTTCATAACATATTACAAGAGAGAGAAAAATAACTGAGAGCATATCGTTTGTTTGCATACATTTAGAAAATCTTTTTTTCTCTGTGATCTGTAAGATATTTTGGATCAAGTCTCCAATAAGCACCCTAGCTCATCAAGCTAATCAAAGATTCACATTTTAACTCGTCACCAGTAAGTTACGTTTCAAACATTTATAAACAAACCAATAGATGATTTTTCACATTTATATTGTATCTAACAAAAACAAATTTTACAAATTGTGTGATACTATTTCTTAAGAATATTCTTTTATTCAAATGAATATAAAAAATATTCTATAAATAAAAACTGTATTTTTATTTAAATAAACATATCTACATTTCTTTTCTGATTAAATAAAGACTATTTTAGTTTAAAAATGTGTCTTTCGTTTTAGTATAAAAATGTGTCATTCATTTTTTTTTTTTTTTTTTAAATTATCGTATGTGGTGAAAAATATTCATAAATTTCTGATTATGATATTATCTCTTGTGCACTATTCTAAATTTATACTAGTTTTTGATTTTATTTGAAAAAAATTATTTGGCACTAATGATAAATTAATATTGTTGTTTTTTTTTTTTATTATTTAATATATATTTTTTTAAATTTTTGAAAATATTTTGATCACATGATTGGTATACATAATCAATACATAAATTCAATAGCAAAATCTGTTTTTAAATGAATATTTTTTAATCAGAAGTTTATGAATATTTTTCAACACTTATGATAAATAATGAAAAAAAAACATGTTTTTATACTTATAATAAAATAGTCTTTATTTAATCAGAAAAGAAATGTAGATATGTTTATTTAAATAAAAATACAGTTTTTATTTACAAAATATTTTTAATTTTCCAATAAAAGGATGTTCAGAAATAGTATCACAATTTGTAAAATTTGTTTTTGTCAGATACAATATAAATGCGAAAAATCATCTGTTGGTTTGTTTACAAATGTTTGAAGTGGAACTTACTAGCGACGAGTTAAAATGGAAACCTTTGATGAGCTAGGGTGCTTATTGGAGACTTGATCAAATATTTTTTCTTCATATTTAGCTTATTGTCATATCTGTTTTTTTAACTTCTAATTCATTTTGATTTTTCCAGATTGAGAAAAATAAGAAATATGCCAAGTGGAAAGCCGCCTACATCCATAAATGCCTAAAGAATGGTGAGACTCCTATCGCTGGGCCTCTTCCTGAAGAAAATGAAAACGGTACTTCTTTTTTTTTTCCTATTTATTTTTTGTTTAGTCACAACATTTCACCAATTCTTTGAAAATTAGAATTCTTATTCACTGATATATGTTGACTAGTGTCCTCATCTTGGTTGTCATAATTGTCACAACATTTCAACCATTTCTGTGATGAGAAATTAGTTTTATCATTCAGTGATGTCTATTCACTTGTCTGTCATAGTTGGTAATATTTTGAGAATTTCTAATGAGAGATGAAATCAAACAAAGTGGATCATGTGTAAAGAGAAGTTACTAATAAATGTGAACAACATTGAAAATTAAGGCAACTGAAAGAATCTGCACACATATGAGACACTAATAACCTTTTTAGCCAACGATAGAAATAAATTGAAATAGATATTGTAGTTTGTTGACAGCAACATATTTTTTTAAATGATTTCTCTGTATTGAAGATATTCATTAATCTTGCTTATTTTTCTGTTTTTATCAAAAGGTGACATGCCATCGATTAATCTCCCTCCAGACATGGGGCCTGGTGATGGCACACAGCCTAGCTTTGGTGGTGCCGTGCAGCCTGGCTTTGGTGGTGCCGTGCAGCCTGGCTTTGGTGGTGCCGCGCAGCCTGGCTTTGATGGTTTACAACCCTCTTCTTCTTACAATCCAAATTCTATGAACTTCCATCCAAATGGTCCTTCTGGCCAGCAACCAGACCGATTACAAAAACCACCCTCTGGTTCCATGGCACCTCCGACTACTCCACAGGACAGTATCCATGGCAACAATTCGACCACCGTCCCAGCAACATCCATGTACACACCCTGGAAACCTCCAGAGAATCCAGGTAGGTTTTTAAAGATTTAACTTGTTACTCTAGCTTAAATCATTATATTGTATAATAGCATAAAATTTAGATATAAGGTAATAAGATCTTATTGGAGTTTTAGAGAAACATAACTTCTATACCAATGGTTAGAATACTAGAAACATACTATATTACATACATCATTTACTATAATACTAGTCATATTATCTACATTAATTTGACGGTTAAGAAACTTCTTAACTAGATTAATTTATGTTATGTTACATAAGCAACATAACAAAATGAACCTGAGGTTTTTAAAAAAATAACAAAAAATTTCTTCCAGGTTTTAATCGCACTGTCCAATGATAAAAAAATAATAAAAATTAACTGACACAAGATATGACTTAACTAACAATTTAATACAGAATAAGATAAAATAAATTAATTAATGGAGACAATAGATTGATGTGATAACAATCAAAGAGTTGTACATAACTGAAAAATGAACCCTAAGTTCTTTTTTTTTTAAAATAACAAAAATAATTTCTCCCAGGTTTAAATTGCACAGACTGATGATGATAATAAATAACTGACACAAGATATAAGGTTTAACAAACAATAGAGAATAAAATTAATTGAGATAATAGACAGACATGATAACAACAAAAGAGATTTAACTGAATTAAGTTCATTTTTAGAAGAAGAAAAAAATCTTTTACAGAAGATTTCCGGATTTGCAAAAATTTAAATATTAATTTCTTCATCTTTTTTTATCCGTCTTCATTTTTTTTATAGGGCAGAAGGAAAGTTTTTCTCTTCTTTTTTTTTTTTCTTTTTTTTTTTTTTGTTGTTGCTTCCAGTTTTTTTTCTTCTCTCCTTCACTTCCTCTGCAGACAGATTTGATATTATTTTTGTATGGAATATTATATATCCACACTATTTTCTTCTCAACAAATTATTGGAACAATTAATCTTCAATTGTCTTTATTCCATTTTTATGCTTCCTGAAATAATCCATCTCATGCAATATTCATTCATCCACAAAATAGTTGAATATTTCATCTTTTCTCAGAGAGTTAACAAAGTCTAGTTGAATAATTAGTGAAATGTTTTCACCATTTTTTCTTTTTAACCTCTTCATGATGAGGATGTTTGCTATCAATTAAAATCTGTTGTTTGCACCTTTTTCCATCTGGTCGTATGATTGCCCAGAGACAGTCCTTAAAAGGAATTGAACCAGGTGACTCTAGGCTGATCACCTTATTTCTGCTTTGTTGATTTCAGTACAACTGCACTTTATCAAGAGCAGAAAGTAAGAAAAATAATAAAAGGGTAAATCGTTTAGCTTTCCTTTTCTACTTTGAACATGTTGAAATCATCACCCTTTTTATTTATTGTGTTGTAAAATAAATAAGGTTGACACACACATAGAAACTAAAAAGTAGTTTATTCCAGAGAATAATATGGTACACGGAGTACACAGACTAAATGCAATAAACAGTTAATTGTTAACTTGCCCTCAGTATAGAGAGAGCGTTGTTTATATATTCTTAGATCAGTCCATCTTGGGGGGGGGGGGTCCAGCTACTCCACAATATTATTTAACATCTATATATTAATACTCTTGTTCCTTAATCTTCTGACTGTTATCATCTTGTAACAATCCCTGGTTAAAAATGAGACCGTCCAAATCATTCAAGATGAAATGCAAAAATGTAAATCCTGGTTATCTGGTGTCACTTATCTGCTGAATCCTTATTTCTTATGAGTGTCGTCACCTCAGCTAAATAATAGACCATTCCGTTTTATTATAAAGAAAGTAAGGGAAGAAAAAGGTCATGCTACACAGAAAAAATATAATAAGAGAGTAGGGGAAAGATAGAGAGAGGGATGAGCGTGCAGAAGTGATAATGCTAATCTGTTTCAATCAACATCATGAAAAGATGTAAAGAAAGAAAAATAAGAGTGAGAAAGAGTTAAATGAAGATTATTATACTTTTTACATATTGAACTATTTTTCAATAGCTGTTTAAATAAACATATCAAATGATGTAATAATTTAGATTATCATACTGTGGTATATCCACAGGTCCTGCTAGTTAGTAGAATATAAGACTACATCACAGTATATTGTTACAAATCATGAGAGGTCATAAATTGTGAACAGACCTGTAGCTAAGAATTTAAATCAAGAGCCATTAATTTTGAGATCAGGGAGTGGAAAATTACCGTTGATGGTTATGACCTTTTGATCCTTTGAAAACGCGCCATGATAGACACGTGATAGTTTAGATTAGATGTGACCTAGTTTTGGAATCCAATCTCAATCCCCGCGGCGGAATTAAATCATGGGCTCATAAATAATAAAACTTGATCAAGAAAAACAAAGTCTTGTTAATTAATTATTAAAAACAAGCAATACCCAGCTCAGCCCAAAGAAGAACAGAAGAAGAAGCCAGCAGATAGAAGTCAACAATGGTGGGCCGAAACAGTAACCAGACAGAGCAACAAGTAATGTACCAAGTAAGACCATCTTGTCTCTAATCTAAGTCTCTCTCTCTTATACATCCAATGCTATAAGGTTTATATGATATATAAATATCTATCTAACTTGGCTGTTTTTTTTTCTTTTTCTTTTTTTCAAGCTGGTGTACATCTTTCCACCCAAAATTATCAGAAGGCAATAAAGTTTTGCAAGTTTGCTAGCAGTGCATTGCAATATGAGGATTCCAAGACGGCCATTGAAAATCTTCAGAAGGCACTAACATTGCTCACCACTGGACAAGAAGTCTAATCAAAATAAACAAAAAATTCCATACCAACGATGTTGATGATGATGATGATGATACTACCAAGAAAAGAAAAGGATACCAAGGGACATTAAAGAAGACAAAAGAACAGCAACACCAGCAAAGAGTTAAAATTACTTTTTCTCTTTAATCCTCCTTTCCCACCAATCCTACAATGTAAATTTTTCATTCTGTACAGTCGTTGACATTTCACAACCACTTAAAAACCTTGCAAACATCCTAGCTTTATTGCTACTGCTACTACTGTTTGATTCATGGCATACGTCTTGTTTGTTATTTAGGCTTTTCTTAGGACATTTTAAGATTTGTAAAATTTATTATACTAGTAATATACTTATACCGTAGAGAACTGAGGGTATTTGGTGCTACCTATGTAACTGTTTAGATCAATGGTTCACAACCTTTTTTTTTTTTTTTAAATCTATGGACCCCTTTGATTCCTATTTTACTATGGTGGACCCCCTCCCCCATAGCCATTCAATGTTTAAAAGTCCTATTGCATTTTTATAATTAAATATTTTTTGCTTGCCTGAACCCAAAAAGATGTT
Source organism: Doryteuthis pealeii (assembly GCA_023376005.1). Lineage (NCBI taxonomy): Eukaryota > Metazoa > Mollusca > Cephalopoda > Myopsida > Loliginidae > Doryteuthis > Doryteuthis pealeii. Next base: position 65,176,715 of record CM042150.1, on the reverse strand, counting down.
ATATGGTCCCTGGGGGTCCATGTGAACCCCGGTTGAGAACCACTGGTTTAGATTAAAAGGTAAAAGAATTACCCAGAATGCAATGTTTACTTTGTTGAATCTAAAGGAGTGAAAATTATTTTTTTTAAAGTTTTCTTAAATGTAGACCAGTCTTCCAGGGAATTGATTTTTTTCTTTTAATAACTTTACTGTGTTGATTTTGGTTTATCTAGCTTGAGGAATTTAGCTGGATTTGAAGTCGACAAAAGAATAAAGTTTTAATCTTATTTAATTGATATTAATGCCAAACTTTTGGCAGTCATAAACTGTTTATTATTTGTTCTGTAAAAAACTACTGAAATCTCTTCAGGTGCCATTCTTATCAATTCCAGGCACAATACTTACCTAAATCTGTGATTCTCTAACAAACTTTTACCAAACAACTTATAGCAAGGAGGTGTATAATGTAATGGTTATCGTCGGAAGAAATGGATTCTGTAACCAGAGTTCAAATCCTGGATGAGGCCGTTTGCATTTCATATAGTGCTAATACCCTTCGGAAAGGTATGCATCCAACTATTCTCCTTCTTCATAGTAGGGCGGACTGGGCTTTTTAACCTTGGTTAGACAACCAGTCTCCGAGAAAGAAAACTTTGAATTCAAACCTGTTAAATTCTGCTTAAGAAATTGACCCTGTGTCACATCCTACTCGTGTAGAGGGGTTGATAAATATATGTATATATAGGAATATCTCTTTCTATTGAGTTACTGGCTTTCTAACCCTGATTCTGTAGACTTAAAAATCCCTAGCACTTAAGATTCATTTTTAAAATCTCTAATTCTTATCCTTAGTCTGAAAATAAATGAGAGTTGATTTTTCAGCCATAACTTAGTAACATGATCACCAGTTATTTCTTATTGTGTGAAACAATTTTTGAAGATTTTCTTCTCTTGGTAATAAAAGCATTGCTAAGTATTTTTCTTTTAGAGCAATAGTTGTTTAGACTTTATTCTGTTTATAATAACCAAGGAAATATCATTACAGTTAAGTCACACTGAAAGCACCAGTTCCTGCTAGATCATTGAAGTTAAGCAGTGATGAGCCTGTTAAATACTTAATTGGGTGACTACTTAAACAACAGCAGATACTGTAAACAACCTGAGTCCTTAGTTTATCAAGACTTTATTCAACGTTAAATGACCCTAAAAGGGTTGATATGCCATAAAACAAAACCTACCAACTAACCAAGAAAATATATAAGATTCACTCTAACAAATGTTTGTATTTCATTGAATAAAAACGTTTTTAATAGAAATAGAATGCATTTATTTTATTGGTAGATTTTGGATTTTTGTCTCTTTTTGTCAATATTTTGACCAGTTCATTTTCCATCCATTTTTAGGTGAGATTATGCTTGTTTTTTTAATCTCTTGTTATTGGTTCATTACTTGCAATGCATTGTGGGATTTTGTAGGCTGGATGTGGAGTTTTTATATTGGAAAATAAATTTGTGACAAGACATCATCTAAAAACAAAAAAAACAAAACCCACACATCCTGCGTAGAAAATGTCACAGTACTTCATAACTAATGAGCCAATAATAATTTCAACATCCGGCATGAACTGGTTAAAAAATTGCTAAAAAGGAAATAAAAAAGATGAGGATAGTCAGAGAGAAAAAACATTTTTTAGACAAAAACTTTTTGATATAACTTTTTAAGATATATGAAGTCTTAGGAAATTCTTAAAAGCTATTCCAAAAGATGACAGGGGAATCCCCTTGGTGCAGTGGCTAATGTGCAGGAGTGTGACTTCTTAGTAAACGATTTCAAACTCCAGTCATGCTATTATGTTCACTTTCAGGCTAATACCCTTCAGAAAGATATGAACCCCCTCATCCCCCAAATTATGGGTTGAATAGTACTACTACTCTTCTTCTACAAGGATGGCTTTGGTATTAAATAACCTACAAACATTGATCCAAATCAAATCAAAAGATGACCACCATTTCTTTTTGTGGCTCTTGCAATTTTTCCTTGGTTTATGAAAATCTGTTCAACTAAAAATTCGTTAATTGTAGCAGTTGTTAGTTTGAAGAGAAAATATTTGAATTTGATGATTGGAAAAAAAAAAAACATTTATAAACATGTGCCTGAAAATATGATTGTATATCTGGTATAATGGTTTTATATACTTATTTATCCAAGTAGAAAATTTTATTTATTTATTTTTTATTTTTTGGGATTTTTTAATCCTATCTATAGAATGCTATTAAGCATGAGAATTATTTTCTGTATCCTAAAATTCACAAGAAAAGTCCAAGTTGATTACTCGATTGTGCCATTTCTCAAACAATAATTCCTATACAATACACTGTACGCTTTCCGTTGCCGACTTAGAGAGCAATGCTATGGTCCAAAGTGTGTCTGTGTCTATTTTTAAAAATATTTTCTACAAAAAGCATAATCCCTCATTCACAATTGGCAATAAAGTTTTATTTAAAAAAATAATTTTAAAAAAAAGAAATTAAATGCCTTAACTGTGAAACCTTTTGTTTAATACTCTACAATTTCTACATTTTGGATAAATTAGGCACTGAGCGTGTTATTAAAATTATGATAAAAAGATTAAATTCATTAAGATGTGAAACGCTCACCAATTTAAAAGTGAAGTTTGCAAAATAGCAAAAGAGCAATAAAGGTTGGAGGATAGTTTGATATTTTTTGGGGGGAGACTTAAAATTTCTCTTTTGGAAGAATGAGTGTATATAATTTACTCCCTTGCCCCACAACGCCTGATAATTCCTTCATTGAAAAATTGAAAGCTAACCACAAAAAAAAAAAAAAGAAACACACCTCCTAACTCTTTTTAGTTCTGCTGTCTATTGTTGCTGAATTTACAGTTTCATTTTTAAAAAAAAAGTTCACATAATTGTAAAGTGAATTCCTTCAGTGTATGGAAAGCCTCTCCATTGTGTAATTATTATTGTATTTGCTAAGAAAATGATATATATATAAAATAAATTTGTTGAAGAAATATCCCCATCAGTTCTACACCTGTCTGCTTTATTGTAATTTGTTATTATGGGATGGACAAAGATGAATCAAGTTCTTATATTTCAGTGAATGGACACACATTTTATCAGACTGAAATTTCTACAAGAAAAAATCTCGGCCAACTATTAACTATTTTCTTACGGGCTAAAGACAACGTTTCTTATTCACTTGTTAATTAGAAAATTATTCTGTTTTAATTGAGTATTAAAAGTAGATAAATAAAAAAATTGATGTAACTTGATTTTCCATTTAAATGATCCCTCTTCTTCCCAGAGTTTAAAAAAAAAAAAAGGGTTGGCAGATAGATTTGAACTTTTAACTGAGCCATAACTCCATAATTTTGTGCTTATGGTCAAGTCACGTTGAAAGTGCCAGTTCCTGCTAGGTCACTGAAGTTAAGCAGCAATGAGCCTGTTCAATACTCAGATGAGTGACCATTTAAGCAAGAGAGAAGGTATTGTAAGCAATCTGATATCAAAATGACTTGATTCGGTATTAAATGACCCAAAAAAGGTTGATATGCCGTAAGTCATGTTGAAAGCACTGGTTCCTGCTAGATCACTGAAGTTAAGCAGCAATGAGTATGTTCAATACTTAGATGGGTGACCATTTAAGCAAGAGCAGATACTGTATGCAACCTGATATCAAAATGACTTGATTTGATATTGACCTGAAAAGGTTTGATGTGCCATAAAACAAAACTAACCAACCAAAAGGGGATAGACTACCTCACTCTTGATTTGATACCGACTAATGGCCTCTCCGCCATAATAATGAGCATTATAACTTTTTTTGTGTGTGTTTCTCTGTAACTCTTGTTATTGTAAAGCAAACAAAAAGAAAGTAAAGGGTTAATGTGTACACACAGACAAAATGGGTGTCTGTGTGTTCACTACTGCTGGTAATATCACTTTACTAGAGCATCCACCTAGGAATCACAAGTGTCCAGGTTCAATACCAGCCTTCACCAACTCAGTGTAGCACAGCTTAGATCTGTGCGGTAAAGTGGAAAGCTGATGGTAGGTGTGGTGCCCCACCTCAAAAACAACAACAATCTTCCTGGTCTAGCACTAGTGAAAAGGTGATAGACTCTCTTGCTGTTCAGTTGATACCAACACTAGGCCACTCTGCCAATGTTACTTTTATTTTATTAACAACTATTGATAAGATGGAAAACAATTTAGCTCTCCCTGATTTTGCATGAATAAATCTTGCTTTTCTTGCCTTAAAAGAAATTAAATATACTAGTTAAAAAAATAAATATAAAAACACCCTCCGGGCAGTGTAAAAATTAATTTTTGAAAGATATTGGGAGTTAAAAATTCAATGTCAGAGGGTTTGTTGTGTACTTTTATTAATTAATAATTAAATAATTATTTTGAATATTTTATACATAAATTTTAAATGAAATCATAGGTATTTGTTTATTTGTAAACTTTTTAGTTAACCTCTTGTTACTGAAAAAAGGGTAAGAGTAAAAAAAAAATCTTAAAACTGATTACAAGGTTGTTCTTTAGTCTATGTATTGATGATTTTTTAGTATTGTGACATATGCAGTGACAAAATTTCGGTTACAGACAAATGGGGACCAAATCTCCATTATTAATAGACTAGCAAAAACATGCACCCTCTGGGTGCAAGTATCTAAGTTTTAATGTAATGAAATACATTTAATTAGAAAGACTAACAAAATTAAATAAGAATGCATATAAAATGATTACACTTTTTAAAATTATATTTTAATTGCTTTCTACATAAAATCATTCATAGGATTGATTTTAATATGTTGGGGAATAAAACAATAATATTAGAGATCAATAACACCAAGTAATTATTTATTACACTCACTTTTGTTAAAACATTATACAAATTAACCACACCATATATTATATAAACCTTTATTTCTTAGTGATATATAAAACACATTGCAACATTAATAACATGGGCTGTTTTGAGGCAAATGTAGCTCAGATTTTCATAGGGACATCATTAATAAATAAGATTTATTCCATGTATTAATGATTTTGACTATAAATTAGATACTCATTGATAAACTTATGCAATTCCTGAGGGTATTGTGATGTAAGCAGTGATATAGTTTCAGTTACAGACAGACACCGAATCTCCATTATGATAAGAAGATTTATATAGTTTTTTTTCTTTTAAAAATCATCTCATTAAAATGATCTGATAATTCTTTCATGGGTAATAACTCATTTTGTTTTATAATTGATTCCTTTATAATAAAAAGAAAAGAAAAAAAGCATTACATATTTGTTAATAACACTGAAACAATCAGAAACTGAAAAATTTGGTAAAATCTTAGAAAACATGTTTCAAAACACAGAGCAACAAAATACACAATATAAGTTTTATACAATATGAAATATAATATATAAGTAAGTTTATATTATTAAATATACAATATGATTATTTATAAAATATAACATCTAAGTTTATATTATAAAATATATTGTATATTTTATAAATAATCTTATTGTATAGAGAATTCTCAGAAATATTTTCCTTGATTTACTCTTGTCTAAGTTCCCTTAGTTCTGGCAAAAAAGTTTCAGTATTGGACTAAAAAAAGCACAAAGTGAAAAAACTGACCTTTTTTTATTATTGCTATAAATTTTAATGAAAATTCAATAGTTTAGACATATAGGAAGTGATTATTTTCCTTGATTATTGTTGTCAAAAAAGTCATAATTTTCTATAAATGAAAATTCTCAGAAATACCAAAAAGTAGGAAATTTCTTTTGTATGTTTATATTATGAAATATACAATATGATTATTTTAAAAATGTACAATATAAGTTTTATATATTTTATGTAGAGTAGACTTGGATCACTAGCCTTTGTAGGACAACCAGTCTAGGAGAAGGAAAGACTCTGAATTCAAACTTGGTGCACTATTCTTCTGTTAACAGCCCCCCCCCCTCCCAGAAGTCTGGAATTGTTGACATGCCGTAAAAACCAACCAACCGACCAGAAGTTCACCAACCTTTAACACTATAAAAAAAAAATCATCTGTTTAGTTCATTTGTTAAATCTATCGTTTAATTAATAGTTGTTATTGACAAACATGCATCAACAATTTTTTTTTTTTTTTATAGATAAAAAAAGCCAGATAAAAAAAAATTATATGATAATTAAAAATGTTACTTTTATTAAAATTGAGTGTTCATAGAAAGAGATCCAATATAAAATGTGTATCTATGCTGGAAACTTGTGTATAAAAATGACTTGTTTCAGCATTAAATGACTTGCAACAGCCAACCAACAAACCAAAAGACTTTTTGAGATTTTTAAATTGTTGTCTTACAAAGAATTGGAACGAAGTGTTCGTGGTGTAATGGATTTGTTGAAGTAAATGGAAACGTCAATTTGAGTTGAAATCCTTTGCATTTCACATAGCGATAAAACCCTTAGTGAAGGGTTCAGATTAGTATTTTATACTTATCTCCATTACTTTTGAATCATCCAAATTCTCAAAAATATATTTTGTACAAATGTTGAGCCACACATAATTATCATTTATTTCCAAATTAGATTGGAAATTGTTTTCTCTAGAAGCATTTTTAGTATATTGTTTTAATAAAAAATATTCTTAATATGCCATTTTTGCTGGGTACAGTTGTGTGTATATATATATATATATATATATATATGTGTGTGTGTGTGTGTTGTGGAGTCAAGTATGCTTCTTTGTTGGTATATCTGATGAGCAATTTTCAGTGTATATATTATATCTGTATATGTCTATGATATATATTTTTGAGATTTAGTGTGAAGCATGAGTAATGTGGGAAATAAATGAGAAACTGTTTTGGATGTTATATACTAAGTTCCATTTTTATTTCATTCCAATATTTCACCGAAAAATCAATGCCACTGATGCATAAAATGCCAGCGACCACTTAGATGAGTGACCAGCCAGTCTAAAAACATCCTTTTGTAAAAGAAGAGTCATTTCTTTGAAATATTGGATGAAATAAAATGGAACTTAGTACATAGCATCCAACTCAGTTTCTTATTTATTTCACATATTACTCATGCTTTGCATTAAATCCAAAAAATATATATTCAGACATATGCATATAACACATATATATGCAGATATAATATATACACTGAAAATTAGACTTATCATATATATATATATATATATATATATATATATGATATCACAAAGCATCACTCTATTTCTCCAACTGTAAGAGTCTCAAAAAATTTTCAAAAAAAATCTTTTTTCAAACACTTCAAAATTTTCTGTATTTTGACCATTTTAACTTCAAATATCAAACATTTTATCCTGAAGAAGGCCATTTTTCTTTGTATACTTAAATATTTGATAATTTTCTATTATTATTATTTTATTTCATATTTAAAATAATAATAAATAGAATACAACGTGTACATGAACAAACTCCTGGCCGAAACGTGTTGGTAATTCATTAAATTCATTTTTATCCATTCAACATTTTCTTTCCTTTATTTATTTATCCTTTCAATATATATATATATATATATATATATATATATATATAAAATAAGAAATTTAGTAATAGTTTGGCTAGTATTGTCACCTTTAGATTTTAGCTGACTTTATTGAAACTCACTTATCACTCTACAATATTAATGGACAGATAATTGGAAATAATATCAACAGAAGTTTTTTAGGAGATTAACTCTCTCTGTTTCTCTCTTGTATATATGTATCTAAAGGAGTCAGCTCTGTTTTGATATTTGTGTGTCGACTTATAACTCAGAAAAAAGATATCATTGAGCATTAAAATCATTTATATACTTTAATATGTTTATAATAAGGAAAAGTACAAAATTTAGTTTTTGATTTTTGCTGATTAATTTGATATAATTCAATAATTAAAGATCAATTGATTTGTAGAACTCTTCAAAGTTATTTGTAAGTAAGTACAAAAAATTGCCTTTAGAAAAATAAAATTATGTTTCAAATCACACATGAATTCAGGGGTATATTTTTAAAAATAATATATATTTAATGTTTTAAAAAGATTCTAAAATAAACAAATATTATAATACACAAATTCTTAGTTTCTTTTATCATTAAAATTAATTCCCTAGTGTTCCTAAAATCCTTTTAATCCAGTCATGGTCTGGGTACTTCTGCTAGTATATATATAAACATATATTTCAGTTTCCAAAAGTTTTTTTGTTGAAAAGTTTGAGTAATCCTGATATAGACATGTTTTATATTGATAACAGACATTTTAAATAATTTTTTAAAAGGAAAAAAAAAAGCAATGTAATTTTATTAGTTTTTAGACTCAATTCTTTTTTATAAATATAAATTTAAAAAATTAAATTTTGGTTGTGCGACATGTTAAAGTCAGTCTTTTTTTCCTAGAAATTATAAGGCTTCAAGTATATAATAATAATAATAATAATAATAATAATAATTTGTAAACAATTATAGCTTCAAGTAAATATTCTTAATACAAATAATTTGCCCACAGTTATATGGTTTTTAATTATTCCTATTTTAATACTAATAATTTTCAAACAGATCTATTTGACCCCTAGGTATTACGACTTTGTGTCAGAGTGAACCTGGGATTAATAGCAGTGAAGGGTTGGCTTCATACTCTCCAGAACTGGACCATCACCAGTGGATTCAGTTTAGCATTATACCTAGGACACCTCTTTTTTTGGGGGGGGGGTAGTGGAAGTGTTACCCGTTTGCAGAGGGTGCATCCTCAAGTGTATTCTAAGTCCTACCAACTGGGCATAAAGTTTGATTTTAACACATTTTGAGATTTGGTTATTTTGATGTTTAATTTAAATAAATTAAAACTTATCCCCACCAAAAATGAAAAAAAATAAAATAAAACAAAACAAAAAAACAACAAAAAACAAAACAAAAACTTGAATATCTTTATTAATGGGGATGTTTGGCTTCAATGAATATATCAATTTAATTCATTTTTTTATTAAGGCAAAAAAAAAATACTTTCTTGGGTATTTGATTTTACAAGCATATGAAACTACTCAGTACTAGAATAAAACATCATGCTGAGCCAATACTTTACAAATAGCCTCAACAAAGCCATTAATAATGATTCTATAAATGCCAACATTTATCCTTCTGTTTTCTATTTTTAAATAATACTTTTTATATTTATTTATTATTTATATTTTTTATTTATTTCTTTTTTTGGTGGGTACTGAAATGCAACTTCTTAGTTCATAGTTGAGATTCACCCACTTGGTGACAGGAATAAAAATAATTCCATAATGTTATGTTGTTTTTATAAATAATTTTGAAATACGATATCTTGTTAAGTTTGATGCATTTACAATAAAATATCTTCAAGAAAACAAAGCATTCTTTTTTTTTTTTTTTTTTTTTTTGTCCTTTTTCATAAAAGAACAAGACAAATGGATTTTAGTGTTCTGACATGTTTTTTGTAAAATCCTGAAACTTCAATATAGTTATGTGTAGATAAATTTGATTAGAAATTTCGCTGGCTCTACACGTTATAAAAATAAACCTTAGGGTCGATTGTTCATAGTTTGTCATGTTGTTACCTGACCATAAGTGGGTGCTTGAACAATACCATCTAGGTGAGGGTGTATGATGTTGAAAAGCCCGAAACTCCTAAGGATCCTTGGATCACATCACTGACGATATAGTGCATCTTTGAGATGTATTTCTTGATATGTAGCAGTGAAAAAAGATTGAGAAGCCAAAATATGTTTGTTTTGTTTTACGACACATCAACCATGGTGGGTCATTTAATGCCAGTAAAGGTTTAAAAGATTCGTAGCAATAGTTTGGAAGAAAAATTTTTAAACTCAATTTTTTTTGTAAACAAATTTTCTATTTAACCCTTAGATGGGACACTAACAGGTATTACCACTCCGAGTCTGAGTGAACCTGGGAGCAATGTCGATGAAGAGGTGCTCCACATTCTCCAGAACTGGAACCTCACCATCAGATAAAGTTTAATGTCATTCCCAAGACATGAAGACACTCAGCCATCATCTTCTAGCACCCATATGTTAAAAAAGGTTGTGGGTTGCCGTAAGGGCAATAGGGTTGGGACAATCATATAGGTGCTAGGGCTTGACATGACCAGTCAATTGATCAGATGAGGCCTCTCTGACCACGCGTCTAGCCTAAGTAAGGGCCAAAGTGGGGTGTTTTATGTCATGGACTGCTCATCTACAAGGACTGCTCATCTACAATGGGCTGCCACCCACGGGCAACAGGTGGCCCCATTTGGATAGGTCTTACCCCTCTGCAGATGTGCAGTCGGTGTATTCTAAAGCCCCAGCCAACAGGGTTGCCGTATGTTGTACAGCCATACCTTATATCTTTGTATATTGTTGATTGTGGTGAGTATACCCATGGTTGTATACTCATGGTTGTATACTCATCTATCATCTTAGAGTTGCTGTTGATTCTCTGTCATCTTCTATCTTGGATCTTGGCTGGTTCTAAGCTGGGTTTTTTTCAAGATCTAGGATTCTTTCTGACTTGATACTGGGATGTCCTGTGTTGTTATTTTGTTTTTTATCAACAACACAAGACTTTCTTTTTTTGAGCTCATATTTTATTTTATAAGTATCCCAGATCAAGTCAAACACGTGGAGATTTTGGCTATTGGGATGAGAGACATTATATGTCTTACTTGTCTCAGCACTCAGACAAATCTGATTTTTCTAGCCACTTTCATATGGCTTGCTTTCACAAATTGGAAGAGAGGTCAACATATGGTTAATAAAAAGTGTCCATCATTTTTTTTTTCCATTAAACTGTTATTTTAAATCTAAACTACAATTACTGTACGTAATTAAAAGGCTACCTATTAATTATGTAACACCCGAAGCTTCAACATAATCTTATTATAATGGAGATTGTGTGTTTTTCTGTCTGTAACCAAAATTATATCACTACTCAAGTCACAATTCCCTTAGTTATTTATGTCACATTCTCAATGATCTTATTTTTTATTTAAACCTCAATTATTAATAAATTGTTTTACTATTATTAATATTGTTGACCATATCTACATACTAATAACATGCAATTGTATTTATATATACAACAAAACAGCAGTTTACAGTGTGAACGAGAAGGCTCATTTGCATATTGATATTAAAATTTTGATTTTAATAGATATGTGCTTGGTATTATTGATCTCTAATTGTTTGGTTTTATTTTAATGAATATGAACAAAAATCTCAGGAATAAATCTTAAAAGAAATCCATTAACAAGAAGAAATAACTGTAATTTTATTCTTTACTTCCTATTTTAACTAAATAGTTAGGAAAATTCATCAATGAAAGACAGGAGTGATGCAAGAGTAAGTTTAAGTTGTTCGATTTTTAGATTTTACCCCCCATCTGTTTCAAATCTTTTTATCTGCATTCTTATTTAGTTTCATTAGCCTTTTTAATCTAATCTAATATTTTATTAGACTAAAACTGAAATGCTTGTACCCTACGGAGGGTGCATATATTTGCTAGTTATCATAATTATATTTTGTATCAGTAAAAAAAACAATTGAGAAACCAAAAACATTTTGGTTTATGAAGGGAAATAGTTTTTAGTGTTGTTGTGAAGGTGCCACTTGGCCCCCGGTTGGGGATTATCTGTGTAAAATAATGATATGTGGAAGTCAGTGTGTGACGTTAGTGGTGAGTTGACGTGGTATGAATGTGGAAAAATGTAATTATGGAAAATATCCCGAATAAGGATGACATGTGAATAATTGACCTTAGTTTCTGATTGGATTGAACAAGAACTTTAAGTGAAATGCAGTTTGCGTTCAATTGGCTTCCCTCTTTACATCTGGGATTCAATTTTGCAAGCAAACTGAAATGGTGAACATAAATGTCCTAGAATTGTAGGCTTTATATCAGTGTCTTTCTCCTAGTCTCTGACTCAAGAATCTTCATCGAAAGCACGGGGGGGGGGTGCATAACCCAAGCTGGGCATGTTTGCTGGATTCTATAAGACTTGTGAGGATCCCACCTATGTGTTAAATAGTCTCAGTGGAAAGGTATATAAATGTGTATGTCATAACAGATGACCTTGGCCTTAACTACTGGAGGTCACCAGTGGGGACAAGCTGAAATGGCATATATTCTGCGTCTTTTTTGCAGCCCGTCGCAGAACGGCAAAGTGTAGTATCTGTTTCGGAGACTACGACCTGATGCCTCTGAACCTGGTCAGTAATACTACCTAATTGCAGTCGATCCTTGCTGACCGTACCCTGTCACTGCTAACATCACTCCAGGTCACAGTCGATCCTGCCTAACCCACAGTCGATCCTGCCACTGCTGTCTGCGCAACAATAGTCGATCCTACCACTGCTGATCATGTTCTTCCCACACCTTCTGCTGAACATATTCCAACCTTTGACCAAGCAGTCTTTGAATGAAAGTTTTTTTTCACCGACTATGACACATCCAGTCCTGAGAGTTTCCATCCTGTTTTACAATTTAGGCATAAATTGGATCCTCCTTTTATGACCATAATTTTGTTTTTTCGTCAACGATGATTAAAATCTGACGTTTTTATTTTAGAGAACCAAAGCCAAAAAAAGAATTTTAAAAAAAGAACAAACAACAAAAGGAGCCTCCACTTTAAAACTAAACATTCTCACAAAATAAAAACTTTTAGAATATACACATTGAAGTGAATATTAAAATAAATAAAGAAAATATATTTAGTATTGTAAAATAACGGGTGCAAGAAAAATAAAACATTTATTGCAAAAACACGGACATAAAATGAGGGTTCAGTTTATTTTATGGTAGGAATTTATGAGGAAATAGTTAAGGATTACCCAGTTTTCTCAGTTCTCTGGAAAGGTCCAAATATTTTGTCTATCTTTTCGCTTTTTTTCACTTTCACTCAGTAATCAGGTGGAACGGCAAAATCCATGAAATGACAGGTTCTCGTCTTCTTGTTAATCAATACTAGATCTGGTCTCCTGGCCAAGATTAGGTGATCCATCACTCCTTGTGAGTTTTTCACACCAGCATGAGCTGATGGTCATTCACAGGAGTCTGAGTGACAACAAGTCTCCTCAGATCTCCAGGACTCTTCTGAATATTCTAGCTGATTTTAACAATGTTGTTGTCTGGATGGTCTCAATTCTTCCTCTGATTTCCAGTTCCTCTAGTCTCTTTTCTAAGCTTTTGGAGGCTGTTTCAAGTGTATCAACTACAATTGGTATCACTTTTACCCTCATATTCCACAGGGTTTTTTTTTTCAGTTCTCTAGCAAGGTCCAGGTATTTTCTATGTTTTCGTTTTCTTTCATCTTCACCCTGTTATCTGTTGGAACTGCAAAATCTACCAGTTGACAAATCCTCTTTTTCTTGGTAATCAATACTGGGTCTGGTCTTCTGGCTGGGATAAGGTGATCTGTCTTTATCTCAAAGTGTATTGTTCTCAAGAACAGATTCTGCTTCATGCATATACCATTTAGTTGTATGGTCAAAATTGAGTTTTTTGTACAATTCCCAGTCAATTACCTTTTGCAACCCAGTCATATCTAGCTTTGTATTTTCATTGAGCTAGTTTGCTACATTCAATTAATACATGGGTGATTGTCTCATCTCTGTCACCATACACCCTACATTTGCTGTTCTGTTGTGTCTTATCAATTTTTGTTTTGATATAATTTGTTCTTATGTCATTATTTTGAGCAGCAATTATTAGTGACTCGGTTTCTCTCTTGAGGTTTCCTCCTCTTAATCATGTTCAGGTCTTATCATGAGCACCCCCCCTCTAATTTATCATTTGAAGTATCCATATGTTGTTTTTCCCCCATTTCTGTTTTCTTGTTTTTGTTGTTTTTCTCCTTGTCCACATATTGCAGCTGCTGTTATTGGCTCCATAATTAATCTTCCCTTGCTCTTTTTTGTGTATTCTTTAAGTCCTTGGATTGAGACATAATCCTCTATGTTGGCGAGACCTCTTCCACCTTTTCTTGATACATATAGCCTGCCTCTATCATTTCTAGGGTGTAATGACTTGTGCATAGTCATTTTTTTTTTGTCTTTTGGTCAATCTGTCTGAGTTCCTATTTTGTCAATTTTAAGAATCATTCAGAGTATCTTATAATGAGGATGATCTAGGTATTTTTCTCTTGGTGAGATTTCTGCTGCAGAGCTTGGTTTCTTGGAGTTTTCTTGTTTTTCTGAGGTATCCTTTTTTAAATTTTTCTTTCATATTTGTTTTTTGATTGTGTCAACTTCTAACATTCCCACAATAAAATGGTATGACAATTTGCATATGGATTGAATTTGTGGAAAGAATCATTCAGTTCTTCTATAATTACCACCTGCTAGTAAAAGAAGGTAAGCATTTTCTGATATTTTTCCTGACGAATTTTTTAAAAAATCATTTAGTTTAACTGTAAATATAATAAAATGATTGCAATAAAAGTTATTGCAAAAAAAAACAAAAAACAAAAACATTATTATCTAGAGTATGATCATTAATAATGATTGATTTAGTATATGGGTTATATCATTGCAATAATTTCTCTTTATTGCATTTATAGATTTTTAAAAATGCAGACCAGATTGGAAAAAAATGAATTGGACAATATATTTTCTTTTAAATTTCTATCAATGTTTATTTGACAGTTTTCAGCTACAAAATTATTTTACATAGTTTTACAATTTATGCTAGTGGATTATTTAGTTCTTGAATTAATAATATATTGTCTAGAAAATACTCAAAAACAAAATAGTTTCACTTGATTTAAGTCACTAATATAGAAAATATTAAAAAATCTAATACAATTTTTATATCTCATTTGAAATGTTAAATTAGCATTCAAAAAGTAAAATAATATTTTACTTTTTGTTCTGGAAAACAGAATAAAACAACAAAATGTTTTCAAATAGCATTAAATCTTACCAATATTTTTCATTGTTCTTGCATAGATCTAATTTTGTTATCTATATGATATATATAATGAACTGTGTAAAGATTTATAATTTTGTGCAATGTTATATAACTTTCAGATATTTACTAAGTTAAAAGTAAGACAAGTGTTTTATTACAATCTACCAAGTGGGGAAATTCTGACTTCCTTGAAAATTAGCATTCAAAATTTCCACACAAGATAAAACTATCTTTGTCAATAAATCCAATAGTTATTTATTTAGTTTTGTTTGGTTCAGAAATAAAGTGGAACCCAGTGAGGATAAAATTCATTTTCCTAATAAATTATTCTTTGATATGATTATTAAACACCCATATTTCTTATTTTCTAAAAAATAAAATAAATGCAAATTTAAATCAGTATGTTTTATTTTCATATCATGTACCTTTCAAAAACTAACCTCATATATGAATTGGTATTTTAGTTTTTTAATTATATACACCAACAACTGTTGGTGTATTTGAAAATGAATATAACTGTAATTATTGTTTTCTTTTTTCTTTTTTTTTTTTTTTTTTCAAATTTGTTAAAATTTCTTTTGACTTTACGGGATGACAAAAACTGGAAATTCAGTTTTAGCTCAGTTGGTAGAGCATCCGCCTTGGAACCACAAGGTTCCGGGTTCAATACCGGCTCCTTGCCAACTCAGCACATAAGTAGCACAGCTTGGATCTGCATGATAAATTGGGGAGCTGATGGTAGGTGTGGCGCTCCGACTCAGACAATCTCCATGCTTAAAAGTGTTAGACTCCCTCACTGTCCATCTGATACCGGCACTCTTACATCTTAAAATGATTTCCATTTTAAAAGGGGAAACATCTGTCAATATCAAAATTACTTTTGTTACCTTAGAACAAGATTGCTTGAACATTTCAAAATTACTTTTTTTTTTAACATTTTAACTTACTCAGAGTTGTAAGTTGTTATCATAGGAAATTTTATTCCAGTTGCATAAAAAAGTATCAGGGTATTCATTCTTAAATTTACATTTGATTTAGAATAATTAAAATTTGATTTTTTTAATATCAAGCATGAAGATAAAACTTTTGATTAAAAAAATAAATAACATTTTTTTCACATTGAGCAAAATAAACAAAAGGGGTGTATTAAACCAGAAAATATGTTGGAAACTTAAAGTATTGGTTAATTTTTAATTGCATGAAAAATTGTTAATTTAGTAATTTTTTTTTTTTTTTCTGGTTTATTCAGTGATGAACATTTCTTCTGAACAAAATTGTCATATTGAATGACTGAAATATGTTCTATTTTGTTGATTATTTAGTTCAGGTGGATGTGAGGTTGACTCATGTTTACGTTTCTTCCCTTGTGTATAATCTGAAAAAAAGGATCAGTTATAGAGACTCAGCCTCCCCTTCGTGGAGGCAAGGGAGGTAACTCTTGATCTTCTTTATTGTTGCGGCAAGTACACCACCAGCAGCAGCAGCAGACCATGAGGAGTCCTGCAAAACTGGCAAATCCAGAAAGGAGACCGTACAACATATCCTTATCGTCTTCTGATACCTCAAAATACATAAAAATAAAATCACATTAATAACAATACAATTTGCAGGCACATTGTTGTATATTACTGGAAACATTTAACTTTTTTTCAAAATTAATTTTCAGGATCCTTTAAAATGGAATCATGGGAAGTTTACTTCTTATAAAATTATTTCATCTAACTGGTAATGTTTGAAGTTTTAGATATTCATTTTTTTAATGTCAATTTGAAAATTAATTTTTAACAGATAAAAATCTTCCTGGTCTAGTGCTAATGAAAAGGGGATAGAATTCCTCACTTTCCAACTGATACTGACTTTAGGTCACTCCACCAAATTTCATTTTTGCTTATATGCTTACTTATAAGTAAGTTTATACTTATAATTCACATGATAAAATAAATCAAAAATTTAAATGGTACAATAATGTTGTGCTTTCATTAGATTTATCAAAACAAAATATTTGATTTTTTTTAAATCTAAATATTAAAAACACTGTAGCATTAAAGAATGTGCTAATCCTTCCAGTAAAATATGGTGACTCTTATGTAACTTATAACTTATCCCTTTCCTTTCGAAAGATTAAAACCTCATGTCAATGAAAAAATGTTGAATTTCACATCAGTATTTACTCTGTAAACATATAATTATTAATTTTAGTGTAGCGATTGTCTGCCCCTGTTTAGTCTAGAAGAGTTATATTCCCTTGTTTTCAGGTTTTGTACTGCTAGGGGTCCTGACTATTTAATCAGGGAAGCATGAAGTTTAACTTTTTTCTCCAGGACAGCAAACAGGACACATGGGTTAAAAATTACCTCTTATGTGGGGGGGGGGCTTTGCCCCCAGCCTAAGTAAGTGACATTACTTCATGGACTCTCCTTCACTGCTACAGGATGAAGTCCTACTTTCTTTATACACCTCTAGTACCTTGTCTCATATATATGTGTTCATTATGTATCTGCTTTGTATACCTTCTATTTGTATATGTAAAAGTAAAAAGTAAAGTCGTCAGGCGGCCTAAAGTCGGTATCAGCCAATCAGCGAGGGAGTCTATCCCCTTTTCACTTGCGCTAGACCAAGGAGATTATTTTAGCGTCTGAGGTGGAGCGCCACACCTACCATCAGCTCCTTACTTTACCGCACAGATCCCTGTGCTACTCATACGCTGAGTTGGCGAGGACCGGTATCGAACTAGGAACCTTGTAGTTTCTAGCCGAATGCTCTACCGACTGAGCTAACCCGGCCTGTAAAGTCTATGTTTGTTACACCTCATAAAATTCTTTGTCAGAATATTTCTTGTACTTATATGTACCCATGTGAAAGGTCACTAAGCCTTCCAACTAATTATAATACCTTTAAATCCAAGATTAGGCACTTTGATGTACTCTACAAAAAGATCACAGAATGTACATTAAACACAAAGACATTTTCTTAGAAAATATTTGTATTTGTTAAAACAAATTTCTTAAGAAGTATAAAACTTTGGATGCTACCATCATTTTTTAAAGGTAAGCTCATAATGCTTACTTCAATACCCATGTCATTGTTATATAAGATGAGAACTACAACAACAAACATCCTATTGATAAACTTTTATTTCATCTAGCACAGAAATGGCTTGACTGAATTGGAAAATACTCACGTGAGTTATTATTAAGTTTTATTCACACATTTATTTACATTATTCACTCTTTAAATCTGGGTATTATAAAGACACTCACAAGCGGTTTAAAAATTGTCAACCTCAAATACACAAGCAGCTTTTTCTTTTTTTTTCATCTTAATTTATTTTCTAGAAATGTTTGCATAAACAGTCAAGTCAACATAAAATTACAAAGGAGATAACCAAGATAAACAATGACAAAGAAATTTCACAAGATTTCTAAAGTGATTTGCTAAGAAAAGGAAAATACGTTCAGTGTGACCCCTTTTCTTTTTTCAACCTTGGGTAATTTTATCTCTTTGATCCATTTATCTATACATATATAAAGGGCAGTTTGTGTGTATGTATATCCAAAGGAAACTATGAAAATAAAACAATTAACAACAAAGTAAATATATACACACATTCACTATCACCAGGTCTTGCTTTTTGAGCAAAAACAATGAAGGTTTGATTTATATTCGTGAAGATACTTAAAAAATAGAATTTAAATGATAATAGCATAGATTTTTTTTGCATTTAATATTTTAAATAGTAGACATTAATTTTTATTTCAAGAGTGGCTGGATCAATGCAACGTCTTTTGTTTTTACATGGGGATTTTAACTGGGCATCTACAAGGATCCAACTTGCAATTCAATAATAATGGATTTGTGAGATTAATTTTTGTTACCTCCCCCACTACCCAGGGAACGCTGGGTAGCCACTTCTAGTCTTAACTATGTGGAAGGATCAAGGACCTGATAACTGATCAATAAGTACTGAAAATGATTAAAATCTATAAACAAATTTAGAATCTTTTAAGTCTTTGCAAATGAAATTTAGATGATATACACATTTCAAGGGAGAAAACTTCTATAAAAGATAATGAATAAATGCTTATTCTTTATTGTAAAAATATTTTCATAAAATAAAATTTTCAAGTGAACATCTTCCAATACTTGATAGAAAAAAGTGTTCATTAATTTTTTTAACCTTGGGCCTCAGATATCCTGTACCTAAGCTCACAAAATTCCACCCTTAAAATCAAGTGCAAAATACATTCCCACTTACTCTAGGGTATAGATATCTGGTTAATTTCTATAAGTTTAACATGATCAAAGGGGAACCACTCTTGACTGAAAAATTATTTATCTATTTATTGATCTACTAGGAAAAAAGAAGACAGGGTTAAGATTAGGGTTTAGGGTTAGTTTAATGGGAAAATAAATAAATAATTTATCAGTCAAGAGTGGTTCCTCTTTGATCATGTTAGAATTATAGGAAATAACCAGATATCTTTATTTTAAGTTATCCTATTATTCGATCAAAAACTGTGAGTGGCCACTATATAAAACCTTTTATTATTAGTAACCCTGTTATGAATTTTTCAAATGTTGAAAAATCTGCACAATGGTTGTGAACACAAAGTTCATAAAAATAGAAAGTTGAAATCCATTCAAAGAGAAAAACAACAATAATAAAAAGAAAAAAAATATAATTGAATAATTATATAAATATATATATATATATATATATATATATATATATATATATAAAAATATAATTGAATAATAATGTAATAATAAAAAATATTTACTGAAATTGACTTTTCTGAATAACAGATGCATCCACACATTACAACTAAATGTTCTAGATGAATTCTTCATTTGTCTTTGTCCTTTTCATGAAGTCAGGTTTTTCTTTTCTTGCAACTCTGGCTTCATTTCACTTTCAACATCTTTCACGGGTAAATCATCTAGTGATATATTCTTAGTTTATAATGTGTGAATATTCTGAAAGCATTCAGCTTTTCTTTTCTTTTTTAAAAATATTTCTGGCTTTTCCACATGTTGATGTTCTTGGTATCGAGAGAACATGTTCCCCAGTCAAGAGCGATTAGACATCTATCTGTTTCCAACGTATGGCCATTTCTCTGCCGCTGACTTTTTTTTCTTCCCATGCCTCTTTTTTGAAAGTCTACATCATCTTCTGATGGGCATTGTTTTCAAAAGTTTTGTCTCATTGTAACCTATTTTTCTTTCCCTCCATAATTTGAAAACCGAGAAAGGAGAGAAACACAAAAAGAAAAGAAACACAAAAAGAAACACAAAAAGAAACAGAATTCACCTTTGTGATCAGGAGATCAAGCGTAGTTGCTAGATTATGTGGTGAGAGGAGAAACATGTTATCTTATAGAGTGAAATGGGTGTGCACGTATCTTGCATGTAAGATATTCGAGACAGAAAAACCATAGCCACTTGTTGCGAGATGAATGTGGCTTATGCAGATTTCGGCTCCTCTTGCTAGTCCATAAAAGAGTGGATCATCATCATCATCATCATCTTCATCATCAGGTCATGCTGATCCTCATGACGGTCTCTCGACAATTGTTCCAATCAGCCATCGTTCCTGGCAGGTCCTTCACACAGCATCCAGAACCCGCACATGGCTGATTGATGTAGATCGACCTAAACTGATGTGTCTATGTGTAGGTTTCCACAGGAAAATGTCACATATAAGTTAATCCTTGCTTCTTCAGGAATGTTCAGCATGTCTTATTCATTGTACTTGGATGGTGTGGGATACGAGCCAAGTGGAGTGTTCTGACCATGACTTCAGCACACGTGTACAAGTTGATTGTATTAAGAGAGATACAAAGTCATTATTTTGACCCAGGTAGAGGATTGCTCAGAAAGCAACTATTTTTTTTTTTAAATATAGAACACTAATGGAAATATCTAGATATGATATCACCATCGTTATATTGGCCTGGGTAAGACATATTTTTGGCTGATAGATTGTCAAGACTACTAAACAAAAATAACTGATGTCCAATAAACCTGGATATAAAAATGAATTAGTGCAATTCAGCACAAACTCAAAGAACTGAAAGAGAAATTCAGGAATGGCCAAGTGCTATCATCCCTTAGAGAACAAATATACATTGGTTGACAGAACCATATCGGTCATTCAGAGATGAATTGTCATTTGAGGATTCTTTGCTACTCAAGGGAAGGAGGATACTAATTCCCAGAAATAAGAGGAGCAAAATCCTAAACAAGATACATAAATCCCCTCAAGGTATCTAAAAGTGAACCATAAAAGCTGAAACATACGTTTATTGGCTAGGAAGAATTGTTGGCATTGAATAAATTGTTCAAGCATGGCCTAAATGTCAGAAATATCAGAAGAAACAGAAGAAAGAAACCATGATATCAAATGAAATAAAATTTAGATCATGGGAAATAGATCAGACATGGCATGAGGAACATGGACACTGGTAGCCGACAACAATTCAAGTTCCTATTTGTAATATCTTCTATTCGTCTCTAGGATGGCTACAGATTAACTTTTAAGGTTCAATCGATAATGATACATGTAAACCATAAATGTGTTTAAAGGTTCTGTTTTATCTGCATTCACGTAGGTTCCAATGCCTCTTGCTACCCGCTTAGGCTACACAGCAGAGATTTGGCTTAGGCAGGTGTATTAGTGAGAAGTGCGATTTCATCTGCGTTGTCTGCATCCGTTTATCATCTGCTTTTATTCTTCTGAAACCATTTTCTTTCATTAGATCTAATGATGTTCATAGTATGTAATCTAGGCAGATAATGAATAGAAATGGTGTTAATGTTCTTGCAAGACTCCTGTGACTATGTCAATGAAATCAGTGCCATCGTTTGTTTGGGGAGACCATACACAAGAAGAATTTCCTCCATCTTTCCTCTGTGTGTGGCGTCAAATGCTTTGAAGAAATCTACAAACAAATGTGTTGCCTTGGGATTTTTTGCTCGTACTCCTTCGACGATTCAACGAATTTTCAGAATTTGAGAAGATATAGATCGATTTCTCCAAAATCCGTTTTGATTTTTCCTGAGAATTTTCTTGACTTCTGATCGGATGTGATTGATGTGGGGCATTATAAACCTTTGCAAGTATGGCAATAAGAGTTATGCATCTGTAGTTCTAAGTGATTCCGAGGTCACATTCCTTTGAGAAGAGTAGGATGTAGCCTTTTGGGAATTTTTCATTCTTTGTTTATACACTGCATTGCATGATCAAAGAATTATGTCATCAAATTTCCTTATCTTCCATACTTCAGGAGGTTAATCATTGATGCATGTAGTTTTTTTGGTTTTGCTTGTTCAGAACTTTGTTGAGTTCATCCTCCATAAAGTATACTAGTTGGTCATTTTGGCTATAATTTCTTTGATAGGTTTATCTGTGATTCCAGGGGGGTTCCAAGCTGATTTTTTATGTGTTCTTTCCACTTCATGTCTTTCTTCTTGGCTGGCAGTTTTTAGCTTTGATCTCAAGATGCTTTTCCTACCACTAAGTTGATTTACAGTCTGTCATGATAATTGTTTATCTTCTACAAAATTTCTGATTTTATTTATTTGACTTTGGTTGTATTCTACATTAACCGGTGATGAGAACCTACAAGGTATCAATTTATATTGAATAATCCCTAGAAATGGTTCTGTTTTCCTTCTCAAAAGTGTATAAAATTTTGATTATGAATTTAATTACAACTTTATCTCCTTAAAAATAGTTTATGAAAGTGACTGGTTGACCAGAATGGAGTTAATCTTCTACCCATCTTGTGTTGATTATAAACCTTTAGCTGAGAATAGAACTAAATCTCCACAAACCTGTGTTAACATGTTAAATGTTTTGTCATATTGTTCTGAAGTTTGATACAAAATTTGATATTGTATTCCATTTTCATGACATTAAGGGACACTTGTAAATACACAAGGTAACACAGGTAATTTATTCTGAGATGTGAACATAAATTAAATTTTTTCACATACCTTATACATTTTTGAAAAATTGTAATTTATATATATTGATTCTAGCCTTGCATATGGAGAAAAATAGGTTAAATTGAACTTAACGGACGTAAATTCCACTATCATATGTCACCCCCTGAAAGAAAAAAATACCAAAAATCAGGGAATTAACAGAATTTAATGGAATTTTCAGTGTTGATATATCAATGAATAAAAGATATAATGCACCAGTTATTTTATTTAAAAACTTTTACCTTTTTTTCAGGTCAGTTAACTTTGAACCCTGTATCTTTGAGAATCTGTTACTCCTCAAAGATATGTGGTTCAAAGTTAATTGACCTAAAAAAAATGTAATTTTTTTTTCTTTCGGTGATGGTGGAATTTAGGTTCGTTAAGTTCGATTTAACTGAAAAATAACGTTTTCTGTTCATTATATTTGTAATTGGAAAGATCTCCTCTATAAACTTTTTTAAGAGTACAAATATTGCTCGTTATTAGTCCATCTAAATGCAGTAATTAACAAAAATCATTCAGAATTATTTAAGAGAAACAGCATAATATTCGAATATGATTATACCACATCATATGTTTATTTGATGACCAGGTTAAAATTGTTTCAGATTTCCTGTTAAGTTTTCTCGTCGGCTCCATTCAACAGATATTGTATCTGGAAATTACTATTTATTCCAATCTTCAGGATTCTCTTAAGGATTTCCCTTAGAACCTTAACATTTTTATTGACCACTGTAAACACATAGTATTGAAATTTTATATTATTATCTTCGGTCTACACTGGGACTTATGCCCTGTCACCGACACAGAAGCAGCAGCAGTCATCCCTATCATCATGGTCACGTGGAGATACCTATAAAAAGCCGTGTCACTAGCGATTCCTGCTCTTTTTTAGTTGAAATCCTCTGACTGCTGGACCAAGGGGTTAACACCTCTTCCACACCCGCACACCCCTACTGAGGGCGACTGCTGGCTTTGGCCCACGATACATTACTACAGGTAAGGGCTTTGCTCTCTCTCTCTCTCTTACTACGATCTGGACTACGGATAGAAATACCCAAGACGGACTTCATCTATATCCTGCTTCGGGACCAAGTGAGATTGCTATCTTTTGACCCATGAAGGCTGATAGCAAATTACCTTTTATCGCCAGGATAACAACTAAGGGAGCCGACGAGATAATTGCAACATCGGACAAGCTGCACCCTTTGTTACCAATGCAGCCAAGGGCTGCTAGCAGAAATAAATTTTTGCAACCTAAACAACTCTAAACAACCTTAAACAAACCCACAACAAATTAATTACGGCTTACCCAGAACGGTGCTGTAACCAAAACTAAACTAATGACTTCGGCTAAGACCTAAAGGAGCTGAGAACTCAACTAAAATAATAACATTACGGCTAATACCTCACGTGCAGGTGCTGCTAACTTGTAAAAGATCTGTTATTAACCCTCAGGTTGCTTGTCCGAACTAAACTACGAACTTTTCTATTCTTGTGTACCCTTTTTTATGTGCATATATGTATTAAAATTGTTGCATTTCATGTTACCTCGTTAACTCGTTCCTTGATGTCATAATTCCGCCCTTTCTCTTCTGCTTACCCCCCTTGTTAATCACCTTAATTTTCATAATAGCTAACATAAAAAGTTAATTTTATTACAGAATAAAAGATATATTTTTATTATTTTAAACATAATCTATCATTTTATTCCTCTACTGCCATCTTCAGATATCTTTCTGAGAAAAGAAAGACTTTAGGTGCACAACCTTCCAAAATTTGTCTTTTATGTTTAATTAAATAGACATTTTATGTTAGCCAATAAATGTGTTGACGGTGGAAAAAACATGCTAAAGTTCTAAAGAGGGAAGACAAATTTGTAATATCTATATGGAACAGTAATCATATTTCAGGAATAATTAAAATATTCTAAGCGAAGATTTATCTTTAATGACAAGATGTGTATAAAGGTATATCTGATATCTAACATTGTTTACAACGTAAATTTGTCTTTTTTTTTTTTTTTTTTATTACGTTGAAATGAGTAATTATCATTATAATTGTTTTGTTAAAGTAATGTATACACACGTACGCAAGTGCGTAAACACACTTACCTCATCTGTCACATCTTGCACTCCACTTGAAGTAACTGCACCTGGTACTGAATAAAAAATACCGAAATAAAAAATTGCACATAACATGACTAAATAACAATAAATATGACTATGATTAGACGAAAGACAATTTGATATTCTTAAAACTAAATGGTATAAAATAATTAGTTTAGAAAAACGTGTGGTGTTTTTGTTGTTTTTTTTTTAACATGTTTAATAGATAACACCAATTTTCCCTGTGAAATCTGCCCCCACCATATTTAACACAATGAAAATTGCATAAAGGTTAATATTATCTTAAATTTTTCTTTCCCCATTCAAAAGAAGAAACATTAAAAAACCTCCTGATGATTTTTTTAAAAATTTCAGCTCACGGAAATAATGAAAATTATGATCGAAAAACAATATTTACATTTTCGCACCGTTAAATCAATTGAAATTTAACGTAGCTAAAAACAAGTTTTAAAAAAAATCTATGAAAAATCAATTAATTTTTCACGAAAATTTCCATAATTACTTACCTTTTGATGAAAATATGTTTGAAATAGTTTTTCCTAAAATATATTAGAGGAAATATCTTTTTTACAAGGTCTATCCCCCACCTATTTTATTTTATGAAATATGAAAAAATGAACTTAGCCAAAAGCACAGTCTGCTTTCCTCTCTTTCTTGCTTTCTTTCTCTCTTTCTTTCTTATTTGATAACTCTGGCGTGAGTAAACACCAATCCCTTTCTTCCTTTCTCTCGATTTGACTACAACAAGAACAAAAGTGATTGGTGTTCGATTCTTTCAAACAAGGTTACCACGAAGAACTACAACAGGGTCCTGAGGAAAGAATGGTCTAACACAACGGACATTGCTATTTGGTGGTACAGTGTTACACATTTTGTTGTTAATAATGATAGTTACTCGGCAAAAAAAAAACTTGTTTTGCTTAGTTTTACAGTGTGACCTGTCCACAGTGAATCTGTATGAAGGTGAACTGTAATTGACAAGTCGGTTACGTTGATACGTTGGTAGATTGTGGGTAATTCATCTCGTTAGGCTGCTATCTTCTGTTGTCTACTGTATCTTCTTGGTGTCTACCGTAGTCTGTCATGTTCTTTTTTTTTTTTTTTTTTTTTTTTTTTTTGCTGTCTTCAGTAGTCGGCTGCGAAAGGTTTCGTTAGCTGTTTTTTATAGTAAACCTCCCTGTTTAATTCAGACTTTGGGTATTTTTTCGAAGGATCACGTGGTTGGTTTACAATTATGTCCGTGTGAGTTTGATTCACCCCCCCCCCAAATAAAATTGATGCCCGGATGTCAGTACATTCGTCAATGTAAGGCTTTATTTCCCTACCAGCAACCATGAATCATCTATTACATTGATGCGTGGAAAATTAGAAACACTTCGAAAGGAATTCGACGAAATTGGTAAAGACAGGCTCCAGTCTTAAACATAGTAAGTGGTTCATCTTCTTCTTTGATTGCAACTTGATAAGCACGATGAAGTTTCAATGGACTGAAACACACGGTATTTAGCAATATCACCTATTATTTCATCAATGTGTGGAAATGAAAATGATTTATTATTTGCGAGTAGTTTATGACAAATCTTTTTGTGATTAGTATTATTTGGATTATTTGGACTATTGTCCCCATCTTCATTGTTATCTGTACAACGTTTCGACCGAAAAAGGTCACAGACGCCCTTATAAACTTCTTCACTCGAGTAGGGTTATCAAAAATCATTCAGACGGACCAAGGCTCCAACTTTATGTCGAAAATCTTCCGTCAAGTAACCAAAAAATTGGGGATACAGCATATCAGATTGAGCACCTACCACCCCCAGAACCAAGGAGCATTAGAACGTTTCCACTTTACCCTTAAAACCATGCTAAGGGCCTACTGTATCAAACATCAAAATGAATGGGACCAGGGGATGCCGTTTATATTGTTCGCAACCCACGAATCGACTCAAGTGAATCACTGAGATTCAGTCCCTTCAAAATGGTATTCGGTCATTCCGTGAGGGAACCACTCAAGTTAATAAAAGAACGATAGGTAGATGATCAACCCTTACCAAGTACTATGACGGATTATCTATTCAAGATAAGAAAGACATTAGCAGAAACGCAAAAACTAGCCTAAACAAATTTCCAGAATAGCCAAAAACAAATGAAAGGAATATACGATAGGAAAGCAGTGAACTGGGAATTCAAAGAAGGAGAAAACACCGATACCGATTTGACGGATTCCGACAGAGGAAATACCCAATATCCCTTGAAAAGATCGGACGTTTTCAATCCTGTCTATGCAATCATCCATCCTGAGTCGGTTGTCGTTATTCGCTTTACTTTACGATAAACCGTACAAAACGTTAATTGTGGCGTACCCATGCACTGCAACTACGCTCCATAATCTAGTTTTCCAACATGTAGTCAATTTCTGTCTTCATTAACTGGGCCTTTTTTGGGGGGGGGGTTCATTTGGGATGTTGCTTTACCTAAGCGACATCGATCTCTGAAATCATCATATTGGATCTTTGAGGCACACCCGAAAACAAGTCCCTGGAGTCCTCAGTGAGTACCGATAATTTCTTCTGTTTGCTATCTTCAAGTGGTTTAGTTTTTTTTCCTTCAAGGTGGAAGTTTCGCAACTTATATATATATATATCGGAGCATATATCGGGAAAATTATAGTTAAATTATCTCGCCCTGGAACCAGAGGGCGAATCGCCAACATACCATATTGGCACTGAAATTAAAACCCTTGACGAAAGTCACTTATCGTGAGGCTCTCAACTAGGCGAGTCGCGTTTTCAAGCGCTTCCTTTACCTTGGTCACCCTCAGCACTTATAGTGTTGGCAGTCAACTAGCGAGTGGTATGATCCATATGTTTCTTTATCTTGAATTGTTGTTTTCTTCTTTCATCCAAAATTACTTGCTTACTACTGGGAAATCATAAGAGTCCCGAAATATATATTCGAATAATCTTGATTCATCAATGTTCCGTTCCCTTCCGATTTACACATTGCCATCGTCGCCGCATCTTCATCTCAGTGTAGATAGGGCTTCAGCTATGTAACAGCTACGTGTCTTCTTTCGCTTATACGGTGTTCCAACCATTAGTCTTTCTTTGTAAGGCTTCTGAAATTTTGCCTTGAGGACATGTGTGCTCATCGGTAGAACAAGCATTTCGTCCTCTACTTCAAAGTTCCACTTGGCTTTTTTTCGGACGTACTGAACTTTCATCCTGGCTTGGTCTCTAGCCAGTGTGTATGCTTCGAAGATACGCTTTCGAAATTACCAAACATACTTCGATAGATTTGTCTGCTTCATGGTATCGGCCAACCAGTCTTCCTTTATCATCTCTTTAAAAGTCATCTGACCGAATGTCCCTAAATCAGCTCGAATAGGCTATATCCGAACGATTCTTTGGATGCCTTTCTTGCTGCAAACATCAAAATGGTAGTTCTTCATACCATTCCTTTTTGTATTCTACGCAGTATGCTCTCATCATACTTTTCAGGGTGGAGTGGAATCTTTCAAGGGCTCCCTGAGACTGTGGGTGTTTAGTCACTTGCGCCCAATTGATTGATTGTTTGCCGAAAGATCTTTGATGTGAAGTTAGATCCGTGGCCTGATTGTATTGCCTTAGGTAATCCAATGTCGTGAAGAAATTTGTCAAACTTTAATAATTTTCTTCATAGAGATGCACCTCAAAGGTGTGGCCCAGGAAACCTATATGCTATGCACATTATGGAGAATATCCATTTATTCTCCTTTTTGTCTTGTGTAGCGGTACCACACAATTAATAATTACCTTGCTGAAGGGCTCATCCGCCATAGGAATGGGTTGGAATGGGGCGGCTGGTATATTTGGGTTAGCTTTTCCAGCTATTGACAAGAGTTTTAAAAAAAATCTTGCCACATCTCTTTTTATCACGGGCCAATAGAAGTGCCTCATTATTTTGTCATGGAACTTGTTTATTTCCAAATGACCTACCAGTGGTATTTCCTGGACAGTCTTTACGATAAAAGTTCTATAGCTGCGATGTAACACTACTTGGTCTCTATTCACTCAGTCTTCCGAAACAAGTGTTTTCCTTTGGTTTCACCGTCTCATTAATATTCCTTATGAATATAATATTTGGTTGTGTCGTTCCCTCGTTCTGAATTGCTGGAGGTTAAACCAAATATAATTTAGAGTCTGGATTTGATTTCTGCTTTTCGATCAGCATCTTTCTAGTCATTTTTATTTTTCGTCTTCATCTTTCGTTTCTTTCTTTGATTCCAGCTTATCTTTTGTATCTCTGTCGAACTCCGAATTTACCCGCAAAATCTCTTTCTCGATTCGCTTTCTTCCTCCTCTTCTCTGTCTCGTGTTTTAGTCTGCGCACGTGTTACAATCAACTGCCATTATGTTGTTTTTCTGTTTTGAGACTGATTTCGGCACCTGCTGTCTTTTTTCCGGGTCTGGATGGTGGTATGATCTCTAAGTCCAGCTAAGTCATTTTCCATTAACATATCGATGTCATCGGTTAATGATTCCAACCTCCACTGTTCCCGCCTGTCCATTTCGATTTAGGATAATTCGGTGGATAGTTTTTTCATAGGTTTCCCTTCCTATATCTCGTTTTTTTTTATATGTTACCGAACGTCAAGCTCATCCTATTCCGAAGTCGGCTTTTCAATATCAAAGATTGTGATACTCTAATTTTTCTTAATATTTTAATTTTCCCTCGTCCATAGACAATATGCTCTCCCATCGACACAAATGGTTTGTAGTCTTCTGGGAGTCCACTCGTCGAGACTGTTCATTGAGGTTCAATCTGGCCTCTTTCATTATTCAGTCGGTTTCTACAATACCTGAAAATGTCCTATTTTCCCACAAATAAAATATTTAACTGGAGGGTTTTTTTTAATTTCCTATTTGTTTGGGTACTATTCCTCTCTGTTGTGTCTTTAACTGACACATTGCTGTTCGTGCGTTTGGTTTCCTATGCAATTCGTGTCTTTTCTATCTCAGTTCTGGTCAGAATCATCGCTTTTTCTAACTCTATTTGTAACGACGAAACATCTTAAGATTCTCCTTGTAGTTTTTCGAGTACTTCCTCATCAAATATGTCATTGTCGACCATATGCTCCGCAATTATTTTTTGAGGTCCGACTTCTTCAGAGCCCTTCTAAGATCTAGTAGGTTTTGTCCTACCAGGAATGCATCGTCTTTCTTCATTTTTATTAGCTGCTCCATAGTTGAGTTTTTAAGAAATTGCTCGTCATCATCGTATTAGCAATATCACCTATTATTTCATCAATGTGTGGAAATGAAAATGATTTATTATTTGCGAGTAGTTTATGACAAATCTTTTTGTGATTAGTATTATTTGGATTATTTGGACTATTGTCCCCATCTTCATTGTTATCTGTACAACGTTTCGACCGAAAAAGGTCACAGACGCCCTTATAAACTTCTTCACTCGAGTAGGGTTATCAAAAATCATTCAGACGGACCAAGGCTCCAACTTTATGTCGAAAATCTTCCGTCAAGTAACCAAAAATTGGGGATACAGCATATCAGATTGAGCACCTACCACCCCCAGAACCAAGGAGCATTAGAACGTTTCCACTTACCCTTAAAACCATGCTAAGGGCCTACTGTATCAAACATCAAAATGAATGGGACCAGGGGATGCCGTTTATATTGTTCGCAACCCACGAATCGACTCAAGTGAATCACTGAGATTCAGTCCCTTCAAAATGGTATTCGGTCATTCCGTGAGGGAACCACTCAAGTTAATAAAAGAACGATAGGTAGATGATCAACCCTTACCAAGTACTATGACGGATTATCTATTCAAGATAAGAAAGACATTAGCAGAAACGCAAAAACTAGCCTAAACAAATTTCCAGAATAGCCAAAAACAAATGAAAGGAATATACGATAGGAAAGCAGTGAACTGGGAATTCAAAGAAGGAGAAAACACCGATACCATTTGACGATTCCGACAGAGGAAATACCCAATATCCTTGAAAAGATCGGACGTTTTCAATCCTGTCTATGCAATCATCCATCCTGAGTCGGTTGTCGTTATTCGCTTTACTTTACGATAAACCGTACAAAACGTTAATTGTGGCGTACCCATGCACTGCAACTACGCTCCATAATCTAGTTTTCCAACATGTAGTCAATTTCTGTCTTCATTAACTGGGCCTTTTTTGGGGGGGGTTCATTTGGGATGTTGCTTTACCTAAGCGACATCGATCTCTGAAATCATCATATTGGATCTTTGAGGCACACCCGAAAACAAGTCCCTGGAGTCCTCAGTGAGTACCGATAATTTCTTCTGTTTGCTACTCTCAAGTGGTTTAGTTTTTTTCCTTCAAGGTGGAAGTTTCGCAACTTATATATATATATATCGGAGCATATATCGGGAAATTATAGTTAAATTATCTCGCCCTGGAACCAGAGGGCGAATCGCCAACATACCATATTGGCACTGAAATTAAAACCCTTGACGAAAGTCACTTATCGTGAGGGTCTCAACGCAAATTACCTTTTATCGCCAGGATAACAACTAAGGGAGCCGACGAGATAATTGCAACATCGGACAAGCTGCACCCTTTGTTACCAATGCAGCCAAGGGCTGCTAGCAGAAATAAATTTTTGCAACCTAAACAACTCTAAACAACCTTAAACAAACCCACAACAAATTAATTACGGCTTACCCAGAACGGTGCTGTAACCAAAACTAAACTAATGACTTCGGCTAAGACCTAAAGGAGCTGAGAACTCAACTAAAATAATAACATTACGGCTAATACCTCACGTGCAGGTGCTGCTAACTTGTAAAAGATCTGTTATTAACCCTCAGGTTGCTTGTCCGAACTAAACTACGAACTTTTCTATTCTTGTGTACCCTTTTTTATGTGCATATATGTATTAAAATTGTTGCATTTCATGTTACCTCGTTAACTCGTTCCTTGATGTCATAATTCCGCCCTTTCTCTTCTGCTTACCCCCCCTTGTTAATCACCTTAATTTTCATAATAGCTAACATAAAAAGTTAATTTTATTACAGAATAAAAGATATATTTTTATTATTTTAAACATAATCTATCATTTTATTCCTCTACTGCCATCTTCAGATATCTTTCTGAGAAAAGAAAGACTTTAGGTGCACAACCTTCCAAAATTTGTCTTTTATGTTTAATTAAATAGACATTTTATGTTAGCCAATAAATGTGTTGACGGTGGAAAAAACATGCTAAAGTTCTAAAGAGGGAAGACAAATTTGTAATATCTATATGGAACAGTAATCATATTTCAGGAATAATTAAAATATTCTAAGCGAAGATTTATCTTTAATGACAAGATGTGTATAAAGGTATATTCTGATATCTAACATTGTTTACAACGTAAATTTGTCTTTTTTTTTTTTTTTTATTACGTTGAAATGAGTAATTATCATTATAATTGTTTTGTTAAAGTAATGTATACACACGTACGCAAGTGCGTAAACACACTTACCTCATCTGTCACATCTTGCACTCCACTTGAAGTAACTGCACCTGGTACTGAATAAAAAATACCGAAATAAAAAATTGCACATAACATGATGACTAAATAACAATAAATATGACTATGATTAGACGAAAGACAATTTGATATTCTTAAAACTAAATGGTATAAAATAATTAGTTTAGAAAAACGTGTGGTGTTTTTTGTTGTTTTTTTTTTAACATGTTTAATAGATAACACCAATTTTCCCTGTGAAATCTGCCCCCACCATATTTAACACAATGAAAATTGCATAAAGGTTAATATTATCTTAAATTTTCTTTTCCCCATTCAAAAGAAGAAACATTAAAAAACCTCCTGATGATTTTTTTAAAAATTTCAGCTCACGGAAATAATGAAAATTATGATCGAAAAACAATATTTACATTTTCGCACCGTTAAATCAATTGAAATTTAACGTAGCTAAAAACAAGTTTTAAAAAAAATCTATGAAAAATCAATTAATTTTTCACGAAAATTTCCATAATTACTTACCTTTTGATGAAAATATGTTTGAAATAGTTTTTCCTAAAATATATTAGAGGAAATATCTTTTTTACAAGGTCTATCCCCCACCTATTTTATTTTATGAAATATGAAAAAATGAACTTAGCCAAAAGCACAGTCTGCTTTCCTCTCTTTCTTGCTTTCTTTCTCTCTTTCTTTCTTATTTGATAACTCTGGCGTGAGTAAACACCAATCCCTTTCTTCCTTTCTCTCGATTTGACTACAACAAGAACAAAAGTGATTGGTGTTCGATTCTTTCAAACAAGGTTACCACGAAGAACTACAACAGGGTCCTGAGGAAAGAATGGTCTAACACAACGGACATTGCTATTTGGTGGTACAGTGTTACACATTTTGTTGTTAATAATGATAGTTACTCGGCAAAAAAAAAAACTTGTTTTGCTTAGTTTTACAGTGTGACCTGTCCACCAGTGAATCTGTATGAAGGTGAACTGTAATTGACAAGTCGGTTACGTTGATACGTTGGTAGATTGTGGGTAATTCATCTCGTTAGGCTGCTATCTTCTGTTGTCTACTGTATCTTCTTGGTGTCTACCGTAGTCTGTCATGTTCTTTTTTTTTTTTTTTTTTTTTTTTTTTTGTCTTCAGTAGTCGGCTGCGAAAGGTTTCGTTAGCTGTTTTTATAGTAAACCTCCCTGTTTAATTCAGACTTTGGTATTTTTCGAAGGATCACGTGGTTGGTTTACAATTATGTCCGTGTGAGTTTGATTCACCCCCCCCCCAAATAAAATTGATGCCCGGATGTCAGTACATTCGTCAATGTAAGGCTTTATTTCCCTACCAGCAACCATGAATCATCTATTACATTGATGCGTGGAAAATTAGAAACACTTCGAAAGGAATTCGACGAAATTGGTAAAGACAGGCTCCAGTCTTAAACATAGTAAGTGGTTCATCTTCTTCTTTGATTGCAACTTGATAAGCACGATGAAGTTTCAATGGACTGAAACACACGGTATTTAGCAATATCACCTATTATTTCATCAATGTGTGGAAATGAAAATGATTTATTATTTGCGAGTAGTTTATGACAAATCTTTTTGTGATTAGTATTATTTGGATTATTTGGACTATTGTCCCCATCTTCATTGTTATCTGTACAACGTTTCGACCGAAAAAGGTCACAGACGCCCTTATAAACTTCTTCACTCGAGTAGGGTTATCAAAAATCATTCAGACGGACCAAGGCTCCAACTTTATGTCGAAAATCTTCCGTCAAGTAACCAAAAATTGGGGATACAGCATATCAGATTGAGCACCTACCACCCCAGAACCAAGGAGCATTAGAACGTTTCCACTTTACCCTTAAAACCATGCTAAGGGCCTACTGTATCAAACATCAAAATGAATGGGACCAGGGGATGCCGTTTATATTGTTCGCAACCCACGAATCGACTCAAGTGAATCACTGAGATTCAGTCCCTTCAAAATGGTATTCGGTCATTCCGTGAGGGAACCACTCAAGTTAATAAAAGAACGATAGGTAGATGATCAACCCTTACCAAGTACTATGACGGATTATCTATTCAAGATAAGAAAGACATTAGCAGAAACGCAAAAACTAGCCTAAACAAATTTCCAGAATAGCCAAAAACAAATGAAAGGAATATACGATAGGAAAGCAGTGAACTGGGAATTCAAAGAAGGAGAAAACACCGATACCGATTTGACGGATTCCGACAGAGGAAATACCCAATATCCTTGAAAAGATCGGACGTTTTCAATCCTGTCTATGCAATCATCCATCCTGAGTCGGTTGTCGTTATTCGCTTTACTTTACGATAAACCGTACAAAACGTTAATTGTGGCGTACCCATGCACTGCAACTACGCTCCATAATCTAGTTTTCCAACATGTAGTCAATTTCTGTCTTCATTAACTGGGCCTTTTTTGGGGGGGGGGTTCATTTGGGATGTTTGCTTTACCTAAGCGACATCGATCTCTGAAATCATCATATTGGATCTTTGAGCACACCCGAAAACAAGTCCCTGGAGTCCTCAGTGAGTACCGATAATTTCTTCTGTTGCTATCTTCAAGTGGTTTAGTTTTTTTCCTTCAAGGTGGAAGTTTCGCAACTTATATATATATATATCGGAGCATATATCGGGAAAAATTATAGTTAAATTATCTCGCCCTGGAACCAGAGGGCGAATCGCCAACATACCATATTGGCACTGAAATTAAAACCCTTGACGAAAGTCACTTATCGTGAGGCTCTCAACTAGGCGAGTCGCGTTTTCAAGCGCTTCCTTTACCTTGGTCACCCTCAGCACTTATAGTGTTGGCAGTCAACTAGCGAGTGGTATGATCCATATGTTTCTTTATCTTGAATTGTTGTTTTCTTCTTTCATCCAAAATTACTTGCTTACTACTGGGAAATCATAAGAGTCCCGAAATATATATTCGAATAATCTTGATTCATCAATGTTCCGTTCCCTTCCGATTTACACATTGCCATCGTCGCCGCATCTTCATCTCAGTGTAGATAGGGCTTCAGCTATGTAACAGCTACGTGTCTTCTTTCGCTTATACGGTGTTCCAACCATTAGTCTTTCTTTGTAAGGCTTCTGAAATTTTGCCTTGAGGACATGTGTGCTCATCGGTAGAACAAGCATTTCGTCCTCTACTTCAAAGTTCCACTTGGCTTTTTTTCGGACGTACTGAACTTTCATCCTGGCTTGGTCTCTAGCCAGTGTGTATGCTTCGAAGATACGCTTTCGAAATTACCAAACATACTTCGATAGATTTGTCTGCTTCATGGTATCGGCCAACCAGTCTTCCTTTATCATCTTTAAAAGTCATCTGACCGAATGTCCCTAAATCAGCTCGAATAGGCTATATCCGAACGATTCTTTGGATGCCTTTCTTGCTGCAAACATCAAAAATGGTAGTTCTTCATACCATTCCTTTTTGTATTCTACGCAGTATGCTCTCATCATACTTTTCAGGGTGGAGTGGAATCTTTCAAGGGCTCCCTGAGACTGTGGGTGTTAGTCACTTGCGCCCAATTGATTGATTGTTTGCCGAAAGATCTTTGATGTGAAGTTAGATCCGTGGCCTGATTGTATTGCCTTAGGTAATCCAAATGTCGTGAAGAAATTTGTCAAACTTTAATAATTTTCTTCATAGAGATGCACCTCAAAGGTGTGGCCCCAGGAAACCTATATGCTATGCACATTATGGAGAATATCCATTTATTCTCCTTTTTGTCTTGTGTAGCGGTACCACACAATTAATAATTACCTTGCTGAAGGGCTCATCCGCCATAGGAATGGGTTGGAATGGGGCGGCTGGTATATTTGGGTTAGCTTTTCCAGCTATTTGACAAGAGTTTTAAAAAAATCTTGCCACATCTCTTTTTATCACGGGCCAATAGAAGTGCCTCATTATTTTGTCATGGAACTTGTTTATTTCCAAATGACCTACCAGTGGTATTTCCTGGACAGTCTTTACGATAAAAGTTCTATAGCTGCGATGTAACACTACTTGGTCTCTATTCACTCAGTCTTCCGAAACAAGTGTTTTCCTTTGGTTTCACCGTCTCATTAATATTCCCTTATGAATATAATATTTGGTTGTGTCGTTCCCTCGTTCTGAATTGCTGGAGGTTAAACCAAAATATAATTTAGAGTCTGGATTTGATTTCTGCTTTTCGATCAGCATCTTTCTAGTCATTTTTATTTTTCGTCTTCATCTTTCGTTTCTTTCTTTGATTCCAGCTTATCTTTTGTATCTCTGTCGAACTCCGAATTTACCCGCAAAATCTCTTTCTTCGATTCGCTTTCTTCCTCCTCTTCTCTGTCTCGTGTTTTAGTCTGCGCACGTGTTACAATCAACTGCCATTATGTTGTTTTTCTGTTTTGAGACTGATTTCGGCACCTGCTGTCTTTTTCCGGGTCTGGATGGTGGTATGATCTCTAAGTCCAGCTAAGTCATTTTCCATTAACATATCGATGTCATCGGTTAATGATTCCAACCTCCACTGTTCCCGCCTGTCCATTTCGATTTTAGGATAATTCGGTGGATAGTTATTTTCATAGGTTTCCCTTCCTATATCTCGTTTTTTTTTATATGTTACCGAACGTCAAGCTCATCCTATTCCGAAGTCGGCTTTTCAATATCAAAGATTGTGATACTCTAATTTTTCTTAATATTTTAATTTTCCCTCGTCCATAGACAATATGCTCTCCCATCGACACAAATGGTTTGTAGTCTTCTGGGAGTCCACTCGTCGAGACTGTTCATTGAGGTTCAATCTGGCCTCTTTCATTATTCAGTCGGTTTCTACAATACCTGAAAATGTCCTATTTTCCCACAAATAAAATATTTAACTGGAGGGTTTTTTTTAATTTCCTATTTGTTTGGGTACTATTCCTCTCTGTTGTGTCTTTAACTGACACATTGCTGTTCGTGCGTTTGGTTTCCTATGCAATTCGTGTCTTTTCTATCTCAGTTCTGGTCAGAATCATCGCTTTTTCTAACTCTATTTGTAACGACGAAACATCTTAAGATTCTCCTTGTAGTTTTTCGAGTACTTCCTCATCAAATATGTCATTGTCGACCATATGCTCCGCAATTATTTTTTGAGGTCCGACTTCTTCAGAGCCCTTCTAAGATCTAGTAGGTTTTGTCCTACCAGGAATGCATCGTCTTTCTTCATTTTTATTAGCTGCTCCATAGTTGAGTTTTTAAGAAATTGCTCGGTCATCATCATTTTTTCCGAGAGAATACTGCAATATAAACGAAAAAA
Source organism: Doryteuthis pealeii (assembly GCA_023376005.1). NCBI lineage: Eukaryota > Metazoa > Mollusca > Cephalopoda > Myopsida > Loliginidae > Doryteuthis > Doryteuthis pealeii. The sequence goes on along the minus strand of CM042150.1, from coordinate 65,138,834 downwards.
CGATGGCTGATGAAAAAAATGAGGCAAAGACGTGGTTCAGAATTTAACAACATTTTAATTGCCGCAATACGGAAAAAAAGAACTCTGTGTGTGTGTGTGTGTGTGTGTAAGGAAGGTTGTAGGTCTTGTCCAAAGGACACAATTTGTGTTAGCGTGCATAATGATACCAACGATCCACGAAACACCAGTAAAAAGCCTGGAGAAAACATTTGATCGTAGCATGAAGGACGCTGCTGTGCTATTGAAAACCAGTGGTGACCTCTAAACGTGGGGTTATCTAAGATTGACAAATCAGGTTTGCCTTGACGATTTAAAGCCTGGGTATATCAACATTCTGCATTACCCGGGATATTGTGGCCCCATTTTAACGTACGAGTTACCGATGACAACTGTAATAGCAATGGAAAGGAGAGTCAGCAATTATCTGCAAAGATGGATCTGGTCTTCCAGAAAGTCTAAGTAGTGCAACACTGTATGAAACTGCAAACAAATTACAGCTATCAATAAGCGGGTTTTCTGAAAGATTTGTACTGACGCAAACAGGAGAAATAATCTTGTACAGGAATTCACATAACCGCAAAATAGCGTCAGCGGGAATTGAAATTCGTACTGGTAGAAAATCGTCCGATCTCTCCCAGCATGATTCTACTCAGGCGTTGGTAAACTATCCAACATGTGAAGTAAATTCGACAGGATCATTGCTAAAAAAAATAACTTGAATAGAGTTAAGGATCATCAGAATGCTTGTACTTACACAGCAATTTCATTAATTCCTGGTTAAATCGTCTGAAATAATTGTTATAGATTGTTGTTATTTACTACACTTTACCTACAATGGCACACATGATTTAGGGTGAAGATTGATACCAGTAAAGGGATAACATGTGTGACAGCCTCAAGTAAAATTTGTAATTTTGTTCCGACTCTCTTTAACACATACTCAATCTCTTCCTCACATTTAGATGCTTCAGTTATAATCCACCAAGGAAAATCGACCAAATAGGAGTCGAACTCTGCTGAACTCTTTGCTTGCACTCTTGTCTATCATCAGTTGCCATTCAACCGGTGATATGGTACTGGTGATGTGTCAATCAGAAATTCTTCTGAGCAATTTCGCCATCACCTTTGTCGCCTATTCTACTCTAGTGTCCTTGTTTGACAAGAGCGATTTCCAAATCGCACTTGTCAAACAAGGATGCGTTTTACTTAGTAGCTTTACCTAAATAGGTATTCGGAAACAGACAAGCTTGAGATGCGAATATACTATTTAATGTAAACTTAGAGAGCAATCTTTAGATCGGATCTAATATGATAACTGAATTAGTCACTACTTACGGCCCAAGTTCACATCACCCTTTTCCCAGAAGCTATCCATATTCTGTTGATGAAGACTTTAAATGCACGGACATTTGGAATATTATCATTTATTGTCAACGACATCATTCAAATTACCCATTAAAATATTCGCCATTACGCCACTACAAAAGGCACAATTTGCCGTGAAAAGTCATTGTGGTGATCAGATGATTAAACTCCAATGAAATGAAATTCGTCACTGTAAAAACCGTAAAATGAATACCCACCCACTCACGTCTTACTGCAAGCTTAACAACGTAAATAGAAAAAATAATGACAAAAATTAAGAAATTAACACAATTAGATCTTTTTTAGAAATTTCAAGATTGTTCCCATTCAAAGATTTAACAGAATACGAAACATACAATACTTGCTGAAATTCAGAAAATGTAGTTTGGTCATCAGCTGCAGTATTTACCTGTTTCTTGTTGCTAAGCTTTAATCCTGACAAAATGGTGCTACACATTGTTTAATGAAAACATTGCTGATTAACAATCGATGTTAATATAGATTTTTTGCATGACTCCCAATATCGTGAATAGACATGATTTGTGTTTGGTTGGGCGTTATCGACCAAGTTATATACTTTTAAAAATACAATACCTGTAATAACATTTTGTCAACATTAATTATCAGCAACAATAAAAACTGCTATAGTCTCCCAAGTTGTGACTGCTGCTGCTCAAACACCGGTGGAAAAGCTCATAGTCTTCCGTCTTCATCAACCCCCCCCCAAAAAAAAAACGACTTATATTTCGTAACAACAAATAATCTGTAGTATAATTCAATAGTTTTGAGACTTGTAACATTAGAACTTTATTTTCAGTTATACTAATTTAAAATAAGATACAATCTCGAGTTTTCTTTGGGGTGAGCGAACAGGCCGATGAACATCAGACAATTATACACATTCTGAGAATGCAGCACTTTGTGAGTCATAGATAACTTTCGATTTGTCTTTCCTGTCCCGTGCGTTAATAGAAGAGCCAATTAGGAACCAACGGTTAGACTAGTTTCAATTCCAGGTCAGGTGTTATTTACCCAGCTTTGTTTAGATATGACACACACGTCTCAGGTTGTTTACAGTACCTGAATCCAGGTCAAGTGATGTCGTAGACCCAGAGGTGATAAATAGTTCCGAGTTTAGAGAACTCGGAACTACTTATTACCTTTTTCTTTATCTTTAAGATTCTTCAATCTAGAGGCCTTTCGCCGCCTAGAAAGTATCTGGTGGCTGACCAGGAACACACTGTCTATCAATAAGGTTCTTTTTCCAGATGAACGCGGCAGATATGCCTGATTGTGACCGTTGAAGCATTTATTTAGAGGAAACATTCAGAACGCTTGCGAATTAGCTGTGTGGGGATTAAAAAATACGAAAATAAAAATAAAATAAAAAAGCAACGGACTCCCATGGGGCCTTGACCGGAAGAACAGGAAAAGGAACTGACTTCTTACCCCCCAAATAATACCCCAGCCATTCGAACTGAGGCCGTAATTGGGTTTAGTTGGTCCTATTAGCCAGGGAGATTTTCCCTCGCTACAGGCCACTATGACCTGATCAATAAAGTCTAAGTCATAAAGCCACCTCTTGCCTTTGTCTCTTTCCTTTTCGTTCCTTTCGTTCCTTAAGTACCAGCCCACAAGAAGTAAGAACCAGCTTTTATTGGGGACAAGATACCAGTACAAACGAACCTAATTCCCATAGCTGTCTTGTGCGTGTGTGACAATGTGCTTGTCTCTGTGGTTCAGGGTAAAATAGTGATTCTCGTCGTGCAGTGAATTGTGGAGTAGAACACGCAGCTATCTACGAGAATTCTTCCTGCATCACAATATGTTCTTTTACTCAGATTAAAGATTAGATGCAATGAAAAACAATTGGATCTTTTAGATTTCATCAAAAAGGAAAAAGAAAAAAAAAGTTTGATGTAAAGAGTCCAAAATGAACTCACCATTCTTTATGTGTGTGTGTGGGGGGGGGGGTGAAAATGTTCCCCACTTTTCACTAATAAGGCAAGATTTCTTTTTGATAGTTCCCCCAGACTAAACAAATTCTAGTATGATTTTATTCTTATATCTACATATATATACCGATGCGGTACACAATACAATTTCGCATGGAATCATATAAACATGAGGGAAAACACAACTACATTTCTTACCAAACTCAACTGTCGTTTAGATTATGTATATATATATTTACCAACCCCTCCGCACGAGCCGGATGTGATACAAGGTCAATTTCTTAAGCGGAGTTCAACAGGTTTGAATTCAGAGTTGTCCTTCTCCTGGACCGTTTGCCTAACCAAGGTTAAAGAGCCGAGTCTGTCCTACTATTTATCCATAGCTGGACGGAGAGTAGGATTTATACATTTCCCAAGGGTATTAGCGCTAAGTGTAATGCAATTACCACATCCGGGATTTGAACTCGGGGCGTCGAGTCCATTTCCCATGACTTTAACCATTACGACACACGCTTCCATTTAAATATATTGTTATTGTAAATTTTGCTATCTGTTCAATCGTATCATTTCCTATTACATAATATCTTCGTTCCTGTTGAATTTAGTAGTTCATAACAAAACTTTTTTTTATCACTCGCTTCGACGGCGATCAATTCTGAACAGAGCATGCCACAATAAGAGAATGATATACTAATCCTTAAGAGTAACCTGCTTTTCGTTAGGATAACTTAAAGTAAGATTTTTTTTTAAACTTAAAAAATATGTTGAAAGCAGTTCAATATTTATTTTAATTTTGGTAATTCCGTTGATTTTTGCGTTGATTTGAGGAAAAAATATGAATTTAATTTTTTGTAATAATTCTTTTTTTTTCTAGAAACTGCTATAAAGCTTTTGAATTTTCCTGTGTCAGTCTCTGATTGGCTGAATTTGGGGTTCTTGAAAACGAGGCTGATGTTCTCGTTTGAAAATTGGGCGACTAAATTCCTCACACGAGAAATTAATCTGGGAAGAGCTGGCCAGGTGTTTCTTTTCTCTCCGTTGACGTAATTTATGTGCAAGGGAAGAGGTATAAGAATTTGTTGAACTAGAGAAAGTTCTATCATAGCCTTTTTCTAATTGTATTTCTAGAATATTTGGAGAAACCATATATTGATTATTTAAACCCCTAGAACGAGTTAGTTTTCTCCAGAGAAAAAGCAATTTTTGTAAATTTTATGATTTGGAAGTCGGCATATAATGCCGACATGATAAGCCAGCAAATTTATTTTATACTGGGGGAATAATAACTTAATGTGCAGGACTAAATTGTCCATTATTTGAAGGGCCGGATTAGCTCAGTTGGTAGAGAGTTTGACTAGGAAGCACAAGGTTCCTGGTTTGATATCGGCCCTCGCCAACTCAGCGTATGAGTAGCACAGGGATCTGTGCGGTAAAGTGAGGAGCTGATGGTAGGTGTGGCGCTCCACCTCAAACTCTAAAAAACTAGTGAAAAGAGGATAGACTCCCTCGCTGTCTGGTTAATACTGACACATTTGAAGAAAAGGAGAGGCCTCTTTAATTTAAAGGCATTTTGGCCTCGGATATTTTTGTGAGATAGAGAAGCACGATTCTGACGAAGAAGCTCGGCCCGACACGGCACGGCACGGTCCGGTCTGACCATTCCAGAGATAGCGACACTACCCAGATGAAGCGCTGTCATCTTCAAAGTGTAGTCTGACTGATTGACGAAGATGGAGGAAGTGAAAAACTGAACATTTGTTTGTAATAGGAATTTGTGAGTTGTAACATTTTTTAAGTGTATTGTAATTTTTTTTTTTTTTAATTTGTATTCGGAGATTTAGTTTTTTTCTTTTCGGCCTTGCGCCATAATTTTAGCATAACGGACTTATTATGCAATGTCACTATTTTTTTTTTTTTTTTTTTTTGTAAATAAATTCTTTGAATTATAATTTGTCTCCACCGTAATTCTTGTTTTTCTTATACTAATTTTGATAATTTTACATTCAATTAACTCTTTTCAACAGAACGGTGAAGACGGGCACAAGTCTTCTAAAATTTTTACCTTAATAAATCCTTTAATAAATCCTTTCAGTAGAAGACCTTCTTTATTTAATTTATTCAGTGATTCAAGAAGTATATCAATGGAAAAAAGTTTAATTTTAAATCAGAGTAAGTGTGTAATATTTTCAGTGATCTGAAGGGATGTTCAGGAGGTATGTTAACGGAGAAAAAAAGTTTGATTTAAAAATCAGAAAGTAATAGATCACTAAATCTTTTTTTCGCATTTTGTCATGAAATATACAAACAAAAGACAATCTTTAAGGATTCTTTTTTAATATAATTTTGTTAAATATCCAGACATTATGGCGACAGAAAAGGGCAGGACTTTGATTCTGTTTAAAACATTAAAATCGACCTAAAAATTAAGGTAGGGACGGGAAGAATTTTAATTGTGAAAACATTCTAGTCAGCGATCTTATGACGCTAGCGACAGCCAATCAAATTTGTTTTGGGAATGTTCTGGAAACTCTGAATTAAGAGATTACTTAAGGCACAGCAGTTCGAGTCAGCGAGGCAGATAGAGTCATCAAGGGATGAGGCCAGGGTCACGACAATGAGGGTCAGTTAGTGAGAGACAGTTGAATTCGTGGCCACGAGAGTTACAGTTGGTGTGTTAGCACGACGAAAGACGCACAGACAGGGTTAAGTCATACATAGACAGGGCTAGAACTGACAACGAAAATCTGACCGATAAAGACACACGCACTCTCTCTCTCTCTCTCTCTCTCTCTCTCTCTCTCTCTCTTGTCCGAGAAATAAATTTCTTCGTAAAAAGAAATTACAGTGTCCATTTCATATTGCCACTAAAAAAACTGACCAGCTGTGTAAATGAAAGTGGTAAAGAAGAACAGTTTTCTCGTTTATTCCTACCATAAAATAAACTGAACCCTCATTTTATGTCCGTGTTTTTGCAATAAATGTTTTATTTTTCTTGCACCCGTTATTTTACAATACTAAATATATTTTCTTTATTTATTTTAATATTCACTTCAATGTGTATATTCTAAAAGTTTTTATTTTGTGAGAATGGTTAGTTTTAAAGTGGGGGTTTGTTTTTACACTTCAACTTTTTACTCGTAAATTCCTACCATAAAATGCCCAAGCCTAATTTTATGGTAGGAATTTACGAGTAAAATGTTGAATATTACCTCTTGTTGTTATTTCTTTTCTTTTTGGCTTTGGTACTCTAAAATAAAAACGTCAGATTTCAATCATCGTCGACGAAAAAACACAATTACGGTCATAAAAGGAGGATCCAATTTATGCCTAAATTGTAAAATGAGCCCCCACTTTAAAACTAAACATTCTCACAAAATAAAAAACTTTTAGAATATACACATTGAAGTGAATATTAAAATAAATAAAGAAAATATATTTAATATTGTAAAATAACGGGTGCAAGAAAAATAAAACATTTATTGCAAAAACACGGACATAAAATGAGGGTTCAGTTTATTTTATGGTAGGAATAAACAAGAAAACTGTTCTTCTTTACCATGAAAGTCTTCACCAACCCCGCATCTAGTAGCTTGACCGACTTATCCAAGAAAGCAAGAGAAAGATAATTTGTTTGTGTATACAAATTGAGTAGATCCCTACCGTGACGGAACGTGTCTCACGCATGCATTTTGAACCCCCCTCCACTCCCAGAATATAGTAGCGGTGGCTATATTTTTCACTGACCGAAAAAAAAAAAGGGGGAGGAAGACCCCGAACGTGAGTGTGCTGGGAGCAGCCTCCTTATATACGTCTGAGATGTTCCCCGAGTGTCGTGATCTGTGTGCATGACGTACTAACGTTAGTGCACCATGTTACATCCCTTCTTGGTGCCGTCTCAGAGGTACCACAGTACACTTATATTTAACCTGTAAACTCATAAAACTGACGTAGACTTCTCCGAAAGCTTAATCCACTGAACGCTTCACTCAGATGAAAAGATTATATCATTAAGATAACACGCTTGTTAAGATGTGGGGTTAATTATTATTAGAAGTTACGTAAATAACATCTACTCTCCAATAGTATGAAAATATATTTAAACTTGTAGATAAACGAATCTATTATGTTACTGTTGGCATCCTTCCGTCTACTAAAGACGATGGTATAGTGTCCACTTTTTTTTCTTCTAATTTTATCTGCAACTGCGTGAGTCACTGAACAGACCAATTTTTGGTGCAGTGACTGCAAACAAATAGTGATGCTTGTTGGAGTTGCTGTTGTCTCTTCTTCCTTCTGGCTCTCTTTTCTGTGACGGCTTTTTTCCTCTCTTTTTACGCCTTTTCGTTCCTTGTTTGACGAGGAGGCGCCAGGTCGCACGGTCTTCTGTGCAAGCCTCCAATGTGATGGTGTTGATGTGGCATGTCTTGAAGTCTCTCCTGCAGACATCTTTAAAGCGCAGGCGTGGTCTCCCTACCGTTCGAGTACCTTCTACTAATTTGCCATTTGGTCTTTGGGGATGCAGCCTTTGTGCATCCTACTGACGTGACCAAGCCAGCACTGACCTCTTTCACAGATGATGGCTAAATGTTTGCTCGTTCCAGAAAAAGTAGTCGGGGTTGCCTATTGCATGTGTCAGCCGGACAGCGAGAAATTCTGTCCTCTTTTCGCTAGCGTTAGACCAAATAGACTGTTGTTGCTGAGGTGAGGCACTACACCTACCTTCAGCCCCCATATTCTTTACCGGACAGATCAAATTACACAATTCTAGGGGGGGGGTATTTTCTAAGGCAGAAAGTCACAGGCGAAAGTGGTAATACTTTGGTGATATCAAGTTATCTTTTCAAGGCCGAGACGAAAATCTCAGCTTCTTCCCATGAGGCAGAAAATCCATCATTTTATTGGACCCAGAGTCCACGTGACTTTTTATACACCCGGGCACCTGAATCGCGTCACGCGTCCGTTCACTGCAACGTTGTGTTTTTCATGTTCCGGTGGACGCGAGTTCGATCCAGGCAGGTCAGACAGCTGGGTTCTTTTACGCTGCTGTACGGGTACAGCAGTGTTATTCCCACTACACCAACCTGTGCTACACATGCACTGAACTGGTGAGGACCAGTATCGAATCCGGAACCTTACGATTCCTAGTCTAATAGCAAATAATTTTTCTTTTAAACAAAAAGAAACCACAAAAAACGAAAGAATATAACATTTTCTACATAATATGCTTTTAAAGGACTCTATGAAATTAATAAATGAATGAATAAATAAATAAGAAATTCAAAATCACAGAAATACGGAAATGGATAAATACCCAAAAATGTTGAATCACTGAAATAACGTCGAAATCAACAAACTGTCTTTACTAAACAGTCATACAAGTAATACTTTCACACATCCCTTACCGACTCACCTACCCTAAACCCTCTGATCCTTCTATTCCCCCATCCCACCCGATCATGTTGAACTACCTACATCTGTGGCAACCCCTTCCACCCCCTCTTTCTCTATCACCTTCCCTCGCCTCTTCCTTTTACCGTTTCATCGTCTATATATAATTCTGTTTTAAAACAATAAAACTTTATTCTGATGAAGCCTCTAAGGCCAACAGAGGCGAAATATTAGTTGAATGTAACTGTCTGTGTTCGTTATTCCCTTTTTTCCATAACATTTCCTCACATAGATAAATAAATAAATAAACGGTAATTTTCCAATAATGTATCAACTATTGACTAAAAAGGATTCAATGTTACCGATATGTTATCGAGACTGAAAATAATTCGTAAGAGTTCTTTAGTGAGATAAAGAGAAGATATGTGAAATATGTAGATATTTACTGATGCGCGTATATTTTACAGACAAGATAGGTAAAATAGTGTACATATATAAATATGTTTTACTAAGGACTTAATTCGGTTAAATCGAACTTAAGGGACCTAAATTCCACTATCGTATGTCACCCTACCGAAAGAAAAAAAATAGCAAAAATCAGGGATTTTAATGAAATTTTCAGTGTTGACATATTAATGAATAAAATATATAATGCACCAGTTATTTTATTTAAAAAAAAACTTTTACATTTTTTCAGGTCAGTTAACTTTGAACCACGTATCTTTGAGTTGTAACACAGATTCTCAAAGATATATGGTTCAAATTTAAAAATTTCCTGATTTTTACTATACTTTTTTTTTGGTGGAATTTAGGTCCGTTAAGTTCGATTTAACCCTTAATTCTTACATGAGAATTGGATTTTAATCTGGAACTTACTTGTAATTTTTGACGCGCATGATTGTTTAACATCTTCATGATTGGCTTGATGAGATGAAAGATAAATGTTCTTTAACATAATCATCGCGTCTCTATGTTTGAGATGCAGTGAAACGATTCATCGCCTACATCTCACAAGCATAAGGAGGAAAGGGAATTTAAATTTTACCGTTTTAATTTTTTTTTTTTGTTATTCTATTTAGGTGTTTTCTAAGGAAACAGGTTTTCTATATTGGCGAACTGTTAAAAATAAGCTCAAGTGCATATATCCGAATAACTATATCAACGACTAAGTGTTGATTTAACATTGCTTTAACATTTTTTAAATCAAAGAAATTTTAATTCTATTTAAATAAATACAATTAAAATTTCTTTGATTCTAAAATTTCTTGCATTTTCATTTAAAACTTAGCAATGAAATTAAAGTGAAATTGCTTCTTTTCTTTAGTTAATCCCTTTTTACAAGTTTTATGCTTTTATCAATTTGCAAGAAAAGTTTATTCTTTTTACTTTTTCAACAGAATGATTTAAATATAAAGCCAACATAATCGGAAGATAATCTTTTCTGATCGAAATAGAACTATTCTATTTTTCGTTAGCATTTTTTATGTTTATTTATCAGAATTTTTTTATCGTTTATTCACCGTATACGATAGGTATACCCAATTTGTCGAAAAATCCGTGTTTTTACAAAACAAATTTAAACCCCTCGTTTGAAAAAAAAAATACCAAAAATAAGGGAATTATCCGATTTTAATGAAATTTTCAGTGTTGATTTTACTTTTTCAACAGAATGATTTAAATGAATTACAATGAATGAATTTTATAACGCATCCATTATTTTATTTCAAAACTTTCTGATTTTTTCAGGTTATTTAACTGTTACCCCCCCTCCCTTATTTTGGGGGCGCAATATATCGATGGGGTTATATGTGATTGATACTTTTTTCTGCATAAATAAAAAGACAAAAGATCAAAGGTATAAATAGAAGATTTTTTTTAACGAATCTGCTTTGGTAGTAAATAAGTACCGAAAATCAGAAAATAAAATGAAAATAAAAACTAAAAAAGATAATTTTTGGAGATTTTTTTTACTCATTTCGATAATTATTTCATTGGCTATTATCATATAAAAGAAAAAATATACATCAATATTTGTTCCATTTAAATGGAGGGTGCTAAATTTCCAATACAGTTTTCGACAAAAAATATGGGTGATTGATACTAAAGTAAAGTAGTTATTAAAAGAATATTTTTTAGAATCGAATAATATGACATTTTAAACTTAAAATCATGCTGCTCATATTTTAAATGAATTTTATATATTAATTTATCATAGAAGAAATACTTAAAGTTTTGAAATAAGATAAATGATGCATTATAAAATTCATTCATTGATAAATCAATACTGAAAATTTCATTAAAATCGGATTATTCCCTGGTTTTTGGTATTTTTTTCAATCACGAATGTTACATTTATTTTGTAAACACGGATGTTACGTCATCTTTAAACAGCGTTTCCGGCCATACGCGATCGAAATTAACCGAAAAAATCGTTTTAAATGTATTAAATTACACATTACATGTGTAATATTATTTTGCTTCTTTTTTTATTTTTTTTATTTTTTTTTTTTTTTACTGATGCTCATTATGTTACTAATTTACGACTTAGACAAAAATTTGACCTTAAATAATCCATTTAATTAATTTTAATTCGTTTTTTAAAATGAACAGCAGCCGAACTATTGGGTATGCCTAGTATACGAAAAACTAAAGTGAACATCTTCCAAATAATATCTCTTAATTGTAACTTATAATACATAATTTGCTAAACTTAATGGAAGATTATCCGATTGTCAAAAAACATATATCACTATGCAAGTAGTGCAACTAATATATTTGTGACAGAGAACACGAGTTGAGTGGCGGGCATGAAAACTTGTATTCTCGAAGAAAGCGGGCTAGGCTTTGCCTGGCGTGTAGGACTGACCTAGGATTAAACCCGTGTCTATTGAGAATTCTGGGGTATGGGGGTTATCGTCCTTGTTTGCGAACCTCTGTTTCGAACCAACCAATCACGAGCCAGCATACTTTAGCGGCAAAGCCGAATTAAGCAAACTCGCCCTCTTCTGATCCAGCTTTCAAAGGGAACAGACCTAAATAAGGGTCGCTCCTCTTCCTCAACAACCAGCATCGGAGTCGGACATCAAACAGAACGTCTATCATATCAGAAGGCCGTAGCAAGGACTCCGATAATACCCTATCTCAGGACTCAGATAAGTTATTACAAATTATAAGCATTTGCGCAGACGAACTAAAGTTTGCAATCCTTATTGTTATATGTAATACACGTCTTTTATTCATATTTCTAGTTGTTTGGTTATTTCTTTAACTCTGTCTGACACACTCTTGGTTAACTCCATATTAGCAAACTTGGAGTACTGTCGTTTCGTGTCTAGTTTCTTTATATGTCCTTTAGAATGCGAAAAGGCGACACTTTGGCGCGGGCACCTGAATCGAGATGCCACTGTCCCGTATGTGAACGCCAGATGCCTGGGTGATAGCTGCGGGCATTCCGGCAACTGGGATTGAGTTGACAGTCCCATATGTGAAGCAGAGACGCCCGGATGATAGAAGCAGACCTGTGTATAAATAGAAGGAAACGCCCAGAAGCGGAGAGAGCAGAAACGAGTGTTGCTACGGTAGCTGCCAGAGGATTCGACGACGAAGAAGAAGAAGAAGAAGAAGAAGAAGAAGAAGAAGAAGAAGAAGAAGAAGAAGAAGTCGGTGTTTGCAAAGAGAAAGTTTAGCCTGCGAGAAGGCATTGGACTCGCTTCTTTTTGCCCTCCCCCCTCAATAAAAACTTGTTGAGTTAAATCTTTATTTTCCCCCTCTATTTTTTTCCTATAATATTTTAACTTATTTATGTATTCGTGTATAGCAGTGGTTCCCAACCTATGGCCAAAATGGGCCACAGCAAATTTCAGGTGGGCCAAGGAAACATTATAATTCTATATGATTTCAGGGTATATTTTTTATATACAAAATCTAATCATATAAGTGGGAAATTTATATTTTCTAGAAAGTAAGATGTCAATTAATTCACAGTACTCCCCTACTGTGAATTAATTGTGGGGAGAGATTTACGCCCCTGATACGCCCCTATATTATGTTTTATATATATTGACTTTATATATGCCAGTTGGATAAGATAATGAACTTAGAGTGGTTAGAATTGCAAATCGTCGTCAAAATTAAAACGGAAAAATTTGGCTTGGCCATAGATTTTAATGAATCTAATTATTTCCAAGGACACAATTTATGTTATTTTTTACTTAAATTTTAACCGTTAGTTGTGTTTAAGGAAAATATAGATAAAATAAAACAGATAAATGATAAGACTAGTCAGAATTAATAAACAATAATAATTTCATAGGCCACAAAAAAATTCTGGTTTCAAAGTGGGCCATGAGCTGAAAAAGGTTGGGAACCTCTGGTATATTTATGTAGTGATAAATAGCTACATACAGAGAAATGGAAATACAAAGAACACTTTAAAATGAGAATGACTTACAAATACAAGCAAGTACTGTGTATTTTTGGAAAGAAAGAGTATGAAAATAATGTTTACTTTAAACATCAATCAATAAAACAATTATTAGTACTTAAGCAACGATAAAGAAGCTTCCGTTCTCTGTTGACAACAGTCGCTATTTGCTGATTCAGAAAATCACAGACTGGACTGGATTCCGCATTTATTATAGTATCAGAAGTCAAAAAAGTTTTTACTGATTTTTTATTAATCTCATTTCTTTAATTTTAATCTTTATTTTATTAAATTATCTATTTAGTCTTTTTTTTTTTTTTTTTTTTTTTGTCAACTGAGTTCTTTGTTCACTCATTCTCTATTCATTTGTTATTCAGACAGCAATTGTCATTATTTGTTTCTTCTTGGTAATAGCTGATAAAAAAAATTGATAATTCGAGACTGTTTATTTTATGAATTTAAACGGGACAGAAATGCATCCTGTGCTTCTCAAAAAATGTGTACAGCATTTGGTAGGGACCTCCAATCGATTTTGCGCTATAAATTTACACATTGCGGGAAAAATTACAAAAGGTTTCTAAAAAGTTATTTTATGGTATAAAAAAAAAATCTTTGTACCATTTGAAAGAAATAAGATTAAAGAAAATTCCAATATTTTTTTTCATATCATAGAATTCCTGAAATCGTGTTTTAAATTAATGTTTACGTTGAATGTTGACCGCTCAAAAAGGGGACGTAATAATTACCATTAAAAATTAGAAAATCGAATTTTCGTCCAAAAATATATACTTAAAAAATAAATTTATTGAAAATCCGGTAATTGTCCAATTTTAATGAAATTTTCACAAGTTATTCATTTATAAATAGATTATTTTTTTATTTGGTTTTGCGTGAGAAATATTATAAGAATTATTTTTAATTTTTGTTGATAGGGTCTATCAAAATAATTTTTGAAAAAATAAAAAATAGGCTCTTCATTTTAACAAAGTATTATTATTACTATAGAGACAAATGTCTTAATATTTCATAATCAGTTGAGTTACGTATCGCCCACATATATAGATTTTTCTAAAAATCGACCTAAAGTCGAAAATTAAAATATATAAGAAAAATCAATTTAAACAGTTTAGATATTTATTTTTATTGAAATATACTACTAAATTCAGAATTTTTTTTTAAAATACTTAAAATATTGAATATAAATTTTTGAAAGATTTTTATTATTTTCGTTTTTTTACGATTTCATCACTAATTCTTTTTAAAAGTCCATTTTTGTATTATATAAAACCCTACAGTCGATATATATCATTTTCTCGCTTAAAAAAGGTTTTCACAATTCAAAAAATGTTATTTTAGAAAAAATATCAGAGCCTATTTTTTAAATATAATTTTCAATATATTTTAATAAACAAAATAAAGTTAATCAAAAAGTATAGTGTTCCTTAAAAGAAATAATTCTGCCGCTTATTTCCATTGAAAGATGCTTAAAAATGACTTTTTTTTTAATTCTCACATTAATTTTTATGATATAATTTGTATTAATATTTTTTAAGTTTCTTAACTAATTGATATGAAGTCAATTATTTAAATTATATACTTGAAGTGCATAATTTAGATAATTGACTCAATGAAATTGTTTTAAAATACTAAATTAAAATTAAAACAAATTATTTTCAAAAATAATGGTGATTTTTTCAACCTTCATGTGTTTTTGTTTAATTGATTTGAGAATAAATAAACCAAATGTATCAACTATTCTATGTTTAGATATAGTTTCAACACACAACATAAAAAAGTCTTTTGATTTTAAAGGTAATGGACGTTTTCGTCTTGTCTTTTTTTTTTCTTTTTTCTTTTTTCTTTGTTGCTGCTGCTGTTGTTGTTGTTGTTGTTTTTGTTTAGGTTAAACATTTTGTCTAACATCATAATTTTATATATGCAGATGAATGTGCTTTTAGTCATACGTTGTTTATTGGGATGTTTTGTAATATTTCATTAATCTTTTCGGTTTCTCTTTTTACTTTTTCCAATCTTGATTTCTTAGAAATGGTAATGTATCCTTCGGTTTTGTCATGATTTGCTTGAATTGAACTACCTACTTTATGCAGGAGCAAAACGAGTCAGCGAAAAAATTAGTGTCCCAACACGCAAACCAAACAGAAATACAAAAGCTCGATGGGAAATGCGATTAGAAAGAGAAATAAAAAGTCAGTGACAAAAAGCGAAAGCCTTAGTAAAAAGAAACACACAATTAAATGCAATGATGGAAAAAAATCAAGAGCAGATATGGCTAACTATACAACAGGAAGAAATAAACCAAAAAATACTAGCTAAGGAAGGTAGGCTCAAAAGATACCGGGACAGAGTTAAACAATACAAACAGAATAGGACCTTCCAAAATAATGAAAAGAAATTCTACCAATAAGTCAGTGAACAAAGCTTAAAGACAAATGAATATCCGAATGCAAAGGAAACAGAAAACTTCTGGAACAAGATATGGGAATGGCAGAATGGATAAATAAAATGAAAAAGGAACTGCAAGGACTCGAAACAAAAATACATTTGGAATCGTTAAGAGCAACTCGAAAGAAATTACCAAACTGGAAAACACGGGCCATGATGGAATACATGGGTACTGATTTTAAAAAATTCACATCCACCCATGACAGAATGGCCCAGCAGTTGAACAAATATCTAGAAGATACTGGAATGGATAACAAAAAACAAAACTACCTTGATCCAAAAAGACTCCCAAAAAGGAACCATCCCCAGCAACTATAGACCAATAACCTTTCCTGTCTATAATATGGAAAATCTTAACCGCACAAATAAAAGAAGAAATCTACTATTAGCTTCACTGCTGTGGATAATTTCCAGAAGAACAGAAACGATGCTGTAAGGGAACAAGGGAAACAAATGACCTGCTCTTTATAGATCTGCAAGTTCTTAAAGAAGTTAAAGAGAGGTGAAAAAATCTAGCGATAGCATGGATTGATTACAGAAAGGCATATGACATGGTTCCACAAACATGGATCCTTGAATGCTTGAAGATGTACAAAATATTGGACAAAGTAATAAAATTTATCACTAATGCCATGAAAAATTGGAAAGTGGAATTAACAGCAGAAGGACAGACCTTAGCAGAGGTAAAAATACGAAGAGGTATCTTCCAGGGTGACTCCCAATCTCCACTGTTATTTGTTATAGTAATGATGCCTCTTAACTTTATACTTAGAAACAGGCGGCTACAAATTTACCAAATCAGAGGAAAAAATAAATCACCTTATGTACATGAATGACATCATAATTTTTGCCAAAAATGAAAAAAAGCGAGAAACACTTGTACAAACAATTAGAATATACAATCAGGACATAGGGAGGGGATTCGGCATCGACAAGTGTGCAATGATAGTTATAAAAAAAGGGAAAAAATGAAATAACGGAAGGAATAGAACTACCGAATAAGGAAGAAATAAGGACACTGAGAGAAAAGGAAAATTATAAATATCTGGGAGTACTGGAAGCGGACATCATCAAACAAGGAAAGATGAAAGAAAGAGTAAGGAAATAGTACCTCAGGAGGACGAGAAAAATTCTAGAAACAAAACTCTGCCGCAGAAATCTCATCAATGGCATAAACACCTGGGCTGTCTCCCTTGTAAGATACACTGGACCATTCTTAAAATGGACAATAGAGGAGCTCCGACAGATGGACCAAAGGATACGGAAACATGACAATGCACAAGGCATTACACCCGAGAGACGACACAGACAGATTATGTATTAAGAAAAGAAGAAGGAAGAGGTCTCGTCAGCATTGAAGATTGTGTAGATACGACAATTCGAGTACTCGATGAATATACTAAAAAGAGCAAAGAAAGTCTAGTAGCAGCAGCCAGAAAAAAACAACAATTGCAATATATGGACGAGCACAAATATAACAAAAACAAAAGAAACAGAGGTGGGAAGAAAAACAACTATATGGACACTTCAAGCGACAAACTGGAGAGATCGCACATGAGCAGACATGGACATGGCTAAGAAGGAGAAACCTTAAGAGAGAAACTGTATCTCTTATAATTGCAGCACAAGATAATGCCATTAGGACACATTATATAAAAGCAAAATAGATAAAACACCACAGAATAGAAAGTGCAGAATGTGTGGGGCAAAAGACGAAACAGTTAATCACATAATAAATGAATGCAGTAAACTAGCACAAAGAGAGTACAAGACTAGGCACAATTGGGTGGAAAAGGTGATTCACTGGGAATTGTGTAAGAAATTCAATTTAACCATTCAACTAAATGTTTTATGCACAAACCGGAATCTGCCATGGAGAATGAGATGCATAAAATTCTCTGTGACTTTCAGGTACAGACGGATCACTTAATCCCAGCCAGGAGACCTGACCTGGTGTTGATCAACAAGAAGAATAGAACTTGTCATGTCATGGATTTTGCCGTCCCGGGCGATCACAGAGTGAAAGTGAAAGAATGCGAAAAGATAAGCAAATACTTGGACATTGCCAGAGAACTGAGAAAACTGTGGAACATGAAGGTGAAGGTCGTATCAATTGTAAATGGTGCCCTTGGAACGGTCACCAGGGTTCTGGAAAAGAATTTGGGTGAATTAGAAATCAGAGGAAGAATTGAGACCACCCAAACTTCGGCACTGTTGGGACCGGCTACAATACTCAGAAAAGTCCTGCAGACCTGAGGAGACTTGCTGTCACTCAGCCTCCAGTAAACCACCGGCTACGGCAGGTGTTAAAACCTTATAATTATTACCATTGGTATCATACAAATTTGACCATGAGTATTTCTTTCATAGCAACACTGATATTGTTTATATGAAAGAAATATGGAGAGGAGGGCCGACGAATAGAGTAAAGGATTTTTGAGAAGCGGCTTAAGGGAATGCCAGTTGGTGAAGAAGCAATTATTCGAAGTGAAAGAAAGAATCCTTGTCATTGCACGATCGGAAAACGCGGGAAAGTGGCGACAAAAAATAAAGAAAAGAACCGAAAGGCTAGACGTGATCCAGAAAAAAAACAAAACATTTCAGTTCACCAAGAAATTGTTCGAGTGGAAAATGGGGTCCTCAACGTACCGAAAGAGGATTTGGAAGCGCACTATGGTGGATATATTTTGGGTTAATTCCTAAATTATCATGGTCAATGCAAATATATGAGGTATTAATTACAAAAGTTGAAAGAATGGAGCGTTTAATCAGTATGTAAAAAATGGTTGGGGGTAGCTAATTCCTTAACAAACGTGGCACTATACAGTTCATCAACGAAGCTAAAACTTCCGAATGTGTCACTTGTTGATAAATTTGAATTTGGTAAATCGCGGCTTTTCCAGATTCTGTGCGACTCTCATGACCCGATAGTGAAGAACGCCCAGCCTTCCGTAATAACTGGTCGGAAATGGAAGATGCAATAAGCTGTAGAAAACGCAGAATCATCCCTCAAGATGAAAGAAATAATAGGTACTGTGGCAAATAGAAGATAAGATAGTCCACCACGTTGGTAGTCTAAAAAAAAATCCATATTGAATAAAAGAAAAATGGTTTCTGAAGAAATTCATCATCTTGAGGAAGTCAAGCGTATTGCTACAGCTGTATGACAAAGTAAACAGGACACATGGACCAAATGGGAGAGTGTAAATGTCACATGGAGCTAAGTTTCATTATAAAGACATATTCTCACTAGTATGTTCTAAGAAGCTATATACGGAGGCATTTTTGCTGACGCGTCAATAGAGATGTTGCGAGACAGCAAATGAAACTTTTAATAACATCACCATTAAAGCAATACATTTCGTTAAAGAAGGAAATATTTCGAAATTTTCTCGTAAAAATAGGCACAGATCATTATTGTTTGATGGCTGCACTGACTGCATGTTGTAACCAATTTAGAATATCGACTCCTATTTCCAACTGAAATAACGTTACGGGTCCAGGGTCTTGATATTGTCGTTTTTTTCTGTTAAGCTAAAAAAGGTTTCGTCATTGAATCAATGGTCCCTTTTGAGGAAAACTTTAACTGGGAACATCAGCGTAAGTTGGAAAAATACGAAAATCTACGAGGACAATGTGTTAGAAATGGTTGGATAACGAATGTATTTTCTATCGAAGTCGAATGCCGACATTTCATTACCTCCGCATTCTTGACTAAACTTGGACTTTCAGACAAGAGGGAATACATAAAAAAATTATCCAAGATAAGGGTCTAACTGTATCAGCGTAAATATGGCAATACCACAGAGTGACAAAAATCCAGCAAAGTCTGGTAGTATCATGATTACTGCTAGGCTCTCCGGGTTAGTGGTAATGATGCTTCGGTCCCGAAACCATGCATGAACCCAGGGTCATCATCTGATGAAGGGTTTGTGGAACCAATACTTCTGTGCAAACAGTAGTATGAATTCATCTCTCTCTCTCTCTCTCTCTCTCTCTCTATATATATATATATATATATATATATATATATATATATATATATATATTCGTAGATTTTGTCCCAGTGTAATTTTTTTTCCAGTGTAATTTTTTTTCAAAGAAATCTTCTGATAAGACTCTTATCTTTATAGACAAAAATTAAAAATCCTTTTTTCAGATTTCATAAAATAAAATAGGAGGGAAACCTCGTAAAAATATATTTCTCAATATATTTTAGGGAAAACCTATTTTAAACATATTTTCATCAACAGGTGAATAATTACAGAAATTTTCGTGAAAATTTGACTCTTAATTGATTTTTCATAGAATTTTTAAAAAGCCGGTAGTCATAACTTGTTTTTGGCTACATTAAATTTCAATCGATTTTATGTTGCGAAAAATGTAAACATTGTTTTCGTTCATAATTTTCATTATTTCCGTAAGCTGATTTTTTTAAAAAATCATCAGGTGTTTTTTAATGTTTCTTCTTTAGACGCGGCAGATTGGATATCCCTATTTTTTCTCAGATGAAAATCATGAGTTATCTCCATCTATCTTGTCCTTTTGCGCAACCCTAAAAAAAATATTAACTTAATAAAACCTAATATTTTTGGTACTGCCGAAAACACGCTCTTTTCCATTAAAAAAACGAATTGAAATAAATTAAATCGTTTATTTAAGGTCAATTTTTTGTTTTAGTCGAAAAATAGTAATATAATGGGCATCAGAAACAAATCAAAATTATATTACATTTGAGCATTAGATTCGCCAAAAAATTACGGCTTTTGTAAACAACTTTAAGTACTTAAAACAAAACACGGTATTAAATGTTTAAAACACTAATAAAAGTTTTTTTAATTTTTTTTTAACCATAAACACTATAAGTTTCTTTACAAAAAACACTATAACTAGCAAAATTACGCGCACGTTTATATTCTATATCGTGGTAATATCCTTTTTTGTTCAAAACGCGCAGAAAAACAAGCCCACTTTTTCACAAATCTTATAATTTTTTAAAATATTTCCCGCCACATATTTTGAAAGTATGGAAGCGTAGAAGTAGAATTATTATTTTACAGCACCAATTCACCAACTCTGATGGATAAAAAAAAAATGAACAAAAATCAGATGATTATTTGATTTTAATAATTAAAAAAAAACTTTTTATGTGAAAACATTAAACAAGAATCACTACTTTTAAGGAAAAAAAAGTCCAAAATTTAAAAGATGTTAAAATAAATATTACTGATAATATAATTACATAATTTTTTAGTCGATCATTTTCATAACTAAAAAATAAATAAAATTCATCAAAAATCAAAATCATTCAATTCTTAGCATTAAAGTTTACATTTTCAGATTAGTAAAAAAAATATTTATATATTTAATAACATGTTTAGATTTTAGATATAAAAGAAAATTAATATAAATCTCAGTTTAAACGGACCCCCTCCTATAGGTACCACCAAAATACGTCACGTGATCAGTTTAGGCGTAAATATTTTGGAACTTTTTAAAAAAATCTTGCAAAAAAGAAATAACGAATATAAAGAGTTGTTACAAAGAAAAAACAGTTAATTCAAAGATCAAATTATCCGATTGGGGAAAAATTACTCACCGTTATCTTGAAAAATAAGTAAAACATTCCTTTTTTTTTTTTACAACAGGGGCAGTTTCTTTATTGATATGTTTTTAGCAGAGTTATGTATTCATTGTTCTTTTACTGAAAAAACTCTCGCATAGAAACTTATAAAAATCTTCTGATATAATTATTCAGACTCTTATCTTCATAGTAAAAGTAAAAATCGTTTTTTTTTTCATATTTCATAAAATAAAATAGGGAGGGTAGACCCCGTAAAAATATTTCCATTAATATATTTTAGGAGAAAAAACTATTTCAGACATATTTTCATCAAAAGGTAAGTAATTATGCAAGTTTTCGTGAAAATTGGACCATTATTTGATTTTTCATAGAATTTTTTAAAAAGCCTCTAGTCATAACTTGTTTTTGGCTACGTTAAAGTTCAATTGATTTAATGATGCAAAAATGTAAACATTCTTTTTCGTTGATAATTTTCATCATTTCTGTAAGCTGAAAATTTGTTTTATTTATTTTTTAATGTTTCTTCTTTCGAATGAACAAAAAAATTTCAAGATAATATTAACCTTTATGCCAGTTTCATTGTATTAAATAGGGGGGGGGGTGCAACTTTCACAGGGAAATTTGGTGGTACCTGATATAAGTACACATTCCCTATCACCAGAGCTTGCTTTTTGAGTAAAAATAATGAAAATATTATTTATATTTGTGGAAATAATTAAAAAATAAAATTTAACTGATAACAGTATGGATTTTTTTTTTTTTTTTTTTTTTTGCATTTGATATTGTAAATAGTAGACATTAATTTTTCTTTTTAGAGTGGCTCGATCAACGCAAGATCTTTTTTTACGTGGTGATTTTAATGGGACATCCTGCGGAAATCCAACTCACAATTCAGTAATAATGGACCTGTGAGACTAACTGTTCTAATAAAAAATCCCCTCTCTACCCAGGCGACGCCGGGTAGCCGCTTCTAGTATATATATATATATATATATATATATATATATATATATATATATATATGGAGGGGATATACAGGCAGATAACTAAATCATACATAATCTGACAGAAACTGATTTAATAATTTAAATAACATTATATGAAAGTTATTCTTATACAAGTTTAATTACCGAGTTATCTTGTTATTTTTGAGAAATTTATATGAACAGGTTTTAAATTATACAATTGAATCAGAAGAAAAAGCAATAAGAAAGAAAAATGCATTACGGCAAAAGAAAACATTCAAAGTGTCTAATTTATTTATTCGTCTTCCTCTTTAAAATCTATTTTAGTGATTTTACTAAATTAATTTTCTTTCTATTCTCTAATATGAAAAAGAAATAGTGGAGCGGACAAATGACAACATACCTGCATAGCTGATAACACGAAATAAGACGGCCATAAAGACACAAACAAGAAAGTAACGTCCTTTCATTGGTACAAAAATGAATTTATCGGATAAGTTTGTTTTGCGTCAAACAGTTGAATAGGTGTGTGTGCCTGAGAGAGAGAGAGAGAGAGAGAGAGGAGAGAGAGAGAGAGAGAGAGAGAGAGAGAGCACAGAGAGAGAGAGAGAGAGAGAGAGAGAGAGAGAGAGAGAGAGAGCGAATGATGAGGAGGAGAGAGTCTTTCTTTACTATATAATATTTTACTTATATTGACGGTCACCTGAGTGATTACCTCCACATCATGACTAATTCACTCGCTAACAAATTAATCGGAATAAGAGGGCTGCTCCTTTTCACGCACCTGCTACTGAGGTTGATCACAGAAAATTCTTCTAAAAATCATCTAAAATAAACTAATTATCCGATTTTAATCAAACTTTCGGTATATGAAGTAATAAAAGACGAACTTTTATTGTAAATAAATGTTTACTAAATTGAAAAGGCTAATCATTTTTTCGTTAGTTTTTGTTTCGCGCATTGATCCCCGTACAAATTTCTTGGTAATATTTTTTTTTTTTTTTTGTATGAAAATAAAATTTACATTTTTAGAAAGATAATTCAATAATGGAACATATGTAAAAAAAAAAAAATCGATACTAGAACAGGTTTGGTAGTAGGGCGTCTTAAAACTTGAAACTTAAGTCTCGTAAATAAGAAAAAGTATGTTGTTTTTTGTTTTTTTTCTAAATTGTTAGATTATTTTCTAAAGAATTTTATATTAAAAGTTCCTGTTGTCTACTTTTTTTATTTTTATTTTTTAGATTTTTTTTTAAATTTAAAAAATGTAGAATAAATACTTTTGTTTAGTGAATAGCCAAATCGTATTTATTTAATTAATGGAAATATTGTATAAAAATATTTAGCTAAAAATAATATAGTACAGTCTTTATAAAAAAAAATATTGAAAATAATGTTTGAATTAAAAATTGTCGTCATTTTTATTAATGGAAGTATGTAGGGAACGTAATATTCTATTCTTTTTTCTTTTTTTAAAAAAAAAAGAATAACTGTTGTTGTTGCTGCTGCTGTCGTGAATAATTTCAAATAAGTTTAAATCCGTGACACTTGTAGAGCTCAAACAGTGTTTGTTTGAAAAAATGAAAAAAAAAAAAGAAAAAAACAAATTTCTGTTACATATAAAATACATTTTTGCATTTTAAATAAAGGGAACGAGAGATACAACGACATGAAATGCAACAGTTTTAATACATATATGCACATTTAAAGTACAACAAAAAATAGAAAGTTCTTAGTTTAGTTCGGACAAGCAACCCGAGGTTTAATAACAGTTCTTTTAGAAGTTAGCGGCACCTGCTCGTGAGGTATTGCCGTATGTTATTATTTTAGTTCTCAGCTCTTTAAGGTCTTAGCCGTAGTCATTAGTTTAGTTTAGTTTGGGTAATTGGTTACAGCACCGTTCGAGGTAAGTCGTAATTAATTGGTTGCGGGTTTGTTTAAGGTGGGTGGCAAAAAGTTTATTTCTGCTAGCAGCCTATCAACTGCATTGGTATCAAAGGGTGAAGCTTGCCCGAGGTTGCAATTATGTCGTTGGCTCTCTTAGTTGCTATCCTGGTGATAAAAGGTAATTGCTATCAGCCTTCATGGGTCAAAAGATAGCAATCTCTCAAAGTCCAGAAGCAGGTTATAGATGAAGTCCGTCTTGGGTATTATCCTATCCGTAAGCCAGATTCGTAGGAAGAGAGAGAGCAAAGCCCTTACCTAGATGATGTATGGTGGGCCGAAGCCAGCAGTCGCCCTCAGAAGGGTACAACCAAAAGAAGGATGCGGTCGAAGCCAGCAGTTAGAAGGGTTACAACTAAAAGTCATGGGCTTTTATAAGGGTCACCACGTGACTACAGAATGTTAGGGTTGGCTGCTGCTGCTGTGTGTCGGTGACATTCGACCACTGTCCCCTAGGGACACAAGTGCCGGTGAAGACCGAATAACACAAAATTCCAATAAAAGTTAGGTCAACTCTTATCAAAATTACCAAAAACAGAACAAAAAAATATTCTGCTCGCATGAGAACCTCAACAATAATGTCATCAAGACCAATTGTCTTTCCAGTATTTTGACTTCCTTAATTGTTTTGTAGATCTCACCGATGGTGGGATCTACAAAACAATTAAGGAAGTTATGTCTTATTGTGGCATGCCGTTGATGGAACTGTCGTCAATGACTGAGGTGTTGTAGAAAAGATCCGTGTTCAGTCCATCATTTCATGATACCTTCGGGTCTTTTGTGGATGAGGGACCAGTCATTCGACTTGGTAGTTACCATTGACGATGATTGTAGGCTGACGGCCAGTCTGATCAAGTGGTACAATATTTTAATGTCCTTATTATCGTAGGCCTTTTGGTTCCTCTCGGAAATGTCCAGTCACCACTGGCTCTTCATCTTGCGTATACTACGTTGGGGTGACTTTTGCACTTCTGAAACCCTTTATTAGATGAACAAAGATATTTTTCGCTTCCAGAAGTTTATTCTTATCAAACCAGCCGCGATGTTTCCATTTCTTGAGACCAAGAATTTCGACGCTTGTCTTGTAGATGTTAGTTCTGGATTGAATCCATATGCCGTCAAACTGCTCATTCTCAAACGCCCCCTAAAGATCCTTTCACTCAACCGGGTCCTGAAGTCTATACATCAATGTGTTTGGGGACTTTTACCCATTGAGTGCTAGTCACGAGTTTGTGATCCGAGCCACACTTTACACCTCGCAGAAATCCTAACAGAGCACACGTCATTAGGATCTTGTTTGCGAATGATAACAGAGTCAAGGATCTATGCATTGATTATAGGTGGATCCAAGTTACTTTATGGACAGGCTTCTGATGCGAGAATGACGAGTCCATGTTCGGTATAAAACTGGAGTAGGTGGAGACCATTGCTATTCATTCTTCCCAGACCATACATCCATAGCGCTGTCCAGGTTCCATGATTTTGTCCCACCCTGGCGTTGAAATCGCCAAGAAGAAGATTTTATCAGTTTACAGGATGGCGGTTATAATTGATTTGAGACCTTGGTAGAAAATTATCTCTTTGTAAGAACAAGGACAGAGATGAAGCGGTTGGCCGGCAATGTGGCCCAAAAGTGCATGATTCTATCATTTACGTCGCGTGGCTAAACACGATTGACCATCTGTGCGAATGGCAAAGCCCACTTACCCGCTTCTCACCCCCTGGCCTTACCTTTCCAGATTGATCCTCCTCACTGAAACGAACTTTCGCAAGTGCAGCAATATCTACCTTATGTCGAGAGAGTTCCTTTGCCACGATACCAGTTCATCGCTCAGGATTTCCCGATCCCTCGCAATCAAGAAGTGTCCAAACATTCCAGGTGGCTATCGTTAACCTGGGTTTCTTGTTATAATGTTTTGTTATATTTTTCTTATTCCTACTATGTCAAAAGACGCCACCCGCAAGTAGCTTGTCAGCTTAATAAATGAACAGACATTTGTCTAGGTCGTCTGGATAAGCAGTGCCGTCCTATATGTCTTTTCAGTCACTCATGACCTCGCCTAAGCATCTTGCTGTTCGATTAACAATGCAGCGATGTTAGATGGGCCACGAGCCGCACCACATGTAGATTCATGGCTGTGTGCTTCCAGCCTGTTAAGCTTGCACACGTCGTCATTCCTCCATCGCCGTGGGACTAGTAGAAATATTTGTACATTTGGGTGGCCATATTATGCGCTTGTACGACACGCACAACACCCTCTCCTTCCCCAAAGTCTGGTAACAATGACTAGCCGAGAAATACGTAGTACTGGGTTACATTATACCCGTAGCGTTTTGAGGGATCTGAAACATGAAAGTTATATATTTACGTGTACATACACGTATGCATTTCTGAACGTTGACCACAAAGTAAACGGATCGAAGTCTACCATTCGAAGTGGAAGTAGATGGAACGAAGTCTATTATATTATTATTATTATTATTATTATTATTATATACCAGGTTAAACTTCGCCATGATTAATGACCCTTCGTCGGTACACATCCCTAATGAACACCCGTTAGCTGCTTACCCAAGGTGGGGGAAATCTCAGGTGACTCTCCGTCACTAGCAGTGCTCTTGAAGCATACAAATAGACTGGTCAGGGTCTCTCTCTCTCTCTCTCTCTCTCTCTCTCTCTCTCTCTCTCTGTCCTACAAAACGCGCCAGATTGACGGTCAGGGTACACAACACTTTCTTTCTCTCTCACCTTCTCCTTTCCTTTAGGTAGCAATTAACACATCACTTAATAAGTCCCGGGACTAACTAATAAAACATAACGGTTTAATCTCGGCAAACGGTTAAATCCCGACATGTCTCGTTCACATATCACCATGTGCAACGAATGAAGCCAAAAGATACAGTTACATCCTTTTCCTACGTGACTACGACCATGTGCAGCTCAACTTACCCTCAACGATCTTAGTCCTGTAAGGGACTAAATGGTGTAGTCTCCCTTGTCAAAGGGTTTGGGTTATCTCCTGCATCAGGAGTTCCTTTTTGGGGGGTCACGTGACGCAGCTACCCAAGAAGATCACCCCCTTTGGCCGAAGCTACTGGACAAGTACAGACGTGCTGGTCACCTCTCTCCAGCACGCACATGGTGCATACCATACGGTACAGACCTCACATACAGTAAGTGGTTTCCCCCTATTTTGCCTTTCTTACACTTCTACATATGTTTGGACACTTGTGACATTGTACAGCCTCGGGAACTTCGTTCCCCTATATATGTTTAAATAAATGTTGTATAAATGTAACTAACGCGTTTGTGGTTGTCCAACTGAAGTATTCCGCGTTGGGGTACTTTTCCTTTAAATAACCTTAATGCTTTATAAGAACTGGAGTTCATACTCTGTGAACCTCTTATAGTCCCATCAAACGCTCAAATTCCGTCATATCTCGCTCCCACATCACCATATGCAGAGAACGAGACCAGCAGATACAGTCATATTCTTTTACCATGTGATTACCACTACGTACAGTGAAAGAGAAGCGTCAATCCCATCCGACGAGGCAGCGACTTTAAATCCTCTCCAAGAAATCACCCTAAGATACCAGATATCTTCTCCAGCACGCCAAAAATTCAATCTTAGATAGAAATTCTAAAAAAAAAAAAAAACACAGACAGACCCCGGACCAGATCCGACGAGGCAGCGACTTGAAGTCCTCTCCAAGAACCACCCTAAGATACCAGATATCTTCTCCAACACGCCAGTAAGTCCCTTAAACTCAACTTTATACACAGAAAGGACTTTATATTGTTACTCATTGTTTTATTTTCTCGTTAATAAATTGTTTGAATTAAATTGAGTTTTAATTCATTTATTTGTTGCTGTTAGTCTTAGAATTAAATGCTATACTAACACAATATCTCCTTAATGTTGTCAACATGAATATATTTTCCCTTGTTTTAACAGTCGTTTGTGTTTTTTCATTATACACCCTTCCTTCTTCTCTATATCCTTGGCCTCACATTACCATGCACATATATAACACTGGTGTCATACGTATGTGCAGAGTCCAACGAACGAAATTAGATCCCATTCTCTCATCCATTATATTCTCATATGTTTGTTTTTTTCACATAAAATCTTCTGTTTGAACCCCCTCGACTTTTTTGCAAGAAAAGTAAGTACTTCTTTATTGTTTTATCAGTTTTTCTCTTAGAATTTATTTTTCAAATTTTCATTTCTTTTTCGATTTTAAATTTGACCAGCATAATATAAAAAAAATTTGAACTGTAATTGTCTCTAACTTTAATTCACCTTTTCTTTTTCTAGGATCTATGAGCAACAAATGCTAAATTATTTTTTGTTACTTGAAATAAAGCAGTCCATGACATGCAACACTCCACTTCAGCCTTTATTTATGTTAGACGGGCGGTCGGAGAGGCCCCCTCCGATCAACCAGCTGGTCACGTCAAGCCCTAGCACCTATATGATTGTCCCAACCCTATTGCCCTTATGACAAGTCCCAACACTTTTTATTAAATATTTGCAGTGGCTGAGAGTCTACATGTCCTGAGTATAACATTAAAATCTATCTCATAAGCTTGACATTTGTTACCCATTTTCAGAACAGTAAAAGACTGACGCATGTCTTTTAACCCCTCGCCTTTTTTTAAAAATATTTTAAAACGTTAAAAAAAAAAAAGGAAAATTATCTTTTCACTGTTTTCTTTTACGTTGAATATAAAGAACAGTTACAAGTTTATCTGTTAAAAAAAACATATACAAAAAAAAAAACAGATTTCTGTTGCACATAACATACTTTTTTGTTTGTTTGTTTTTAATCATTTTTCGATGAATGTTTATATTTTCAAAACTGTTTTTGTGCCTTAACATAAGCCACGCCTATTTTCTATGACAGGCCTTAAATGTAACTTGTTTTCTTACATTATGAATGTAAGTTCTTGTTCTGAGAAGAGAGAATTTCAGATACAAATTTGTAATGAGGATATGAGGACACAGATTATTCAATGAGCCTGTAATTCATTGTTTGGTCCAATGTTTGTCAGATTTCACAGCTTCCCCAAATGAAGTTTGCAGAATATTTGCCAATGTAGCCAATATGATATTTGGTTAACAGTGAAATTTCATCAGAACACAAACTGTAGTGACAGCAGGGATGAAGAATTTGAGATCTATGGCCTTGATATTCATAGAGGTCTGATCTATATGTTCCCCAGTTGTCAAAAAATTATGCGTTATCTGGAAGATGCATCTTACCTGATCTTGAACATGCTGCACAACAATTGTGCAACAAGCTGGTCGAAGTCATTACAACAGGGCTTGATGATACCACAAAGGCTGCTGTCCATCGTCACTATGATGTCAAAACGGACCATATAACAATAACACGAAATTTTAGTGCAAGAAATGTCACTCACAACTGGTTATGGTGAGAATCTAATCCACTCAAGTGAAGATGGGCAAAAGCTTATGATTACAAACTGAAGCAGTTCTTGCTAATTGCTCTGTTGATGACCTTAAAAGTCAAATTGAATTTTGAATGTTTGATCAAATAGCTGACTGCAAAGTCTTTCTTGATAACCTGGGAGTAGACCATAAGCAAGGAAAATTGTGTGCTCATATTGTGTGTGGGCCATGGGCAAAATCTACAAAAACACTGAGCAGAGGATTAGGATTCAAAAATTGTTATTGGTCACTACTGGTGAGAAAGCCTTCAGTGCCCCTGGAACTTCTGTTTATTGGATTTCTTGCTAAATTACTCTCCTTAAGTCATACAGCACTCGCTGTTTCATTATACAATGATTATAGACAGTAAATGGAAATAAACAATGTTCAATATTGAGGGATTCAAAAGTTTTGTATCAAACAGATTTGGATATATTGCAAACTTGGCAAAGTTATTTGTGGTACATCAGGAGCATATACAAGTTTTCTTTGATGACATAATTGGTATCAACAGCAACAAGTTAGTTCTTGCTGTATCTACATACATTCAGAATGAGTGGTTTGTCCTGTGCCCAGAAATCTACAGGACGATGGGAGACATCCTCATATTCCCTCTGATGCATTTTCTGGGGATTGATGAAATAGCCACCAGTGATGTGCCACTTGACAGAAATTGGACTGGGGTGAACAGTTTCTTTGAACCCAAATTGATTGTTCTCAAGGAATTAAAGGATGTAAAACAAGAGGGTGAAGCAAATGGGATTGAAAAGGGGAAGTTGCAGTAATGGAGAAAGTTATTGATGATAAGAAAATTTTTGGAGGTAGAACATTTCTAGCAAGATGATAATAGTGACAGATAGGTACTACAGTATGTACTTCACACAAACTTAAGATGTGAATCCCAGTTTGCTAGATTTGTCAACCAAATCAGGACAAATCTGTGTGTCAAATGACTAACTTATATAGAAAATTCTTATGTGTCGAAGTTAACTATTGTGAACTTCATGTGTAATTGGTGATATTTTGGGGCAAAAATGTCACTAATCTTATAATTTTCATTTTTTTTACAGGATAAAGAAATTAGAGCTTTTTAATCAATAAAATGAATGTATTTTCATATTCTGTGGCTAAAAAACCTATGATTAAGCCATTATTAAGCCATATATTGTCCTTTTTTTAACAAATTATTAAGCCATATATTGTCCCTTTTTTTTTTTTTTTTTTAAACAAAAACAAAAAATTTCCAGACGCCATTTTGGAAATCCACACGGAACCAACGTAAAATTAAATCCTAGGTCAATGATCTCAACAGAATTGTAATCAACAGCAAAAACGGCCATAGAAAACACCTGTCTTATTCAATTTTTAGGAAAAAAGTATTCATTTGCCTACCCCTAATGTTAGATTTAGAAAAAGTCGAAAAGTACTGAGTTAAAATGAGAAAAATAAGAATCTGAGATGAGCATGGAGTGTTAGAAAGAAGAAAAAAATATTTGCAAGTTATGAAAAAAAGTTGAAAAAAAAAAAGGATTTTCTTTTAATTTAAAAAAAAAAAAAAAAAAGATTTTTTAAAAATTAAAGAAAAAAAAGAAAAAGGATTAAAAAAACCAAAAAAACAACTCGGAATTGTAAAAACAAATTTGTTAGAAAAAAAACAAAAAGAAGAAAGAGAAAATTTTTTTAGGAATAATAGAGCAGACATAAATGTGGACATTTGTTTTTTAACTTTTTAATTTTGCAGGCAAGTTAGGAAAAAAGTTGAAAAAGAAAAAAAGAAGAGACTTTGCATTGTCAGGCGTCTGTTTTTGCATGAAAGAACATTTTAAAACAATCATTTTTTGAATAGTGATTTTGTATTGTTTAAGACTAAATTGGAAAAAATTGGACTAATTGTAGTATTGTTAGGTAAATGACTGGGGGAACATTGTTTGATTGTAAATTGTTTAAGTTGTAAATTGTGGTGATGAAAAATAAAATCTTATCTTATTTTAAAAGTTACCATATGCATACGGATGAATCAAGGCGCCATTTTAATTTTTTTCTCTCTTCACCTTATGGAAAATGTTTTTTCCACCATGATACATGGTGATCTTAATTTTTTTCAGGAAGAATGAAGTCGCTATTTTGAATTTTGAGATTTTTTTCTTTCCTCTCATGGAAAAATTTTATTTTTTAATTTTATTGAAGTTTAATGTACGGATTAGTGTTAATAATGAATGGGAATATTTTTTTAATTTTAATTTTACCTGTGATCAAAAGAGTTTTATTAATAATTCAGTTTCAGGAATTTTCCTAAAACTGTCTGGCTGTGTTCTGTTGTGTCGGAATTATTTGTAAATTAATTTGATAACATTTTTATAGGGGGAAAGAAATATCTTTTTTTATATTAAGACACCTTGCTGTTTTCGTTCAGATTGAGGTGTGATTTTGAATTTAATTGTCGAGGATTTCACCCATATTTTGTTAGGGGTTTGTGGAGATATGGTAATAAAATTGACAATTCAATGAGAAAGAATCCCAATTTGGAAATGATCCATGGAAGTTGGGCAAGACAATGATTTTTAGAAGGTTTTTGGCAACCTGTGTTTCAAGTGATACTGGAGTTTCAAATGATGGAATAAGGAATAATATGGCAAAGAAGGCTGTTCCAAGGATTTTTTGAGTATTAAACTTTTTTGTGGGGTAAAAATTGTGGGTGATTTCTCTGACTTTTTGATCTCAATTGATATCTTGGATTCATGCATGAGCAGTGATGTGAACAAATTCTAAAAATAATTTTGTGTAATTGTATTTTGTAAATTACTTCTCCAGTTCCTCCATGTAAGGACTTGTCGAATAAATGAATGGTGTGTTAGTCACAAGGAATCCAAGCGAATGTGTTACTGTATTGACCAGGGTGATGGGGGTTTGTGACCAGGACTTTTGGGACCAAGATGTTTGCTCCTGTAATGTTTTGGGGTTCATCAAGAAATTGCTGATGACCCTGTAGCGTTTTTTTTTAAATGTATTTGTAATTTTGATGTATGCATGGGGAGATCAAACAACCACATGAAGAGAAATAGCATGAAGGTAATTTTAGATAATTACTAGAATAAGATAAGGCTTTCGAAATTGAGAAGCAAATTAAAATAAATTCATAATTTGACAATCATTATAATTATTGGGTTGCTCATCAATTTTGTCATATAGTGTAGTGAAAAATTAAAATAATGGTTTTATGGGAAAATACAGATAATTTGATTTTAACCTGTATTTGACCTCTATTCTCACTAGACAAACCAACATGAGAAATTCAGAAAAATCAGTTGTGGCTGGGTAAGGAGATAGATACAAGATGGCGACCATCGTCCAAATAGTCATTTCTCAAGTGCGTGTATGTCTTGATTAGGGTTTAATATTAAAATAAAGGCATCTAAAAAAGGAAGAAAGTTTTTGTTGTGTTTGTTAATCAAGAACTAAGCAGACAATGGATTTGTGTTTGTTAATCAAGAACTAAGCAGACAATGGATGAAAAAGTCAAGAAATTCAAACAAGAAATCAACAATGAACCTCAGACAGAAGATCAAAAAGAAGCCCAAGCTCAGATAGCAGATCCAGAATTGATAGACTTTGATGATAGATAAAATAAAAATAAAAAACAGCTACCCAGATCTATAAAAGATACTATACAAGATAAGTATACATCCATATAAAAGTGAGTATGTAACACCAGGAGTCTTTCTTGCCACCCGTCCCTATCATATAGACTACGTATTACAAACGTTCACATTAAAAAATGCAAGAACCTGAGAAGTTATTGATCATGTTTTACGAAACCCATTTTGATTTATCCTATGAATTTTCTCTACTTCTGGGCCATATATATATGTGTGTGTGTGTGTGTGAAAATGTAGAACAAACGCGGGATAGTATTGAACCTGGAACCTTTTGGTTCCTAGTCAGATACTCTACAAACTAGAGGCAAAAAGTCTGGGACCACCCAGCATTTCCTTTAAAAAAACTTAAAATGTGATATAAAAATATCACATTTTTCAATAATAAAAAGCAAATACACTGTAGTAACTAAAAGTTTGACTTTTACCTTAAAAAAGGTAAAAGTCAAACTTTTAGTTACTACAGTGTATTTGCTTTTTATTTTGACAAACAAAAAAAAAGCACTTAACTATAAGAAATTATCATACAACAGCATCATATTTTGTTTTCATCAATAAAACTACAAACTGTCTTAATAACAGCTTTACAAATTCTTGGCATCCTTCAACAGTTTTTTTTTTTTTTTGTTCCATTTTTTTCTTTTAACTCTAGGTAATTTTAACATAATTTTGAAATGTTTTGGCTCATCATCTTGTTTAAAAGGTGAATTTTTTCAATTATGAGTAAACTAGATGCTATAGCATGTCTTCACAAAATGAAATATCTTTCTTTTTACATGATTCCCTTGAACTAAATAAAATCTCCAGTTCTCCCCCACCCCCCAAAAAAAACATTCCCCATACCATAACATGCTTAACTGTTGGAACTACACATTCATCATTTAATATTTCTTCTTACATGATAAAAAAAGTTCAAATTTGGACTTATCTGTTCATTTTTATTTCTAAAAATTTATAGGGTCAAAGGGGAAACAGATGAAATAATTGGAGACGAATACAATAATTGTTTTGTATATAAATAAATGTAAGGTGAATTTAGATTGCTTGGTGGAGAAGAGAGGTCAAAGTTATTGTTGCGGATAACAGATGGAATATACTGGTTCATTCTAACCTCCAACCTTTGGATAGTGCGCCCAATGTAGCAAACATCACATTTGCTAATCACGACTACAATTAGATGAAAGTGCATGCAGTTTACCACCAATCGTAGATTTGGACTTGAGAAGTGTCCTGTGTATCTAAAATTACTGTGGATTGGCAACACATCTCTACAATTACTTGAGCGTATCAAACGATCTGTCCATCATTGCTTCAATTCAGTTAAGTTGCGAGTTGTTCAACACGCCCTTTCCCACCAATCTTAAAGATAGTGTGACCCCTCACGAAAAAAGTTGTCTAATTTATAAATTTAAATGCAAATGTGATGTTTGCTACATTGGGTGCACTACCCAAAGATTGGAGGTTAGAAATGAACCAGTATATTCCATCTATTATCCACAAAAATAAACATAAATAAACTTAGGACTGGTTGTACTAAAAAAGTACAACCCATCTGCGCAGGTATATTGATATTGAAAGTGGACAAATTTGTAGGTCTGCACATGCATAAGTGGATGTACTGGACAGAGTGGATGTACCAGAGAGACTGGACTTACTGGATGTACCAAAAAGTAAAACCTTTCATCAGTTAATTCAAATCTTACATCATTGAATTAAATCTTCATTACTGAAAATTTGTAAATACACAAGATTTCAGGAAGCTGTATATACATATATACACACCTACACACACATGTATATATATTCTTTCCTTTATTTCTCAATATAATCTCTATTCTTTAAAACATTTTTTTCATTGGAAAACAAACTTTTGTATTTCCTTCATCATAGAAATCTTTGGACTGAATTTTTAGCCATTTACTGCCAGTGCTCTTTACATTATCACTTGAAAATCTTGTTCTACACAGAAACAAGTTGAAATCAAACGGGGGGTGGGGCAGATCCGGACTTTAAGGAGAATGTTAGCAGTTGTTCCCAAACTGACTGATGGTTCCATTGTTCTTGCAACAGTATGAGGCCTTGTGTTCTAGCATCAACATTTTGGAAACCAAACAACTGATAAGGCATCATGCACAATTTTGTGTTCTGTACCCACAAAAATTATCTCTATTGAAATTCTAAAATGAGCATATTAACGGAATCAACCATTTCAGGTGTGCTTGCTATTATGGACCTGCCTGGACTGTTTTCATCTTGAATACTATTTCAACCTTTAATTAATTTAGGCAATTTGTAAACATTTTTTTTATTAAAACTTGCTTATCGATGCACATCACACAATCTTCTGTAAATTTCACATAGTTTGTACTTCTCAGCCACCAAAAATTTGGTGACAGACCTCTGTTCAATCCTGGATCACTCTCATTTACTGCCATTTTGAATAGCCTCAAAACAAATATTTCTGTGAGATTAAATAATTTTTACAATAAACCAATTCCAAACAATGCAGAAGAAATGCATTTATGGAAAAAAATTCTGAAAAAAAAAAAAAAAAAAAAAAAAAAAATCCCTTATAATTTTTTTATTGAACTACCGTTTATAAGTGTAAATTTGTAATTGATATCAAATATTGTAATAGACATTATTTAGAAAAATTAAATAAGGCACTTTTAACATTTGTTTGTAAGTCACAGTGGCTGTGATCCATTTCTTGACCTCTTACCCATAATAGATGGGTATTTCAGCTAGTAGCTTCATATTAACACATAATGGTATTCATACCTAACTGCTTGTCAAAAACAATAATGTATCACGTACAAGAAACAGAACCATTCAACTATATATTTTTTTAATTCTATCAAATGATTGTTGGGTTAATACTTTTGTTGTCATCAACAAAAAGAAAAAGAAAGAAAGAAAAAAACTTTTCTAAATGTTATTAATTCTAAGGGGACAAATGAGTGGCTACTCTTTTCATTCTTTTCACTTGGAAAAATCAATTGACCTTTTAAAATATTGATTTATGTATAAGGCATGTAAAAATGTTAATGTTCTTTATTGAATGATCATTTTTTTGTATTAAAAAAATGTACAATATCCCTAGAGTAAAACTATCCACTACTGGTAGTAGAAGATGCAAATTAGTGCAGTTGATAGCAACTCAAAAAAAATGGAATCACAAAACTTGGTTTGAATTCTGTTGACATTAGAAAATATTAATCAAAAATTCTCTGTACTTTATTCCATTGCCATGTTCTTGTTACTGGTATGCAACAATTAACTGATTTGTCCCAAGACTAGACAAGGTTATTGGGGATGCAAAGCTGGAGTGGTCGTTAAGATCTGACATTTAGTATTTCAGTTAAATTGAAATAATAAAATAATAAGCATAGACCATCAGACAACAAAGAATGTAGGTAACACTGCATATTTTTCCAACAATACATATGATTCAATAATGAAGATTGACACTACTTAGAACTATATTCTACCAATCACGTAAGTCATTAATGTTAGTCAAGTATAGAAACAATAATCCCATATTATTTCATAAGTCTTTAGTTGGAAGTAACACAAAATTAAGAAGCTGATTAATCTTAAGAGACTTTATTTATATAAAATTACATGCAAGAGAGCATAGTCACTGCTAAATGAAAATTGTATGTGGAATAGAGAGTAAAAAATCTCACTCAGATGTGGTGTGTCTGTATATTTATATATACATATGTATATAAAACATATAGAATTAATTATGAAACCAGCAATAACATTCTAAAATGCTTTAAAATAGATACAATATTTATTCTAAATTACATTTGCCTGTAAGTTAGATATATTTAAAAATTTAAATCATATGAAATAAACCACTAGCGTCATTTAGAGTCACCTTAGCGACAAAAACAGAACAATAATTTAGACAATAACAAATAATAACATACACAGCCTTGATAATGGTTCAGAAGAGAACTGAAAGTACTTGGTCTACAAATGAAAACTTTTTTGAACAAATCATTAATTCCTTTCATGATAACATTAAAAAATTGTTAGAAAATTTGAAAGAAAAAATAATGGAATCGTTATTATTTTGGAGTTTTTAATTCGAAAACAATAAGGATTCTATTATTTTTAACTAAATTTGTTTGAATATAAAACATACATAGGTCCAGAAAATGCTATTTATAAACCATTTTTAGATCCTAGTTTAATTGCTTTACTAAAATTTGGTTTGTTTTTTTTCTAATTTATATACAAGATAAAAAAGAAAGATAAGACATAACAATGAAACTGACCGACGACATATCAATAAAGCAAACACTGGCCATTTAAACTCATTCAGCAGATATTCAGAGTAAACAAATCCTAGCTGTAAATTAAAATTTATTATTATTGAATTCAATTGATTATTATTGATATTCAGAGTAAACAAATCCTGGCTGTAAAAAGGCTAATTAAAAATTATTATTGAATTCAGTAACATCTAAATTTAATTTGAAAATCCTTAAGTTCACTCTCATTTCTTTGCTTAAGGTTTATCTCAGCTTCTTGAAGATCAATAATACAAATATTGATCATTCAGAAACAAAAAACAAAAAATGTAATATATCAATCTCAGTGCAGTCAAGATGATAATCTTTAATTAACAGTTGTTCCAAATAGCCAAGGAGTCATAACACATTCAGCATCAAAGAATGTTTATCTCTTACTGCCATTTTGAATAGCCTCAAAACAAATATTTTTGTGAGATTAAATAATTTATGTTTATCTGTTACTTACATACTGCTCTTTTTAAAATTTGCACCTTCTTATGATTTTGTCCTCTCTACATTGCTTTATCTAATACTGGTTTTCAGTGATATTATTTAGTATCTAAGTAGGTAAGTAATTTCACAATTTAAATAGATTTCTGATCTACCAATATATAGATCACATAACTTAAAAAAGATTTGAAAAATTTAGAGAAGTCAATAACAATTTCAATAAATTGCTTAATTGACTCTCAGAAAATTTCTTAAAGTAAACTTTTAAAATTTAATGAGCATATAGAAGTTATTGTTGATCAGAATTCATATGAAAATCATCAAAATATCAAAAACAGCAAATTTTGCACAAGTGAAATAGAAAATCCTTCAGTTTTTTAAACATTAACAGAACTTCTGTTACATTGTAACAATCATTATATGAATTTATTTTTTAACTTAACCTTGAATTTGTACTGAATGTTTATTTCCAGGATTTCTAAAAAAGTCTAAAAATAATAGGAATTTAACAGATATTTTTCAATAGAGTAAGACACAAAGAAAATTAACAATTTCTATTTTGTCTCTCGTTAACTCTTAACATCCTGTTGAGAATTTTCTAAGTTCAGAGCCCTTTTCCTCTAAGGATTTATCAAAAATGGCTAAAAATGGCTTTTTCATTTAAAGTTACCTGTTATTTCCCAAAAAATAAAGACTTCTAAATATGTTTAATATTACATTTAAACAAAGGCTATCGTTTGGGGCGGATTAGGGAAACGAATGTGACTTCCATCCGGGCGGAATGAGGCGGTATAGGACATTAAGAGTTAAAGAAAATTTCATAATCTTTATTCAATTGCATGCATTTCTTTATCAGTGATGCATACTTAAAGTTTGGAGGGAAAAAAAAGGTTTTAGCCCATTTTGATTAATTCAATTGGAATATTAACACATATAATTACTTTGAAAAGAAATTAGTCAGTCATATTGAAAAAGTTTTAAAAAAAGAAGTAATTTTTCATTATAATCAAAGTGTTTAGATAAAATCTATATTACATAGGAAACACATTTTTTTCTGGGTTTAGTCTCAACATAACCAGAATATCAGGAACACAATCTAGGAAAATATTTCCCATGAATAAACTTTGCTCAACAGGCAAAAAAACAGCAGCTGATTTTAACAAATGCCCTCTACAAGACAAGCAAGTAATGGGGAAAAATTTAACACTCTTTTATAGAGCAGCAGTAACAGCAGTGATAATGTTTGTTTTTTTGTTTTTTTCTTAATAGAAAATTGCCAACCCCATCCAATTATTTACATAGTCAATTCCAAAAGATATACATTTTTATCATCAGTTAAACAAAAATAAACTGTGTCTTGTGGAAGAAATAACAGAACAAATTATTCTAGTTTCTAAATATAGAATTAAATAGAGAACAGCTAAAAAGTTGTACAAATCATAAAGATTGCACATGCTTACACATCTTTCTTGTAGAACTTATATGTGTGTATATATATATATATATATATATATATATAAAACATAGAATGACCATATAAAAAGGAAATTAGAGGCAAGCTCATGAAGAACATTGGATTGTAAAAACACTAAGCAAGTAAGAGAGATATATGAGTAGCAATTCAAAAGGGAGAGAAAAGCCACAACTTTTAAGCAACAAGAATAAACAATTTTAAATGTAATATTCACATCATAAAATGTGGATAGATAGACACGAGTCTATATTAAAGAGGTACGGAAAAAACAGTAAAATAAGGGATACAAATTTGGTTAAATAGACCATAAAAATTTGAGATCACTGAACTCTTAAATGAGATATGTATATATATATATATATATATATATATATACATACATATATATACACACACACATACACACACACACACACACTGTATTTTCACTAGAAAATAAGAGGACTGCTACCAACCATAACTTGATAGTCAATTAACCAAGTACAACCTTTTCATTGCAAGTAAAATTTTTAAAAATTAAAAAAGTAAAATATGAATAAGACAAAATTTCTCCAAATTAACACTGGATGGAAAAATTCAATAAATTAAAAAAAAAATATTTTTATTTGATTCATAAATTTTGATCATTGTATAAAACAGTATCAATTATATCTTTAATATAGTCATTTTTTTTCAACAGTGTTCATAATCTACTTGTATGTCATATCACCTGAGGATTGAACACACAGTAACAAAATAAATGTATAAACAGAAATAAAATTAGAATAATTATTGTATGGGGAAAAGTAGAACACATTCCATCTCACTAATTTGTTGTAGTTGAGCTTAGCAAATAAGAATTTAAAGACTTGACACTTATTATTATTAGTATCCTCTGGACAAAGTAGACCAAATTTTGTTTAATTACAGCTCTCATCAAATTTAAGTATACACAGCAATTAACTTTGTACCTGATAATATACAGCAGTGTATTCCCAAATTTTGAATTTTTAAACCTAATTTTTACTGGTCTCCTATAATTGACTAAATTGTCAATATGAGAAATACATGCATAAACAAAATAAATATATTTTGCATTCTATATTTTTACTAATACAGAGAGGTATTCATTGATGATAATTTTATTTAGTTAAAAGTAGATTCTTTAATATTTCTGAAGAAGTTGATAATACAAAATTTTATTGCTATTCTCTTTCTTTTTGAAAAAGTATTGTAACGATTTTCTATTTTTGGTTAATCAAACACATACAAATAAACCAATATATTGCCAGTAACCAAATAGGTATTAATGTCTTTGAGAACAATTTTGAAAATTCCAAATCAGTAACTAAAGATTGCAGAAGATAAAAAAAAACCTTTGCAAGGCCAAGAATAATTATTCTATATTCAATGCCACACAGAAATCAAGCTGACATGCCATTAAACAAAGAGATTGTGTTTAACAAAGATACTTGTAGTGAAAAGGAAGAGAAAGAACTGAGAGAGAGAGAGTGAGAGAGAGAGAGAGCAAGTATTATTACAACAACAATTAAAGCACCAATAGTCAGTACAGGCTGTTGAAAAAGGGCATATTTACCTAACCCTATGTTAGTGATAGTTTTGAAGCCAAGGAAGAGAAAGAAAAGGCAGACACATGTACATTCATACATCATATCACACAATATCCACCACAGGCAGAAAAAGAACCATCTGCGGTGCCTTCAGAGAGTCTCAGTCCCTGTTTATCAGTTTCCCAAAGTCCAGGAGTTTGGATAATCTGAAAAGAAAAGAAAAGAATAAATAAAATATCTTTTAATTATAAATATTTTTTTTAAATTAACCTTTTAAACATTATAAAAAAAGAAATGTAAATTTTTTTAAAATTCTGTAAATAGCATTTCATCAAAAATTTACACTAAGAAATAATTATATTTTCATTAATTTTAATCAATGAATTAGATATTTATGTCTTGATGTTAAAATGCAGAAAAATAACAATTTTAAAATTTAAAAAAACTGCCTAAACACAAAAATATCTTCAATACATGAAAAACATTTGAATATATTAAGTTATAATTATGAAACTATCTTAACTATCAAAATATTTGCTTAAAATGTCATTAATTCAGTATTAGAATTTGCTGTTACAGTGTTACCAATTGAATTAATCTATATTTACTGAATCTATTTTGTGAAGAAGAAAAAATGTAAATATACCTTTTCCACCAATTCTTCAAATGCATATTGTACACCTTCCTTTGTTTTAGCACTGGCTTCAATGAAAAGCATTCGATGTTTCCGAGCAAACTTCAGACCTTCTTCTTTACTTACTTCTCTCCTTTCCTGTCACAATTATAAAAATGATCAAATGTTTAGAACATTTTAAAATAAAAATCAAATATCTATTTTCATATTATGATATATAATATTTTATGAATGCTACATTAGATAAAAAATGTAAAATGAACTGGAGATCATATTTCAGTAAAATTTGATTTATAACTGTTTAGCTAGTACCATTAAAATCAAGTATTTTGAATAATTTCAAGAAATTTTTTTTTAAATCCAGTTTTTAACATCATTTTTATATACATAAAGTAATTCAAAATGTTATCTTAATATAAACCAATTTAACTTTTTGATAAATCTATACATTAACTTTTTGCCTAAAACATGAAGTTAAACAGATTTTCCAATCAGAAAATATTTAAGAAAATTGTTTAAATGGCTAATAAAAGGATATTTTCTAAAGAAAATTCAATAAAAAAATCATAATTTACAAATAATATCAAGTTTTTCAAATTTATGATTGTAAAATATGAAATTAAAGTGTCAAAAAATTTTTTTTATTACAATACTTTTCAAAAAATGACTAAATGGACTGTATAGTTTATATCCCACAATGTGTTGTTTACCTATTATGTTATTCCATAGAGTTCAACATGCTAAAAGAAATAAAATATTATATAAATAAGTTCATTAAGTGATACATGAGTATCTTTCAAAAGTCCCTTAAGTTCCAGAACAGATAAACAAGATTCATTTCTTGTACTGGTCAATAAATAGATAACAATAACCAAAACAAATTAAACACACTATCAACAAACTGGCCACAACAAATTCTGCTGAGATGAATTGGACATATTTAAAACATCTTAGGAATAATTTGAAATTCTTTGATATTTAACAGCAACCTGAAATATTTATCAAGCAAATATATTTTTATTGTCAATTTTTATTGTTAAAATGAAAAATTTAAAAAACCTTTAAAGTTTTGTAGCAAAAAATTAATAAAATGATAACCAAACTTGCTGACAAATATTCAAATGAAAGGTACTTTTTAAAAAAGGAATAATTTAAAATTTAGTTTAACATTTTCAAAATTAAAATTTTCATCATAAACAATGTCACATTGATAATGACTGAATATCATTTAATATCAGGAATCAATTACAAAGCATAAAGGTGTATAAATTATAATAATCTACAAGTATTCTTTTATAGAACACATTAACATTTTACATTATACTATAGTGATGATCACAATAGTTTGTTTTTTTAATCAAGAACATGATGATCTAATTGGATTCTAATTTTAAATAATCCTTTTAAATCAATTAAGAATTGCATATATAAAGTTTCAGAAGGTTCTTAAGTGCAACAAAAAACATCTGAAGGCCAGAGGGCACATTGATCAAAACATTGTTTATATAACAACAGTCCGAAAAATATAAATAATACCACGGGTAATCACAAAAAATAGCACTAGTTGAATCACTACTGTCTTTTCTCTCCAAAACAATGGCAATATCTTTTATTATATGTATTATTGTTCCACAATCATATTTCAATAAATATTTGTTGTTATCGACAATAAGTTTTTCTTATCTTTTAAGTTACCAATATCCAACAACTTATTCCAACCACTAGGCCGACCAATCCAACAATAAAGCTCTGATGAAGTTGTATCAATCCTCATTCTGTGGATCAAAGGAAAATACATGGGAACAGAAAGCATCAATAAAGCAACAAGCCAGAAACATGTGGTAGTCATTGAAATAAGACTGTCATCTCATGAAGTACTGTGACTAGCATAGGACCACATTTGGACTAAGTCATCTCATGAAGTACTGTGACTAGCATAGGACCACATTTGGATCCAACCTTGACAGATATCCATGGCATATCCACACCAAAAAGAAAAGGAAACCAGAAATTACCCTTGAAAAGTATTGGACTAGGGTAAGTGACTATTTTCGTCCATCTCTGTATCATTTACATAAATAATTGGTCTGTTACTTTTGTTAGTATATAAATAGTTAACTAAAATGGTAAATACAAGCACAAGTCCTGTGACGAGAGTAGTAAAAAGTGGATCAAAAATCCCAATATTTACTAGGCAACCAGCTGATTTGAAACCCTGACTAGCAGCATTGAAAAAAAGAAAGAGCAAATTTATAAATTAACAGATCCAGAGCTCATTAATCTGGCCTATAATTTTTCAGATGTATCATTTCAGATTGGATCAGAGATTATCTTGAAGAACATCCAAATATTTCCACTAAGGAATTATTTGAGCAGTTATCTACCCAGTACAGAGAGTTTGCATACTCTATCAAGGCTGCTCGAGCCTTAATAAGAGTAAGGCAAATAAAAGATGAGGATCTTGCTGAGCTAGCTGTTAGGATGACAAAACTAGCTAGGTTAGCATATCAGGACTGATTTAAGAGAGGGCCCAGTAGTACAAGTTTAGTTAGCTGATTCTTTCATCGAAGCCCTCAATAACCCCTTTACTAAGGAAGATGTGGCAAGAGCCAATTCCATAATTGGAGACATTGTCAGTGGCAAAAGAGAATGAAAGGTTCTTTGAACAATTACTTCATATTCAGGGAAAAGACTTGGCAAATTTTAAACAGAGTTCCAAGCAAGGTGCATTATTGGTGGTGACAGATGGGTTCCTGTACTATTTTAAAGGTGCCCAAAGAGGAAGATTTTAGCGAGGAGTGGTCTGAATGGAGTCATAGGTGTAGTAAATGGAAACAAAAACAAAGAAATATAGCAGAGAAAAACAATAAAAATTAATATAGATCAAGTAAAAGTCAACAAAAATGCTGGAATTATGGCAAGATAGGACACACAGAAAGAGATTGTGCATGGACAATAGAAAAGAAAAGTGACTTGGTAAAAGAAAAAATTAGAGGGCCATCAAAATTTAACTGATGCCACTAACTTGTGCAAAAATCTAAAATGACACAAAAGAGATGCAACCATGTCAAATAAAGATAAGGATAGTATATATTCTGTAAGACAT
Source organism: Doryteuthis pealeii (assembly GCA_023376005.1). Lineage (NCBI taxonomy): Eukaryota > Metazoa > Mollusca > Cephalopoda > Myopsida > Loliginidae > Doryteuthis > Doryteuthis pealeii. The sequence continues at coordinate 65,094,114 of CM042150.1, read as the reverse complement.
GGGTGTCAAAGAATGCCAAAAGATATAACCAATTAGGTTATTCCCAGAGAAAGAAAATCTTACAAAAAGTAAAACTAAGTTAAATAAGAAACTTTGGATTTTAACTTGTTCCCTGCCGTCTTTTTTTCTTAATCCTAAGAAAATGGACAGATATGGTTTGTTAGGTAAAGATAGGGGACAGAAATAGAACATTTGATTGGTTCTGGATTGAAAATTTCACTACTAAAAATGACGGTTTTCAAGAAATTGGAGCCACATACTAGAAGGTTGGCTTCAGATCTGGTTTTGATCTAGGCTAATGGAAGGAAATATTATTAGGTGGTATTGTTCAAGTACTTATTGAAATGGACAAGATTAAAACCTGGTCAAAGCTATACTTAGCACAAGACTTGGATCAGGCTGTGATAATACCTGGTCTGCAACTCGTGCACCTTCAAACTCATGAAAAATTGTGAACATTACTTTTTTTTGCCCCCCCCCCCAGTCTGAGTGTCTCCAGTTTTCAGACTTAACTTTTCGAGACCCATTTTCTCTTAAAACTAGCCACTTCAAGATATTTATCTTTAAACGACTACTTTGAATTGAAACTTCAAAGTGGTTGTACATTTTTTTATGGCCTTCCTGAACTTCCATGTCGATCCTTTGTTCCCCTACGGATACACACCTACACCTAATATATTCTATTTTCCTTTATTTTTCTTCTTCTGACCGTATGTTCACTCAACCATTGTGTCACAATGCCATGCTATTGGGTGAGGATTTTTTTTTAAAGAAAAACCAAATCCAATAAATTTTAATCTGAACCAATCAAAAATCAAGGAGGTAGAAATTCCACTAGGTAGTAAAACTCATAATGAGTTTAGCATTTACTCAGTGGATGATGTTAAACCTCTCCCTCACTCCACCGTTTCCTATACTGCTAGATTAGTGTCTTCAGGACAGAAGAATGGTAGAAGTCAAATCCCAGTAAAAGACATCAATAAACCACAATATTAAATTTATCTAGAAATGTGGTGGCCATGTGGAGGTAAATGATAAGATGCTTAGGGGAGGAATATGATATGACAGGGGTTTCAGCTCATGTTTACTTTTTATGAGAAAAGGTCCACCACGAACTCAATAGAAAAAACAGAAGCCAAAAGTATTCTCTCTAAACATTAAAAAGCCCCTCCAGGGAAATCATAAACCTCAAAGTTCCTGAAACCAGCCATCACCCTGGTAATCTCACAAAGTAGCACTAGTCGAATCACCACTGTCTTTTCTCTCCAAAACAATAGCAATATTTTTATTGTTTTATGTATTACTGTTGTACAATCACATTTCAATAAATATTTGTTGTTATTAATGGAGAGTTTGTCTTGTCTTTTGAGCTACCAACACCAGGCAACTTGTTCTGATTAATGGCCAAACAATCCAACAAAAAAGCTTTAATGAAGTTGTTTCAATCCCTGTTGTGCAGATCAAAAGGAAAACACAACATGGATGCAGAAAGCATCAACAAAGCACATATGGTAGTCACAGAATTAAGACTAAGTCATCTTGTCAAGTATCGTGACTAGTATAGGACTACACACACATGATGCTGCATTTTAGTTTTCAGAAAAATGGTTTACAAGATACTTACTTTGTCAATCTTATTTCCAACAAGCATTTTGACTAAGTCATGTTTTGTGGCAAATGTTTCCAACTCATTTAGCCAGGCATCAAGTTTGTTAAATGACTGTTTGCTGGAGACATCATAAACTGAAAAAATTAAGAAAACAATTTAAAAATTGCCTCATGATTAAAAGAAAAATCTTATCAACTCTTTTTATACATGTCTGAAGCTTTTCTGATGACCATGATGTTCTATATAGAAGGCCTAGACATCGGGTAGGTGGGGCCAAAATAGTTTACTTTTTGTTTGAGATTTTGCTAGTTCGCTTGTGTAGTTGTCTTAAGAAATTCAAAGAAAGTTTTGCTGTAACACTTTGAATAACTTTTATTATTATTCTATTGAAGTAAGTCTAAGACCCATTTATTTTATATCCTTTGGACTTAACTATATCATTTTACATTTATTGTAAAAAATTTTTTTTTTAAAGATTTTTGGTCTAAACTTTATTACTTAAAAATGTCATATCCAGTTTTCAACTTTACTTACTTGATGAATAGGCTCTCTATATAAAACTCCACTTAGATGACAAATATCATTAGCTAATTTGAAATTATATACAAAATGACCTTTGTACATTTTTACATATAAACTACAAAAGCTTTTAAAATAATGTTATAATACTCATTTCTATCTAATATTTGATAAAATATGGAATGTATACTCCATTCAGTTTCAATAGTGTATTTTGAAATTATACATACACAAACTTAAAATAAGTTAACTTTGATGTTGGTAATTAGCAGCATAAGATTAGACCAATTATATCCATTTATAATTCAATATAAAAATGTCAGTTATTCCTTATTTACTCACTTTAAATAATATCCATTGCATCCAAGTGACCAAAAGGAAAATATATTTAAATATATAAATTTTATATTTAAACATATTTTCCTTTAAGTCACTTGTACGCAATGGATATTATTTAAACTGAGTAGATAAAGAATAACTGACATTTAAAAGCAATTAAATAAAGAGAATTAAGTCTCTTTTTTTCTTTCTTTTTATTATTAATGAACTAGGATATTTTGCTGAACAAACTGACAGCTGAGAAGCTAATTATGCATGTTAAAATCTAATTCAAAAGAAATATATAAAGAACCATAACTAAGCTAGAGTTCTTTTATACTGAGTTCTAATAAGATTTTCTGTTCACAGCATTGTGAGAGAGTTCTGACAATTCAAATTGAAATCTATCCATTTCTTCTAATATGTGAAACTTGAGGTTAAAATAAAAAAGAGCCAATTCAAAAAATGTTTGGAAAGGAACCAAAAAAGAGAAAACAATTTGTATAAACTTACTAAGTAAGTTGAAAAAGAAACACATAATAAATTCTATGGACAGGAAAATGGAAATATATCAGAATCATAAAATGAAAATGCAAAATCTATTTTCAGTTAGTAAAATCCCACCATAAAAATTTCTTTGAATCAATTGCTAAACTCACATATTTAAGAAGCTTTACAGCTTCTCTCATACAATCTAGACTCCTTAGTGAATACCCATGTAGTATTTACAAGCTAACTTAAAACTTTGGGAGCAACACATATTGACAATAGACTTTTATAACTAATATACCAGATGGAATAAAGTTTATTAAATTTGTGTCATCAGTTCTTGCTTTTGTCCTAAAGAAAATATAACTGAAAATGATGACATGAATCAGTACACGTACAGGGTAGAAGGCAATCATAATATCAAATGTTGTTTGTCCCAAAATTGACACCACCAAACATTATTATGCTGAAATAATCATTTCACCAAAGGGTTGTTTCTAAAAAAAATCAGCAAGTTGAATTCAAAGAAAGATAAATTTCATATAGGAATCAAATTTTTTTAAAATTCTGTATAATTTTGAAATTACAATTGTTGTAAATAGTATTTATTTATGATAAAAGATATTATTATTATTATTACATAAATAAAAGTGAATATTTTAAGTTGCAATTCTCTCAGTCCACCATTAATTCATTCATTTTCTTTAATTGGTGTAACCCAAAAATATACACATAAATAAATTGAATATCTAAAAAATAGTTTTCTCTATTAATTTATAATATTCTAATTATTTTAACATTTATATTTTAATCATTTTATTTATATATTTTCATTGTTGCTTATAAAATTAACAGAACAAAAAAATCAACCAATTATGATTAACCAAACTAAATTGTTTTATTTGTTATTGTTATTACTCATCATTTTCATAATTCTCTTTACAACTGAATCCAACAACTACAAAAATCCATAAAAATTAAAATATTGTTGTGGTCAACAAATTTTCTTAAAAGTGTCTTCCATGTAAAATTTTGGTTATAGCTTGACTCTTGCAATAAATTGTATCTTTGCAATCACAGCACCAATAATAATCGACATGAAAAGTTTTGTCCTTTACCATGAGGTAGCCTTCTACAAGTAATTTATACTTAATGAGGGAACAGTTTTACAGATTTCCTCTGTTATATTGTAAGAAATATCTATTGTGTTGAGGGAATACAGGAAGAAATAATTACTTATAAGAACATAATAAAGTACCAAGAACGACACATGATTTGAACTGCCAAAATATGTTGTATATCATTGATTTTAATTAGAGCACTAATGAATTTCTATTCATATTAAACATGAAAGTGTAACAGAGAGCATGGGGTGAGTAGCGGAGGTGGGGAATTCCTTGCCCCCAAGGACTAAGTACGTCCCTGTGTGTCTGACCTGCATGGTGGGGGGGGATAGTGAGTGACTCGAGATTGAACTCGCAACCTCCTGATTATGAGTGGTGGAATTGCTGTCACCCCTGTTAGCTGAAGTGGTTTCGGCCACCGAGATAAATAAATACTGAGGCGAGTTCTCTCGGCGACAACGCCTTTTCCAGTGGAGAGAACAGTGTGTTGTGTTTCAATCTTAAAGTGAAGTGAACTTTTGATGAATTGTGCAAGCACTACTGGGAGTGTTGCCGGCAGGATACTCTTATCAGTTGAAGAAACTGATTATTGAGGATGTCACTAGAACAACTAGACAAAGTCATTTTAGATTAATTACCTGTGTCAATGATTAATTCTTCTGACTGCTCCCTTCAAAAATTTCAAGAAAACTTTTGAACTGAAATAAAATTTATTTTACTCGAAATATTAAACCCACACAATCGGTTGAAATAAGGTTAAAATTGAATAAAGATGAAATACAGTTTTATTATCAAATTTGCTGTGGTCATCTGTTCTGTAACATATACGTAAATAAACAAATACAATTTACACCAATTGAATTAACCAGTGTAAATTTTAAGTGTAAATACAGAATTTAAAAAAATCCAATTCATATATCAAAGTTATTTTTCTTTGAATCAACTTGATTTTTCAGAGAAATTTCAGCATAATGATGTTCAGTGAAGTCAGTTTTCAGGCAAGCGATATTCAGTATTATATACAGGATATGGGAGGGGTCTTATATTACATAATATTTTTTTTTAAACTCACATTTCTTTTTAATTTTGAACATGAAGACAATGAATGTTTGGTAAATAACTGATTTTTGCCTATACAATTTTCAAACCAAGTTGGCTTGAAAATTGCATAGGCAAGAAACTGTCAATTACCTGGACAAGGTTGTTTGTATTTCACTTGATGCCAAAATAAATGTTTGTCCATTTGATAATGACTATTAACAAAGCCAAAGATTAGTAAATGACCTACACAGGTCATTTGCTTATTATGGTGAAGACTTGTGTAGGACCAACCACACTTTTTGGATGAGTTGTGTAACAATATGACCATGTAGTGTGGGCATAGATAAGTATTTGTGGGAGTAAGTATTTTTATATCAAGGTGTGAGTGTGTATATATTTTTATGGAGTTAGACATGGCTATGCAAGTGTACGTGTACAGATGTGTGCATGTGTGTGGTGATAATTTGGAAGACTGGACAAAAGTTTGAAAAGCAATGAAATCAAAATTTGGTAAAAATGTTTTTTTATGTCCAGTCTGAAATGGCTCATGTGGCACTGGGTCTACAACTGGGATTCAGGGATAAGAATAGCGTTGTATTAAGTATCTAACTATGGGGGAGGGGGGGGGCTCAAAATCGGGAAGGAGGGGTAGGGGATGTTATCCCATATATGCAGTATAAAATAAGAGCAGGGCATACTAGAACAAGAAATCAATGGGGTCAGAACAAGAAGCAGTGGGAGTTGGCTATGATCAAGACATCAGTTTCAACCAGATAGCAGTTTGAGGCAGTGTTATTGGCTGAGAAGTGAAGAACTGGCCCTCTTGTCTACTGAAGCAGAATAGGGAATAAACTGACCATAGCACCTGGAGCAGTTTTCTGTCACTCACCCCACCTCCCACTCTGCTGTGTCTTAGAAGTTCACCCTTGTTTCTTTGGGTTTTTTCCCCCTTGTGATCCCATCTTAGTGTTATGTGTAGCTTTGACTCAACTTGCAAAACTGCACAATGTTGAAGTCTGGTGTTACAATGCAACAAAAAGATGCACCAGTCTGATAAAAGAAGAATGCAACAATGTCCTCAGATTCTCCAAACAGCACTTTAGGTTTTGAATTTAGTTTTCTTCTCTCTCTGGTTGCCTTATCACGGCTAAAGAGCCCAATCTACCCAACTATATACTTTTAACTGGGGAAGAAGAGACATATTTATGCCTTTCCCAAGAGTATTATTGCAAAGTAAAATACAATAGCCTTGCCTAGGATTTGAACTCTGCTTGTTAAGTTCATTAACTCACAATGATAACCATCATACTACATGCCCTTAAAAAGGCATGAATCCATCTCTTCACAGCTATGAGTAAATAGATTAGACTGGACTCTTTTCCTTGGTACAACCAAACTAAGAAAAGGAAAACTAAATTAAAACCAGCTTTACTCTGCTTTAAGATTGACATAGTGTTGCATCCTGATAATAGCAGGTTAAATATATGCATTGCGAACATTGGTCAGAAAAATATAATTTTTTAAAACTTTTTTTCCTTACAATTCACTTTGACCAAATTCTACACAGTCTTTCTTAAATATTATACATGTATGCAGTTTATATTAATTTCAATATATAAATTTAGATTAATGCTAAATTTCTAAGGAATCAAGAAAAGTTAATTCAAATGTATTAAGATACATACCTAAAATAACCCCTCAATAACTTGGAGTTAAAGTTCGAAAACGTTCTTGCCCAGAGAAAAAAGAAAAAAAATTCATCTTGAATGATAAATTTAAAGAATGTATAAAATCCAGCAGAATGGATCCTTAATAACAGAAAAAAAATAGTAAAAACATAAATTCTAATTCAATTTTCTTAAAAATATTATGGTAATATTCAGATAAAATGAACTTCATAAAGTTGGCAATCAAATACATATATCTTTAAGAAAAATTATGATTTCATGGAGTTTTGTTATCAATAGTTTAAAACATAGAATTTCTCCATAGTGTTTTTTTTACATACATTAGCAAGCCCAGCAGTTTTGTTGATTGTGGTGGACGTAGACAAATTCCAACCTTAATCTGTTTAAATCGCAATTTCTCATGTATTACTGGTCCAAACTTTAAAATATTTATATGGTTGGAAGGAAAAGAAAATAATCTTTCTAAATACATAATTTTTATGTGTTTTTTTTCATTGCATTATTTTTTATGTCGAGTTAAAATGTTATTTTGCTTCGAACAGCCGGAAATTCATAACATGAGTTTTTTCTCCAGACTAAAATTTACACAGTGATTTCTTTCGTAAAATGAAAGTGGCTAATCTTTATCAATATTCTTGAAATTTTACATTTAATTAGCACACACCTTAAAATACAAGCAGGAACTTGTTTTTTCTTTTCCGACCTTACATATCTAGGACACTAAATTGGTAGAAATAATTTTCATGTTAGATTTTTTATTAACTTCATGAGTATTAACTTCATTGTTGTGAATAATTTTCATTAACGTGTGTATCAATAAACTGGTAGAAATAATTTTCATTAACTCAATGTGTATCAATATATTTGTAGAAATAATTTTCATGTTAGATTTATCATTAACTTCAAGTAAAAATAATTATGATTGACTTGCAAACAGATCTATTTGACCCATAGATGGGACCCTAATAGATTGGTCCTGGAAGTAATGGGAATTGGTTGCCATACCATTCCCCAGAGCTCCAGAAATGGAACTTCACCACTAGATACAGTTTAGCATCATATCCAGGAAACTAAATTAGTAGAAATAATTTTTATGTTTGATTTTTCATTAACTTCAAGTGTATCAACACAATAGAAGAAACAACTTCATATGTATTAATAAACTGGTAGTTAAACCCTCAGCCACTGCCTTCTAGCACCGATATGATAAAATGGGTTTGGGTATTTGCTATAGAAGCAAGTTGAAGAATATGATCAGGATAATCATATAGGTACTAAGGCTTGACATGACCAGCTGACTGATTGGATGGAGACTCTCCAACTGCCTGTCTAGCCTAAGTAAGTGCTGAAGTAGATCGTTGCAGGTCACGGGACCCTTAGCACCCAGGTCATGGACCCTTCAGCTACCACAATCCTGTCCTCAGACATTATGGCTCACCATCCATGGCCAACAGGTGGCATCATTGGAAAGGAGGTCTTAGTCTTTTGCAGAGGTGCAGTCATATTTTACAACTCCAGCCAACAGGGAGGTTTGTCTATTGAATGGACTTTCACTTAGGAGATGAGTAAAAAAAATATAAACCTAATTGTGAACTGTTGACTAATAATTGACAAGATAATAGCCCTTTTTTGTACTTAAGTTACAGAATATGAAATTTTGGGCAGCCATCTTGGATGTATGGTGACCATAGTCAGGGAACAGTCTCATTTTATTCCCTATATTGAAAACTATTACTATGTGAATTTTCATAAATTTATCTTGAGTGTGATAAATGGAGAAAATCGATTTCATTTATAAAAGACTATTTTGGAGGGTTCAAAATCCTGATTTTTGCTTCCTATTGTTTTTAACTAGTAGCAATTCCTAATTTGGTAGAGGTGAAAAATCCAAATAGGAAAACTATAGTGGAGCATTATGGCTACCATCTTAGGAAAGGGATTTGGCAACCAGAGTTCAAATTTCCTATGAAATAGAATTTGGAAACTCACAAGTTGGCCTGAATTATCAACATATTAATAAACATGAGAAACAAACTATAAATATATGTTTATCCATTTCTTTCATCAAGTGACAAATTTCTCTTCAATAACTTTTTTGAGAGACCAACCCACAATGGTAAATTAAAAAAGTGAACTGAAAGCAAAGTAAAAAAAAAAAGTTTTGAAATAAAAAATATTAATTTTGAGATATCAAGATAAATTCTCCTTACCCATATGGCCAATTTAGCTTTATTGTTTCCTTCAACTGTTAAGGTTTTTAACTTTCAACACCTGCAAAAAAAAACAATAAAAATCAGATTTTTAATTGCAATAGATTCAATAAACATACTTTTTTTATAAAGTAAAATACTCATTTTTTTCTAAATTTCACTTAAAAATGAAGATTAACCAATACCCATGTGGGAACTTTATATTTAGATTGTGGTAAGGGTGGAGAGGACTACATTCTTGATTTGCAGGTTATTGAGTACTTCCATCTTCTTAAGGTGACTTCTAACCTAAAGAGCTGAGCAGCCTCTCTGAAGCAGGAAGTGATGCACTGCAAAGCTCTTTTGGTGTTGGCATCAAAAACAGCCTCATCAGCAAAGATAAAGTCTCAGATCAGTTGCTCCAGGGTCTGTAGCAATCAGATTTTTTTTTAAAAGGCTGCCATCAGACTATCTGATGTACTGTCCTGTCATCAAGATCTGTGACCTACAAGAGCATCATGCTGAAGAAGATGGTGAAGAGAGCCCACGAAAGGACACAGCCCTGCTTCACTCCATTGGTAAGTCCTTAATCAAATTAGGTTTGACAGGAAGGAAAAAAGAGAACATGAATCCATTTAATCAGAGGCATTTGAAAGGGGCTTCTAGATGTGGATCAAAATAATTAGCAGTTGGCACATTAACATTTCAACTGAATGAACACTGACATTTTATTTTTTTTCTTACATATACCAAAATACTAAAAATTACAAACAGTTTTTTCTGTTAGATTATGTGGAATATAATGCTTACGTTAATTGAGAGATGGTATTTCTATATTGTTTTTTTTTTTTAATTTATTATTTTTTTATAGGATTCTTGTTCCCATGCGTTTTTTAGTTAAATAAAACAATATTGTGGACTGAGAGGGGTTTATTTTTCTTTCTCTACACAAGGTTTTGTATTATGCTATTCTGATATGATAATTTGCACTAAGACTTTCTTTTTTTTAATTGTCATTTTGCATTATGATGTTCATCAAGATTATTTTTAAAATTTCAAATAATACTTAGTATTTTTATGTGGTTATGTTTTTGACATGTTGTATTAAGATTATTTTTAAGAATTTTAAAATCATACTTTTGAACAGGTTCTTTTTTTTTGGGGGGGGGATCATATCAAGAGATTGTTTTTAGGTTGATTAATTTTTAACAATACTTTTAAAGTATGGGGGGGGGGGGTTAAAAAGAGGAAATTCAATTTTTTTTATCGTTTCATATTAAGATGTATTTTTTAAACAATACTTTTGTACTAATTTTCTTTTTTACTTGTTCTTTTCTTATCATTTCGTATCAAGTTATTTTGTTATTACAGGTCTTTTATTTAAACATACTTTTGTACTGTTTGGGAGTGTCGTTTATCTTAGTAGCATCTGACCTGAAGTAGAGAAAATTTTTAGGGAAAATCAAAACAGGTTTCATAGAAATTGATACACACCTTCTCAGATCCTGAGTATTCATCAAATCGTAGAAGAAAATTGAACAAAAAATCTTGAGGCAACCCTTTTGTTTGTAAATTTCTCCAAGGCATTTGACTCCACACACAGAGGAAATATGGGGCAAATACTACTAGCATATGGTCTCCCAAAAGAAAATGTTTCTGCTATAATAATGCAATACAAAGACACAAAACTAATGGTTCATTCACCTGATAGTAACACAGATTTAATTCACATTGTTATTGAATTCATACAAGGAGATACATTAGCACCATTCATACTCATATAAGTAATGTAATACAAATCTCATAAAAGAAAAAGGCCTCACATTAAAAAAAAAGGCAAGAAGCTGACAATATCCTGCAGAGACTATGCAGATGATTTGGCACTTCCCACAGATACACCTACACAAGCCGAATCACTACTGCATAACCTAGAGAAGGCAGCAAAAGGCACTGACCTCTATGTGAACTTGAATAAAATGGAGTTTATATGCTTTAAACAAATGGCAACATCTCCACACTGGACAGCAAGCCTCTTATATCAGTAGACCAGTTTACATACCTAGGTAACAATATCTCATCTACAGAAAGTGATGTCAATATACACATAGGAAAGGCATGGGCAGCTATAGACAGATTATCGATCATATGGAAATTTGACCTCTCTGATAAGGTAACTCGAGAATTGTTTCAAGCTGTAGTCATATCAGTGCTACTGTATGGCTGCACCACTTGTACTCTAATGAAACAGAAGAAAAGGCTAAATGGAACTACACAAGAATGCTGCATACTGTCTTGAATAAATCTTCAAAAAATAAACTTTGAAAATGTCATCTGAGTAACGTAAAATTTGCATCAGTCAAATTCATAATTTGGCCTCCGAAATGTCCTCTGTATATCAGACTCCCATGGATTGGATCTACTAGTCAGTTATTTGCTGAAAAAATAATCCTTGTCTGTTAATGTTTTTTTTTGTTTTAATTCAATTGTGATGTGCCACCATTTTTTTCCACTCCTTTTAAGGATGTCTTCCTGCCCTCTAACAAAATATAGTTATCTACCATTTCAAATGTCGGTCTGGAGCCAACTATGTGAGTAGGATTACAGGACTGAAGGGGCTCAAACAGCCCAAGCTCAATTCATAGGCACATTAAACATCAACATCCAAGGACTCACAGACACATGGTTTCAACATTTGGGAGCATTTGATTGATATAAATCAATGTAGAACTGGTTAGTCAGATGAGTTTGAACAAAACAGTGTGTTAGCATCCTTAACAACTCTAGTTATTAACTCACAACATTCACGCTTAAACAAGCAGTGTGAACTAAAACATAAATTAGAATTATTTAGGGAAAACATTGTCATTCCTGGAATTTCTCTCTCTCTCTCTCCAGTTGTTTACTCTTTCCATTTTTCGTATTTTTTTCTCTGAGTTTTAAGTTTTATTTACAATGATCACTTTTGAAATAAGAGTTTTATTAAATTCATTTTATTTAAAATATAATTCCTCTTTTAAAAATTGATTATCCTTGTGTTGTATCAATAATTTATTGAATATATGTATGCATGTCAATAAATCTGCTAAATATTTTTTATCTTTCTTTATCTACTACCTCAAGTTGTCAACTTGGTATGTTTTTAAAAATGGTCATTTTGTTTAACAATCTTTCATTCTTTTCAACCTAGAATGTTTTTTTCAAATGAATTTACCATGATGCCTTTTTTCTGACATTGAAATAATAATCAACTCTGATTTTTAGTTGGTGACAGTTTGAGAATCAGTGATACATTTATCAAGAATATTCATGCTCCAACTAAGACAAATAATTTTACACCAGATTATTAAAGTTATCAAAAAATAATTGTAATAGTAAAATACTCACCTATTGTAGACGCTTGCTCAGGATCAAAAGTATCATCTGTAATCTCAGCAAAAACTGAAAATTTAAAAAAAATCTTTTAGTATAATCAAGTTTGGAAAAAGTCATAATAATACACACTTGAAACTGGTTTATAAAACGGTTATTACAAAAATTAAGTTAAATACATCTGATAATACAATGATATAAGCAATAAAATATTTTATATAATAAAATGTTACATAATTTCATCATATTGTTGTAATATCATAACACAAAGATATTATTCTCAAAATTAAATAAAATAATGATATACATAATGAACTTGATTCAATATTTTAAGCTTATGCAACAATCAATTACTATATATCTAGTTCCAAATATTTAATATTTGTGAGATCGATCATCAGAAACTTTACTAAATCTAGTATGATAAATATATTTTTAAAGATTATATATATTAGTCTAAACATCAATATTTTATATAATTAGTGTGTGTGTGTGACAAAATTACATGAAAAGTAAATGGCAGTGTAAAAAGGAAGGAAATGAATTTAATCCCACCCAATTATATAAACAGTTTTTCCATGTACAATTTTTGGAAGGCACAATGTTTTGAGACATATGTAATGCTTTTCATCTTCTTTATCAAATGAATATAAATTGCAGTGTTTTTATGGGGATATTTTCAATTGAGAATCTGAAATATGGGTATGAAAAGTAATGTTTTCTTTTTTAAGAGGCTTTACACGACTATCTGATACCAATAAACTAATATTGTTATGACAATAACAATATTCTTTCAGATAGAATCCACGTAGAGGTACATGGAAAATAAATTTCTGAACAACATCCTTTTATTTAAATAAACATAAAATAGTTTGTAAATAAAACTATTTTTTTTAAATAAACATATCGGCATTTCTCTTCTGATTAAATAAAAACTATTCTAATATAAAAACATATCTTTTGTTTATAGTTTTATAATTTAAGAAAAACAACAATAACTATTAGTTTAAAATTAAAGAGTATTTTTTAAAAAAGATTCACTATTTTAATTTGATTAACGTGTAATGTGATCCAAATTAAGAATAAAATTAATATTTTTCAAAATGATTGTAAGTATTGAAAAATATTCATCAACTTCTGATTAATAAGCAAAACTCAGATTTATTAAAAGTAATCCCTGGGTGCCAAGAGTCTCCATTAGATTCCTATTCTGATTAAAAAAAAACGTGTCTTTCATTTAAAGTCTTAATTTAAAAAAATGACAATAATTAGTTTTATTCATTAGTGCAAAACTCAATTTTTTCACATAAGCTACACAACAATGAAATAACTATTTTTTTAATTAAAATCAAAAACTATTTTAGTATAAAAACGTGTCTTTGGTTTGTAAATATACATGAACAAACTTTTTTAAAAATCTTACAGTGAAATTCTAATGTCAAAAAATCATCTGTTGATTTTGTTCATGAACAACCGGAATCTGCTGTGAAAGCAAAAGCTGTTCTTTTGAAAACTGCTCTTAGCTGAGTGCTATTAGATACTTGAAATCCAATTTGTCAATCTCAATTGAAAATAACAGATATCAAATGGAAATGCTATCTTTACCCAAGAAAATGAATGGTTTCTTTAGAAAGCAAAAATATTAAATTAAAAATAAATCGCAAACCACAGTATCAAGGGGAAAAAAACGAAAACTGATACCAAAACATAAATTGTGTAACTGCCCAACTCTACTCTTCCCCAAACCTTCTGATAGTAAACCTTTAGTAATCTCTTGCTTTCCCAAAGAAGTCTGAAATTGGTTAGCGAGAGATAAATCCCCTATTTCTAATGACTCTCTTTAGAGTGTTCAATCTCCCTGAGGTAAGCTTTGGATTTCAAAATTATGGAAAGTCTTCATTTTAACGAACTTTCTGCATTTTTTTTTTTTTTAATCCACCTCAATAATTAAATTGCCACTTTACAGTTTTTGCACAGTCCAAGGATTTGCTCTGGCATTAAATTATTCTTTCAATAAAAAATGGTGACAATTTTGCTAATGTATTTTCCTCCAATGATTCAAATGACAATGAAACCTGGTAAACCCGCTAAAGAAATTGACCGTGCTGTCGCATCCTACCCCCTTGTGCAGAGGAGTCGGTAAATGAATATATACTGAAGTTGGGAGTAAGATTCAATCCCATGCCAATTTCAGGGTTTTCAGTACCCAATCATTTACCAGTGGTCCCAAATTTTTATTATCTCAACACAATTGACCCTCAACCACCACCTCCTAGCACCTACAAGATAAAAATGGTTGGGTGTTTGCTACAAGTCAGTTGAAGAAATACAGTTGAGACTAAACATATCGGCTGCTAGGGATTGAACACAATAATTAAAGTTCACAGGGAGTTAACTCCTTTTTGTCTTCTCTTTTTTTTTTTACAACAGTTGCCTGCTGAAAATAGGAAAATATTTAATTTACAATTTAGCCAAAGTTATGAAAGCTTACCATGTGTAAACATTTCCGACAACAGCCAAAACGGGTGAGAAAAAAATAACACAACAAAGCAATTAACAGTTGTACAGTCCCCCAGACTAAAAATCCCGCGCTATTTCAAAAAAAAAACAAGAAAAAAAAAAAGAAAAAAAAAAAGAAACAAAAAAAAAGAGGGATAACCTTGCCTTTCTAAGTCTTCCGCTAAAGGAAACAGAACCTTGTTCATCAATAATTTTTAAATATAAAAATCTCGGAAAATATGTTGCACAAAACTGCGTGCTTTTTTAAATAGATTGAATAAAACTTTGATCTACAGCTTAAAATATCAAGTTCAACTATATCAGCGAATATATAATATCATTTTTGTTATGAAAATGGTTGAATTTTAAAAACATATAAAAGAAAGTCTATTCTGATGTGTTTTTACAACTTTTTCTTTTTTTTCAACCAACTCTTCGAAAGAAATCGCAACCTTTTGTCATACATATAATTGAATATTCTTCCAATTGCCATACAAACTTACCACTAGGTAACGACCAAATACATCATGTGAATCCAGTTTAGGCCATATTAAACAGAAGAAACGTAATTTTTAACTTTTTTTAAAAATCTCAGCAAAAAGAAATACGAACATAAAGAGTTGTTACAAAGAAAACAGTTAATAAGATCAATTACCGACTGGAGAAAAATTTACTCATCTTTAATCTTGAAAAAATAAGTAAAACAGTTTGTTTTTTTTACAAAAGGGTCAAGTTTCTTTATGATATTTTTAGCAGATTCTGTATTCATGGTTTTTTACCTAAAAAAAAAAAAAAAACTATCGCATGAACTTATAAAATCTTCTGATATAATCATTCAGACTCTTATCTTCATAGAAAAAGAAAAAATCGTTTTTGTCGGTTCATTTTTTCATATTTCATAAAAATAAAATAGGGTGGAGTAGACCCTCGTAAAATATTTTCCCTAATATATTTTAGGAAAAAATGATTACAGACATATTTTCAAATTAAATGGGGTAAGTAATTATGGAAATTTTTCGTGAAAATCGACCAATTAATTGATTTTTCATACTTTTTTTTTTAAAAGTCCTTAGTCAAAACATGTTTTTGGCTACGTTAAATTATGATTTTAACGGTGCAAAAAATGTAAACTTGTTTTTCGTTCAATTTTGTTATTATTTTCGTAAACTGAAAAAAACTTACTAAAAATATCAGGAAGTTCTTTTTAATGTTTCTTCTTTCCGAGTGGAACAAAAAAATTTCAAAAATAATAATTAACTTTATGCAAGTTTCATTGTGTAATATGGGGAGGGGGTAAATTTCCGCAGTGAAAATTGGTGGTATCTAACTTTAACACATTGCCCGTCCTTTCAAAATGTCAATAATGCATAGAAAGTCCTCATGTTATCAATTTTTTTTTTTTTTTTTTTTTGTTTTTTTTTTTTTTTAAATAAGAAATATATTGCCAATTTTACTGATTGAGCAAAAACCGTGCTGAAGACAAAGTGAACGTAGAAAAAGAGGAAAGCCTAGTACAAAAAAAATAAGTATAACACAGTTTTTTCGTAGTTTGGCAAGTTTTCCTTACAACAAAAGGACTGCTAAGTTCTATTAATATCATACACAAGTCATTGTGGAGTATAAAAAGTATAGTAGTTAGTATAACTTATAACTGTTTTTTTTTGCAGTTAGATTACATTAATTCCAGTTAATATTTTTTTTTTTAATCAGATTAGGCAAATGTTGAGTTATTACATTACCTAGCTTGGAGGTTTACGGATGCTCTCTCAACAACAA
>CM042150.1:64835665-65077393 GCA_023376005.1 Doryteuthis pealeii | reverse complement strand
ACAATAGAAATCTATTCTCTCTCCCTATCTATCTCTCTCTCATCTCCCCCTCTCTTTCTCTCTCTCTCTCTCTCTCTCTCTCTCTATATATATTATAATATATTATATATATATATATAGAGAGAAGAGAGAGAGAGAGGGGAGGAAGAGAGATGAATAGGCTGAAATAGCTAGATCTATTAGGAATGAAAACACTGAGATAGATATATACAGGAAAACAAATATATTCGTATATTGTGTATAAAACACACACACACACACACACATTTTGATAGATACATATTTTAATCTCGATACTTTTATGACACACCTTTATATATATATATATATATATTATAATATATAATATATATAATATATAATTGTGAAAAGTATCATACTTTATTTATGATCAGGAATTAAAACGAATTAAAAAAGAAAAGAAAACGAAAGACGATAGAAAACTTAAGGGCCCTTTCGACCGGTGCTTTTTCAAATGTTAACAACCGGTGGATCATTCAAAAGTCAAATTGTATTATTGGGTAAAAGAGGGGGATACGATTATGTAAGTGTTGGGCAACAAGAAGGGAAGAAAAAGAAAGAAACTTTTAAAAAATATTTTACATTCACGTTACCCCTACTTCAGCACCACGTCCCCAGCAAAATTACAAGGGAGTGTTTTAAATGTCGTTGTCTACACAGGTCGGGCAGTAAAAAATGTGACTGCCTCGAGGACATCAAGATGGTGGTTTGTCCTGGCCTTGTATAGAACAGAAAATTTCTGATCACTATATTCGATTTGCAATTATTTATACT
Organism: Doryteuthis pealeii; assembly: GCA_023376005.1. Classification (NCBI taxonomy): domain Eukaryota; kingdom Metazoa; phylum Mollusca; class Cephalopoda; order Myopsida; family Loliginidae; genus Doryteuthis; species Doryteuthis pealeii. Next base: position 65,076,598 of record CM042150.1, on the reverse strand, counting down.
ACACAACTGATCACCAATAGCAGAGTCGTGTGCCTGTGAGAGCCCGGATGTTGTTTGAGGAATACTCTCTTATTCCCTTCGGACGTGTTGATTTATTCGTACACCAATCTTTGCATCGTCCTACCATTAACTGGCATCACACCAGCAGTGATACTTATAATTAATAAACTTTGTTCAAAGATTGGCAGAAATCTTTTTTAGTGAGTGAAATGCAGATCTAGTGCTGAAGATTGTTCTACTTTTAACATTGAAACAAACGTATTACGGCCAATTTGATCTTATTGCCAACGTCTGACCAAAAGTCTGATCATGCCCTTATCACAACCCACCCCTTTTTCATATGGGTGCTAGAACGCGGTGGCTGAGGGTCTTCATGTACTGGGTATGACGTTACTCAACTAATCGTGAGGTTCCAGTTCTGGTGATGAGGGGAATGTGGAGCACCCCTTCATTACCATTGCTCCCAGGTCCACCCTGAACCGGATTGGTAGTACCTATTTAGGGTCCCTCTATGGGTTAAATAAAAAAATTGTTTAAAAAAAAATTGATTTAAAATTTTTCTTCTAAACTAACACTAGAATCTTTTAAAACTTTTCGGCATTAAATGACCCATCGTGGTTGATATGCCGTAAACCAAACCAAACCAAACCAAACCAAACCTTGTAATGTAATGCTAGCAAGCTCGACTAGCAAACTATTACTAATAATTTCGATTTCACTAAGTGCCCAATACGACTGGCCTTGTGCCCCCCATCTAAGTAAAGCTTAGTAAATAACTATCATTTTCCCCTCACATTATATTTTTCAAAATTTCAAATTCCACATCAGATGAAAACGGTTAGACACATCAGAGGGATGAAAATGTATCCTGAGAAGGCAAAAGCCTGAAACCTTAAGTAGATGCTCACAAAAACCTCTGTATAAACAGTATATATATATATATATATATATATATATATATATATATATATATAAAGAATTAAGATACGTTGTATAATGGCAACAGGGACTAATGTGTTTGAAGAAGAATTGAAATGAGACGAGGTCAGGTCTGTATACACTACATTGACTCACCCGGTCAGCAGCAGCGGATAAAAGGTAGGGGTTATTGTTTGTTTATGGTCCACCGATGGTAGACAGAGGAGAGAGAGAGGAGAGAGAGAGAGAGAGAGAGAGAGGAGAGAGAGAGAGAGAGAGAGAGGGGAGTCAATAAAGACGCCCATGTAAACAGATAGACCATCGCCTAAAATTTCCCAGACTAGGTTTACTCTTACACTCAACACCACCACCCCACCCACCCGTCGGCACACCTGTAGTCTTTTTACCTTTGTATTTTACCTCGTGTAAATTGTACAGGCAACGCACCTCTCCTCTCAATTAGTCTCTCTTTGTCCAAATCTTTTTTTTTACTCAACGTCGGGCCGGAGATATCAGCCTTACGTCTCTCATTACAATCCTCCGACTACATCATAAAACGTATATTCTTATTATTCTTATTGCTATTCTTATTATTCTTTTATTCCTACTATTATTATACTTGTTATTCTTATTCCTATTATTCTATTATTCCTATTCCTATTATCATTATTCTTTTATTCCTATTAATATCATGCTTGTTATTCTTATTCCTATTCTTCTTCTTCTTATTCCCATTCTTATTATTCTTTATTCCTATTAATATTATACTTGTTATTCTTATTCCTATTATTATTATTATTATTATTATTATTATTATTATTATTATTATTATTATTAAACTTGTTATTCTTATTCCTATTATTCTTATTATTCACTCCTATTATTTTTATTCTTTTATTCCTTTTAATATTATACTTGTTATTTTATTCCTATTATTTCTATTATTCTCATTCTTATTATTCCTATTATTTTCATTCTTATTCTTCTTGTTTCTTATCGTAGGAAATGGAGTCGTCCACTCGAGGTCAAATCCAGGACGAAGCGTATATATTTCATATAACGCCAACACCCTTGGGAAAGGTATGCATCTACAACTCTTTGTGTCCAGCTAGGTAAAATATTAGGCAGACTGGGCTCTTTAACTTGGCTAGGTAACCAATCTTCGAGAAGAAAAACTCTAAATTCAAACCTGTTAAACCCCGCTTAAGAAACTGACCTTGTGTCACATCCTGTTCCTGTGGGAGGGTTGGGTAAAAACGCACTCAGTTCTCAAGTCTGATGATTATATATATATATATATATATATATATATCAGGTTTGAATTCAGAGTTTTCCTTCTCCTAGACAGGTTACCTAGCCAAGTTAAAGAGCCCAGTCTGCCCTACTATTTTACCCATAGCTGGACACAGAGAGTAGTAGGATGCATACTAAGGCTGTTGGCGTTATATGAAATGTAAACAGCCTCGTCCAGGATTTGAACTCGAGTGGACGACTCCATTTCCTACGATAAGAAGAATAAGAAGAAACCCGCTTAAGAAACTGACTTTGTGTCACATCCTGCTCGTGTGGAGGGGTTGGTAAATATATATACATCCAAGTTTCACAACTTTTCTATTTCTGGTTTTAAGAATTGGGAATAAGAATTCGGATAGCATCACCTGCTATCATATCCATAATAACTTACAAACTCAAGAAAGTTATATTATTTTCGTTGTAATATATGTGTTTTTTTTATGGTAAAGTATGCAATTTTTTAAAAATATATGTGTTGTTAACGGTAAAATATGCAATTTTTTAAAAAATATATGTGTTGTTTATGGTAAAGTATGCAATTTTAAAAACATATATGTGCTGTCTATGGTAAAGTATGCAATTAAAAAAAATATATGTGTTGTTTATGGTTAAAGTATGCAATTTTAAAATATATATGTTGTTTATGATAAAATATGCAATTTTTAAATATATATATTGTTTATGGTAAAGTATGCAATTTTTAAAATATATATGTGTTTATGGTAAAGTATGCAATTTTTAAATATATATGTTGTTTATGGTAAAGTATGCAATTTTTTAAATATATATGTTGTTTATGGTAAAGTATGCAATTTTTAAAAAATATATATGTTGTTATGGTAAAGTATGTAATTTTGAACATGAAGACAATGAATGTTTGGTAAATAACTGATTTTTGCCTATACAATTTTCAAACCAAGTTGGCTTGAAAATTGCATAGGCAAGAAACTGTCAATTACCTGGACAAGGTTGTTTGTATTTCACTTGATGCCAAAATAAATGTTTGTCCATTTGATAATGACTATTAACAAAAGCCAAAGATTAGTAAATGACCTACACAGGTCATTTGCTTATTATGGTGAAGACTTGTGTAGGACCAACCACACTTTTTGGATGAGTTGTGTAACAATATGACCATGTAGTGTGGGCATAGATAAGTATTTGTGGGAGTAAGTATTTTTATATATCAAGGTGTGAGTGTGTATATATTTTTATGGAGTTAGACATGGCTATGCAAGTGTACGTGTACAGATGTGTGCATGTGTGTGGTGATAATTTGGAAGACTGGACACAAAGTTTGAAAGCAATGAAATCAAAATTTTGGTAAAAATGTTTTTTATGTCCAGTCTGAAATGGCTCATGTGGCACTGGGTCTACAACTGGGATTCAGGGATAAGAATAGCGTTGTATTAAGTATCTAACTATGGGGAGGGGGGGGGCTCAAAATCGGAAGGAGGGTAGGGGATGTTATCCCATATATGCAGTATAAAATAAGAGCAGGCATACTAGAACAAGAAATCAATGGGGTCAGAACAAGAAGCAGTGGGAGTTGGCTATGATCAAGACATCAGTTTCAACCAGATAGCAGTTTGAGGCAGTGTTATTGGCTGAGAAGTGAAGAACTGGCCCTCTTGTCTACTGAAGCAGAATAGGGAATAAACTGACCATAGCACCTGGAGCAGTTTTCTGTCACTCACCCCACCTCCCACTCTGCTGTGTCTTAGAAGTTCACCCTTGTTTCTTTGGGTTTTTTCCCCCTTGTGATCCCATCTTAGTGTTATGTGTAGCTTTGACTCAACTTGCAAAACTGCACAATGTTGAAGTCTGGTGTTACAATGCAACAAAAAGATGCACCAGTCTGATAAAAGAAGAATGCAACAATGTCCCTCAGATTCTCCAAACAGCACTCCTTAGGTTTTGAATTTAGTTTTCTTCTTCTCTTTGACTGGTTGCCTTATCACGGCTAAAGAGCCCAATCTACCCAACTATATACTTTTAACTGGGGAAGAAGAGACATATTTATGCCTTTCCCAAGAGTATTATTGCAAAGTAAAATACAATAGCCTTGCCTAGGATTTGAACTCTGCTTGTTAAGTTCATTAACTCACAATGATAACCATCATACTACATGCCCTTAAAAAGGCATGAATCCATCTCTTCACAGCTATGAGTAAATAATAGATTAGACTGGACTCTTTTTCCTTGGTACGGCAACCAAACTAAGAAAAGGAAAACTAAATTAAAACCAGCTTTACTCTGCTTTAAGATTGACATAGTGTTGCATCCTGATAATAGCAGGTTAAATATATGCATTGCGAACATTGGTCAGAAAATATTGTAATTTTTTAAAACTTTTTTTCCTTACAATTCACTTTGACCAAATTCTACACACAGTCTTTCTTAAATATTATACATGTATGCAGTTTATATTAATTTCAGTTGATATATAATGCATTTAGATTAATGCTAAATTTCTAAGGAATCAAGAAAAGTTAATTCAAATGTATTAAGATACATACCTAAAATAACACCCTGTGCTCCTCGGTAATAACTTGGAGTTAAAGTTCGAAAACGTTCTTGCCCAGCAGTATCCTAAGAAAAAGAAAAAGAAAAAAATTCATCTTGAATGATAAATTTAAAGAATGTATAAAATCCAGCAGAATGGATCCTTAATAACAGAAAAAAAATAGTAAAAACATAAATTCTAATTCAATTTTCTTAAAAATATTATGGTAATATTCAGATAAAATGAACTTCATAAAGTTGGCAATCAAATACATATATCTTTAAGAAAAATTATGATTTCATGGAGTTTTGTTATCAATAGTTTAAAACATAGAATTTCTCCATAGTGTTTTTTTTACATACATTAGCAAGCCCAGCAGTTTTGTTGATTGTGGTGGACGTAGACAAATTCCAACCTTAATCTGTTTAAATCGCAATTTCTCATGTATTACTGGTCCAAACTTTAAAATATTTATATGGTTGGAAGGAAAAAGAAAATAATCTTTCTAAATACATAATTTTATGTGTTTTTTTTCATTGCATTATTTTTTATGTCGAGTTAAAATGTTATTTTGCTTCGAACAGCCGGAAATTCATAACATGAGTTTTTTTCTCCAGACTAAAATTTACACAGTGATTTCTTTCGTAAAATGAAAGTGGCTAATCTTTATCAATATTCTTGAAATTTTACATTTAATTAGCACACACCTTAAAATACAAGCAGGAACTTGTTTTTTCTTTTCCGACCTTACATATCTAGGACACTAAATTGGTAGAAATAATTTCATGTTAGATTTTTTATTAACTTCATGAGTATTAACTTCATTGTTGTGAATAATTTTCATTAACGTGTGTATCAATAAACTGGTAGAAATAATTTTCATTAACTCAATGTGTATCAATATATTTGTAGAAATAATTTTCATGTTAGATTTATCATTAACTTCAAGTAAAAATAATTATGATTGACTTGCAAACAGATCTATTTGACCCATAGATGGGACCCTAATAGATTGGTCCTGGAAGTAATGGGAATTGGTTGCCATACCATTCCCCAGAGCTCCAGAAATGGAACTTCACCACTAGATACAGTTTAGCATCATATCCAGGAAACTAAATTAGTAGAAATAATTTTTATGTTTGATTTTTCATTAACTTCAAGTGTATCAACACAATAGAAGAAACAACTTCATATGTATTAATAAACTGGTAGTTAAACCCTCAGCCACTGCCTTCTAGCACCGATATGATAAAATGGGTTTGGGTATTTGCTATAGAAGCAAGTTGAAGAATATGATCAGGATAATCATATAGGTACTAAGGCTTGACATGACCAGCTGACTGATTGGATGGAGACTCTCCAACTGCCTGTCTAGCCTAAGTAAGTGCTGAAGTAGATCGTTGCAGGTCACGGGACCCTTAGCACCCAGGTCATGGACCCTTCAGCTACCACAATCCTGTCCTCAGACATTATGGCTCACCATCCATGGCCAACAGGTGGCATCATTGGAAAGGAGGTCTTAGTCTTTTGCAGAGGTGCAGTCATATTTTACAACTCCAGCCAACAGGGAGGTTTGTCTATTGAATGGACTTTCACTTAGGAGATGAGTAAAAAAAATATAACCTAATTGTGAACTGTTGACTAATAATTGACAAGATAATAGCCCTTTTTTGTACTTAAGTTACAGAATATGAAATTTTGGGCAGCCATCTTGGATGTATGGTGACCATAGTCAGGGAACAGTCTCATTTTATTCCCTATATTGAAAACTATTACTATGTGAATTTTCATAAATTTATCTTGAGTGTGATAAATGGAGAAAATCGATTTCATTTATAAAAGACTATTTTGGAGGGTTCAAAATCCTGATTTTTGCTTCCTATTGTTTTAACTAGTAGCAATTCCTAATTTGGTAGAGGTGAAAAATCCAAATAGGAAACTATATAGTGGAGGCATTATGGCTACCATCTTAGGAAAGGGATTTGGCAACCAGAGTTCAAATTTCCTATGAAATAGAATTTGGAAACTCACAAGTTGGCCTGAATTATCAACATATTAATAAACATGAGAAACAAACTATAAATATATGTTTATCCATTTCTTTCATCAAGTGACAAATTTCTCTTCAATAACTTTTTTGAGAGACCAACCCACAATGGTAAATTAAAAAAGTGAACTGAAAGCAAAGTAAAAAAAAAAAGTTTTGAAAATAAAAATATTAATTTTGAGATATCAAGATAAATTCTCCTTACCCATATGGCCAATTTAGCTTTATTGTTTCCTTCAACTGTTAAGGTTTTTACTTTAAAATCAACACCTGCAAAAAAAAAACAATAAAAATCAGATTTTTAATTGCAATAGATTCAATAAACATACTTTTTTTATAAAGTAAAATACTCATTTTTTTCTAAATTTCACTTAAAAATGAAGATTAACCAATACCCATGTGGGAACTTTATATTTAGATTGTGGTAAGGGTGGAGAGGACTACATTTCTTGATTTGCAGGTTATTGAGTACTTCCATCTTCTTTAAGGTGACTTCTAACCTAAAGAGCTGAGCAGCCTCTCTGAAGCAGGAAGTGATGCACTGCAAAGCTCTTTTGGTGTTGGCATCAAAAACAGCCTCATCAGCAAAGATAAAGTCTCAGATCAGTTGCTCCAGGGTCTGTAGCAATCAGATTTTTTTTTAAAAAGGCTGCCATCAAGACTATCTGATGTACTGTCCCTGTCATCAAGATCTGTGACCTACAAGAGCATCATGCTGAAGAAGATGGTGAAGAGAGCCCACGAAAGGACACAGCCCTGCTTCACTCCATTGGTAAGTCCTTAATCAAATTAGGTTTGACAGGAAGGAAAAAAGAGAACATGAATCCATTTAATCAGAGGCATTTGAAAGGGGCTTCTAGATGTGGATCAAAATAATTAGCAGTTGGCACATTAACATTTCAACTGAATGAACACTGACATTTTATTTTTTTTCTTACATATACCAAAATACTAAAAATTACAAACAGTTTTTTTCTGTTAGATTATGTGGAATATAATGCTTACGTTAATTGAGAGATGGTATTTCTATATTGTTTTTTTTTTTTAATTTATTATTTTTTATAGGATTCTTGTTCCCATGCGTTTTTTAGTTAAATAAAACAATATTGTGGACTGAGAGGGGTTTATTTTTCTTTCTCTACACAAGGTTTTGTATTATGCTATTCTGATATGATAATTTGCACTAAGACTTTCTTTTTTTTAATTGTCATTTTGCATTATGATGTTATCATCAAGATTATTTTTAAAATTTCAAATAATACTTAGTATTTTTATGTGGTTATGTTTTTGACATGTTGTATTAAGATTATTTTTAAGAATTTTAAATCATACTTTTGAACAGGTTCTTTTTTTTTGGGGGGGGGGATCATATCAAGAGATTGTTTTTAGGTTGATTAATTTTTAACAATACTTTTAAAGTATGGGGGGGGGGTTAAAAAAGAGGAAATTCAATTTTTTTATCGTTTCATATTAAGATGTATTTTTTTAAACAATACTTTTGTACTAATTTTCTTTTTACTTGTTCTTTTCTTATCATTTCGTATCAAGTTATTTTTGTTATTACAGGTCTTTTATTTAAACAATACTTTTGTACTGTTTGGGAGTGTCGTTTATCTTAGTAGCATCTGACCTGAAGTAGAGAAAATTTTTAGGGAAAATCAAAACAGGTTTCATAGAAATTGATACACACCTTCTCAGATCCTGAGTATTCATCAAATCGTAGAAGAAAATTGAACAAAAAATCTTGAGGCAACCCTTTTGTTTGTAAATTTCTCCAAGGCATTTGACTCCACACACAGAGGAAATATGGGGCAAATACTACTAGCATATGGTCTCCCAAAAGAAAATGTTTCTGCTATAATAATGCAATACAAAGACACAAAACTAATGGTTCATTCACCTGATAGTAACACAGATTTAATTCACATTGTTATTGAATTCATACAAGGAGATACATTAGCACCATTCATACTCATATAAGTAATGTAATACAAATCTCATAAAAGAAAAAGGCCTCACATTAAAAAAAAGGCAAGAAGCTGACAATATCCTGCAGAGACTATGCAGATGATTTGGCACTTCCCACAGATACACCTACACAAGCCGAATCACTACTGCATAACCTAGAGAAGGCAGCAAAAGGCACTGACCTCTATGTGAACTTGAATAAAATGGAGTTTATATGCTTTAAACAAAATGGCAACATCTCCACACTGGACAGCAAGCCTCTTATATCAGTAGACCAGTTTACATACCTAGGTAACAATATCTCATCTACAGAAAGTGATGTCAATATACACATAGGAAAGGCATGGGCAGCTATAGACAGATTATCGATCATATGGAAATTTGACCTCTCTGATAAGGTAACTCGAGAATTGTTTCAAGCTGTAGTCATATCAGTGCTACTGTATGGCTGCACCACTTGTACTCTAATGAAACAGAGAAAAGGCTAAATGGGAACTACACAAGAATGCTGCATACTGTCTTGAATAAATCTTCAAAAAATAAACTTTGAAAATGTCATCTTGAGTAACGTAAAATTTGCATCAGTCAAATTCAATAATTTGGCCCTCCGAAATGTCCTCTGTATATCAGACTCCCATGGATTGGATCTACTAGTCAGTTATTTGCTGAAAAAATATCCTTGTCTGTTATGTTTTGTTTTGTTTTAATTCAATTGTGATGTGCACCATTTTTTCCACTCCTTTTAAAAGGATGTCTTACCTGCCCTCTAACAAAATATAGTTATCTACCATTTCAAATGTCGGTCTGGAGCCAACTATGTGAGTAGGATTACAGGACTGAAGGGCTCAAAACATGCCAAGCTCAATTCATAGGCACATTCAAACATCAACATCCAAGGACTCACAGACACATGGTTTCAACATTTGGGAGCATTTGATTGATATAAATCAATGTAGAACTGGTTAGTCAGATGAGTTTGAACAAAACAGTGTGTTAGCATCCTTACAACTCTAGTTATTAACTCACAACATTCACGCTTAAACAAGCAGTGTGAACTAAAACATAAATTAGAATTATTTAGGGAAACATTGTCATCCTGGAATTTCTCTCTCTCTCTCTCCAGTTGTTTACTCTTCCATTTTTCGTATTTTTCTCTGAGTTTTTAAGTGTTTATTTACCAATGATCACTTTTGAAAATAAGAGTCTTTATTAAATTCATTTTATATTAAAATATAATTCCTCTTTTAAAAATTGATTTATCCTTGTGTTGTATCAATAATTTATTTGAATATATGTATGCATGTCAATAAATCTGCTAAAATATTTTTATCTTTCTTTATCTACTACCTCAAGTTGTCAACTTGGTATGTTTTAAAATGGTCATTTTGTTTAACAATCTTTCATTCTTTTCAACCTAGAATGTTTTTTTCAAATGAATTTACCATGATGCCTTTTTTCTGACATTGAAATAAATAATCACTCTGATTTCTTAGTTTGGTGACAGTTTGAGAATCAGTGATACATTTATTCAAGAATATTCATGCTCCAACTAAGACAAATAATTTTACACCAGATTATTAAAGTTATCAAAAAATAATTGTAATAGTAAAATACTCACCTATTGTAGACGCTTGCTCAGGATCAAAAGTATCATCTGTAAATCTCAGCAACAAACTGAAAATTTAAAAAAAATCTTTTAGTATAATCAAGTTTGGAAAAAGATCATAATATACACACTTGAAACTGGTTTATAAAACGGTTATTACAAAAATTAAGTTAATACATCTGATAATACAATTGATATAAAGCAATAAAATATTTTATATAATAAAATGTTACATAATTTCATCATATTGTGTAATATCATAACACAAGATATTATTCTCAAATTAAATAAAATAATGATATACATTAATGAACTTGATTCAATATTTTTAAGCTTATGCAACAATCAATTACTAATATATCTAGTTCCAAATATTTAATATTTGTGAGATCGATCATCAGAACTTTACTAAATCTAGTATGATAAATACATATTTTTAAAGATTATATATATTAGTCTAAACATCAATATTTTATATAATTTAGTGTGTGTGTGTGACAAAATTACATGAAAAAGTAAATGGCAGTGTAAAAGGAAGGAAATGAATTTAATCACCACAATTATTATAAACAGTTTTTCCATGTACAATTTTTGGAAGGCACAATGTTTTGAGACATATGTAAATGCTTTTCATCTTCTTTATCAAATGAATATAAATTGCAGTGTTTTTATGGGGATATTTTCAATTTGAGAATCTGATATGGGTATGAAAAGTAATGTTTTCTTTTTTAGAGGCTTTACACGACTATCTGATCCCAATAAACTAATATTGTTATTGACAATAACAATATTCTTTCAGATAGAAATCCACGTAGAGGTACATGGAAAATAAATTTCTGAACAACATCCTTTTATTTAAATAAACATAAAAATAGTTTGTAAATAAAAACTATTTTTATTTAAATAAACATATCTGCATTTCTCTTCTGATTAAATAAAAACTATTCTAATATAAAAACATATCTTTTGTTTATAGTTTTATAATTTAAGAAAAACAACAATAACAATATTAGTTTAAAATTAAAGAGTATTTATTTAAAAAAGATTTCACTATTTTAATTTGATTACGTGTAATGTGATCAAATTAAGAATTAAAAATTAATATTTTTTCAAAAATGATTGTAAGTATTGAAAAATATTCATCAACTTCTGATTAATAAGCAAAACTTCAGATTTATTAAAGTAATGCCTGGGTGCCAGAGATCTCCATTAGATTCCTATTCTGATTAAATAAAAACGTGTCTTTCATTTAAAGTTCTATAATTTAAAAAAATGACAATATTAGTTTATCATTAGTGCAAAATCAATTTTTTCACATAAGCTAACAACAACATGAAATAACTATTTTTTTAAATTAAAATCAAAAACTATTTTAGTATAAAAACGTGTCTTTGGTTTGTAAATATACATGAACAAACTTTTTAAAAATCTTACAGTGAAATTCTAATGTCAAAAAATCATCTGTTGATTTTGTTCATGAACAACCGGAAGTCTGCTGTGAAAAGCAAAAGCTGTTCTTTTGAAAACTGCTCTTAGCTGAGGTGCCTATTAGATACTTGATCCAATTTGTCAATCTCAATTGAAATAAGATATCAAATGGAAATGCTATCTTTACCCAAGAAAATGGATGGTTTCTTTAGAAAGCAAAAATATTAAATTAAAAATAAATCGCAAACCACAGTATCAAGGGGAAAAAAAACGAAAACTGATACCAAAACATAAATTGTGTAACTGCCCAACTCTACTCTTCCCCAAACCTTCTGATAGTAAACCTTTTAGTAATCTCTTGCTTTCCCAAAGAAGTCTGAATTGGGTGTAGCGAGAGATAAATCCCTATTTCTAATGACTCTCTTTAGAGTGTTCAATCTCCCCTGAGGGTAAGCTTTGGATTTCAAATTATGGAAAGTCTTCATTTTAACGAAACTTTCTGCATTTTTTTTTTTTTTAATCCACCTCAATAATTAAATTGCCACTTTACAGTTTTTGCACAGTCCAAGGATTTGCTCTGGCATTAATTATTCTTTCAATAAAAAATGGTGACAATTTTGCTAATGTATTTTCCTCCAATGATTCAATGACAATGAAACCTGGTAAACTCCGCTAAAGAAATTGACCGTGTGTCGCATCCTACTTGTGCAGAGGAGTCGGTAAATGAATATATACTGAAGTTGGGAGTAAGATTTCAATCCCATGCCAATTTCAGGGTTTCAGTACCCAATCATTTACCAGTGGTCAAATTTTTATTATCTCAACACAATTGACCCTCAACCACCACCTCCTAGCACCTACAAGATAAAAATGGTTGGGTGTTTGCTACAAGTGCAGTTGAAGAATACAGTTGAGACTAAACATATCGGTGCTAGGGATTGACACAATAATTAAAGTTCACAAGGGAGTTAACTCCTTTTTGTCTTTCTTTTTTTTTTTTACAACAGTTGCCTGCTGAAAATAGGAAAATATTAATTTACAATTTAGCCAAAGTTATGAAAGCTTACATGTGTAAACATTTCCGACAACAGCCAAAACGGGTGAGAAAAAAATAACACAACAAAGCAATTTAACAGTTGTACAGTCCCCAGACTAAAAATCCGGCTATTTCAAAAAAAAAAAAAAAAAAAAAAAAAAAAAAAAAAAAAAAAAAAAAAAAAAAAAAAAAAAAAAGAGGGATAACTTGTCCTTTTAGTCTTCCGTAAAGAAAAAGAACAATTGTTCATAATAATTTTTTAAATATATAAAAATCTCGGAAAATATGTTGCACAAAACTGCGTGTTTTTAAATAGATTGAATAAAGCTTGATCTACAGTTAAAATATCAAGTTCAATATATCAGCATATATAATAATATTTTTAGTTAAATGAAAAATGGTTGAATTTAAAACAATTATTAAAAGAAAGTCTATTTGATGTGTTTTACTTTTTCTTTTTTTAACCAACTTTCGAAAGAAATGCAACCTTTTGTCATACATATAATTGATATTTACTTCCATTTCCATACAAACTTACCACTAGGTACGACCAAAATACATCATGTGATCAGTTTAGGCCATATTAAAAGAAGAAACGTAAATATTTTTAACATTTTTTTTAAAATCTCGCAAAAAAGAAATAACGAACATAAAGAGTTGTTACAAAGAAAAACAGTTAATTCAAAGATCAAATTATCCGACTGGAGAAAAATTACTCATCTTATCTTGAAAAATAAGTAAAACAGTTTGTTTTTTTTACAAAAGGGTCAGTTTCTTTATTGATATTTTTAGCAGAATTCTGTATTCATGGTTCTTTTACTAAAAAAAAAAAAAAAACTATCGCATAGAAACTTATAAAAATCTTCTGATATAATCATTCAGACTCTTATCTTCATAGAAAAAAGTAAAAATCGTTTTTTGTCGGTTCATTTTTTCATATTTCATAAAATAAAATAGGGTGGAGTAGACCTCGTAAAAAAATATTTTCCCTAATATATTTTAGGAAAAAATGATTACAGACATATTTTCATTAAATGGTAAGTAATTATGGAAATTTTCGTGAAAATCGGACCATTAATTGATTTTTCATAATTTTTTTTTTAAAAGCCTCTAGTCATAACATGTTTTTGGCTACGTTAAATTTCAATTGATTTTAACGGTGCAAAAATGTAAACATTGTTTTTCGTTCAATTTTTGTTATTATTTTCGTAAACTGAAAAAAACTTACTAAAAATATCAGGAGTTTTTTTTAATGTTTCTTCTTTCGAGTGGACAAAAAAATTTCAAAATAATATTAACCTTTATGCAAGTTTCATTGTGTTAAATATGGGGGAGGGGGTAAATTTCGCAGTGAAAATTGGTGGTATCTACTTAACACATTGCCGTCCTTTCAAAATGTCAAAATGCATAGAAAGTCCTCAGGTATCATTTTTTTTTTTTTTTTTTTTTTTTTTAAATAAAGAAATATATGCCAATTTTACTGATTTGAGCAAAAACCGTGCTGGAAGACATAAGTGAACGTAGAAAAAGAGATAAAGCTAGTACAAAAAAATAAGTATCGACAGTTTTCGTAGTTTGGCAGTTTCCTTTAACAACAAAGGACTGCTATTCTATTAAATATACATACACAAGTCATTGTGAGTAATAAAAAGTATAGTAGTTAGTATAACTTAATAACTGTTTTATTTTTGCAGTTAGATTTACCATTATTCCAGTAATATTTTTTTTTTTAATCAGATTAGGCAATGTTGAGTTATTACATTAACCTACTTGGAGGTTACGGTAAAACCAGTTATACAACAAAATATACTTTTTAGAGAAAATATATAATTCTATTAAACATGAGTTAGCAAATTGACGGCTGATTAAAAAACACACACAATTATTTCACGTTCTTTTATTCTAGAAACTCACTAAAATTAATATTAAGTATTTTAAGGAAATCAACAACAAAAAAACTAAATTAAACTTGTTAAAGTTTCGCGTTAATACATCTTTCTCCGGATTAAACCAAATTACTACTGTAAAAGATTCACAGATGTAAATTCTCTGATAAATTCATTGAGTGAGACCACGAAGAATCGTTTTGTTCTTCCTGTTCCGTTTATTTTTATGATAATTATTGTGAAAATGACTGAGTCGATCTAGTTTGTTTGTTTTTTAATGAAGGGATTTTAGTTAAATGTTTACATTTCGAATATTATAGGATTGGGTTTGGTTTAAAACTCACTAGTCTAAAAACAAAAGTTAACTATTTTTCGTTTCGGGCTTATCAGATATAATAAATAAAATATTATGGGCATTAATTCACTTTAATACCTGTTGCTGTTGGGAAAGTTTAACAGTAACAAAAAGTTTTTTGGGTTTTTTTTAACATCTACATTACATCACGTTAATCAACTGTATACCAAAAAACATGAGCGAACAAAGATTAAGAAAGTTTCTAATTCAAACTTGTTTGGTAGTCACACACACACATACATACACAGATGATCGAAGAAGGTAAAGTAGTGTTTGAAATATTTACCTTGATTTTCCTACTCCACTTTCTCCAATGATTAAAATCTTCAGAGTAGTGAGGATGTCCTGATCGTCCATGAGGATTTTTAAAGTCTCACCCTTTAAATCACAGCTGACTTAATAGGCCGATCACACACAAAATAAAAACAACTTTAATAACTACAGTGTTCATGTAAGTTTATCACACTATAAGTGAGGTAAAGATAACCTCTTTAAATGTACGATGTTTTTCCTCAGGAAATTCGTCGTAGTATCACAAAACAAGAAAGAGGAGACCGGAGTGAATCATAAGAGATGAAATAAGACCAGCTATAATTACGAACTACGATGATAACAAAGATGGCTGCCACAGCATGCTTTAGTATCAGCACTTTGTGTGTACTTTGGATTACATCATTGGTTTATGCGTTTCTTTCGACCGTGCTGACACTAAAGTTTTCCTAAAAAAAGTTTTTGTCTTTGTTTACGTCTTTATTAGACGTATAAAATATTTTAAATTCCTTAGTATTTTACAGTGCCCAGATAGTAAAAAAAAAAAAAAGATAATTAAAAAAATGGCACAAAAGTGAAAGACTGGGAGAAAATGGCACAATTAAAAGACTTATTTGTTGTAAGCTACCCTTAAAAATTCTGCTGATAAAAAATCACTTATTTTATAAAAAAAAAACCAAAAAAACAATCAAAGTTTAGATGAAAAAAATACTAGTTGAAAAAATTAATAGTACAAAAAAATCTCATATCTATCCATCATCTGATACAATGGACTGTTCCACTGAATCCAGTTCAGTATATTCAAATATGAATTCAAATGTAACCATTTCACAAAAATTAAATTTCTTGTATCATGATTGTGCTTGATTAGAATAATTAGAAGTAATTATTTAACTAGATTTTGAATAAGGGCTGGGTTAGCTAAGTTGGTAGAGCGTTCGTCTAGAAACCACAAGATTCCTAGTCCGATACCAGCCCTCGCCAACTTAGTGTATGATGGTATGTGTGGCGCTCCACCTCAGATGAAAAACAATCTCCTTGGTCTTGCACTAGTGAAAAGGGGATAGACTCTTTGGCTGATACCGACTTTAGGCCACCCGATGACTTTTTTTTATATTATGTTATATTTTATTTATTTATATTCAAAACAGTTTTTTGTTTTGTTTTTGTTTTTGCTTTTTAGATTATTGGTGTTTAAAATGTGCCATTTTTCCCCTAAATTTTAATTTGTACCACTGATTACTATGGATAAGTAAATATTTATTTTACTAATTATGGTAGAAACTTCTTTAATATTTCTCCTTGAACTAGAAATTTACTGTGAAGACAGATTTCAAAAACTAAGTCTATTAACCAATTGGATTTTTTTCTTTTTTTTTTTTTGCCTAATCAGATCCAAAAAATAGCATATAAAATTTTAAGATTAATTTGGATGATTTGAGAAAAAATAGTAAGAAGAATAATTTTAAGGAACTATTGGATGAATTACTTAACAGAATTTTATCTGTATATAGATAATGTATTAATATTATATATGTTTGGTGCAATGATTCTTCTTCTTCTTCTTCTTCTTCTTCTTCTTCTTCTTCTCTCTCTCTCTCTCTCTCTCTCTCTCTCTCTCTCTCTCTCTCTCTCTCTCTCTCTCTCTCACCTTTTCTCACCTTTTCAGGGTTGATGTGAGAACATAGAAGGAGAGGGTAGATGCACAAGGAAACATAACAACATTCATTGTGTCGTCTCTAGTTAAATGAATAAATAAACTTGATATTTGGATAATTTCCCCTATTTTAAAGTTACAGGGCTTATCTGCCTTTAGCAGCTGAAGCTGTAGTATCTAACAGTTAACATACTTTCAAAGGCGGACTTTGAAAAATTGTCCCCAAAGCTGGAAAAATCTTGGACCATCATATCAGCCTATGGCAACAACAAACACATACCAGTACTGGGAAAATTCCAAAGCACACCTTGTGCAGGAGACACTATATCCTGGGTCCCAATATGTGTGGTGACCAGTGCAGAAAACCTCATCATAAGCTGGGAAATTCTAGTTAGAATAAAAAGAATGGAACTTCACTTAACTTGTGACCTGATTCATTTTTTGAACAGAATTAAAAAAAAAAATTAAAAAAACGGAAATATAGATTGTCTGGGTGGTTTTTGGTCAGATGCTATATTGAGTAAAATCAAAACAGATGGTGGCTATCGAAGACCACCCAATATGATTAGAATGTCTGTTGAGGAAATCGGAAATAGAAAAAGTCAAGTAGTTTGAGAGATTCCCTGTGGCGATTCCACTTGAGTCAACTGTAATTGTTAGAAATGGTCTTTTGATCAGGGAGTTATCTCGTGGAAATAAAAATGATGTTTTCCTGTAAACAGAATTTAGATAGATAAAAATTAATGAAGATGTTTGCTCGGTAAACTCTTTGTTGAAAATCACTAAAGTGACCGGAAATGATAAACCGATTGATCCAAAGAAGAATAAAAAAAAGTTTTTTTTCCACTTAAAGAAAATAAGATAGATAAAGAGGTACTTGGATAAAATAATTCTAGATGTTCAAAAAAGACCCCACACTTTGTTGGGACCCACTTGTAATGACCGGAAGAGATGGCACTTAGATTGGTGAGCAGGAGTGAATTCGATTGGTGGATTAGGACTAAAAGAGGGCAGTACTTTTGCCAAAGTAGGATGTCCAAAGAGAATTGCTAAGATCGCCAGCCGGAAATTGGAAGTTCTAGGCTGAAACATTATTTAACAAGGCCTTCTCTTGACAATAAAGCAGATTGGGCTGAGCAACCAACAAGAGCAGATTTGGGCTGTGCTAACAGTGGATGCAAATGCCGAGAGCTGACAGACAAACTAACTTCAGCCAAGACTATTGAAACACTTAGCCAAATTTATGAACTGCTTGAGCAATATCTTTGCAGAGACCCTGATTATATTCTGACCAGAAGTTAATAATTAGAAGTCCATCGCTCCCACAGACTTGAGAAAGAATTACTTTGTATTCTCTTATTGAATATAAATGTTTGTTGTGTTTGAAAGAAAAAAAGAGTCGTTGTTTCTTTATGTGACCACTAGGCCGCCGTTAACCGTGGAATATTAGTTCTAATAGCAGATTTCAGGTCATTTGAAATCTGAACACAACGTGGGCATTCGGCCAGACTTTCGGCAAGTGTAGAAACACTGCAACCTGTGGTTGATGGAGAAAATCCGATCTTGACAGCCATTTTCGGAAATACAGTGAACCCTTTACCTCAGTAGCGTCTGATGGGTTATACTTTGTGACCGGAGAAAAAGCGGCACCGGAAAGTGAGTCTTTTTTATAGAGTGCAGACCAGAAATGAGAGGGATTGTGGGAGTGGGGAAGGTGAATATAAAGTCGAATATCTTGCAGAAGATTTGAACTTTTGTTTCAGCAAGCTTGAGCATGCATAGCAGAATTGTGAGAAAGTGACGTTGGACAAAGAATGTAGAGCTAAGAAAGGATGTGGTCGAATTTGATAATTACAAGTCAATCAAATCACATAAACTTCAAAGAGACTCAAAATTCCTGTCAGCTAGAGATAAACACTATCAATGTTATTAATGTCTCTTCCACTGCCTCCTCTAAGAATTATCTTGTAGACTTTGGTTCCACACCAGGATGTCAACACAAATGTTTTATTCTGCCAACTCTTTGACAAACATTTTCTGGTTAAATCGAATTTAACTGACCTAAATTCCACTATCGTACTACCGAAAGAGAAAAAAAATACCAAAAATCAGGGAATTAACCGAATTTAATGAAATTTTCAGTATTGATATATTAATGAATAAAAGATATAATGCACCAGTTATTTTATTCAAAAACTTTTACATTTTTTCAGGTCAGTCAACTTTGAACCACATATCTTTGAGAATCTGTGTTACGCCTCAAAAATTTAAAGTTCGATTTAACCCATTTTCTATTTGGTTGATTGGCTGATGGATTTTACAGCATATCAGTCCTTGGGTTATTTTATGCCAAAAATGTTTTATGAACAAATTGGTAGAAATAATTTTCGTTAACTTTATGTGTATCAATAAATTAGAAGAAATAACTTCATGTGTATTAATAAACTGGTAATTATGTTAGATTTTTCATCAATAAGTTAGTTGAAATAATTTTAATTAACTTCATGTATATTAATAAATTGATAGAAATGATTTTTATGTTATATTTTTCGTTAACTTCATCTGGATCAATAAATTAAGATAAATAACTTCACATGTATTAATAAAATGGTGGTTGATACTCAGCCACCACCTTTTAGCACCTATATGATAAAAAGGGTTGGGAATTTGCTATAAGAGCAATTTGAAGAATATGGCCAGGACAATAATATAGGTGCTAGGGCTTGATATGACCAGCTAATTGATTAGATAGTGCTTCTCTGGCCACCTGTCTAGTCCAAGTAAAGGCTGAAGAAGTGTTGCATATCATGGGAATACTTAGTATCTGGGTCTCAAACAACTCAGCCACCACAATCCTGCTCTCAGGCAAGGTCGTCTTCCACAGTCAACAGAGGTGCAGTTGGTGTATTCTACAACCCCAGCCAACAGGGTGGACTTTTCTGGGGGATGATGATTATCATATCATGTTCAGCAAGTCTTAAAGAATTGGTTCTGCTTCATTATATGACAAAGAAATAGATAAGGAAAAAGTAAGTGATACCATCCATCAATAGGATTTGATAAGAAATTCTCTAAGGTCAAAAGGCAACAACAACAACAAAAGGAATTTTTAGAGCCCCCCCCCCATCCTCTCTCTCTTCCACCCAAACCATAAAGAGATAGAAAGTCTCTATTCAAAAATTCCTCTACTTCAGTGAATGTAGGTGTCAAATCTTTTTGGAAAAGTGTGTGTAATGGTTGAAACAATGGCGTTTGGCTAGTGTTCTAAAAATAGAAAAATGTAGACACACTGGCACCAAGAATTTAAATTTGGGCGATAAAATAAGGACCGTTTCTTTTAGATGGGAATATGAGAGGTAGCAGTAAGAGGTAGATAATAATAGGAGTAGGAAGTAGATGTAGTAGTAATTGTAAGGAGTCACTGAAAGGGACACGTGGTAGAAGTCAGTTGATGACTAGAACCCAGGAGAGACAGACCAGCTTCCACGAGAGTCACTGGTCAACCTACTCAGCCTTCAGCTCCTGGATCCACACAAAGGTTTAAGAGGTTACAACCGAGCTTAGTACAACTTGATGTAAAAGCATAATTTTTCTCAAACCAAAAATAAAACCTCATTTAAATCAACAGTTTGTATTTTCTGTTAATAATTCCACAAAGAAGAAATACAACATGTGCAATGTGCTAAACTTGCAGACTTGCATTTGGAGAGGCTTCACACAAGGAAAGACTTAAAGATGTCAAGACATAAATGTTGTTCGGTTAGTGGTAGCTTAGATTAATCTAAACTGAAACAAAAACTGAGTTCAGCAGTTGAACCATCACTTTCTTCTTCAAGTAGAAATGGTGATCCTGAGTCTTCAGTTTCTCAAAACCAAGTTGGAAAAAAATCATCACTTAAAGACACTTCAATCTCAAAATCCTCAACTTCTTAGCATCCATCTCTAATGACAGTCATACAGCAGAAAGGGTCCATGGTGAGGAAGGATCCATTGGTGAGGAAGGATCCATTGGTGAGGTAGCAGGATTGTCACAAGAAATAGAAGCTTCTTCAAGAAGTCCCCAAGAATAACAGATGCTGAGGTTGACCTAACCAACAACAATGACACAAACAATGATGAATCCATCAACAAATCCCTTAAGTTGCTGTGATCACAACTCACAGATTGCTTAAACCTTCCCACAAGTAACATAGGCCCAAATGCCTCACATTACAGAGACAGTCTAAACGAGAAAAACACATTCCCCAAAAACTAAAAGTCTACATATTGTAATCATATATTTATAGATAGATGAAAATTAAAAAATGATAAAAATCTTTTATATATATATATATATATAATATATATATATATATATATATATATATATATATATTAAGGGTTTTATACACACACACACACATACACAAAGGCAAAACCCACACAGAACAACAGGTGATTTTGATAGGTAGGGAAATTACACACACACACTCATAAAAAAACAAAGAGACCACCAATAACAAAAAAAAGGGTAGGCCAAATCTGGAATGATAATCAGAGAATCAGATGGTCCTGTTAATAAACAAAAAGTTTATGCTTGGAGGTTGAGCCAGACCTGGAATTATAAACACACACACACATAAGTACTCACACACACATGAACACACACATAAACAACCCCCCCACACACACACACACATACACACATGCAGAGAGTTTGGAAGACATGATACAATACCAAATGGACAGCCACTAACAAAAACTTCAGTTTCAGAGATCTTCTGTAGATTAAATTTTTATCTCGAAATATTAAGAATTATTATTAAAAAAATACAGGTTAACAAACACCACCATAGCTACTTTATTTTTCTTTGCATTGTAATAGCCTTCAAAACCAACCATAAACCAATATATATATATATATATATATATATATATATATATATATATATATATATATATATATATATATAAAGTGGTCAAACAATGTGTTTGAAATGGCGAAGACCGACAATTTTTAGGGAGATTATGTGCTTAATTAAATATGACTTTAATTAAGCACATAATCTCCCTAAATATATATATATATATATATATATATATATATATATATATATATATATATATATATATATATATATATATAAAATACCAACATTTATAATTATATGATGATGGACCTAGACTGGCTTGAATTAATGTTGATGTAGGTAGGAGTGCAGTTGTCTGGGGGGGGGTTGTATGTGTTGTTAACATACAAAAATACAAACCCTTCATAAAACCATACCCTACCTGCTTAAACATTAATTCAAACCACCCTAGATCTCTCACCATACAAATACCAAATGCAATAAACATCAGAATAAATAGGTTATCCACAAACAAAAATAATATTTAATGAAAGCAAAAAAAAATAATCTATAATGAAGCCCTGCAAAAAAATATTAGTATACCAAGATAAATCAAAGAATAATAGTAATAGAGTCCCAAAACACAGAAGACAAAAAACCGTCTGGTTCAACTCACCTTTCTGTAAACTATCCAATATAAACATTGGTAGGATCTTCCTTAAACTAGTGGATTGACATTTCAGCCCGACAACCTCATGCACAAAATAATCAACAGAAAAACACTAAAAATTAGTTATTCATGCATGAACAGCATGGATAACATCATTAACACACATAAGAACAAATTACTTTATCAATTCCACAACAACACACAACCCTCAGGCAAACAAAACAAGGAACCAGGATACATACTTATACATCCATATACATACGCATGGACTTTATCTTGATTTTACACATAATTTTTATGCAAACATATACGCATCTACACTAATATATTCTATTTTTTCTTTTTTTTCTGTTTGCATATACACTTGCACCATTGTGTCACATACCTCCATCAACTATTTTTGTCATTTATTCATAAATTACAAGAATTCACAACAATATATAACCAGAGGATTTTGTGCAAGAATTCCCGCTCTGCAATTCGTGTGCCTTCGTTGCACACTGGTGATGACCCCACGTTGTAATATTCTGTGCTGGCCGGTTTGAAAGCCATGAGCTAGAGACAGATTCCCAAGTAAAGAAAAACACTACAACAAAGATCTGATAATAGGATGCTAATGAAGGGAGGTGTAATACTTTGTGAAGTTTGTGGTGGAGCAGAGGGCACTTAAAATGATGATGTCAGATAGAAAGAAAGTTCTCTTAACTATAAGTTAACTGTTGGAGTTTACCAGTCTGACTGGTTTCATATGAGGAGGGTCTTTGCTTATTTGCTATCTATTAGTTGTCACTGGAGCGACACTCTCCACTGACTGCCGGCCCAAATCTGCCTTCAGGATTCAGAACCTGAAGAATATATGCATAATTCTCCGCTCCCTGGACCCCTGGTTTGATTACCCAGAAATTGGCCATAACTTTTGCCGAGCAGACTTATGACTCCAATTTCTCCTAAAATTGCGAACATTAATTTTTTCCAAGTCTGGTTGTCACCAATTTTTAGATAATTAATTCTTTGGCGATCCAATTTCTCTTAAAACTAGCCACTTCAAGATATTTATCTTTAAGTAGTATCAATTCAAGGTGGTCGTACATTTTTTATGGCTTTCCGGAAATTCTCTTGATTGACAAGACGGTCCTTTGTTCTTTTACGGACATATACATAGACTTACGCATGAACCTTATATATTCTATTTTCCCTTTTTCCTCTCTGACCGTATGTTCACTCCACCATTGCGTCACATACCTCCCTCAACTATTTTTGTCATTTATTCGTAAATTACAACAGTAATACAACAACATAAACATCATGCATCTCCTTTCTGCGCACCAATGAGAGAACAACTTTTTAATATACGGGTCTTAATTGAGTAAAAAAAAAATGACAAGAATTCACAACAATATATAACCAGAGGGTTTGGATTTCAAACAGTGGTAAATGAGGGGCTCAGTCACTCCACCCCCTTTAACACAAAACTAAACAAATAAAAAAGAAACAATGGCCAACAATGCACTGTTGGGGGTTGGATCCTCACCCCTTACAATACAAATACACACACTTACACACAAAATATATAATACTGTTGGGTTCAGCTCTTCGACTGATAATAATCTTCTCTGGTAATAATCTTTGGGAGACTTCTAACCCAACAATCCAGGAGGACTTTTACGCCTTGCCTCCAAGATTTCCCCGCAACCCCCAATGAAATACGAGGGAATTTTAACCACCCTATTCAACGATTCAGAGGGAATTTTCAAGCTCACTTCTGGGACTTCGCTCCATCCCCTACTGAAACACAGGGGGATTTCAGCCACTCTTACCTAAACGATTCAGAAGTATTTGTAACACCCCCTTTTCTTACGACTCGGAAACACCATAATTTCACAGTTGGTTTAGGTGCTGTGCCATATTTAACATTATTTTGTAGAAAGCATTGTCGATCTCACCTTCCAAACTCACCCCCCCCCCAAAAAAAAAATTAGAATAAAATAACATACGTCCCTGAGTTACTGGAGGTATCAACACGTCTTTACACCAACAGATTTACACAAACAAAAATGTTCATCCTAATTTGGGAAGTCCGGCAAGTCCAGGTTTCACTTCTCCTTCCTTTCATTATTCTTTCAGGCATTCGTCTTTATGACGCCAAATTGCAGAGGTTCTTCAGGGCATGCCTGCACTGAACATGAGGTGCCCAGCTGGTCCATGATTGTGACGGCCGTGGTATCTTTTGTCTCTTGGTCCTTGCCATATTGGCTGATATTACATTTTGGTCATCGTGTCTCTTTTCTGGAATATATTCACCATACTCCTTATCAACCACTGCCTTCCCCAGTTTATTAATACTACTATTATTATAATTACCACTATGACACTACCCCCTCCCCACCCCACCCCAGTGACGACCAGGCTATGGTGCCAGTGGGCTGATCATCCCATGTAAAGATTTTCCTTTCCACGGTCTCCAACTTATACACGAGCTTGTGTAGGTTAATCTTATCTATGTTTTCCAGCAGCTGGGGCAATTTACCAATAGTTAGAGTAGATGATCTCCCCACTAGGTGGTTCCACAGAACCGCCCATCAACTAGAAGAAACGTTTGAGAGAGCGATGAAAAATCCATAGTTTTAAATTCCTCCGGCAGATAATAGGATGGCAGGGTAATAGATCCACAACGGCTGGGCACCCCATAGGCAAACTAATAACAGTCAGGTGGGGATCTGCTCTTATGATTAGTCTCGACCTTCTTTTATACCTAATTCTATTTTTCCGTGGTCCTTGTTGATTGCGTTATTCCTCTTTTTCTGTGTGTTATCCTGCCCCGATTCTTGGAAAAGATTTTATGCTGTTGTTTAATGGTGATCCTCACCCATTTATTTTCTACGCGGTTTTAGCAAATTGTCTACTGGTAGGACCACATCACGTCAAAACAGCATGAGATACAAAATCTCAGAGCCTCAACCTAACGAAGGCTAGAAGAAATCAAAGGCTCTCAAAACAATTTTCACGACCTTTAGGAGGTTGGGCAACTCTCTGATAACGAGGTAAATTTCCTTTTATCCCGGAGTTTGGTTTACCGCCTAATCTCTGGCGTTGCTAAACCTAATGTATCGGGAGGCTGCAGAGATTGAACTTGCAACGTCCAGATTGTGAGTAATGACTCTTGTCAATCCCTATTGGTTGGGGTGATTCGGCCAGATAGGACCAGTTGGGAGGCTTAAAAGCCAAGGCAGTTTCTCTCTTTGGGGTGAATCACTGGTCTGAGCTGGGAGAACCCGGTGTCCGTGGCACAACAACGCTTGTGTGAGACGACGAGAAGAATTTTTTTAAAGAATTCTACGTATCAAGCTTTTACTAGTACAAATGCATGCTGTTTGGAATTTCTCAGTCAAAATCTTTACTAAGTAGATACATAAAAAACTCTTTGATGGATGGAGTGTCCGCATCTTGAAGAAAGTACAAAAATCACAGCTCCCTCCGTTAGGTCGGAGAACCTTCCCCAGCAGTTTATTTGTTCAGTGTGTGGGACAGAAAAAGGTCACTGGATTTGTTTGTGCTGAGTTGTAAATTGTGGTCTCTGAGTGAATTGCCATGGGTAAGGACCTGCTCATCCTCTGTTCATGGACTGTGATAGTTGTGCTGCTTTTTGCTATGTCTGTGATGAGTTTGACGTCGGTGATACCAAGGTTGGACATCTTGGCAGGTTGGGCAGGCATATTTAGTCATTGAGCTGCCCACGGACTCAGGTATGTGAAAAATCATAAAGAAGTGACTCAATACAGAATAAAATTAAAATGATGAAACTGAAAAAAAAATTCCCCTGAATCTAAGAGCTGGAATACGGAATTTAGGCGATACATGTTTTATGAATGAAGTATTACAGTGTCTTTGTAACGCAGACGATTTATGTGGTTATATCAAACGTCAACCATTTTTAGACAACCAGATTTATAAAATGAGAAAATGTCAATATGCTAAAAGAACAAAGAATGGAGAAGATGTGTTTTTAGTTAAAGAATTGCGCAAAACATTGATTGCATTATGGCAGAGCAACAACGAGACGGGTTGTTGATTCCCTGCTGCAGCTAGGTCATCAGTTTCGCAGGCCAGGAAAGTGAGACTGGTTGTTGTCATTTGTTCGGGACTAGAGACTGGTAAGCATTTGCTTTCGACTAAAGATGAGAGATCGGGGGGGGGGGGGCGGTTGCAGAGATTGAACTCGCAACGTCCAGTTTGCGAGGAGGGACTCGTCAATTTCCCAAAGAGCCACAACCCAAATTTGAACCTTTTTTTTTTTTAAATTCACAAAACAAGTCCAAAATCAAACCAAGTACTAGTTTATAATAATATTCCTGCTACAATTTCACCAATACAGGACAAAATTGATGCGATCTTAAACTTCCTGCCTCGTCAATTTCGGAGATTTGTTGGACTAACTAATTACTAAAGAACTTGCATCCCAAACGATTCTATGATGTTAACTAATGTTGTATAAGCAAATGTAGAAATCTCCCGATTCACTAATAAAAGATACATACACTCACCAACAAAACAAACAAAATCGGAAGTGTCCTCTATCGTTACCTAAAACAGAATGACAATTTTAACACATATCTGCGCATGGGCTCCGATCGGGAGTTCCGCTTTGATAGTCAATTCCTGACATTAAATAAAAATAAAAAATTGGTAAATAAAATTCGAATTTCATCCAATGAAAGCGATTCCCGGGTGAAATGAAAATAACTTCACTTGATCCAACTTTCGGCTGCCACTCTCTATAAATAATAGCTTTGAAAGGCAGCCGACAGTCAGAGGTTCAGACGCCTTCACGAACACACGACCGACGAGGGCTAGCAGGCGAAGGGTACATCAAAGCGGCCGATCACACCCCCACCTACTTACCCAAACCTGACCTCACAGGCAGTCAAGAACAAGCAAACACAATCTCCACGTTATTCATTCGAATACAAAAAATATACTAGCTATCATAACACGATACGACCAGCGATCGACTTCAGAATAACCGAAACACAATATTCTGCCTACAACAGCTAACGACTCTAAAACACAAGACTCGACTCACCTACCAACACCCATCACTACCACTGGTTCTTCTGCCCACCTACCTAAACTACAACTGACTCGGCGACCTGACACTCACTGACTTTTATTCAAGACACAGCGCCTACCACCACATACACAATATTCTGCCTACATCACCACCCCACTACCACAGTCAAGCTGGACATTTTACGGACTTAATATTCACCCACAACTATCACCAAATTTATCCTGTAATTTTCTTTTCTATCCTTTCACCGTTCTCATGTTATTTTCAATACAATTTTGAACTTAAAATCCACCATACGCTTGCATGCTAATACTGTTTATAACATCTGGTGTCAGAAGCGTGAGATCGAGGAAATGGATTATACAGATCTTCCCCGAAAGGAATTATTCGATCTTTTTGCAAAACGAAAAATAGAACTATTAGTCCTAAAATGTAGTCCAAATCGGCCTGACCAGGCGACAATCACCAAATTGCAAGATGATTTAAATATCATGACAACCGCACTTAAATTTGTAAAACCTGACGGCCCAACCGTGCACAACATTGCACATAGCACAGCGAGGCCAACAAACGAATCATCAACAACCAGCACAGAGGCCACAACACAGTATACAAGTCTCCCACGAAAGAAACTATTCGATCTCTTCGCGAAACGGAAAATTGAGTTACTGCATCTAAAATGTAGCCCAAACCGACCTGACAAGGCAACAATAACCAAACTACAAGAGGATTTAAACAACTTGTCAGCCGCCCTTAAAGTTGTAAAACCTACCGAACCAACCCTGTACGAGATTGCGCACAACACAGTGCCGACAACAAAGGATGCAACTTCAACCAGTTCAGCGATCAAAACAGCCGACTCTGAGGATATAAAACCTCGAAACACAATTGCACACAACACTGCAGAGGATTTAAACAACTTGTCAGCCGCCCTTAAAGTTGTAAAACCTATCGAACCAACCTTGTACGAGATTGCGCACAACAAAGCGCCAACGATAAACGATGCAACCACAAGCACAGTGATCAAAACAGCCGCCTTGAATGATGTAAAACTTCACAAAACAACTCCAAGTGACTCGACCATAACCAACACCCTGGTAAAAACAACATCATCCACACCTCAGCTCCCACTAGTTCACGACAACAGCAAAAGTAAAGCCATGACCCCTACTAATAGTCACAACAATAACAATGCACATAACACAACAATGGTATCAACCACAACAAGCACAGTGATCAAAACAGCCGACCTGGAGGAGGTAAAGCCTCACAAAACAGCTTCAAGTGATTCAGCCACAACCAATACCCTGGTAAAAACATCGTCCACATCTCACCTCCCACTAGTCGACGACAGCACTACAACTAAAGTAATGACTCCTACTACTACTACTGGCAACAGTACCAGAGCAGTATCCCCCGTACTAAAAACTGCCACAAGTAACACCACAGACTCCACGACCAGCACAGTGATTGAAACTGCCGTGAAACCAACATATCACCGTTAGCTTATCCGACCTAACCTAACGAACATTCCAGTGAACACTCTCACTAAACCCTTTGTTATAACACATTGTATTCACTGTTCTACATTTTCCACGTATTAAAACTGTTGTAGCATTCATTTGTCGTCGTAGCTTGTTTCTTTGAAGTTCGTGCCCAGTTTGTCTCTCTGCGTATTTGTTCCCCGTAAATTATCTCCCTTACACCATAGAGGCAGCTTAATTTACAGTTAACATTTTTTCATATTCCTGTATGTGGGGTTAAGTGAGGGAGAGGTTTTCTGTGATTGGATATACCAATCACGTGATGTACCTAGAAGTTTTGGTGCGAAATACCAAAATCACCAGGTATAAATTCCGGAAAAGCTCCTGGCCGAACGTCGACCAGAAATTCTCTCCAAAAAATCACTAAATCAGAAGATACCAGGTATCTTCTCCATCACACCGGTCAGTCTCTCAAACTTGACTCTATACACAGGAAGGACTTTATATTGTTAGTCATTGTTTTATTTATTTTTTAATGAATTGTTGGAATTGAGCTAAGTTTTAATTCATTTATTTGTTGCTGTTAGTCTTAGAATTAAATGCTATACTAACACCAATGTCCACATGATTTTTAGAGCGTTTAATTTTACAGCGTATTTGGGAAAAAAGATATTTCATTTAAAATTGATATCAACAAGTTAGTAATGTTTCTGTACATAGTGTATTTAATGTTTTTGTTATTGATTTCCAAGAAAAAACAGTTTTAGTTTTTTTTTTAATTTTTAATACCATGTTTTGTTACGACGTGACTAAAGTACGTTATTTTCCGTAAAATTTTGGGACCAATTTAATGTTTAAAATGTATTAAAAATAAATTACATATGTAATATTTAAGGACGTCCAAAATAGGTGCGCGCAGTTTTGACCGTAAAATTTACAACAATTAAAAAATATCTAAATACGTTTTTTCATGAAATAAACATAGCTCCAATCAGTAGATAAAAGTATAAAATTAATTTCTATCAAAAGAAAATGCATATTTTTCCATTCAAATCAGTTTTAAAACTTTTTTAATTCAATATTTTTTTCAATTCTAAAAACTACGCTACATTTTGAAAAATTCGCCATTATCAATAATCAATCGAAAAAAAACTCCCAAAAATCAATTAATCTGAACAGAAACTATTTATAAACAAAATTGTTTCATTTAATTTTTAAACATGAATTTAAAAAAATTAATGATTACCTTTAAATAGAAAAAAATACATCAATTCTACATATTCCCGATTTTTCGCTGGCGCGGAATGTAAGTAAAAAGCAGAATCAGTATTAGAGTGCGCTGTTTTCAAATTACGGATGACCAAATAGATAAAATATTATATTTTTTTCTTAAAAAAATGTCAATTTAAAAATAATAAAATTTAATTTAAAAAAATTAAAATTTAATCAAAAATAACTAATTTTTTTAAATATTGAAATGGTATTATATTTTTTTACAACAATCAACACCCGTAAAGTTAAATTAAATTTTGATTTAGTATTTTAAAACAATTTCATTAAGTTAATTACTTAAAATATATACGTCAATTATATAATTTAAATAATTGACTTAATGTAACTGTTAAGAAACTTTTAAAAAATATTGATATAAAAGAAAATAATGTAATAATTAAAAAAAAACAACAGTTTTTAAAAGTCTTTCAATGGAAATAAGCAACAGAATTATTTCCTTTAAGGAACACCATACTTTAACTATATTATCATTATTTTTTCTTTTTTTTTTTCTTTTCTTTTTTTTGTCTATTAAGAAAATATTCAAAATTGTATTCTAAAAATGGGCTCTAATTTTTTTTTAAAATAACATTTTCTGAATTGTGAAAACTAATATTCTTTGTTGAGAAAATAATATATATCGACTTTCTTATATTTTATATAATTTTATATAATTCAAATTCTTAAAGTAGTGATGAAATCGTAAAAAAACTAAAAATAATAAAAATCTTTCAAAAGTTTATTTTCAAAATTTCAACTATTTCTTTAACATTTCTAAATTTAGGAGTATACTTTAATAAAATGAATAGCTAAACTGTTTAAATTGATTAAAATCACTATAGACCAATATTCCAGTCAATAAATGCATCGTACGCTTAGAAAATCACCTCAAGAAAATTGATATTGCCCTACCTTTACCTGTTCGGACTATAGTACTAATCTGTAAACTATGCACCAAAAACTGTTTCTTTCAATACAATGGTACGTTTTATTGACAAAATTTCCGCCTACCTATGGGCTCGCCTCTAAGCGGTGTTCTAGCCTAACTTTTCCTAGAATATATATATATATATATATATATATATATATATATATATACATATATATATATAATGGCTGTCAACTCGTGTTCGAGTAAGACTATTTCCTGTTACTTTTTTTTTTATCATCATAGTTAGGTGCCAGTAGCGTTTGACACTCTATCCTTGTTTTCTCAGAAGACTCACCAAGCCAGCCCTGGAGAGACATACACTTCCACATAAATTACATGTTGGAACTTCTCCGCTTTGAATGTTGCTGGGCTGAAAATTACCTTTTCTAATAGCACGCTTCAATTTTTGGTGTTTAATTCGGTTAGACTCACATTCTTCCACAGACAGGTAGATGATGGCTCTCCAGCCAGGTCTGTTACAAGCTAGCTTCTCCCAGTACTTCACAGCAATAGCAGTGTTCTTCAGAGTGTCTTTGAGGCAGTCCTTAAACCTCAATTTGGGTTTGCACTGACGACGTTTGCCAGTTGAGATTTCCCCGTAAAATAGTTGTTTGGGGATTCGGCAATCATATATATATTAAAGAAATTAAATGTAAATTAAATGGCCCCTATGGTGTAGGGGAGATAATTTAGATATATGTAGCAGAGTGAAAAAGTAAGCGCGAAGTTCAAATGACAAGAGTACGACGGCAAAATTTACAAGGCTACAACAAGGGTTTAATAAACGTTAAATGTACACAATACTTGTATAACAATACGTTAGTACAAGTGGTTACTGAATGTTCATAGTTCAGTTCAATGTTCATTTAGGTCGGAAATAACTACAGGTAAATTGATTGTTTAGGGGTCGTTCAAAGATCGTGTTAGTTTTAGTTAGTTAGTTAGGTCACAAGAGTTTAATCCTGGTAGAAGTATAGCCTTCATGACTAGACTCCGTGTATCAAGATTATTTGGGTAGTTATATCCAAAGTTATTGTAGCAAATAGCCGAAGGCTTTCTAGTTCCTGACGTGAGGCATTTATCGACCATCTCGGATGTTTGATAAGGTCCATAAGCCTCGTGGGGTTGGTGAGCAATTATTCTAGTAGTCCAAACTTATTCCCAATGTGGCCAGCTGAATGAGAGTGTTGCAGGAATGTGAGCACCTACCTTGTGTCCCGCAAGGTGTTAGGAGTGAAAGAGAGTGAGAGGAGGAGCGTGCCCGTTTTTATTAACATCATCATGTGATCATAAGGGGGCTGCCTGCTGCTACTGACCGGTGAAACCGGAAGTTTGTCCCCTAAGCGCTGCTAGCCGGAGAAACCGGAAGTATGCCCTTAATAAATTTCAACAATATATATATATGTTGTTGGCATATTTCCCTCTACTAAAGACGATGGTTTAGTGTCTACTTTTTTATCTGCAGCTGCGCGAGTGGTTGAACAGACCAATTTTTGAATGGCAATCTCTGGTGCAGTGATTGCAAACAAACGGTGATGTTTGCTGAAGATGCCATTGTCTCTCCTTCCTTATGGCTCTCTTTTCTGCGGCGGCTTCTTTCCTCTCTGTTTCACTCCTTTTCGTTCCTTATTTGACGAGGAGGTGCCAGGTCGTACGGTCTTCTGCATAAGCCTCCCATGTGTTAGTGTCGATGTGGCATGTCTTCATGTCCCTCTTGCAGACATCTTTAAAGTGCAGACGTGGTCTCCCTACTGGTCGGGTGCCCTCTACTAATTCACCATATAGTAGGTCTTTGGGGATGCGGCCTTTGTCCATCCTCCTGACGTGACCAAGCCAACGCAGGTGTCTCTCGCAGATGATGACGGGCATGCTGTTTATGTTTGCTCGTTCCAGCACGTCTGTGTTGGGCAATTTGTCCTACCAGCGTATGCGTAGAATGCGGCATAGGCATCTGATGTGGAAATTGTCCAGTTTCCTCACATGACATGAGTATGTGATCCAGGCTTCGCTACTGTATAGGAGAGTACTGAGAACGCACGCTTTGTAGGCGCGCAGTTTGGTTTTCTTAGTAAGCCATGACTGCCGCCGCTCTCGTGATTTTGCTGTTGACTTCACTATCCGTGGAGACTGAATTGGAAATGGTGGTCCCAAGGCACTTAAAGTTCTGTACTGCTTCCAGGCTGTGCCCGTTGATGACAATGTTTGGAGGGGTGTCTACACCTTGTGCCATGACTTTTGTCTTATTTAGACTTATGGTAAGCCCGAACTCATTGCAAGCCTGTGTGAGTCGATTGACAAGCTGTTGCAGGCCGTGCTCAGTGTGTGACGTTAAGGCTGCATCACCAGCAAATAGCATTTCCCGAATGAGGACCTTTGTGACTTTGGTCTTAGCTCT
This sequence comes from Doryteuthis pealeii, assembly GCA_023376005.1. Taxonomy (NCBI): domain Eukaryota; kingdom Metazoa; phylum Mollusca; class Cephalopoda; order Myopsida; family Loliginidae; genus Doryteuthis; species Doryteuthis pealeii. The sequence continues at coordinate 65,042,979 of CM042150.1, read as the reverse complement.
AAGGCGAGCGATGTTGAGCAATTTGCTGCCAGTTCTGGTGTGTATGTAGACTCCCTCGTTGCAGTCCTTGAAGGTGTAATGGAGAAGCAAGGAGAAAAATATCTCGAATAGCGTAGGTGCAAGGATGCAACGATGCTTCATTCCACTGCTGACTGGAAATGCCTCGAATGTTGCACCATTAAAACAAACTGTGCTGTGCATGTTAGTGTGGAAGGAGCTAATGATTCCTAGAAGTCTGGATGGGAAGCCTATCTTCTGTAGCAGTTTATATATATATATATATATATATATATATATATATATATATATATATATATATATATATATAACTCAACTGATTTATATCAAGACATCTATCTTTATAGTAATAATTATTATTTGTTAAAATGAAGAGTCAATTTTTAAAACTTTTAGATATTTTTTAACAAAAATTAAAAATAATTATAATAATATTTACCTCGCAAAACTTATTTAAAAAAATTATTTATTTATAAATGAATAAGTAGTGAACATTTTATTATAATTAGGCAATTATCTTATCTTAAATAGATCTTTTTTATTTTTTTATTTTTTAAAGTTGAAATAGATCACTTACTAGGCCGAGTCTATTCTAGTAGTGACCACCCTAAGTGGAGATTTACGAGGTTTGAATTCAGTTTTCCGTCTCCTAGACTGGTTGCCTAACCAAGGTTAAAGAGCCCAGTCTTCCCTACTATTTCCCCATAGCTGGGTATTAGCGGTATATGAACTGTGGCTTCGTCAAGGATTTGAACTCGGGTCGAAAAGTCTATTTCCTACGACTCTAACCAGTACACCACACACCTCCATTAAATATAGTTTTGGACGAAAATTCGATTTTCTAATTTTTAATTGTAATTATTACGTCCCCCTTTTTGAGCGGTCAAAATTTAACGTAAATAATTTTTTTTTTAATATTTGGGTTTTCTTTAATCCTATTTTTTTTCAAATGATACAAAGATTTTTTACGATAAAATAACTTTTAGAAACCTTTTGTAACTTTTCCCGTCATTTGTACTTTTATCGCACAAAATCGATTAGACATCCCTATCATATTATTTTGTTTTATGTTCATTGTTTACTACTTTATGGTACTACTTTTTGAGTTAAACAAAAATTTGACCTTAAATAACCAATTTAATTATTTTAATTCGTTTTTTAAAATGAAAATTGCCATGCATTTGGGTGGTACTTAAAAAAGCATATGTTAAGCAGGTGACAGTGTTGCACCTTTAAAATAAAGATATGTTCTGCTCTAGAAAGTTGAAACAATAAAACATTTTTTTAAAATTGTTTTTCTTTTTTCTTTATCAAATTTTTTTTCTAGGTTTTATTTTGTTGCATTTGAAACTATAGATTTCCCGCGTGCTTCGGAAAAAGAAATATTGTGCTAGTTTTATCATCAATAACCTAATTTTCAATTGAGTGCAATGCTACTAAACAAATACAATAATAACAACAATAAAAATTGTTCGGTTCCGGAAATTACCGAGTACAGTACCAAGAGTAGGTATTTATTTTTATCTGAAAAATAAAATTCTAAAGTAAAAAATCAATTTTGTTCAAAATTCGTAAATTCATAATATAAGAATTGAAGAATTATAATAAAATTTCAAAATGTAGACTATTATTCCGGAAAGTCGCGAACAATGAACGTGTGTTTACCTTAATACGTCATGCTGCTGCTGCTACTATGTTAATAGAAATAAATAATTAAAAAAATCAGATGGGATTGAGGACTGTATAATTCTGCTCCACATAGAAACGAGGCAAATGATTTTTTGGTGAATTAAGGATTTATTGTCGCCATCTATCCATATTGTTAAACAATCAGCTGATATCTATTATGAAAAAGAATTGTTTACCACTGATTTTATAATTAGAAAGTCGGTTTCAAATACACAGTACTATCATTGTTGCCATGATTATTCGCTCGATGAGTGGTGACACACTCACAATCAGATCACTCGTTCCTGTTATTTGCAACTACACCTAAATATTATAACACTTGAAACTTCAAGAAAACAAAGTAAATAACTGTTTTTGTTTTGTTTGTTTAGATTTTTGTTTTGTTTTTTGTTTGTTATTGTTTTTTTAAATTTCATTTTAAGACAGAATTACTGCTGGTCTGGGACATTATGAGCAACCTAGATCACAACTAACTGGACTTTCTTCAATAATTTTGTTTATTGTTAGACTTAAAACACCACATAAAAACAAAAGAGCAGCTTTAACATTTCGTTTTCGTTTTTAAACAAATTATTTTATTTTAGATATTTCAATAGACTGAGTACAATAACAACCGTTTTGTCACATAACCGCTTAGTTCCTGTTTTTGTTGAAGCCTTCTGGATAAGCATCAATATTCAGGTCAACATTATATATGCTATCATCATTGCTGCATATGGCAACCCCGTTGCAAAAATCTGCAAGAATAATGAAGATCCATCATCACCATAGTAATGCTCTTTGCATAACAGCGGGATATTGCAATACTGGTTGCTGCCGCTAGAAGAAAAAAAACATCTTAAGAATCGGAACTGAACAATTTGATTACAATATCAACAACAGAAATTGTTATAATCCCATCAGCTGACAAAGCCGGAATTCTTACTCATAACACAGCTACTAACACACATCAGAACAACTCCATCACCAACAATATTGTTACTGTAGACTGTTGTGTATACGTATTGTAACTACTATTAATATACTTCTACTGACAGGACTACTATTACTACAACAGCTACTATACAACCACTTCTACAGCTGGTATGTAAACACAAACAACTTCAAGGTTTTTCTTTTTCATTCATTCACTCCTTCGTAAATATTTTAATTCGGTTATTTTGCCAGTTTACGAATTAAAAGACACAGAAAATATTTTCCTGGTTTAAATGAATGCAGAAAATTATGTAGTTCTATTTTGTGTACTACACACGTTTTAATGCTAATAGTTGCCTTACGTTGAGATGTGAAGAACAAAAAAAATGCTGAACCCAACCAGATAAAACAGTGTTTCGACCTGTTTTTATCCTTCTTCCCCTTCCGTTGTGATTGATTACCAGATGTTTTGATTACTCTTTTGTCTTTGAAATGTTCATTCCAGGATTTTCTTGGCTAGGTTCGTTACGTAGAATATTAATTTTTAATTCTTTTTAGTTGCTTATTCGTTTTTACAAGTTTTATTTGACTTTTCTTCGCTTTTTAATGTTGTTTAAAAGCTATGTGTAATAATAACTAATATTCATTCATAATTGTTGATCATCATTTTGCGTGTGTATTAATGTTCATTACGCATTAATTAATTTTGATTTATTTTAAATTTGGATTTTTTTTTTTTTTTTGTGGCATAGTTTGGCACTTATTTTTAAGTATGGGCACTTTTTTTTCAAGTGAGGTAATTATTTAAAGATTTTTAACTTTAAGACAATTACCAAAAATCAGGGAATTGTCCAATTTTAACGAAATTCACTGCATTTTATTCATTTAGGTCTTAATTTCATAATGAATAGCATATTTTATTAAAAAATAAAACTTGAAAAAAATGTTTTTTTTTATCAATCAATATTGTAGGGTTGGCAACTGGAATAAAAAACAATTCCAGTCCCTAATTTTTACATATCTAGAAGACCACATTAAAAAGAATTTTTTAAATCCTCGAAAAAGTTATTTAAAAATTGTCAAGTTATTTTCTTAAAACTAACCATGGGTACTTTTCGTCAGGGGAGATAATAAAAAGAATTCAACAATTGCCAAAAATCAGGGAATTGTCAAATTTTAATAAAATGTTTACCACGTTATTATTCATTAATGACTTAATTTTATAATGAATAGTTTATTTTAATATTTTTTTTATATCAATTCAGAATATGTGGTCATTTGAAGAAACAATTTTCGAGTCCTTAATTTTTAAATTTCAAGAAAGATCAAATCCTGAAGAACATATAAAAAGATTTTTTTTTAAATTAAAGAAATGAAAATTCAATACTCGAAAAAGATTATTTAAAAATTCAAGTTATTTTCTTAAAAGTCAAAAAATAATTCATGTAGCATGTCTTTTTTTCTTCTTTTTTTTTTTTTTTTTCGTAGTTTTAAAAACAATATCTTTCTTTGAATGATGCAAAAAAATATTTTCTGATCTAATTGGCCTATTTTTATTGACTTAAAAATGTAATAGTGAATTTTAAACGTCTGGAAGGTGCCATGTTGAACTCAGTATTTTCACCATAGATCAAGTTTTATTTGATCTATCTAAAAATGTAAGTTTAAGAATGCGCAATTTTGCGCAACATATTTTCCGAGAATTTTATATATTATTTTACTGTATGGGCTACCATAGATGTTTACTTATTTACAGAAATGTGCTATTTTTCTATGTTGCGTATACGCATTTATCTCCCTTACACAATATAATTGCTCATTGCTACTTAAAACTCAAAAAATAATTTTTGTTGTGCTTTCTCTTTTTGTGGTTTTAAAAACAATATTTTTCTTTGAATTGATGAAGAAAAAAAGTATTTTCTCTGATTAAGTTGAATTATTTTTATTCACTTAAAAATGTAATAGTGAATTTTAAACATCTTGAAGTTGGAACGTTGTATGCAATATTTTATTAGGAATAAAGATTTATTTAATCCATCTAAAAATGTATGATTAAAAAGGTGCAATTTTGCACATTATATTTTCCAAGATTTCTTATAAATTTAAAAATCATTACAAATGATTGTTCGTTTTCATTCATGGTAAAATAGGGTTGTTTAAATGAAAAATAGGTTTTTTCACCTTTTTACTTAAATATCTGGATGTGATGATCTTTTTCAATCTGAGGACAGCAACAACTATCGGTACGCGTGTTCTTGTATGGGCATTGGGGGGGGGCAATACAGTGTAATTGTCTTGTATAAAATTGTCATTTATGCACTACCATAGATTTCTTTCCATTTTTACTTTTTTTTATAATTCATCTTTTTGAAACATCACTTATCCCCCTTTAACCAATCTTTTTGCACAAACCTATTTGCTATTAACTAACCAGTAAACCTAGGCTCTCTTAACTCATTAAAAAAAAAATTATTTAGTCTTATTAGTTCTTATAACATGAACTTAATTAGGTATGTTCATTATTTTTCAAGTGAGGTAATTTTTTAAAGATTTTTAATTTTAAGACAATTATCAAAAATCAGGGAATTGTCCATTTATTTATTTATCAAGTAGTTATTCTGTTATTTGTTCACAAGTGATAAGGCTTTAACTGCAAACTTGTAATGTTGTTTTTGTTTTTTATGTGGTTGTTGCTCCCAATCTTTTAACCAAAATCTTTTGCTTCTTAAATTATTTATTTTACATTTCAAAACCCCATTTTCACCAACCTGATATATTCCTGCTGCAACTACAAAGAAAAGGCTCTTTTGTTGATATATATTGGGGTGGGGGCGGTGTGCACTAAATTGTTCAGTAAAAAGATGAAATAAATGAGTGAAACTTACTCTTGATGGTAAATGTATTACATATCTATATAATTTTTTGTATATTATTGCAGACATTGCCTTAGCTGGATATTCTGGACATGTACTTAAATTTTAGAAAACTTCACAAAACAACTTCCAGTTAAATAAATACGTTTATTGAATAATGGATATCAAAGAATTTGATAGAAAGAAAAGAAGTATAATGATACACGGCTGTGAAAATATGATACAAAATAATTTTGAGGAAGAATTTATCTAGATTCAATTAAATATTATTTTGTTAAATTCAAGAATATAAAATTACCTTTCAAAACTTGGCATATCCCCCTCGATCTACAGCATGAGCTTTAAAAAGTAAACAAATAAACAACTATTGACAAAAAAACCCAAAAAAAACGATGTTATTTAATTTTTAACTGAAATGATTTTTTGTTGTAAATGAATGCAAATTACTACATTATTTTATTTTTATGGGTCACAACTATGTCAGGAGGGGATATTTTTTTAAAAATATTTTGATTTTGGTTGAAAATAAGTACTGAAAATCTGAAAATTGAATGTAAAAAAAAAAACAACTTATAAAAAAAATTTTACTCTGTTTATGGAATATAATTTCATTTAGATTATCAGAGAAAAAATTATACATCTATATTTGTTCTGATTTAAAAGGTGTGTGTGTATGTGTGTGGGGGGCTAACTTTTCTATTGAATTTTCTCTGATAATTATTAGATAACCATACTGAAGTAAGCTTGTTATTAAATGAATATTTGTTTTTAGAATCTAAAAATATGAAATTTAAAACTTAAAATTATGTGACTTATATATATCCCCTAATAATTAAAATATATATATATATATATATATATATATATATAATGATCTTTGAATCACTTTTGGGGGGGGCTCCTGTTCTTTGCGTGTTATCTGTGAGTTCACTGTAAAGTAGTTTACGGTGTGACCCAACCATCGCAGTTGGCGTTGCAATAGAATGGTCTCAATTGGGTCAATGCGTGCTATGCTTCTAATTTCTAAGTGGGGGATTTTGTGCCACCACTTTATGCCCAGTATGCGTTGGAGGCAGTTGATGGTGAATGCCTCCAGTTTTTTCAGGTGTCTGCATTATAACACCCACGACTTACTTCCATACAAGAGTATGGATAGGCATACAGCTTTATATACAGAGATCTTGGTATTGATGGTGAGATCTCTGTTCATGAATACTCTGAGATAGCCTACCGAAAGATGCTGAAGCCAGACCAATCCGCCGTTGCATTTCACTTGTAAGGTCATTAGTGTTGTTTAAGACATTTTTCACGGTTCAAAGACCATATTAAGACAACGCTGAAGAAATGTAACCTGACATCTGGCCTCCAACAGACAAGGTTGGCGAGACACCTGCCGCACAGGAGCTAAGCAGCTCAATAATGAGATAAACATGACTGCAGAGCGGCAACGTCTTCGTCGTCATGAACAACCAAATGTAGATGGGAATTTCCCCTGCAATGTGTGTGACCGCATCTGCAAGTCCAGAATTGGACTAATGAGCCACCAGAGGGTCCACAACTGAAGATATGGTGTGACGTCATCATCGTCTGTGAAAGAAGTGTTCTGGTCAAAAGATTCTAAAATTCAGGCAAAATATTGTGAATAAGACATATAATTTATTAAAAATGCGATAAATTGTGTAAAATTTTGATTTATTTTATTTTATTATTTAGTTTTTTTCTACAGATTTTAAGTACATCACCGACAACTGTATCAACAATTAACCAAAAAATATAAATGAATAAAGATGACATGAGAAAAAAGACAAGAATGAAAAAATTTAAAATTAATAAACGGCCCTTTTTAAGGCCAACAGATTTTTTACTAAAATAGTAAATTCTTGAAATTTATGTTTTTATCCAATATTTTACTATCCATTGTATGCATAAAAGTAATCCTTGCATTTGGTTTTTATTATTTAAATGCTTGTTTAAATAAATAAAATATCTAGAGTTACATTCCTGGATGAACCATAAAAAAGTAACAAGGTAGGAAACAGTTTCTTTTCCAAATTTGATAATGATAAAAAACATGTGTTGTTAAAAATAATGTTAAATAAGTTACAATTATACAATACTAGATATTCTTATTGCAATTAAGAATAAAAGATTAATTCCAACTAGGCTTCAAATATTTTTATTGTAATTTAATGAAATTTTAAAAATTCTATTTTTAAATTTTACATAAGCGTTAGATATTTCTTAAAAAAGGGGATAAATTTTTATTGATTTTTTTTTTTTTAAATAAAATGTTATCAAATTTATGTACATAAAAGTAAAAATATAAAATCTGATTTTAATTAAATTACATATCTCTCATTATCTTTCCTACTTGATTAAAAAATATCTTAAAAGAAAAATTAAATGTTATTTAAGAAAAAATTGTCTAGAAAATGATTTTAAAAAATGATTAAGTGATTATTTATAAAAGTTATAGATCCATTAAAAACTGGGAAAAAAACTGAAAAAAAAATGAATGTATAGTGATTGTTTCATTTTTGGTCATCCGTAGAAACACGAACACTGAAATGGATTCCCTTTCCTTGTTTACATTTTCCGAGCCAAAAATCGTGAATATGTCATTGAATTGATGTATTTTCTTTCTATTTAAAGGTAAACATTCTTTTTATTTCATGTAATTGACAATTAAATAAAACAATTTTGTTTATAAATAGTTTTTATTTAGATTAATTGATTTTTGGGAGATTTTTAAATTCGGAGATTGAGGTTGTTTTTTTGTTTTTTTTACTTAATAAAATTTTTAGTGTTGGCTTATTAATCAACCAATTCTTTCTTTTAAATTACTGAATCATTTCAATCAAATTGATTCAGTGGAAATAAATCGAAATTCTTTAAAATGGATATTACTGTTCGCTACCTAATTAATAGATAAGATTCTTTTGAAATATATTGTTATCTAATCACTTTTGACGAAAATGCAATTGAAAAGTTAAGCCCCCACCCTTTTAAGCAGAACAAATATTGATGTATAATTTTACCACTGATAATCAAAAATTTCATAAACAGAGTAAAAAGAAATCAAAAATTTTAAGTTTTTTTCTTTTTAACATTTAATTTTTAGATTTTCGCTCCTTTAATTTTTCTTTTCTTTTCTTCTATTTACACCTTCGGTCTTTTGTCTTTTTATTCATACTCTCAGAGTATCAGAGTAATCAGAGTATTACTCTGATTACTAATTAGTTTCACTTTTAGTTTTATATAACCCCCAATGATATTTTGCGCCCCCAAAATAAGAAGGAGAGGTCAAAATTAAGTGACCTAAAAACAAAAAATCAGAATTTAAAAAAAATAAAATAACTAATACATTATAAAATACATTTATCAACACTGAAAATTTCATTCAAATCTGATAATTCTCTAATTTTTGGTATTTTTCAATCGGGGGGGGGGGTAAATTGATTTTGTAAATTACGTCTATGACGTCACAATTGGTGGTTATAAAAATGACTTTTCGTTGATTGAATTTAAAACTAAAGCTGTGTGTTAAATCTTTGACAAGTAGACAAGCCCTGAAATACATGTGATACCTTTAAAAATTTGAGCGAGAACGTGACATCAAGTGCATTTTTTAGACGTTGACTCTTTTCCGGTTGTAATAACAGAAAATTTAAAATTAATTTTAGATCTTTTCTTTTCTTTTCTTTACAAGTTTTAAAAGATTTTGAAAGAGTGGTGACACTATTAGAAAATAGGCATTGTTCTGTGCAGTAGCAGTCTTACTAATTGATTTAGAGCGAATGAATGGAAGTATAATTAAGCCTTTGAATTTTTCACAAAGGAAACAAATATGTACTGACTGAAAAACAGTTTTCTAAGAAAATATTTGCCTAAGTGAGGCTATTTAAAACCAAAAAAAAAAAAAAAAAAAAATCTTAATGTAATATTGCATTAACTACTAATCATTTAACATTTTTAAAAATTGGTTATTATTATTTTTTGTTTTTGTTTTGTGGTTGTTGCATAGGTTGTTTTTTTTATTGTTGATGTCTGTTACTAACAAGACTTATTACATCACATGACAATTTATAGCTCAATTAATTGGTCATCTGTAAATAGAAAATGTAGGTGACTATATTTCTTATTTTGATACTATTTTCGTTTTAGCTAGGAACATTCACATCGATTAATTATTTCGTTGACAAGTTATCGAGAAACCTACTTATTAGTCCCTAAATTAGTCCGAAAATAGTTTTGTTTTCAGTCTGTCAAAACACTTCAATCTTAGTGTATTTTAATTTTGTTCATCTTGAAAAGAAAATTAGCTACAGTTAAGAATAAGACAGCCATATTGCCAGTATAAAGTGACTCATATGCTACATTAACAATTTAACATTTTTATTGTACATTGCTTTGTGTGTTGTCTCCTCTTTCTGTTGTTTAATAACAAATTCTTTAAAATTGGTTTTTATTTAAGTCCTCATTTTTAATTCTGTCATGCAGAGACTTTCATATTTTATCGTCATTTTGGGCAAGTTTTCTCAGATTACTGACTATTGACATGTGAGTGATATTTCGATGATTGATATGACTATTGAAAATGTGTTATTATTTATTTCGATTGTTTGGACATAGAAATGTTTTTCTGTGTTTTTTATTTTATTCAAGAAAATTTTATTCAAGAAAAAATATTGCAAACTTCGTTAACTCACTTAATTTTCACTCAGCAAATTCGAAGGTATTTACTATTTTAGGATTTATTTTTAATAAATCTGCACTTTAAAAAGCAAAAACTCAAACGGATTTTTTAATATCATAAATGAGATTGAAGTTTTTCAAACTTTTGAGTTCATTTCTCTTTTACTTTTTGCCTTTATTACTCATTCATTCCTTCATGGGCCCAGCGTTATTGAGGTAATTTGCTAAAGATTAGCTGAGAAGTTGTCTCATCTGCAATTAATTCATTAAAAATGATTTAATCTTTCAATCCTTTGTTTCGTTATCTGACAGATACACACGACTATAATAGACTTCCTCATGGAATATTATTGCAATTTCAAAGCGCAACACGAAAAGAAAGTTTCAAAGCTTAAATTTTGAAGTTAATTTTATTATTACAAAACTACTACTAAGTGGTTTACACGTTTCCGTAACACTTTTTCTTTTTTTAAGACAAATATTTAACGCTTGAAAGCTACTACGTATTGTTTAAGCTTTAGATGTTTATACAAGTTTTACAGTGACATTGCATCATTTTCATTTGAAAAGATTTTAAAGAAAGATACATTATTTCCCAATTTTCCCCTTATAATTTAAAGAAAAAAAAGTGTCTGTAACTGTTGATAGTGAATCTATTATTGTCTAGCGTGTGCTACAGTGTTGTTTTTGATTCGAAGAAAAAATATTTAGTGATTTAAAGAATTTCGTCGACCATTAGCTTCATAATTACGTGTCGTTATATTTAAAAACAAAATATGTATATTTTTGTTTTAAATATTTCTTGTGTATGGTGGGGTGATGGTTAGTGAACTAGTATAGTCCACTTGATCCTCACTAAATACTCATTGTCTTGTTAAATACCCCCCCCCAATTGTTTGCTTGTTACAGTTAAGTTTTTACTTTATTTTTAATTGGATTTAAGTAATATTAAATTGTGTATAAATTTGACTGTTTACTTTCGAAGCAATTATCTACACTAGAACGAAATGAATGTGAAAGCAAATCATGATTGATTTCTACACAGTAGAAATACACGAGTAGTACGTTTCTTTGCATCATGTGCGCTACAACAGGTGGTAAAAAATAATTAGGAAAATCAATACTATGAAGATTGCTATCATCAGGAGTAAACTTGCTTCTGTCCTAGTTTCATGTAGCAAAATGCACCGACGGAAGACATTCACTGCTAAATGCAATTTTATAAAAATAGGTCACAACCTCCATCTCGCAAAACATATCACCTAAAATTTAACCTGATTGATCTTAAAGACCAATGGTTGATGAAAATGATTTAGCGTTATCATGCAAATTTATTTAAGATCGATTTTTCTTCGTAATCAGTAAATTTAATTAATTGCACACTAATAGGAATATTTCAAAAATGGTCGATGATTGTTATTAGAATAATAAAAATGTATGCATAACTTAAGAGACTTTGTAGGTATGCTCAATTTCGCGCACCTGCTAATAAGGGAGATCACAGGAAATTCTTCTAAAAATCAAAATAAACTGTCCGATTTTAATAACATTTTTGGTATATGAAATTATAAAAGAAGAACTTTATTGTAAATAAATGTTTACTAAATTGAAAAGGTCAATTATTTTTTTCGTTAGTTTTTGTTTCGCGCATTGATCAAATTGTACAAATTTCTTGGTAAGTTTTTTTTCTTTTTTTTTCTTTCTTTTTTTTTTGCCTGAAAATGAATTTTACATTTTTGGAAAGATAATTCAATGACGGAACATCTGTATGAAAAAAAAAAATCGATACTCTGACGTTTGTGGTAGTAGGACGTCTTAACATTGAAACTTAAGTCTCGTAAATAAGAAAAATATTTTTTTCTTTTTTTTTTTTTTTTTCTAAATCATTAGTTAATTTCCAAGAAATGATATATTAAAAGTTCCTTTTTTTTGGGGGGGGGTTAAAATCTATAAAATGAATACTCTCGTTCACTGCTTTGCAAAAGCGTATTTATTTAATTAAAGAAAATATTGTATTAAAAATATTTAACTAAGAATTATGAGATTGCATTTAACAGTTTTTATTTTTTTTTAAATAATAATAATGTTTGAATTAAAAATTGTCATCGCTTTTTTTTTTATTATTATGGAAGGTTGTAGTATTTGCGTTTGGACAGCAGCTGCTTCTGCTGTGAATAAGTTCAAATCCGTGGCCTTTTGTTGTAGACTCTAAGAATTTTACTAACTACACAATGGCCAAATTAGTGTTTTGTAAATTAGTATTTCATTCTCGTAACTTAGATATATATCTATTTAACATTTTTAGTAAAGAATTAAGAATATAATCGTTTCAGACTGAAAATTATTACATGTATGATTCTCCATAGAAAATTATGTTGCTCTAATTTTTCACACCAAGATGCTATAACTATGTCAATAAAGATTAAGAACTTATCATAAATTTATTTAAAATGCAAAAACATACGTTATATGTAACAAAAATTTCTTTTTTCTTTTTTCAACACATAAACTTGGAACTGTTCTTTATATTAAATGTAAAAGAAAACGTAAAAAGATAATTTTCCATTTTTTTATTGACATTTTAAAATATCTTTTGCAATTTACACATGTATGAAAAGTCCATAAATTGAGCATACCTAGTACCTTGAAAATGGAATTAATAAAAAAATGAAAAAAAATTTTTTAAATTTTCAAACTATTACCAAAAATCAGGGAATTTTCCGATTTTAATTAAATTTACACTAAATTGTTCATTAATGATTTAATGTAGGGACATCCAATAGATTTTACGTGAAAAATGCTCACATGATGGGAAAAGTTACAAAATGTTTCTAAAAGTTATTTTATCGTAAAAAATCTTTGAATCATTTAAAAGAAATAAGATTAAAGAAAACTCCAATATTTTTTAAATTAGTTTTTATACCATAGAAATCCTGAAATTGTATTTTAAATTAATGTTTACGTTAAATTTTGATTGCTTCATTTATAAATAAATTTATTTTTTGAAATAGGTTTTATCTGAGAAATTATTTTTTTATTTTTGTTGATACTCCTCAAATTTTCTTTTTAAATAAAAAAAAAAAAAAAGGTCTTCTTTTTTAACAATTTGAAAAAAAAAATTTTTAATTTTTGAATTTGGTTTGAATAGAAAAATATGCATTATTTATTTTAATTGTGATTAATCTGATGGTTTTATCTCGCAATTGATTGAAGCTATGTTTTTTTTTTTTTTTTTTTTTTTCCTATAAGAATCTATTTAGTTATTTTTAAATTGTTTTATATTCTAAGGTCAAAACTGCACACATCTGTTTTGGACGTCACTATTATAATGACTATCTTATTTTATGAAAAAAACAAAATTTTTTTAGCAAATCAGAATGTAGGGAGGGGTTGAACTTTGGTCATTTGAAGAAAGAAATTTTTCCAGTCCCTAATTTTTACATTTCTTGAAAGATCAGATCAAATCCTGAGGAATACATAAAAGGAATTAAAAAATAATACTCGAAAAAAAGTTACTTGAAAATATAAAAGTTATTTTCTTAAAACTCAAAAAAATAATTTTTGTAGGATTTTTTTTTAACTATATTTTTCTTTGAATTGATGAAAAAATAAGTATTTTCTCTCATTCAATTGTCCTATTTTTATTCACTTAGAAATTTAATAGTGAATTTTAAATGTCTAGAAGGTGCCATGTTGAACTTGATATTTTAACCATAGATCAAGCTTTATGTAATCTATCTAAAAATGTAAGTTTAAAAAAGCGCAATTTTGTGCAACATATTTTCTGAGATTTTTATATATTTAAAAAAATATTACTAACGATTGTTCTTTTTCTTTGTGGAAAACTAAAAGATCAAAAGGGGGATCCTTTAGATTTTTAGTTTGAGGCCTGAATAACTCTTCAACCTTGTTGTATTGTTTTTTTTTTTGTTTTTTTTTCTCACATGTTTTGGCTATGCAGTGTAACTTTGTAGAAATTTTTTACACATATAGGTCTCCATAACTTCGCCTAAATCGTAAATTAATATTTTCCTATTTTTATGCAGATAACTCATGTAAAAAAAAAACATAGCAGTTATCTCCCTTGGTAACATTCTCTCTTCTCTCTCTCTCTCTCTCTCTCTCTCTCTCTATATATATATCTATATATATATATATATATATATATATATATATATATAAACTCGTTTACCACTGGTAAGATGTGACACAAGGTTGCAAGTATAGGGTGAAGGTCGAACTTGCTATTTAGTAATAATGGATCTACAAGACTATCTTGTTAACCATTACACCACGATGGGACACATTAAGAGATTTTTATTGTATTAAAAAAGAGGATGATAGTCATAAAGAAAAGGACATTCTTTCAAATGAAAATTGCTTCGAGCTTAGCATTTTAATTTGTGGTATTAAAGTATCTCTCAAACATTGCCTATATTCCTTTTGAAATCGCTGTTGTTAGACAATAGCAATATCAAACAGATTAGTTAGCATGAATTTTATCATAACAATTAAGTAGGTATATCCACTTTTTGTCAGGGGCACTAATTTCTTCTTTTTTTTAATTTTAAAAGAATTACCAAAAATCAGGGATTTGTCCAATTTAAAAAATTTTTTAACAAAATAACCTATTCATTATAAAATTAAATCCTTAATAAAGTATTCATTAAGGATTTAATTTTATAATGAATAGCTTATTTTGTTAAAAAAAAAATTTTTAATTTTTTTATTAAGATTTAGTGGGTGGGGATTTTTGGTCATTTAGTTTTAAATGATAAACTGTAAATTCTGTAAGGGGAAAAAATTCTTGGAGTATTTTATTTTAAATTTCATGGAGTTATTTTATTTCATTGGATTTATATTCAATCATATTCCATAATTAATTTAATGATTGTCCCAACTATATTGTTAAATGTATCTGGTACTTTTTCATTGTGGAAGCTTATCAACATTTGTCCAAGTTTAATGGTAGATGTATTACTCTAATTAGTTAGGATAAACAAATCATAATTTCAAGAAACAATCTTTTGTAAACATCGGTCTTACTAACTGACTCTAAAATTGTATTTTGTTCCATTGATATAAAAAATAGTATTAAGAAATTTTTATTGCAAACACCAAATGAAAAATCTTAATTATACTTTGAAAATGCAAAGAGGGTTTGATTTGATATTATAGGCTCCCATATATACTATATTAATGAAAGCACTATTTGATCATTTCAGTGGCAAATAAACTAGGAAGTAAAGATCTAAATTAAATTAACAATTTGTAAATAATGCTTTTAAAATCAAAAAATGTATAAGTCCTTCTTTTTTTTTTCATTCTACATATATGTCTAAAGTATAACTTAGAAAATAAAAATTAAAAGTTGCCAAAGCACTACTATTTTTTTTTTTTTTTTTTTTTTTTAAATCTTATATTTTGACGAATTGTTATTTTCATCATGATCATGTCGTGCAAGTAGCATGGATATCCATGTCAATCTCTCACCAACCTTCCCTATCATTCATTTCCCCCGGGAGGTCTTCTGCATAGTTGGTCAATGTAGGTCCTTGGTGGGCGGCCCACATTAGCATGTCCATGTGTTGGCTTCCACTGGAGAATGTTGCTCATCCTTGCTTCTCCAGCAGTGTCCTGCATGCCTAGTCCGTCTCACTCAGATGGTTGTGACATGAGGGGCAGGTGGCCATACAGCTGCTTCCTTGTGGGGTGCTGTTTCCACGACTTGTTCTCAAGACTGCACGCAGCATTCTTGTGCAGCTCCCATTTAGCTTATTCTTTATGGTCCAAGTGGTGCAGCCATACAGCAGTACTGATATAACCACAGCTTGGAAGAATTGTTGTTTTAACTTGTCAGTGAAATTGGATTTCCATATGACTGATAATTTGTTATGGCCGACCATGCCTTTCCTATTCACGTATTAACATCGCTTTCTGTGGATGAGATATTACTACCTAGGTATGTGAATTGTTCTACTGGCTTAAGAGACTTACTGCTGAGTATGGAGATGTCTCCTTTCTTTTTTAAACTCATGAACTCAGTTTTATCGGACTTCACATAGAGGCCGATATTCTTTGCTACCTCCTCCAAGCTATGTAGTTGTGACTCAGCCTGTATCTGCAAGAAGTGCAAGGTCATCAGCGTAGTCTGCATCTGTGACTGTGTGGGATATCACCTGCTTCTTGCATTTCTTAGTATGAAACCTTTTTCTTTAATGGTATCTAATGATGTTCGGTTTACATAGTCTAGGCATATTATAAATATATATGGTGCTAATGTATCTCCTTGTAGGACTCCAGCGGCGATGTCAAAGAAATCTGTGTTGCCATCAGGTTAGTGTACCATTGCTTTAGTGTCTTTGTCGAGCATCATTATAGCAGCAACCGTTTCTTTGGGGAGACTGTATGCTAGTAGTATTTGTTCCATTTTTCTTCTGTGTATGGAATCAAATGCATTGGAAAAATCTACGAATAGCAACGTTGCCTCTAGATTCTTTGCTCGAACCTCTTCTATGATCCGTTGAATAGTCAGGATCTGAGAGGTTGTGGATCGATTTCTGCAGAATCCATTTTGTTTTTTCCTAAGGATTTTCTCTATTTCGGGTCAGATGTGATTAAGAAGGGCTTTATATATCTTGGCTTGAATAGCAATAAGAGTTATGCCTCTGTAGTTTTTAGCGATTCCGAGGTCTCCCTTTTTGGGGAATGGGAGGATGCAGCCTTTCGTCCATTTATCTATTCTATTTTGTCTGTATACTGCATTGCATAGCCTAAGCAGTATGTCATTGAACTTTCCCATCTTCCATACCTCAGGGGGTATTTCATCAAGACTTGCAGCTTTTCTACCTTTTAGCTTCTTTAAGACTTTGTTGAGTTCTTCTGTTGTGAAATCCCCCAGTTTGATGTCTAGTTGTCTATCTATAATCTTTTAGGTATTATTTTCTATGATTTTAGGGGGGTTCCCCAGCAGTTTCTGGAAGTGGTCTTTCCACTTCTGAAGTCTTTTTGGCTGGTTGCCTTTAGCTTTGATCTAGAGGTACTTTTCCTACCACTAATTTCATTTACTGTTTGTCGTGCTAATTGCGACTGTCTGTCTTCTACCAATTGTCTGATATTATTTATCTGTACTTAGATGTATTCTATTTGTTCTTTTTTGTATGTTTCGGTTAGGTCTATCTGAGCTTTCTTAAGGTTGTGTAGATTGGTGTTAGTTGGGTTTGTTTTATTACGTTAGGCTGCTTTTTTGATATTGTTTCTCTTTTCTCTAACTGCTTCTGTCTCTAATGGGGCAGAGTATTTGGCTCTTAGTTTGGTCGGTACACACTCAGCTGCTGCTTCTAGGTGGGCACTGATAAAGTTTTCATATTCCTCGTTTGGAGTGAAGCTTTCAGATGTCTCCTGGAGGATATCGAATTTATTTCTTATTGCCACAGCATAGTGATTGCATGTATCGCTGTTGGCAAGTGTCGACCAGTCATATTGTACAGATTTACTGGTTTTGCTTTTTGTTTCGTAGGCTTAGTTGTAATTTTGCTGTGGCTATTCTGTGATCGGAGGATACTCCTTCAAAATAGGAGTATGCTTTGCAGTTCATTGCACTATTTATCCATTTTTTATTTATTAGGATATAGTCTAATTGGGCTTTTGTATTGTTTGTGTATGTGTATGTCCATTTTTTGGTATTTTGTATTTAAACATACAAGCCTGTTCTCCAGAGAGAACTCGGCTAGGAGTTCGCTGTTTCTATTTGGGATGTTATATAGGCAGTATCTATTGTTCTCGTTTTTGCCTATCTGCACATTCATGTCACCCCCCAATGATCAGGACATTGTGTTTGGGAATCTGTATGCATAGGGAGGATAACTCATTATAGAACTTTGCAATGTCCGTTTCTTCACTGACATTACTGGGGCTATAGCATAAGACTACTGTCATGCAGGGATTCCCATTAAACGTAGCGCATATAATTCTTGGTTGGATTTTTTTCTACACTGTTTAGTGCTCTTCTAGCTCAGGGGCTGAGGAGCATTCCTACACCTCCTATGGTGGCATTCACTAAGACTTCACTAAATTAAGAAATTTTTTTCAAAAAACATTAAAATACTTGCATTGTTTTTGTTTATAATTTTCTTTAATAAAAAAAAAAACAAAAAAAAACTGGACTTTAAAGATTTTTTAAAAAGTATAATTTTCTTACATGTAATTATTATAATAGAACTCAGAATAAATACAAATTCAAGTTAATTCATTAATTTAAATCCTCTTAAAAAGTTAAAATAAAGAATATCAGCCTAATTCAAAACATTCTAAATTTGATTTATTAAAAGAATATGCCAGGTATCTTAACATTTTAAGATCATTAAAATCTTCAGTTTTCTTGCAATAAATCTTGAGAATTTTAAGGGGTT
Source organism: Doryteuthis pealeii (assembly GCA_023376005.1). Taxonomy (NCBI): domain Eukaryota; kingdom Metazoa; phylum Mollusca; class Cephalopoda; order Myopsida; family Loliginidae; genus Doryteuthis; species Doryteuthis pealeii. The sequence goes on along the minus strand of CM042150.1, from coordinate 65,024,378 downwards.
TTTTTTGTTTTTTTTTGTTTTTTTTTCTAAGGTCTAAGAAGCGAGAGTGACAAAGTTGGAAACACAGGCGACTGGTAAACTCTTTGGTGATATCAAGTTGTCTTTTCAGATCTGAGGCGAAAATCTCAACGTCTTCTCTTGTCCTTTTATTGGCCTTAGAGTCCACACAACTTTTCATCTGACCATCTGAATTGAGCCCTGCATCTGTATCACTCTCACTTCATTGTTTTTCATGTTCTAATGGACGTGAGTTCGATCAAGGCAGGCCTGATGTATCCGGTTTCTTTTATGCTGCTGTATGGATACTCTCCCCCCTGATCTCATGATCACATATTTGGCAACTAGGAGCCTGTCTCTTTTGCCCTGTTTCTTTGTGGCAATACGACTGCAATTTTCTCCTTCAACAACTCATCTCTAGAAGTGTCACCTGATGCATCTGTGTCAAGCGCATTGCTGCTTGCCTTGGATGGATCACTGCTAATAGTAATCATTCTTGAACTGTGTTGAAAATTTGCTGTTACTTTCCCTCTCCAGGGCATTTGAACCCACAACGAGATGCAAGTCCCTTATGTGGTGAGGCATCCCATTGATGAGGATGTTTTTCAGGCTAATCCCACCTGTGATGCACCCAAGTACATAAGGGGACATGCATTGTCCATCCAGAATCTTCATCCAGACACAATCTCCCACTTTGTAATTGTGTTGCTGTTCAGGCTCATCTGGGATCAGTGCATCGATTCCTTTCAGCTTGACTTGGTAGCAATGGATCATGTTGGCAGGGGCAGTCAGCAGCAACATTATCTTTTGGGGGTGACGTTGTACCAATAAACTGCTTCCATTATGTTTTCTTGCAGCAATCTGCTTTACACTTTGATGACATTGCTCTGTGATGCCATCATCCAAAGGGATATGTGCGCAAGGAATTGAGCCATGCGTCCACGTCACTCCTATGTCATGTTTTTCGTGTCCCAACAGACACGAGTTCAATCCAGGCAGGCCAGATACAGACGGGTTCTTTTATGCTGCTGTACAGCTGCAGCAGTGTATTCCTGCAACAAGATTTTGAATTAATTGAATTAACACAAGGTGTATAAAAGATAATAAAGAGTACCTTCATGACATACTCACTTGCAATGGCTATGAGATTAATAATGCTTGGGATGACAATGCAAGATCAGTTAAAACACCAAAAAATCTAAATAATCTTATAGACTATAATTATAGACTAATTTTATATTATGTGCAGTATTTGATGGTATATAGAATATGCTTATTTTTACCCCCCTCCCCCAAGGTTATTTTCATAAATATAGGGATATATATTATATTGCTATGTATCCCATGTTATCAAATTTCAATGAAAATATTTATACTTTAGTATCTATCAACAATGGAATCATTTTAGTAAATAAATTGTTAAGTGAAGATTACAAGATGCAACTACTGATGGGAATTATAAAGTTTGATTGGTAACTTAGGTTCCTTTTGGGCTACAATGAAAAGGATCACCAGTAGTCAAACCAGCAAAACAAAGGACATGTAAAGAAATATTGCTTTGTAAACTGTCATGGCTGACAAAGAACTCAACTCTTAAATGTGCTCATATATATTCAATTGATCTATCAAAACTAATAAAAAAATTTTTTTAATAAGTCTATTAATAATCAACCAACTTAAGATTCAAGTAATATAAGATTAGGGACTTAGTAAATATATCAAGCATTGAGACAATACTTATTGCTTTTATTGAAGATAATAAAGATCTGATTCCAATTTCTTCTGATTTATAATATACTGGTTCCACCTACTACCTTATTAGCACTTATGTTTACTAAGCATTTTAGGAGAATAAAAAAATGGCAAGAAATGGTAGCTTGATGTTAAATCTATGGATAATTACATCATTTGGCAGCACTAAGTGACCAAATAGTCCCATCCATAAATACCCTTACTCCACATAAAGAGGGGTTTAGAAAAAGTGACATAAAAAAAAACTTGTCTGCATTCATTCTAATTGGTCTACTGCAATGAATATGTTCAAAGGGACCAAACATTACTAAAGATATTTAAAGACAGATTAAATTTGTCTAATGGAATGTAAGAACAATGTTTTAATTTGCAAAGTTGGATATTGACATTATTGCTTTTGGGTTCATTCCGTGTTAATTCAACCCCAAAATAGATATTTTCATTTTGATGTATGTTGTAGATCTTAGTCATCTTGAAAATTTTGATTGAAAATTTCTAACCATCATATCTCTAATAGATGAAACAAAAATTCTTTTAAGCTGTAGCCATGTCAGTGCTATTGTATGGTTGCACTACTTGGACTAACAAAATGCTTGGAGGAGAAGTATGGATGAGCTTATAAGTGATTTCCTCCTATGGGCACCTACACACAGGCAGCACACCAGCAAAAACATATATCAATCAGCTCTGCGAGGATAATCGTTGTGCAGAGAACCTTCCAGGAGTGATGACCAATAGGGACGTGTGGCAAGAAAAACTCATGGAGATCTGTGCTGTTGGCATGATTTAATGATGGTGATATTGCAAATTGAAATTTTGATGAATCAGCATTTTCCACCAACAGATATTTTCAAACTCAATGATCTCACAAAAATCCTTATATCGCATGATCCACAGGCCAGAAATTTGATACCCTTACATATTTTTAATCAAGGAATCCAAATATCCCTTTAGAATTTTATAGGGAGTAACCAAATAGAAGACATTAGCAGTTTTCTGGTGACAAAAATGAACATTTTTTAGGCAGCCAACTACACAGAAAAATTTTAAAATATCATCATCAACCCTGAAAAGTTGCAAAAAGTGGCACAACATTTAAAAACTAGAATATTTGGAGAATAAATCCCAATAGGTTTCATTAACTAATTTTAGACCTCTTAATAGTTTTTTCTCAAAAATTCTGATTCATGGCAATTTTGCTATTATGATCTAATATTGACTCAATCTGCTAAAGGTAATCATGTCCATAGGTAACAAAACATCGGGAAAACTGCATCATATTTGGGAATTTATTCCTAAGTTTTAACAACTTTCTCTTTTTATTTCAATTTTTATGAGTGTTTAAACATGCTTTGCAAAATAGAAAAAAATGTGTATTATCATTAGCATCCAACTCCTCCAGTTTCCTTACAAACTTTAAACATAAATTTGTTGTACCCAACCAAATTCTAATATCACATGAATCAGTTATGAATCTACACTGAAGATCTGAAGATAAAAAACTGAATTTATCACAATTTTCAAGCACTGAACTTTTTTACAAATTTCTCTGTAAATTTAAAAGGTAAGTATAATCTAACAATCAAAACAATGCTAAGGTAAGTAAACATATCTTAAAGGAAATGTGGTATAATTTACATTTAATGATCCAAAAACAAATATTAGACTTGAATTAGTCCAGGCTCTGTAATTAGAACCAGAGAAATTTCTTGTGACAAGTTTTTATATCATAACTAATGACAACCAAGAAAGACTCATAATAAAAAAAAGATTAATACTTTTAAATTTGAGAAAATCCCATAAACAGTTCAAATTACATCATCCTGATCACTAAATCAGATTTTCTAAATTTTTGCATTTTGCGACCAAAGTGGTGGTGTTTTGGCTGGTACATCTGGAGTTCATGATGTCTGTGTGTGTGTGTGTGTGTGTGTGTGTACTTATCACCAAAATACAAAGTTTTTAATTGATGCAATCAATTGGGATGATACATATAAAGACTTTATTAAATTGTTTATAGCACAGAAAATGCTGAACATATGCTGCATAGAGGCATTAATTATCACAGAAGTTCTCACATGAAATTTGTTCAAATAGTAAAAATACTATTTGAAAAAATTTGAAGAAATCAGTTTCAAACAGTGGGAATCAACATATCATGCAAAACTTGTCACTCATTTGATGTCCATCAATGATTTCAAAGAGTTGGTAATGAGTAAAATCCATGATTTCATTCCCAGAGTAAATACCTTAAACCGTTAAAGGAAACACTTACAGACATAGTGGATTATCTTTGTTGACTTTGCAGAAAATCCCACATTTTCAATGCAAGATGAAATTCAGTTACCATTGGAACAAAATGGAATGTGCTCTTCACCCAGTATGTATCTACTACAAAACTGGCAAGTTAAATTTGAAGTCTTTTTATATTTTATCAGAAGATCAGGATCACGTGTTCAAAAATTTATAATATCCTGTATTAAAGAATATCTTCCTAAAGTTAAGTCTGTGATTTTTCTGGTGGACCAGTACAAAAACTATAAAAACTTCCTAAATTTGTTTCCATAAAAATGATTTTGGCCTGGATGTTGAATGGAACTTTTTCACAAAGTCTACATGTGATATAATTGGTGACACTACTAAATGACTTACTGTGAATGAAAACTTCAGGCAAATAATCACCAGAAATCAAATCTTCACTGTTGAGAACCTGTTTCATTTTTGTCAATGAAAATATAAAGAATTTTATTTTTTGCTATCTATTAAAGAATTAAAAACCACATGAAAAGATTTGTCCTATAGATTTGCTGATGGACTCACAGTCCCTGGAACAAGTGTCTTTTCAGCACTTTATTCCTGGAGATGGCACTATTATAATCTACAAAAGACTTTGTCATGATCAAACCAAAAAGAAATTTGATCATGACAAGTCAAGAAGCATCTTTATACCCAGAAACTTTCATTAAGATAATTGAGTATGTAGTGTGCATTTATGATAGTTTTTTTGGTCGGTGGATCAATTCTTTTTGCCTATTTTATAATTTGATGTTACATTGAAGATATAAAGTCTTTTAAGCGCTTGCAATTAGAGACTACCAATAAATATATAGCTATTTCATGTACTTTTAATTTTTTTATCACAACTGATTTATCTTTCATTCTGCTTAAAAGAATAATGATTATAAATTTAGATCTTTGTTTCTCTTTCTTTCTAGGCTTTTAAAATCTTGAGGATCAAGGAAATGTTGATGAAATATGAGAAATGTTACTTTGGGAGTAGAGTTGGGCTAAATTTTCAATGCATATTTACACATATATAAAAATTGAAATAAAAGGAAAAGGTTGTTAAAATTTAGGGAATGAATTCCCCAAATACTATGTTGTTTTTCCCAATGTTTTGTTACATATTAACTTCATCTTTAGTAAAATGTCTCAATATTAGATCATTATGAATTTACCAGAATCAGAATTTTTGAGAAAAAAATTTCAAGTGATCTAGAATTGGTAACTTTGAGAGTTAATGAAACCTATTGGGATTTATTCGCTTAATACTCTAGTTTTCAAATATTATGGTACTTTTATGAGCTTGAAGATATTTCTAATTTTTCTGTGTGGTTAGCCACCTAAAAAATTTCATTTTTTTACCAGAAAATTACTAATATCTACTCTTTGGTTACTCTCTGTAAAATTCTAAAGAGATGTATGGATTCTTTGACTAAAAATATGTAAGGGTATCAAATTTCTGACCAGTGGATCATGCGATAAAAGGATTTTTGTGAAATCATGAGTTTGAAAAATGGAAATGTCAGTTGGTGGGAAATACTGATTCATCAAAATTTCAATTTGCAAATATAAGGATTAAGAAATTTCACTTATAATTTTCAGGATTTTATAATGACTAAAAAATCTACAACAAAATGAAAAAAATCTATTTTGGGGTGTTACATTTTGGCCTTTTTTTTTTTTTTTTTTTTTTTGAAATAACACATAATGAACCCTCAGCAAGTTTGCTTCCTAAATCAAGGCAATTTGAATGAACTACATGCAAAGGAAAGTTGGAATCAGAGGTGCCTTTTGTTGTGGGCTTCCTGGTGAAGAACTGTATTACCTCAGAATTTAGTAATCTACAAAGTGGCCACATTTAATCCTTGTTAGCAATTAACTATACTGTATACTTTTTAGTGTGTATTCCCCAACTCTTTCAGTGGACTTTTTGATCGAGGAGAAACTGAGAATGGTTTGATGAAAACCATTCTAATATTCAGGAAGTTTTTATTAACAAAGTAATATCTTGTCCATGTAGAAAAGTTTCCTTTTACTAGACATGCATACACCATCACCACAACCTCCATATTACACAAAATGGTAGTGGATCAACCAGAAAGATCCCAAATTTCTGCTGATATTGGCAACTGTGCCAATGTTTTGACTAAGCATTATAACCTGTCAGCTCTGATGAGCTAAAAGGCGCTCACTGATTATCAGATATTAGTCATTAATACTGGATTTCTTCCATCAACCATGGGTTGCACTGACTTCTATAGTTGTCAAAAGTCCAGTGAAATGCCGACATTGTCTCTGATCTCAAACAGCCAGAAATCTGCTGCTGGAGTTGGTACACCATGGCAAATGGTGGCTTGAGAATTATATAACGAGACGACTCTTTTTTTAACTTCAACAAAATTATTTATTTAACCAGAAAAATAGAAAAATACAGAGGTCAATCTTACTTAAAACTGTGATAGAAAGGGATGTCTAATTAGTGGTTTTCAGTCAGAACACAATCATGGGTTCAGAAAAATATAGAGTTCTTCAGTGGTCTTGGCTGAAGTCATCTGATCTGTTCGGCCCTTTTTTCTCTGAATCTGTCTCACCGTTCTCTCTACATCTGTCTGACTGTTTAAAGCCTCAAAATACCCAGCTTAAATAATATTTCACCTGGAACTGACATAGAAATATTAACTATTCCTGAATTTGATCTTTCTATTGAACTCAATTTGTCCTTTAATTGGTCAAAATCAATTCTCTCAATTGGTTACCCCTTACATATTTGACATGGATTTTTTAATATATCCCCGTTTCTAGCTAAAATAGTCTTAAATAACTACAAAATACCAGGCTTCATTTAATTATATAATTATCATTCCCACTTTGTTCTCATAAAATAAGTCTATTAATACTTTTTCTTGTCTTTTGTTGAATGCATTTCTTCGAGTTGCGTCACGTGTCATGACATCTTCGCGTGCGTGAATCTCGACTTGTCTTTCAAAAATTATAACGCTGAACAAATACAGTTACACAACAAAAAAGATTTTATGAACATTTTCATCTCCTGTCATCTATAAAACATCCATCATTTTCTTCACCACAAGATACATCCTGATGAAGGTTTAAAGAAACCGAAATGTTTAAACATTGATAATTAAATTCATCCTATTTTCGGAACATTTGTTTTTTCAAATTTCTTAATATTTGAATTACTAAATAATTGTCCTGTTTATTCCCTCTTCAGCCACATTCACACACACACACACACACACACATAATTATATTGCGCACTATGTATTTCCTTCTGGTAGTGAAGTGACACAGATTCTCCTCAGTTATTCGGTACATTTTGAAGTATGCAATCAAATATTAACATTGCTGAATTGTCTCAGTCCTTTCCTATATCTCCTGTTTTTCTCATGAATTCTACTGTCCTTTTTAAGTCATTATTATAGGACCTGTGGATATACCACAGTATTAAGAAAATTTTATTATTACTATTTTTGATATGTTTAATTGTTACGATTTTATGGGCCATCCTTTAGGCTTCAAGCAAGAGAGCTTGTCCAGAGGAAATCCTTGGTACAGAATCCTTTGGTTGTTCCTTGGTGATCCCCAGTATTACAAGTTCTTAATCCATCATTCTTACACTTTATTGCTTCTACATTTGACAACAGCATGAATTTTGTTCAAGCCTAGTTCAAAGCGAGGAATTCAGTTTCAATTTTATATCGAGCACCCTCTCATAGTTTCTGGTCTACCCAGGGTATGGGATGGGTAAGTTCATCACCTGATATATCTCAAAAGTGCTATCCCTATCCAATAAGAGGATGGATAACAATACCTATTGTTTATCATCTTCTAACAAAGTAATACAACCCAATGTGTTATAATACTTCCATAATTCTTCAGTAGGGTCAACTGGCAATCTCAAATGATGAGGTAGCTTTGTTCATATATTTATTAATATATCTCTACAACATCTAAGATCATTGTCAGTTACGCCACAAAATGATATGGATTCAAGGAGACGAAAAGTAGAGAAGCAGGTAAAGAAAACCGAAGAGAGGGAAAAATTAAACAATATAGGAAAGAATTAAAATATATAATAGATAAAATCTAAAATAAAATTAGAAAAAATGTAAAACAAATCAGTAAAATCATTCCTCTCCTAGCATTATTAAAGAAGGGTTGACTTACCTAATCATCTAAGCCTCGTAATCCGTACGGAGAAAAGTGTTTCTGGCTACATATGCCATTTAAATATGGGGCACCGTGCATCTGATTGGCTGTTACTAACAACCAATCAGATGCGCGGTGCTTTGTATTTGAATGGGTTAGTTTTACCGTCCATAAAAAAAAAAAAATTTCTCAAAAGTCAAACGTCTTTTAGTGGTCATTGTTGGTAGTTGTACCAGAGTTTGATCACCTCTGATAGGGTCAGCAGGGCAAGGGAAGTCTGATGTTGGAAGACCCAAAACTTCCCAATGAACCCGGCGGATTACATCACTGACGACAACCACCAGCGCCCCAAATGTAGGAGCGTATATTTAAAGTAAAATGACAGGGGATCGCTATACTTGAAGATAAATATCCTAAGGACAACATGTCTAATATTGCTCTTACATGTTCCAATAAGATTATTAATGACTAACTAGTTTGGCGCACCTTGTTAATAATTGTTATCATTTGAAAATACTGTCAGTCACATTTCCCACATTTTTCCACAAGGTTTCAATATTGCCAACCAGCCAGTTTATAGTGTCTCTGTTCTTGGCTAATTCCAACCTTGTTACGTCTAAAATTGATACACTTTCCTTGGCTACTTCAGCTAAAATTTTCTGGCCCTCTTCTACATTTTTCAGTTTTCTCCTGTTTTCTCTTGTTCAACACATGGTTAAAAAGTGAAATTATTATCACAAACTGGATATTAATCTAAATAAGTAATTTAAATAAAAGTTCTTAATATGTTTAATATTACATTTAAACAAAGGATATTATTTTGGGCAGATTAGGAAAATGGATATGACTTCCAGCAAAGCAGAATAAGGTGGTATAGGACATTAACAGTTAAACCTGATTTTCTTGATACTCCATTACTTGAGATAAGTACTCCTGTAAAATATGTCTTCTGCTTGTCAGCTGGTCTGACACAAACTCTAACAGTAATGTCTGGAAGACATGAGATAGCCCAGACATTATTCCTCTTTATTTGTGTTTTAATCAAGACACATTCTGCATCTTGACCTTGTTCATTACTGGCACAACAGTTTCTTACATTTTTTTCTTTCAAATATTCTTCTGCTATTTCGTAATAGGTTACTTTTTGTTTTTTTTTACTTCTTCTGTTCAAAGTAAAATTAAAACAAATAGTTTCACAACTTAGAAAAAGAGGGGGGTACTATAGCAAAATAATTTTCTCTCGATTGGAGAGAAAGAATTATCTCCTTTTGATGGTAGAGCACACTAGGATTTGGCTCCCCAGTCTTGAGCAAAAGTTCAAAATTCAGAAAACTCTTGCACATGTTGTATCACTCAAAATGTAAAGATGCGAACCACCATCTGTCTCCATTATGTCATATAAGATATTAATAACTTCATTTTTCTTTACAGATGTAATTTGTGTGAGTTGTGATGGTGAGTGATTAATAGTTCTAAGGAGCATCTTATTAAATCCCACTTAACAACAATTCCTTTGTGTTATGTTTTTACATACAGATAAAATATGGAAGACAGAAATGATAATGCAAGACCAGATTGTTGGAAAATTAACAAGGTTTTATTTAACACAGAGTAGAGAATGCTTCTACCCTAAAAGTGACTTAACTAGTTCAACCATGCTGAGCACATGGTAAGCTGCCTCCAGTTGGACTATAGTTCACCTTTTAGTATCATCCTGCTTTTAATTACATTAATAAATCATTGCAAGGATTCTGCTGAAAAGGTTAATATCAATTATTGTCATAGATCACCTCTTAAAAAGCTAATGTGCTTTTAGTGCTGATCAAAATACAGCCAACATGGTCATAACTTTTATTGACTCAACAAATGTTCTTGACACTATTAGCAGAAAATCTTAGAAAAGTTTGGTTGCCCACCAATTATTATACCCACTATTATTATCCAAGTTCATGAGATACAACTTGATCAAGTCAAATGCAGCAATAATTCATTAAATCCTTTCCCAATTCCAGATGGCTTGAAGCAAAGTTATGTTCTGTCCCCCTCATTGTTTTTATTATTCTTTAACATGTTTAAACAAGTGAGGATAAAGAAATTGTTTGGAAGTCAGTCTGAAGAAAACATATCTTCTATCAGCCTATGTCTCAACAAAAGTACTATCTGCCCTTCACTTCCATTGGCTTGACAAACTGGAAACAAAATTTTTACCTACTTGGGATATTATATTCTGATGACAAACAAAAATAGACAGGCAAAAGTTATCAAAACTTTTGGTAGGCTATACAAATATCTAAGAACTTCAAGAAAATCATATAAGTAAATCTACAAAGCAATTTATGCTGACTATCCTATTTATGGTACTGATTCATGTGTTATCTACATTTCCTCAAAAATTTGCATCAGTATTTCCTCTAATGTTCACTTGAATGACTTCACTACAAACATTGACATCCTCAAGTGTCTCCAGTGTCGGAGTTATGCTGCAAAAGAGCAAGACATATATCAAAGATGGAAGACCACAAAAAATTCTACTGTTTTGCGACTGGGTCACTGAAACAGTTTTAAAAAAAAAAGAAGACCATCTCATGGCATAATATGGCATCAACCACTGCCAATGATCAACAAATGCTGCTGAGAGAGCAGTCTTCTCGACAATCTCTTTTTTCAGAAAAATACCCTTCAGAACTAGAGTTTTTTTGGGAAAAAAAGGCAACATTGTAAAATGAGTTTGTCTTTCTTCTGTGGTTAATGTGGCAGAATTGTCTTATATAGTTTTTTTTTTAACCAGCAAGCTAACCTAGAACATCCGCTTAAATTTTTGTTTGTGAAGCCAAGCAATAATTACTAATACCTAATTTGACAGTACATATTTTATATTAATAGGAAATATTTTAGCCACGTAAATCTATTGATATTTACTAAGCATAGATAGCTTAGTGTTTTTCTTAATAAATCAGATAAAATTTTCAAAATAAAATGGAAAAGCAGAACCTAATTAAACCGCACTTGAATGATAAGTAACCAAATAAAAAACAATGTACAATTATTAAGTCATAGGAAGTTGAAAATCATTTCAGTTTAATAATCCACATTTATGTGAGGTTACTGTATTAATTACAACTTACTTTTTCTCACATTGAGAAACATATTTTAATTGTTGATGCAAAAATTTAACTACAATTCTAAAGATCTATTCTTGGCTTCCTATAATAAAATAATTATTGAAGTAGTTTTAGATTATGCAATTCAATAAAAAGATGATAAATCGGTTGAGATTTTGAAGGGAAAAACAGTTGGATGTTTAATTGAAAAGCCAAAAATATGATTGGTCACTAAATATTTGATTAAAACATTACAAAGTTCAAGAAAACATATAAAAACTTTCTAGTGGAATATTTATTTTTCTTTTAAACTAAGTTGATATATGTAAACAAAAAAAATCTGTCATTTGCCATGGTTACCATAATAGTTTTTTGAATAAATGAATTGTCAGGGTGGCCTAAAGTCAGTATCAGCCAATCAGCGAGGGAGTCTATCCCCTTTTTACTAGTGCTAGACCAAGGAGATTGTTTTTGTGTCTGAGGTGGAGTGCCACACCTACCATCAGCTCCTTACTTTATCGCACAGATCCCTGTACTACTCATACGCTGAGTTGGCGAGGGCCAGTATCAAACTAGGAACCTTGTGGTTTCTTGCCTAACGCTCTATCGACTGACCATAATTATTTGAAAAAGATCATTTAATTAAAAAAAAAAAAAATGTAATTCAAGCTAGATATTAATTGATGGATCTATAATCAGTATTTGATTTAGCTATTATTAATTCAGTTGATATAAATCATTCTAATTTAGATAACCATGTATCACATTATATAAATATGTTAAGTATTTTTGAAGTTTTCAATAATGATTATTTGTTTTAATTCTATGGAAATTCTTATGAAGATCATTCTTGTAAATTAGGAAAGACTAATACACTTCTTTCTTTCTTTTGGAAGTCCAACACAGACGACGATGACATCACTCCATATCTTCAGTTGTGGACCCTCTGGTGGCTCATTAGTCCAATTCTGGACTTGCAGATGCAGTCACACACATTGCAGAGGAAATTCCCATCTACATTTGGTTGTTCATGATGACGAAGATGTCGCAACTCTGCAGTCCTGTTTATCTCGATATTGAACTGCTTAGCTCCTGTGCGGCAGGCGTCTCACCAACCCTGTCTGTTGGAGGCCAGATCTACAACGCTAGAAGGTGTGATGGTACATTTCTTCAGCATTGTTTTAATATGATCTTTGAACCACTTTTAGGGGCTCCTGTCCTCCGCGTGCCATCTGTGAGTTCACTGTAAAGTAGTTTACGAGGGAGTCTGTCTGCAGGCAAGCGGATGGTGTGACCCATCATTGCAGTTGGAATTCAATTCAACTAGTGTTCTAGTCAGCATAGGTTGACTAGAACACTAGTAGGTGATTTTAACTTTTTAGATGAGCCGTAGAATAATTACACCCTCTTATTAAAAACATACAAAATTCAAACTCAGATTTAAGAGAGATACAACAATGATTGTCCACAAAAACCCATGGGTGCATCTATAACATTATAAATTGAATTTATATCGTGCATTTCAGGGCCAATAAGATCTCCCAAAGCAGCCTGATTGAAGAACAGCCATGACTAATGTAAGAATCTAACACTACATTATTGTGCCTAACACTAATATGAGGACATTTTAAAACTAACAGGGAGTGACATAAATTTCCTAAAACTCATTATTTTTATTTAGCACGAAGTCATTAACTTTAAAGAAAATAAAAGGTAATTAGTGTCAAATATGAGGTGTAGTTTTAATAAAAAATTCAAAGATTGCTTCAGTTTGATAATGAAATTTATTGTGTACAGTGCTCAGGTACACCACAACTCATAAAAGTCTCATGTCCAGTACGTAGAATAATGTATTAGTGTCAGTAACATGAATATCATACAGTAATAATATACATGTATGTGTACAGTGCTCAGGTGCTCCACAACTCATTAAAGTCTCATGTCTAATACATAGAATAATGTATTAGTGTCAGGAACATGAATAGCATACAGTAATAATATACATGTATGTGTACACTGCTCAGGTGCTCCACAACTCATTAAAGTCTCATGTCTAATACATAAAATAATGTATTAGTGTCAGTAACATGAATAGCATACAGTAATAATATACATGTATGTGTTCAGTGCTCAGGTGCACCACAACTCATCAAAGTATCATGTCTAGTACATAAAATAATGTATTAGTGTCAGTAACATGAATAGCATACAGTGATAATATACATGTATGTGTACACTGCTCAGGTGCTCCACAACTCATTAAGTCTCATGTCTAATACATAAAATAATGTATTAGTGTCAGTAACATGAATAGCATACAGTGATAATATACATGTATGTGTACACTGCTCAGGTGCTCCACAACTCATTAAAGTCTCATGTCTAATACATAAAATAATGTATTAGTGTCAGTAACATGAATAGCATACAGTAATAATATACATGTATGTGTACAGTGCTTAGGTGCACCACAACTCATCAAAGTCTCATGTCTAGTACATAGAATAATGTATTAGTGTCAGGAACATGAATAGCATACAGTAATAATATACATGTATGTGTACAGTGCTCAGGTGCACCACAACTCATAAAAGTCTCATGTCTAGTACATAGAATAATGTATTAGTGTCAGGAACATGAATAGCATACAGTAATAATATACATGTATGTGTACAGTGCTCAGGTGCACCACAACTCATCAAAGTCTCATGTCTAGTACACAGAATAATGTATTAGTGTCAGGAACATGAATAGCGTACAGTAATAATATACATTTATGTGTGTGCGTGCATGCATATGTGTGTGGAGGGGGGTATCAGGTATAGTGTTGGCGGACTACAGGAAGCATGGAGACTTTGAAAGATGCAGTGTTTGTTGACATTCGTTTTTATTGATTGGCATTCAACAGATAATAATGAATGAAAATTATTTTGCTAAGTTAACATTGAAAGAAAATAAAAATGAAGACATCATAGAGATAAGAAAGAATTGTTGCCTCTTAGCTTATTTTATTTAACACCATCTTCAAAATATAAATTGTCAAAGAAAAGAAAAAAACATCATTCACAAAATATAAATTTTTGTACAGTAAGGTATCTTTTGTTGAAGTTTTATTTTCTATTTCAGAAAACTATTGTCGTTAGGCTTTTAAGTCACTAGCAGGACTGAAAAGTCAGCAACAAGCTCATGAACAGACAATGAATGAAGGATATGTATATGTGTATATATATGTATCATGTTTACATGTGTGTATATATATATGTATATATGGGTATATGTATATGTATCATGTTTACATGTGTGTATATATATATGTATATATGGGTATATGTGTGTATATATATGTATATGTATCATGTTTACATGTGTGTATATATATATGTATATATGGGTATATGTGTGTATATATATGTATATGTATCATGTTTACATGTGTGTATATATATATATATGTATATATGGGTATATATATATGTATATGTATCATGTTTACATGTGTATATATATATATGTATATATGGGTATATGTGTGTGTATATATATGTATATATGGGTATATGTGTATGTATATATGGGTATATGTGTGTATATATAAATATGCATATGTAAATTCCCCTATGCATCCAGAAGGCATCTGTGGCCTATGGAAGGCTTAAAAAATGGTTATGGTCTAATACCAGCATTACCCATAAAACAGAATTGAAGCTTTATAGGTCCTGCATGTTGAGTGTTCTTTTGTACTCCTCAGAAACAAGGACATTGTTTTGAAGACATTTGAAAATTCTTGAACATTTTCATCAGAAATGTTTGGGACACATTCTGAAAACTCCAACACACCTAACACAGCAGTCCTTACAATTGAAACTCAATTGAAAAGTTTGGCCCCCACCCTTTTAGACAGAACAAATATGATTTTTTCATTGATATTCTAGAAGCTAATTATATACAAGAACAACAGAGTAAAAAAAAAATCTCAAAAAATTTTTACAAAATTTCTTTCTTTTTTTTTTACATTTAATTTTCCGACTTTCAGTATTTATTTTCTACCAGAGTAGCTCCCTTAAAAATTTTTTTTTTCTTCTATTCACACCTTTGGTCTTTTATCTTATACTGTAATTAGTTTCAAAAGTATATAACCCCACCAATATTTTTCACCCCAAAAATAAGGGGGTCAAAGTTAAATGACCTGAAAAAAATCAGAAAGTTTTGAAATAAAATAAATGATGCATTATAAAATTAATTTATTGATAAATCAACACTGAAGATTTCCTTAAAATTGGATAATTCCCTGATTTTTGGTAAAATCTTTTCAATCTGGGCGGGGGGGGGGGGATTTATTTTGTAAAATACAGATTTGATGTCATGTTTGGCATATCTATATTATATGTATTATATTGTATATTTTATATATATTATAAAGTGTTGGCATTAAATAACCCACAGGGTTGATATGCCATTAAACCAAACCAAACCCATCTTTGTTACAGAAGTAGAATATAATGAATTTTTAAAAAGTTCATATGTGCCACCTGTACAAGCTAATTTTTAAACTGGTTATTGTAATTGCTACAGTGTTTAGGAGTGTTTTTGTAAGTAAACATAACAAAAAACGACAAAATAGCAGTGTTGATTATGGTTAAGCAAAAACAATTTTATTGTATAGTTAATTGATAGATGTTGGTATAATCTATAATGAACCCAAGATACTTGTTGCTCCCTTAAAATCACAACCTCTCCAAGCCCCCCACATGTTGAAGACCCTAGTATTAAATAATGCTTTGATTAACATACAGATGGCAGTGTACATCATGTGTGATTCACTATTCTGTTACAGACGTAGATTCACAATGAATTTTTGAAGTATGTGGCTTGTAAAAGTGCTACAAATGAACTTTAAAGTTCATATGTGGCACCCATACTAGTTAATTTTTAAACTGGGTATTGTAATTGTTACAATGTTTGTTTATGAGTGTTTTTCTAAGTTAAAAAAAAATGAAATAGCAGTGTTGATCTTGGCCAAGTAAAAAATAAGAGGCCAGACAATTTTATTGTATAGTTAATTGATAGATGCTGGTATCATCTGTAATGAACCCAAGATACTTTATTAACTCTACATCATAAAAAAGGTAAGAATAAAACTGGCTAAATTTGTCGATATTGGACATAATGGTAAATTATGAAATTGCCATGAACAAGTGCTGTCCTGGAAAATTTAGAAAATGTCCTGGAAAATGATTTCCTAAAAAGAGTGGGAACCCTGTCAAACTCATATTAATTGGTTTATGAGTATTCTATGAAAAGTTACAGGTGGAACCATGATCAAGTGTTAAAGATTACTACCATGCTACAAAAAGATGTGACACTGCCAATAAAGTATACAACACAATGCATTTTGTAAAAATTCCAAATAATCACAATTCATTATTGTTTGATGGCTGCACAAATTGGAACATCACAGTAGAATTGCATGAATTTACTCAATATTAAACCATATCTCAAAGAAATATTGAAGATGAATTTTATTAAATGTCTAATAAACAAACAGCTTCTGACATATCAATTATGCCACAATTTTTTTTAAAGAAACAATGAGACAAAGGTGTTTGTAAGAAAATACCTTGCTATACAAAATTCAAAAGATTAAGCTAAACCCATTGAATATTTTCATGAACATAATAAAAGATTTTGAAATCATCCTGCAATAGCTGCATTATTTGATAAGATTCAAAGAACTAAGATTAACTGCAAATTAACTAATTACAAAGAGTGGTAAGAGTTATAATGTTAAAGAAATTTTGATATGTGCTATTAAAGAATTGTCAATAGTTATGCATCTAGACTTAACTCAAATTATAAAAATATTACTGCTTAGCAATATCACAGGTTATGCATTGATGAAATATTAAAAATAAACTTATTGCTTTTCTCCAAAACACTATTTTCCATGCTGTTGGGTGAGTCTACCATTGTAATTTGAGGAAAACAGTATATAGCAAGAAATTTTATTTGTTTTAAATCTTGTTACAAATATAAAAGAATTATCAGTATTTCTGCTGTGAAATCCTCAGGGGTGTAATAAAGAAAATAGAATATGAATGTGTGTGTTTGTGTGTGTGTAAACTGAACCTAGTTGCCTATTGTACCAAAAATGCCACTAATTATTCTGAGCCAGTCTGCCAATGAGACAGATTTCTAGATTGATTCATCTGTTTTCTGCATTTTTTTTTTTTTTTTTTTTTTTTGGAAGGGGTTCAACATGGCTGATAAAAAATAGTAAGTGTGCATAAATAATTTGTTTTCTTTTGGGGAGAATTGCATTTGAAATTCCTGTAATGCTATGAGAATATTTTTAAGGAAGAAGATTTATGTAAAACAAGTGCACCAGTAATATTTACATTTCAAACATTTAATGTCATTTAAAGACCCACCATGCTTGTAATGAAATGAGGAAAATATTCAAAAGTGAAAATCAGCATTTGATCATTGATGAAATATCTCAAGTGACTGATTTGTCTTAGAATTTATACCAGCTAAAAGATTATACAAGGATTAAAAGAAAACAATTGTTTGATATGTGCTATGATAAGAAGGAACATGTTTGAAATGACTCCTAGTTTCTTTCCAAAGTTGTGACTGGGGATGAGTTTATGTGTTACAATTGCAACCCAGAAACTAGCAATGTCAAGGCCATGGGGAGTACCAGTGATCAACTTCTTCAATTTTGCTCTACATGAAATGTGTTCCTTCAAGACAGACAATGAATCAGCAGTTTTATTTGGAAGTATTGCAAAGATTGTGCCAAAAATATGGAGTATCAGTGATCGAATTCTTCACCCCACCTGCACAACCACTTGACAGAAACAGTATCAGAATTGGTCACCTTAGTCTATGTGAGCTTTTTTGTTCTCACATATTGTGGCGAGAGAAACCACGAACGTAGTGGTTCGAAGCATGCACGACTGTGTTTGGCATGCAGAATGAGATCAGAGGCGAGTGGGGAGATTGAACTCACAACCTCCTGATCGTGAGTTGTGGCCTGACGCATGTGAATTACTAAACTGTCCAGAGTGGCCCAGATGGGAAGGATTGACACATGCTGATTAATGTTGCATGGGCAAGTCAGAGTAAGGAGCCCGGATGAACACGGTAATTGTGTATTTAATGACCAGCCCTCACAAACCTGGGAGAAAGCTTGCAGTAGCATTTTTGCTGTTGCGACGAGTGGACGAGAGAAAAGATATTTTGATAGTGTTGGTGAGAAGGGTGCAGCATTGCTGGGAGAGATTGTTTCAGACTGAACACTTGGTCAGTTGGGAGAGTAAAAGCATTGGACTTAACTGTGCCCCCCACAGAACATTCTAATTAGACATATGAAATGTGTTTTAAAAAGAGAAACCTTTTACTAATGTTCAGAAAAACCTGCTGATGGCCTTGAATTTAAAAAAACCTGAAGAATTTCAGAAATATTTGCAGCAGTGGAAAAAGTTTGATAAGTGCATTTGTTAAGAGGAAAGTATTTTGAAGGAGAATAATTTTAAAGTTGTAAAACCTAATGAAACATCTTTTAAAATAATTCAACTTATTTTAGTGTACTAGGTCGTACTTTAGTCAGTTAAATCCTACTTAACAGATATAAATTCCACCATCATATGTCACCCTGCCGAAAGAAAAAAAAATACTAAAAATCAAGGAATTAACCGATTTTAATGAAATTTTCAGTGTTGATATAATAATGAATAAACAATATAATGCACCAGTTATCTTATTTGAAAACTCTTACATTTTTTCAGGTCAGTTAACTTTGTATGTATGTTTGTGAATCTGTGTTACACCTTAAAGATATGTGGTTCAAAGTTAACTGACCTGAAAAAATGTAAGAGTTTTCAAATAAGATAACTGGTGCATTATATTGTTTATTCATCAATATATCAACACTGAAAATTTAATTAAATTTGATTAATTCCTTGATTTTTAGTATTTTTTTTCTTTCGATAAATGGTGGAATTTATGTCCGTTAAGTAAGATTTAACCCTTTAGTCTTTAGCAGTTTAGATTGGTCAGTTACTTTTTTTTTAAACCGTTCTCAAATTGGCAGAATAGCTTTTTGTTGTAAAAATTAGTCTCCATCACAATTTGGTGAAACAGATTTATTAATTTTTCATGTATGTTTTTATGAATTTATGCCCAGTAGTTTGTAATTGCTATAAAAAGTCTGCATCATCTACACAGATTTACCTTGAAAATCAGTTGACTTGCAATTCCCTCAAGCCATTACTTGTTTTAATGTAAAATTTACATTAGGACAAAGAAAATATTTCTGAGTTATAATTATAACGTTAAATTTTTTACTTTGTGAAAGAAATAATGCTTTTTATAATTTTAAGGGAATAACTAAATGAATCTTTGATATTATAAACAAACAGTCTCTAAGTATTTGAAAAAAAAACTTTGACATGGGAAAAAAATGTTACTTGATTTTATATCAAAGTTTTAACATATAAAGTAAAAGTCTATATTTATTCATATTTACATTTTAAACTCATGAACCATTTCATTTTTGAAAAATTAGGGAAAAAATTTGACTGTTTGAGAAATTTTTCAGAAATAAATTAGATCAGCAAAACCTGAAATAAATAAAATTTGTTTAACAGTTAAGTAACCATTAATAAAACAAAAACATCAAATTTTCTTTAATTTAAAACTTTTAAGAAATTTAGGGAAATTAATTTGTATCTTCAAAGAGCTAATATTACAAGAAATGTTATCAAAAACTTGATCTTTTCTATCTTAAAATTTTATCAGTTTCTAGATCTATCATCAATTAGATAAGATGTTATCTACTGAGGAGGTTGAAAAATTCAGTAGTTACTTTAATCAGAAATAATTTAGTGATATTTTTAAAATGATGAAGTGTAACTAAGATAAATATTTTTTCTGTAAATGCTAATGAATTAATGTCAAGAAAAACTATTAAAACTAATATAAAGAAGAATAGTGGTGACTATCAAAGATTTGTGGTCAAATTTATATCCAATTCTATAGGAAAATATATTTTATTGTTACCTTTTCTTATCTCCTATCTTAATTTTTAATGAATGAAGCTTTAAATCCATATTGAGATCAAAGAAATTTAATTTCTTAGCATCACGCTAAAAATTTTCATTAGATTAAAAGCTAATATCAGTTAATTTCATTTTATGCAGGGGATATTTAACTTTGTTTTGTTTTTTTTTTTTTTTTTTTTTGTTAGAGTTTAATTCTTTGCCTACCAAAATCTCCTCCCTCAACTGTACCAAATTTCTACCTGTATGATGGGATATTTCAAAGTTCACTATCTAATTATCACAGACAAAACAATAGATGGCAGGGGTGTTCAAAAGAGGAGTTTCAGAGAGACTTTGACTAAGGGAAAACTTTCTGGAATAAATATGTTAAATGATATAATTTAACTTAGAATTTATCCAAAGTAGGTGGGAGTAATTTTTTAAAAAATTAAAGTTTTGTGTATTTATTGTTAAATTAATTTGAAAAGTAAAAGAATAAAAAAAGAATAAAAAAAGAGTAAAAAATGTGCTGATATTGAGGGGAGTAGAAGTAAATGGCCCTCACAAGACAAAAAATGGGACTATAATTTTTCCAAAATGGGAGGAGTGGGGAGTATTTACTTATGATCAAATTATTTTGAAAAGCAAAAGAATTAAATAATATACTTTTTTTTCCATTGAATTGAAGTGGAAATAAAATATCCTCACAGGAAAAAAGTAATCCAGAATAACTTGTCACATATGAGGGGGGGGGTATTATTTGGATTTTTCAAATTGTTGTCCTCATCTTTATTATGTACACAATGTTTTGGTGATGTGCCCTCCAGCTTTCTTCAGGTGTTTTTTGTGGAACTTGGAAACCTTCTCTTCGAACTCAGAAGCCTTCTTGCCAAACCCGGGCACCTTCATGTCATAATCAGGGGCCTTCACAAAACTTCAAAATGAACCCTTTATTCAATCCACTGAGATAGACTGTTCTCATTCTGTTAACCATGACCAGGTACTAGTGTTAAGCTATGTTAAGTATTCTATCTTATTATTGCCCTTTGTCAGGATTGAACCTGCAACCTATAGATGATTGCCCCTTAGAACTGTATTAACTCAACCCTTATATCAATATACTCAAAAACTTATTCTTTTGTTAGTGATTTTTAATGAAACAGATTTCAATCTAGAAATCAATGAATGCAGAATTTTAATCTTAACTTCAATAATTATCAAATTAAAAAGTTCTGTTAGAAGAACACTAGATGCTGTCAAAGTTGATATAGCAAATATAATATATGTTAACTGCATATCTTGTGCACCTAAATTGATTTCATTCATAAATAAAAGGCCCTGTCAGTTAGTCATCTTTCTAATATAGTAAAACTGTTTCGTTCTGCCACTAAAGAAATTTTCTTTCCAGTAAAACTGATATATACTATAAATTTCTATATTTTTAAGAAATCATTACAGATATGTATTTCAAAAACAATTTATTAAATTTTAAAATATTTTTTATTTATTTTAATATGTTTTCTTTACACTTCCAGAGGATCTAAGAGTAACCATGTACAACCAAGGTGCCAGATATGGACACTTTGTGAACCATGGAAGCCGTCAAGCTTTAATGGGCTATCACAGTTCTCGTGGTCGATTTGACCAACAGATTTTGAGGCGGATTCCCATACAGGAGGCACAACGACCTCGGGTTCCTCCGGGTCGCAATGCTCATACAGCAAGTTATGTTCAGCGGACACATTGGTTCCCCAACTACAGAAGAGGAAATCAACGTGGAATTGTCCAAGGGAGTGTGGACAGACGTAACCAAAGGGGACACCGAAATATTGTACATAATAACCGCAGTAACCTAAACCAGAGACATATAGATGAGAACATGGAAGTATGTTTCATCTGCGGTGACTATCTACAGAACTCTGGAGAAGCTGGAGTACATTTTTGTGACGGTGGCCCTAATCAGCGCCCTCCCCTGCCAGGGATCCAGGTGAGGGGACCCCAGCAGCAAGTTGGTGGGGCAGGGCGAGTGGGAAATAATTTTGAAACTTTACAGAGAGATGCTACAGCAGCAGTAGCAGCTAATGGAGCAGTAGCGACGTCTGCTAGTTCTCCACCTCCCAATCCCAATGGACTTGATGACGACAGTGAATCTGATGAACTTCAATGTCACTTTGGTAAGTAATTTATTAATATAATAGTAGAGCTTTTATGGACCCTA
Organism: Doryteuthis pealeii; assembly: GCA_023376005.1. Classification (NCBI taxonomy): domain Eukaryota; kingdom Metazoa; phylum Mollusca; class Cephalopoda; order Myopsida; family Loliginidae; genus Doryteuthis; species Doryteuthis pealeii. The sequence continues at coordinate 65,001,816 of CM042150.1, read as the reverse complement.
AAACTTTTATATAATATTTGTAATCTATACATATATAAAGGGCAGTTGTGTGAATCTGTATGTCTGGAGGAAACTTCGAAAATAAAACAATTAACGACAAAGTAAATATATATACACATTAAATACCACCAGGGCTTGGTTTTTGAGCAAAAATAAAGAGATTTGATTTATATTCGTGAAGATAATTAAAAAATAAAATTTAAATGATAACAGCATGGAATTTTTTTTTTTCATTTAATATTTTAGATAGTAGACATTAACACTTCTTTTCAGAGTAGCTGGATCAATGCAAGGTCTATTTTTTAAATAGGGATTTAAATGGGGCATCCCACGAGGATTCAACTCACGATTCAGTAATAATGGATCTGCGGGACTAACTTTAAAAAAATTCTCTCTACCCAGGTGACGCCGGGTAGCCACTGCTAGTTGGGTAATATTGGGAGTACCTACCAACCTGAAGATATCAAGAATAAGATATATGATCAAGTTGTGAACACTGAAAATTATATCAACAAACTGGACATTTTTTGATTTTTTATCTAACAGAATATTAATAGAATAGGTGTTATGAAGGAAGAAATCTAAGTGATGTAATTCTACAACTTATCTGAATTTTTTCTTTTCATTTTTATGCTTATATGGATTCAGACTAAGTCATAATGAAGTTGAAGCTGAAGTTGTAAGCAATATAAATTTCACATATGATGATAATGAACAGACAGTAAGATTTTATCTTGAAAATTTACCAGTGGAAATTCCAATTTAGAAAAGCAAAAGAAAGATTGTTGAAAATAATGAAGATTCAAATAATCCCAAAATTTAATTCAGAACTTTCAGGAATTTTTTTTTTTTTTTAATGAATTTAAAAAACTAAATCAGCAGTTTCATATTGAACAACTTGATTATAAAAGTTTTCTTTGTTTTAGATCCTCTTCACACCCCTGACATTGCAACCTGAAAAATAACGTCAACTTTATAATAAAATTTGATCTTTCATAAAGGTTATATGATATTTAATTAAGGCTTGTAATCTCAATATCCTATGATGCAAATATAGATTGATTTTATTCTCTAGGTTATTCAACTGTCAAAGAATTGACTTTTTTTGCCAGATTAATGCAGGATTATAATATGTGATTATATCATATGTTTTATTTCATCTTATTTCACTCAATAATTAACAAAATTAGATTTAATGTTTTTATATTGCCAATAAGAGATATACTCTTGGAATAAATAATATTGGATGAGTATTATTGCTATGATATGGTTGTCAATACTATAGAATACAATCATATATTTCATACCCAAATAAGGATAAAAACACATAAACATATTTCTTTTCCCAAACTTAAGGAAAAGAGATTAAAACAAATGTTTATACAAAATTGGCTAGGTTAGCATTGTTCTCTACTACGTCCACGCATTCGCGCTCAAAAAATTAATTACTTTTTGATCCACCTGGTAATTATAAAAGACAGAGAAGAAATCAACCATTACACAGATCTCATCTAACTGTCAGACAGTTACCATCTCCACACCAGATAGAACACACAGAATTCATCTCGCCGTCAGATAGGACATACGCCCGAACAACAACAAACAAACAGACACCTGCGTGGACAACATCAAGACAAACACGGCACCCTTCTAAGTCACAGCTGACTACTAGAATTTACCATTCACTCGTACCACCTCGTTAAATATCAGGAATCAATTTCATCAGGTCGTTTCTACAAATTTAATTCTCATTTCTAGCACATGACTATTCGAACATTACATACATTTCACATTTCACATCACACATTTCTTAGCAAATCTTTCCACGTCACATACACATTCTATTTCTTTTGAACATTCAATTTTGTTGTTAATTACAAATTTATTCTCCGAATAAATTTATTTGTTATTTTATAAATACATGCTTTGTTTTTATCATTTCTCTGTATTTTCTACCTAAACTGTGTCATATTTTCATTTGTCATTTTAATATTATTTGTGAACCTCAACAACAAGGCCTCTACAGTACATAAATTGGCAAAAGATTATAATTATTCTTTTTAAAACTATGAAATGATTTAGGCATTCATTTTTTTTTCTCTCCAATGAAAGTTATAACTTTTTTCATCCAAATTAATAACAAATGCTCACATATTCAGCTTGAAGAACTTATAAGATAGAACCTATAAAATAAACCTAATCATTAATATTAAATTAAATGTTAATATTTTAGTAAGACATCTAATCCATTTATTTTCTCCTAAAAGTTATAAATCTTTTATATTAGATAAATATTTAAATAAAGTTTTAAATCTTTTATATTAGATAAATCTTTTATAACAATTAGCATTTATTAGCATAAATTTTTGGTTGATAAAACTAAAAAAATTATGCCAAACTTCTTGGTACAAATGCAAATTATTATAAAAGATAAATCCACATAAAAAGAACATTTATGCTGAACGTTTTTCTTCATTTTCATTTTCATCTTCATTTGGTGATTCAGGGTTTTTATTTTCTGGTTCTTCATCATTTTCATTTTCTGGTCGTGTTATTTGTTTTATGGGGTAGTCAAAATAATTGTTTCTTCTTCCTCTTTATCAGTGTTGGGATTCATAAAAAAGTACACATATTATTCTTTTAATTTCTTCTCTGTCTGGAAAGTAAATAAGATAGGCTGGACTTGCAGTATCATATCCAATAAAGATTCCTTATTCACTCCTTGGGTCTAATTTTGTTTTATTTTGAGTATAAGCACAAATATATGCATATTGCTTATGTCAGGTTTTCAAGATGTGAACATTTCATAGGAAGTTTTCCCAGTTTTTCTGTTGAAGCATCTATGTCTTATATAGGCTGATGTTCTGATTGAATAATTCCACAAGTTTTTTGGTAATTTAGATTTTACTAATAAACATCTCGCCATTTTGAAAAGTGACTTCAATGATCTTTCAGCCGTACCGTTCTGGTTTGGTGAATAAGGAGCTGAGAATTCCTGTTTTATTTTATTTTTTATAAGAATATTTTAAAATTTTGTACAAGTGAATTCAGTTCCATTGTCTGTTCTTAATCTTTTAACAGAGCCATAGGGTGCCATATCAGCTAAGAATTTTTTTCTTGCATCTGCTGCTTGTGATTTATTTTTAAGAAAATAGACTACTATCAATCCTGAGTAGTCATCAACAAAAGTTATCGCATATTTTGAATCATTTATTGAAATTGGTTCAATAGGACCCACCAAATCACAATGAATCAAATCAAGCCTTTTATTTGCCTTTCCATCGGCTTTTTTTATTTTTATATTGGCACATTTTCCCTTGAGCACATGTATTGCAATTGAATTTATTTTTGTAACTTATTTTCATGCCTTTTACAGCTTGCTCTAATTTTAAAACATCCTCTTTATTACAGTGTCCTAGAATGCTATGCCATTCTTTTAAAGTATGAATTCATATAGTTTTTATGAAGGGAGTTATCAGAAACAAATTTATCCTTAGCTACACCATGTTTCATAATCTATGTGGTAGCATAGATTATTGGCAACTCCCTTCTGTGGGGGTCCAGTGTTTTCATATCACGGGACAGAAAACTACTGGACAGTTGAAATCTCGCATGTCATATGATTTTCACTTAGTTAGGTCAGTTGATAGCCAGACCCCAGTTGGAACAGATGTGTTTCAGCCGGGCTGTCAGCTCCGCACGATGAGTTACAAAAGGCAAATAAAGCTTTGAAAAGCAACAAGTGTTATTGATTAATTAAGCATGCCCTTAGTTAGAAAATGAAGAACCAACAAGAGAAGAAAGAAGCAACAGATAAAGAGAAACCAGACTAGACGTAGATATCATGGCCGAAGTAGAAAGAAGAAGAAGTAGAATCGAACATGTTGACTAGAATGAAGAACAGACAAGTAAGTTATATGTATCTGTCTAATATCTTTCTGATGCCTGTTACTCTCTCTCTCTCTCTCTCTAACATAAAAAAAAATTCATTGTTTATATACCAGCAACATGGGTATATAACACACCAAAGGAAATACAGTTTTAGGAAAGCAAGGGCTCACCGACTATAAAAGGTTAACAATTAGAAAAGGTGGTGAAGAAATAAAAACTCACATTTATATTTTGACATTTAACAAATCCATAATTCTCATGGAAAATAACAATTGGATACTACCTCAGAAAGATAGAACAATATATCCCCTGCACCCTTAAGTTGCTTTAAATGTCAAAAACATGGGTACCACAAGAGCTTCTGAGGACATTTGACATGTTTGAGAGTCTAGCCAAAAAGACCACATGGAGGAAAATTGTCTCAACAAAACCAAAAACTGTTAAGAGAACCATCCCACATTTTCAAGAACTTGAAATATATAGAAAAGAGAGAAGGAAATTATGGAGTTGAAATATAGAAGAAATATAACATTTCTGAAAGCAAGAAAAATAATGGAATTCTATAAGAAGAGAACCATATTCTATGGACCATTCTATATGAAAGTTATCACTTATGCCAATGTGGCATAGAAGTTGAGTCTAATCAGCAACAATCAACAATCAGACAGATAAATACAAAGTTCTCATTGAAAAACTAACGCAATTAGTCATACTAACCAAAAATAATCGATTAACATGATAACACTTGGCTAAAAGAAAAATATATATACTGCTAGGCTTATCTAAGCTAAAAATGTAAAGAGTGTTTGATACCTAAGTAGAGTGAAATAGTAATATTAATCCTAATGAGTTAGGTACTACTAGTTATTAGCTCATCAGGGCAAGAATCTGACTGAAAAGACTTTTATCACTAAAACACCAGTCCTACCGTGATCCAAACAAATTAGTATAACAAAGAAAAAAAAAAAACAATCATTTACACTTTTTATTTTATTTTCCTATTCTTATCCTTTTTTTTATCTTCTATCTCAATTCCCTTACCCACTTTATTCTCTCACATCCATATATTCTATCGCCACTGCTACTCCCCCCCCCCGAAAACCCAGCTAGCCAATACCTGACATTAGGATTAATATCACTATATATATATATATATACATATATATATATTACTAATATATATATATATATATATATGGAAGTAAGATAAGGAAATTAATCCAACAGTATGTGGAGAAAATTTAGAAACAAACACAGGATGTTATGATGGATGGAAATTTTTTCAAATTCAACACATACAAAACATCCATCATCTTTTATCCACATAAATCCTTATTTCTTTTTAATTTCACAGTTCTGAGGAAGGTTTCCATTGAAAACTGAAATGTTCAAGCATCAACTATAAATTTCCATTCATCATAACATCCCATGTTTGTTTCTAATATATATATATATATATATATATATATATCAACTCCTCTCAACAGATAATGGATTTTTTTAATTCAGAAATCAAATACAGTAATCCTTAAACATTTTATATGTTAATTTTTGTTTGTATAAATATAAATATAAAATACCATTTTTTTTTTCTTTCAGAATCCTTACTTGAAGACTGCCTCGTTGATTTGCAGTCCCGTTATCAAAATGCTACTGAACGCCTACAAGAAGGTTTGAGCAATAAGGCAGAAGAAATTCGTAAAATTTACCAAATTGTTCAAGAAGACAAGAAACGTACCAAAGAATTGAAAGTTGAGCTGGAAGCCCGTGCTGCTGAATTAAATGAAAGAGAAGCAGAAATGAAAACCTTACAAGATAAAATTGAGAAAAGTAAACATGCTCTGGAAGAAGATAGCAGACAACAAACAGAAGAAATCTCACGACTCTGGCAACAACTCAGAGATGAGTATGATCGGATTGAAGATATTTACAAAGTGCAGAAGGTAAGAATTCTTAGATATGTATCTGTGAGGAGTGAAAGATTGAATAAATCTGACAAAATGTGGTTGAAAGTATAGGAAAATGTGGATATAACAACACAAATGACAGATGACGAGATCGACCCAGAGTATATCTGCTCTCTCTGGTGGTTAGGTCGAATCTGATCTCTAAACTAAATCGCATGTTTCTCATGACTCATGAGATTCACATCTCTAGGGGTCAAGGTTTATTAACAGTCAGTGGTAAATTTCCGCTGGCTCCCTTGACAGACTCAAATTTAATTCTACTTACTGCTCACAATTTATGACTCCATAAATTGTAACATGTTCTCATTCTATTAACCATGACAGGGTACAAATGTTAAGTTATGTTAAGTATTCTATGTTATTACCACCTTTGGCCAGAATTGAACCTGCCACCTACAGATGATTGTCACTTAGAACTGTATTAACTCAACTCTTATATCTGTTAGTACCATGTGTCCAACTGGACAACAGTCCAAAAAATCCAAATAACACAAATTATCAAGCTTCATCTCAAAAATTCAGACTAATAAGAAGTTTATTTTCCCAAAAACAGCCGATCAAAAGAGCGTACAAGTTTCATTCCTGCTGCTGCTAAATTGAAGGGAGTATTCCTTAAAAAAAAAAAAAAGCTGAAAAATTCGAGGGTGTATCTTGAAGATAACCATAAATTTATATCATTTGGGGGTGAGCTCAGTCGGTAGAGCATTCGGCCAGAAACCACATGGTTCCTAGTTCAATTCCGGTCTTCGCCAACTCAGCATATGAGTAGCACAGGGATCTGTGCAGTAAAGTAAGGAGTTGATGGTAGGTGTGGCGCTCCACCTCATACGCAAAAACAAACTCCTTGGCCTAGCGCTAGTGAAAAGGGGATAGACTCCCTCACTGATTGGCTGATACCGACTTTAGGTCGCCCCGACGACTTTACTTTTTACTTAACAGAAAAGCTCCCAAAACTCCAATATCAGTCTCATTTTGTTTATATCTTTAGATATGCTCAATAAGTATGCTTCCTTTTTATCTTTCAAACTATTAAATTTATATATACTAGAAAAAAAAACCTGCAGGTGGTGTAAAAATTTATTTTTGAAAGATATTGGGGGGGGGGGTTGATGTCGATAAACTAGATTTTATTCAGTTCAATTTTGTATAAAAATAAATTCTTTAAAAGTTCTTTTCGATAAATAGAATTTATTTAAAAAATGTTTGTGCAATCAACGATGAATGAATATATGTTGTTTTACACTCATAATATATTTTCTTAGAGATTTAATAAATTTCATATTTATTAAAGTAAGCATTTATTTATTAAAGTAAACATTAAATTAATTGAATAACTTTATTTGTTTAATTTTCAAATAACAAAACAAAATTTATATAAATTCAAATTAAAAAAGTCATTTTAATAATTTAATAGTATTTATATGGTATTAATTTAAATTTATTAAATTAATATTGAATAAGATTAAACTTATTGATGAATGTGTATTGTTTAAACAATGAACAAAATACTGCTAACTATTAATTACTTTGCTACATTTAAAAACGGTAAAGAAAAAATAAATGTTCACCTTTATTTATATATATATATATATATATATATATATATATATATATAAATAATCAGTTGGTAAAGCAAAGTCGATGTTTGTACCATTTTTTGTTTCTACTCTTAACCCCTTCCCTTTCACTTTTTTTTATTTACCCGTCCAAAACAAGACAGGTTTTTTTATTTGATTAATTATTCCTTTTATATTTGATAAAGTGAATTTGAGAATATTTCTTATAAAATTATCAATATTTTTGAAGTTATATGGATTTAAAATTTATCCTGTTATTATTATCCGAAGTATTCTCGGCATAGGCATTACACACACACACATATGTATGTATGTATGTATGTATGTATTTATGTATGTATACAGAATTGAAGGAAAAAATAAAATAAAAATCTAAGTTTATTTGTTTTATTTGTAATTATGCCAAAAACTGTTTCGTTTACATTTCTCACAGCATTAGTTTTGTAAAGTGAAATTTTATTTTCAAATGAAATCATTTACATTCATTAGAGAAAAAAATACTAATTTTCTGAGTATATATCTAATACTGGTGTACAATATTTTTTATGTAGTAATGACATTGACTATAATTTAAATACTCATTGTTAAACTTATATAATTCCTGAAATTACTGTGATGTAAGCAGTGACATAGTATCAGTTACAGACAAATACAGATGGAATCTCCATTATATATAGAGATATGTCTAATTTTTGTCAGAGGAGGTAATAAAAAATTATTTTAAATTTTAAAACAATTACCAAAAATCAGGGAATTGTCCAATTTTTATTAAATTTTCATCACTTTATTCATGAAGGAATTAATTTTATAATGGATAGCCGTGATAGGAGGGTATCGATGGAGGTCCTCCAGCCGGGGGTAGGTGCATATGCTCCTATCATCACTGGGTTTCAATCCCACCGTGATCTTTGCTGCTTTGTTGGCCGTGTTGTCAGCATAGTCAAACCCCACCACTGTTAAAATAAAACAACTCAAGCATAAGAGAGAGAGAACACAAAGAAAGTAGGGGGCAACATTTTTCTGGTCTAAGGAAGGTGTATCCACTGTATGTGTACATTCTGATTTCTTCATAGACAGTCATTCTTTCTGTTATTCTGTTCTCATTTACTCTCACACTGCATGTCTACTAGGCTGGTGCACACACGCACACACACAAACAGACACACACGTATATAATTAAGATAATTTGCTTTAGAAGCATTGCTGAGGAAAGTATACCATTATTTATATTTTTTTGCTTGAAGGCAGTTACAATGCGATAATTAATGAAAATAATCATGACAAGCGAACTCAACAAATATAGCCCTCTACATAGAACATCGTACAGCTGTTTCAACTTTATTAAGTCTCATCACTGATGAGACTTAATAAAGTTGAAACAGCTGTATGATGTTCTACGTAGGGGGCGATATTGTCGAGTTTGCTTGTCATGATTATTTTCATTAATTATCGGATTTTGTACGATATACACATTGTAAATATAAATAATAGTATATACACACATATATATATATATATATAAACACACATACATACATAATTACGATCTTCTAGTGTTTCCTTTGTAATTTCCAGCTCACACATACATATATGCAGCATACTCCTTTGATACTTACTTCACACACATAAATATATATATATATATATATATATATATATATATGCACTCATATCCGGTTTTATCTTAATTTTACACCTAATTTTTATACATACGTATATGCATGTACACAAACATACTCTTACTAGTGTTTCTCTTTCTCCTCATATACACACATCTATATAAACATATGCATGGACACACACACGCTTGCATGCACATGTATTGTGCCACATTTCATTTTAAAAACTTGAAAAAAATGTTTTTTATCAATTAAGATTGTAGGGAGGTTTTCAACCTTTGGTCATTTGAATTAAAAAATTAGTATTCTGAACATTAACTACATAAATGAGAGTAACCTCCCCTTGTTTGTTTCAATTTGAGGAAGCCATATGTTTTGGTCAGCCATTTTCATTTCACTGTAAATCTACACTGAAAATATGAATTTATTCAAATCAATACAACTGCATGTTGTAACACAAAAATATCATAAAATGTGTTCTTAATAATAATTAAGTTCATTTCAAATAATGTGCAAGCACTATTAAGAACACATTTTTATGATATTTTTCGTGTTAAAACATGCAGTTGTATTGATTCAAATAAATTTGTATTTTCAGAGTAGATTTATGGTGAAATGAAAATGGCCGACCAAAACATATGGCTTCCTCAAAATCAAATAAACAAATACATGAGTACATATACTTACCCCATATTAAATTTTATTCTTAGTTAAAGTATGCGCCCCCTAGGTGCTAGTATTTAAGTTTTAATGTAATAAAATATTATATTAAATTAGAAAGACTAACGAAATTAAATAAGAATGAATATAAAAATATTACACTTATTTTAATGTTATTTTAATTGATTTCTCTCTAAAATTATATATAAAATTGCTTTTAATATGTTTGAGAATAACATGATAATTCTAGAAATCAGTAACAGCAAAGAATTATTTATTAAACCCAGTTTTGTTAAAATCATTATAAAAATTATTACCACCATATATTATATGTTATTATTAACAATGTCTCCATTAAAGTCTAACTCTGTTAGATTTGCAGCAAAACTGCCCATATTATTGATGCATTTAAAATACTGAAATATGTGTTATATATCTCTAAGAAATAAAGATTTACATAATAAATGGTGGGAATAGTTTGCATAATGATTTTAACATGTAAAATGTATTTTGATTGCATTATCTATTTGAATTGCTATTTTTTTTAGAAAAAAATCAACTTAATTCTATAGAAACTGATATCTTTTTTCTTTCAGGGTCGAATCAAATTGGATGTTGGTGGACATGAGTTTACAACTTCAGTATTTACCCTCACCCAAGTCCAAGATTCAATGCTTGCTGCAATGTTCAGTGGACGCCATGAAATCAAACGTGAACTTGATGGAAGTGTGTTCATTGATCGTGATGGGACCCACTTTCGCTACATTCTTAACTATTTGAGAGACAGTGACTGCAGTTTTGATGCTTTGCCACGCAGTAAACAGATCTTGCGAGAATTACGCAATGAAGCCATTTTTTACCAGCTGCCCGGACTTGTCCAGCAAATTGAAAAACTGTTGTGACGTCATCAATGCCTCACGTTCCAAAATCTTCGGCATTACCACCCTTCCCCATGGCTAAGCACCCTAAATAACATATCTTCCCTATATATTCAATTCCATCGTACGCATAAGTGCTATAATGCTCATCTTAACTGCAATTTGTTTACCTACTCCTCTTTTCCCACATCTGATGTAGACGCAAGTCTTATCTTGCTTTCGTCTAGCATCTCTTTGTGTTCGATGCCGGTAGTTGTCGTCGTAGGTTGGACGGAGAGGTTATATTTTGCACATATTTGGAGAAATTTGTCTCTGGGTTGTCCTCTAGCAAACGATGTATTTTTTGGATACGTTCTTTGTAATCCTTAGCTCTTCTCCGATGGATTAGAATTATATGGCGTATATATGTTTGCATTGTTCAGAACCATTTGGTAACACGTATCTGTATGTCACATTTTCATTAAATGCTCACTATCACCTGCTTTCTCGTTCTCTCTTTACCTCTTACATTATTATTCACCAATTCCAGTCTTCATTCAACTTAAGAACATTTTAACAGTTGTGACATATTGCTATTATTATTAACGATCCTTTAAAATGACTGTGATTCTGACTTCCAAAAATTAAAAACAAAAAAGATATATGTCAAAAATGAATGTAAAGTCTTTCTTTAAAAATCTTTATTCATAAGATTCATATAACTTATCTTAACTAATATATTTATACATTCCCTTTATTTTTAATCCTCAGGAAGGACTGATAATAAACCTATACTAAAAGAAAGTGTAGACAGTCTGTTTATTTTTTAATTTGATCGGGGTGGGGGTGAAAAACTACAAAATTTACTATATTGTTTTTACAGTCAATAACAAAAAATACTGATTTGCAGTGTTCCCTGGTGGGAGTAGAGGTTAAAGTATAAATGTGTGAAAGAATGCAAACGTAAATGAGTAAAAGATCATATATAATGAAAATTGGTTACAAGATATTTCCACAATTTATCAATTTGCTTTACTGCATGACTAAGAGCATTTTTGAGAGATTTGAGCACAACATTGCCTTTTAGCAGAAACAATATAAAAACATTGATGTATGAGTTCAAATATAAGAGTTCAAAACTAAACACTAAATAATAATTCATTGTCTCTCATTCTATCATTACATAAAATATATGTATTTATATGGTGAAATATATGTACACACACACACACACACACGCACATCTTCATATCTACAATCCTCTGTTATCATAAGTCAATTAATCTGTATGATGAAAGGGTAATTAATAGACTGATTAAATTTTATTAGGTGCCTTATAACCAATATAGGGACTTATAATGTAAGTTTTGGCACTATTTTAGAATTACATAAACATAAAATTTAGTGGTTGGACTTTATAAGATATTAAAATAGATTGATTCTGTCTTAAGAAAAGCTTTAATATTAATATAGTTTACAATTTGTTTGTTTTTTGTTATAGTCAAAGTATTTTTATATCTCAATTTAGCTTGAAGTTTTCAGATATTTAAAAATTTGGTGCCGTTATAGTATGTGGTCTACCTTTTTTATTCTGTTATAGTATGTGGCCTACCTTTTTGATTCTGTTATAGTATGTGCCTACCTTTTCTGATTCTGTTATAGTATGTGGCCTACCTTTCTGATTCTGTTATAGTATGTGGCCTATTTTTGATTCTGTTATAGTATGTGGCCTACTGATTCTGTTATAGTATGTGGCCTACCTTTCTGATTCTGTTATTATAGTATGTGGCCTACCCGGTTGGAATGTGTCTTACATCAGTAAGAGTATATTTATAGATATAAGTAGTAAGCAATTTATTAAAACTAATTATTTTTCACATATATTCAATTTCAAGAAATACAATTCAGTCATAAGCTGTATATAGCAATGAAGAATAATTAAAAAAGAATTTATCCATAATTTACATGAATCTGAGATCTATTTAATTCTAAAATATTCTAAAATTCTAAAATAGGGTTAAGGTTAGCAGTTATTATTATAACCTTATAATATACTTTTTATGGTAGGCCACATTCAAAAGGTAGGCCACATACTATAATGGTACCAAAAATTGTTCCTCTTCATACAATTTATCATCCCCTGAAAATACACATTGGATTTAAATGCACACCATTTTTTGTCCATATGCCACTAGTCTTTTTTTTCTTTTTTCATGAAAATATTTTTTCATTTTGGCAACTATTTACATAATAAAATAATTATTTCTGATATACAACCAGCTTTACTCTATGAAATTTAAGATTAGTATTTAAATCTTTATTAATTCTAGCGGAAATCAAACAAATGAGAATATACTGATTAAGTACCTCATTTACATTTTTGATTATTGACCATATATCAACAACTATATCTTAGTTTCTGCTATTGGTTGTCTCTTCTTATTAACAGGAGACTTTGATGGAGAACCATTGCAATATCAGCAATATAAACAATTCTGTACTATTTTTGCTCTTTATATTTGTACTATTGATTTAATGATAAACTATCCTTCCCTCGCCTTCATTATCTTATATATTTGAAAGTTTTAATCAAATTTATTTTTTTAAATTTAGTTAACTGTTTTTATTCAGATAGTTCTAATTTTGAAATATTTGTTTTTCTTTATATATGTAAAAAAAAAAATGTAACGATGGGTTTTATGTTCTTTTCTCAAATTATTTTTTCACTCTTTTGTGTTAGAAATTAAAAAAGAAAACAATCTTTCACTAAATTAGTGATTTTTAAATTATTTTGTTTTCTCATTTACAAATTTATAAGAGTCTTCACAATCTAGTTTGTTTACTAGAATAATAGTAAATTGAAAGTTAGAATTTTGAAAATTGATCTCAGTTATTCAAACTGGGAGTCAAAATATAGAATTTAAAATTGTATTATTATTATGACTAGGAGGTGAAAGATGTGTTTTTTCCTGGAAGTAAATTGACTTCTTTTACTAATTTTGTTGTTGCAAATATAACTGGCTAGTCTCTGAGTCTTGGAGAAGCTGTTTGCAACTTTTACTAGTCATATCTATGGTATCTATGTTCATTCTTTTCCTATACTTTAAAATTTTGTAATAATTGCCTTGCAATTATTGCATATTTGTAAGGTCATATTAAATAAATTGCCAGTTTTTCACACAGTCTGTGTACTTGTAAAATCCACAATACTCATGGGGCACAGATATATTGGACTTGTTATGTAGACCTTATATCCAGACCCTCTGTGGTGTGTACATTAGTAGTTTATCTTAAAAGACCTAAGTAACTAGGAACTGCTATGTAGATTTCAAACCTTTTTTTATCAGTACTTATATACTTGTAAAATTCACAATATCTAGAAATATCCATAATTATAATTCTGTTGTTGCTACACATTAACTTTCTTCTTTTCCTAATTGAAAAAAAAAATCACATATATTGAAATTGTCAGACTAAATCTTAACATGAACCTTTTATAAGTAATTTTGGTTATGCAATTTGGTTATTATAAGCTTCCTGTAAGTATATTTGGTTTGTATGACATAATTCAATAAATTTAAAAAAACAACTAATTAACACTGCAGGAATTGATAGTTTAAGATTAAATTTTTCCATATTTTAGAACATGCTTTATGGCTGGTTGAAGCAAAAAAATTTAATTTGGTTAAAATCGTAAATTTCGTCATGTCACAATTCTCAACTGCTGAAGAAAAATTCAAATTAAAAATTCCTTAAATAATTTATAACTAAAAATTAAATGCAATCGGATTAATTTTATTCGATTATCAAATAAAGACTAGATAAAGTCATTATTTATGATCTGATTTTACAGATATATATATATATATATATATATATATATATATATATACATATATATATATATAATGCTATATTTTGCAGGATAATCGTCAATATGGACTTTGAACTCAATAGCAAGTCTTTGGAAAATGCAGGAAAAATTTTGTAGATTTGAAGGTTAGCAAGAGATCATTGGTATATAGTTTATACAGAATACTTTTTTGTGATTGTTGTCTCAGAATTAGTCTGCATTTTGCATGTATTGGCAAAGTTACTTCTGAAAAATATAGACAAATAAAACAAATAAAACCTCCATGATTTTTTGTTGTATATTTATTTTTTATTTTGAAAAAACATTCACATAAATCATCAATCAGTTGCAGTCAATGATTTCAATGTAAATTTGAATAATACACAATAAATTTTGTGTCTTCTTTTGAGGGGAAATTGCCTATCAACTTGATATTCACTCATCTATTTTAAAACTGATTTTTTTTTATTGTGCTTAAATGTCTTTTGAAATTGTAAAACAAAATTTACATATTACTTTTCAGTTAAACAAGTCAGTTCATGTCTGATTTCATGAAAATGATGTCTGATTTCATCTTGGACATTATGTAGAAAATGATGTCTGATTTCATCTTGGACATTATGTAGAAAATGATGACTGATTTCATCTTGCACATTATGTAGAAATGATGTCTGATTTCATCTTGGACCTGATCTTGACATTATGTAGAAAATGATGTCTGATTTCATCTTGCACATTATGTAGAAAATGATGTCTGTTAATTTATATCTTAGAATATAGACCATTGGTCTATAGATTAACTTTTCTTTCTTTTTTTAAACATTTTTGTTTTTAATAACTTACATTTTTAACAACCCTGGAATTTAAAGATAAGAACTATTTATTCTTATTGGTCCCTCTGGCCGTTATAAGGAAAATAAAACAAACAACACAGAAACAGAAGTAGGGTGAAACTTATCTGGTTAGAGAAAGAATGTAACACTCAGCATGGCTATGTCTAATATCCCTTCTGCTCACTTGTTCTCAGCTCAACTTCGGGGTGGGGGGTGGGGGTGTCCCTGTAGCTGAATCTTCTACTCTCTTCTTAATTCTCTAAATCCACTCTAGCTGCTAGCTCACAGTCCTGAATCAAACTCACTGCCCCTGTCTAACTTCTAACTAACCACTTTTCCCTTCCCAGAATGCAAAGTCAAATCATATCTGGTGACACACCTCTTCTGGACAACCTATGAATCCCTTAACCCTTAGTTTCAGATTTTATGGCCTTTGACTTTCTCTTAGAAATATGGATATTAAAAATATTTACAATCTATCTCCAGTGAAAAGAACATTACTTTTTTTTCAAGTTTCATTTTTAATAGTTTTCTTGAACTTAAGATGTTCAAACCACACTTTTTATACATATATATATGCATATATATACATAATTACACTCTTCTGGTGTTTCCCTCCTAATGTCAAACTCACACACACACACACACACACATGCCTACATAAATATCCATATAAGCCTTCTTTCTAATTCTGTTTACCCTTGCCCATGCTGAAGTGTTACATACCTCCCTCAACCATTTTTATCATTTATTCATAAATTACATAACACTATAACACTGGACATGACATCATGTACCACCCCTCTTGATGCACCACGGACCCACCAATAGAATCCTCCATCTGTTCCAAGCAAAAAAGATTATTTTTCCAATTCTTTCCAATGGCTATTTCCAATCTCCTGATTTCCACACTCATTGCCTTGCATCCTATTTTTCCTTCCCCTAGGATCATCAAAGTCTGATGAAGAGACTTAATTGGACTCTGAGGGTGGCAGGAGCAATACTGAGGAGAGAACAAAATAAAAAGATGTACAGGTCACAATTGAAAGAAAAAAAATCACAAGAATTTACACATATAACCTGAGAGTTTTGATTGCCACTCTAAACAGTTTTAAATGAGAGGTTCATTCATATTGAGATTCCATTTTGAAAAAATATTGAAAATATTGAAAAGTAAATGTGGGTTGGGTTTTTTGGGGTTTTTTTTTTTACAGGTGTCATTCACATCACAAATTTGTATCTGAAACTGTCCTCTAGTGCTGACTACTGCTGATAATATGTGGTAAATTTACACACATGACCTCCCATACAAAATAATTCTGGCTTATGTTTTGGTGCCAAACTACTTTAAAAATGTCAACATTCACTTGATTTCATTCCAAAAGGAGTTAAAACAATAAAAACATAAGTTTATGTGTAACAGAAAATTGTTTTTTTTTTGTTTTTTGATACATGAATTTGGAATCATTCTTTATACTGAATGCAAAAGAAAAAAAAGATAATTTTCCATTTTTTTTTCTTTTTTCTTTTTTTGCATATCAAAATATTCTTTTAAAAAACCTGCACACATTTTTGGTCCGTATTTTGAACATGATGCATTTTGAACTAGCAATGTTTAACCGAAATCTATCTCCTTTTTTTTCTTTTCAATAATACGACAAAAAAAATGGAACATGATTTAACACAAAAAAATTTACAACAACAGAATCTGTTTTTCTTCTTATATAACTGTCCCCTATTTTAAATGAGACATTTCAAGCAAGACACTAGTTATATAAAAAAAATTAAATGGATTTGTTTGTTAGGGTTAGGGGTTAGTTTTATAATTAAAAAAAAAAACCCTCTAAAAATCATCTAACAAACATGTTGACGGTGTAAATGAAAAAATGTACTTATGAATCAGCAAAGCAAAAGGGGGTGCCTTTAGGTCATATGGTCCAAAAATTCAATGATCATTATTCCATTATTAGTTGTAAAATTATTTCAGAAACAATTGACTATTCAAACAATGTACTGTGAGAAATAAGTTAATTCTGTGATTCTTCTAAGTAGAAGTTGAAAGTTGAAATGTTAATCCTTATTTTGATGGTTTTGATGCGTGAAGGTTTGAAGACAGATGAAACATAAACAAATAATCTTGTGTAAATATCTTATGATGATGTTTGGTTTATGACAAATTGTCTTATGAAACCGCCACCACCACCACCACCACCACCACCACCACCATCCATATATGGATATAGTCATATTCTTCCAGCAGGGACAAGCATTCTTTTTGACACCAAATAGGCAACTGCTTTACTTGGCAATTGGTTTCTAGTTATGGACTTGAATTATCTTTGTTTTATGGGAAATTCTTAAAGGACCAGGATTAACTTGAATATTAGTTATTTTATCCATGAGGTTATCCTTTTTCTGATACTCTAGAAGGTCTTCTACATTTACCTGGGATGGATTAGATTATCCCTGTCATCTGAAAACTACCTCCAATCATAAATATTTTTTCCATCTCTCATTTCAACAAAGGATTTTGTTCTGTAGTTTAAAAAACAATAAGCTTTTCCATTGAAGCACTTCTAATTTACTTGCAAAATCCAATTTGTCTTGATTGGTCTCTTTACATTAAATTTACAATGTTAATCTCATTCCTCCTAAATTGTAGATTTTATTTACTTAGTAGGCATGTTCACTTATTTGTAAAATTCTTACAATTTTGTTGTGCAGGATGTCCATAAAATCAGAGTGCGCTTTAAATAAATTATATCTTTAAAGTGTATATGGACTTTGTGGACACATTGTGTAGTTGATTGATTGATGTAGGCATCATCTATAATGAACCCAAGATAATTCATTAATTCTGCATCCTAAAAAAGGTAAGAATAAAACTGGTTAAATGTGTCGATATTAGATGTAATGGTAAATTATGAAATTGCCGTGAACAAGTGATATCCTGGAAAATTTTAAAAATGTCCTGGAAACATCCTGGAAATGTCCTGGAAAATGATTTCCTAAAATGAGTGGGAACCCTGCGAGGAGAAAACAATTTTTGTAAAAAATGCTTCTATAAAGTTAATAAATGCGAGGTATTACTGGCCCAAAATGAACCAGTCGATTAAATTAATGTGCCAACAATGTCACCAAGCAAAAGTATGGGGCTATGTTAAGTTTGTTTGGGTGCTGGTATCTTATTCCCAATAAAGGCTGGTACTTCTTAGTTCTTCTTGGCTGGTGAGCTGAAATGGAAGGCATTCAAAGAACAAGAAAGGAAAGAGACAAAAGCAGAAGGTGGCTTTATGACTTCGGCTTTATTGACCAGGTCATAGTGGCTTGTAGCAAGGGAATTTCTCCCTAGCTAAAAGGACCAACTAGACCTAATTACGGCCTCAGTTTGAAATGGCCGAGGAATTCTTTTAGAGGAAGGGAGTCAGGCCTTTTTGTTGGACCTGCGCAGATAGTATTTCCGGTGAAAGGCCCCATGGGAGTTTGTTCTTTTTATTTTATTTTTGTATTTTTTAATCCCCACAAAAGTAATAAACCATATAAGAAGCAAAGTGCATCATTTGGAATTACCCTCTGATCGTTTTCAAATAGTACATGTGGATATTGTAGGACCATTACCATCAGTAAAGAATCCAACTGATTCTTATTTCTCACCTTATCGATATTTGTTAATGTGCATTGATAGGAATACTAGATGGATAAAAGCATGTCCCTTAATAGAAATCACAGCAACATCAATATCTTTGGCTTTCATCAATCTGTGGGTCTCTAGGTGAGCTTGTTCTCTGCACATTGCTATGGATAGAGGATAACAATTTGAATCAGAATTATTTAATAAACTGTCAAAAATAGTTGGTTTTCACAGATTGAGAACAAAACAAATGGATTGGTAGAAAGAGCACTTAGAACCCTTAAGACAGCCATTATAACTAGAAAAGAGTTTTGGCTGACAGCCCTTCACATTGTTCTTTTTGGAATCAGAATAACACCGAATGAATCCAATTATTCCCTATTTACTGCATTAACAGGAAACCATGCTCAAATTCCTCACTTATTGATAGATCCTACCAGGAATGAGAACATTACAATAACAGATTCACAAATAAAAATTCTTGCGGGTGAAATGCAAAAATTTGACATGCATAAACGATCCAAAGGACATTTACATTCAGCACCTTGTTCTTATATATCTACAGACTTGTAGGAATGTAAATATGTATGGTTGAGAATGGACAGAGTACAAAAGCCATTGGAAACCCCATACACAGGCCTGTTTGAAGTTATGAACTGTAATGAAAAATATTTCACAATAAAAATATCGGACAAACTACATAATACAGTCTCCATAGACAGGTTAAAACCTGTATACATTCCAGAAACATCAAAATCAAAGGATTTGGTTGAACCAAATTCAAAATTAAATGATTCCCAAATGAATCACAAAAAGACGAACCAAACTCTTGCATAAAATTTAACTATATTTATTCAATTTTTTAAACTATTCTACTGGTCCGCTGAGGGTTGCACTAATTTCCTCATGCAGGAATTTTATCTATAACATAAAAAAAAACATAAAAAACAAACAATACAAAAAAATATCTATACAAATTTCTTGTCGGGAGGTGAAAGTGTGAAATGCTTGAATAGTTTTTGTTGGGCTCTTTTTTCTTTCTATTGTGTCAGAGAAATGTTTGTTATTTTCTCCTTTGCTTTCTTCTTTCTTTCTTTCTCTCTTTCTCTTTCTTTCAATGTTGTCCTTTCTTTCCTTTTCTTCCTTTATCTTTTTTCTTTTCTTTCCTCCTTCAAAATTCTTCCTTCCTTTAGTTTGTACCTTGTTTCAACAAGTCAAAGAGCCAGTGGTCAAAATTATACAATATAACTGAGATACGGTCATGATATCTTTCATCAAATTCCTTGATTCGTTCACGAATCATGCAGTTTTTTTTCTTCAAAGAGTCAAGCTCAAATTTCTTTTATACCAGGATGATCACATCCCCAAAATAATTCTCTGTGTAATTAAATTATTATTAGAAAGAAAAATGAAAGAAAGGAAGGTCGGACCAACAGTCCTCAGAAGTCAAGAAGGGGCCTTTGCCCAGAGAGAGCCTGTCTCTCCATCTGCTCCCAGCAGCTGCCAGTTGAAAAAGGGTACAAGAAATGTTTTCAATCAGGAACCTTCCTCGTCCCTTTCAATCAGGAACCTTCCTCGTCCCTTTCAATCAGGAACCTTCCTCGTCCCTTACAGTGATGTCATCACTGACCAATTACAACCCTCCAAAAATTCACTCTGCGAATTTTAAAATAAAGAAGGCACCATGGCCCTAACAAAAATATAAACTTTTTACAAATCATCCCCGTAAATGGGGGGCTAATTGTTGCAGCCATTTTCGAGAATTTTCACCCCCCCCCAAAAAAAAAAATTTCAACACTTTCTCTGAAACCTTTTTTTTATTTTTAAAATTTTGTATTAAATTGTTACAACAAATCCGAATTTGAAAGTTGCAAGAAATTTACCCACTAAATCCCACTAAATATTTCCCAATATATATATGAGATTAGGCAATTTATCCATATATTGGAACTCGAAATTTGCCCTACATGTGAGAATTTGTTTTTTTTTTTAAATTTTAATTTTCATAATTTTCCAATATTTTCTTTGATGAAATTTCTGCCTTGAACATTTTAAAGAGGTCTTTTTATTTTAACTGCTTGATAAAAAAGATCCTTTTCTATTTCCACCGTCTTTTATGGCGTGGGTTGAGGATTCTAAATCTATAGTGTTCATTTTCGCAGTTAGTCATTTAAAGGGCAAATGCAGTTATTTACTATTTGCAATTAACTCTTAGAACCTGGGCAGCGGTACCTAAAAGTACATATAACCGCTACCTACCGAATCCGACCTTGAAATCCCTATTTCAACATCGCTATTGCCTAACAATAATACAGCATGTCAGGATGTTTAATAACAAATTACATTTTCATCTATTTTTCTAATCAAAACCTCGGGTTGTTGCCCATGTACACGATGGGCTCAGATTTCTAAGAATTAACAATTTAGAAATAGTTTTAAATAGAAAATTGGTAGTTATTATTGTAATGGGCATAAAACAAGATCTCGCTCGCACGTGTAAATATATAGATATTTTAAATTTAACTTTATTATCCTTTATTATTATTATTATTATTATTTCAATTAGAAAATAATTAATTTTACTTGATATAAATTTACGAAAATTGTCGAATGCAAAACAGTGATAAATTGGCGCTGAAATTTTGGTAATTCATTTCTGGTCTTGAGGTGAGGTGAGTTGATTTGAATTTCTACATAAAATACACGGTGCATCGAAGATAAAAAGTATACTTAAACTCCATCTTATTTTTTTAATGGTTAAGGGAGATTAGGTTGTTCGGGTCAATTGCGAATACGATTAATGTCTGAAAGGTAGTCCTAGTCTGTAGTATATTTTGAACCTAAACTTTGACAAGAAAAGAGAATAAAAGATGGCGACTATACTTACTTGATTCAATTGGAAATATTAACCAAAGCGAAAGTTAACTTAATATTCGAATGAAAAAAGTATTAAAGTATCATTTTGAATTTAGAATATGTTTGATAAAATCAGAAATTGTAGGAAATTTTCAACGACTGCATTGATTAACTTCATTATTTTAGAATTCGAAATAAACATTTTAAAATATTTTAAGCGACACAAACGTACTAATTTAAAGTTAAGTTTTAATTTTTTGATAAAAATAGATTTAATTTTGTTTTTTAAACAAAACAACTAAAATTTATGAAATTTCTTGATTGCTCAGTCGAATGAGAAAAAATTATTTTTCATTAAAATACTGAACAAAATCAATTGTTTTATTTTAAAATCTAGGAATGGGCACAATATTTATATAAAAATGTCTTTAACAAACATCAGTCAACAAACGCTGGCTGATAACATTCGATAAAATTGTTTCTTTACTGTTACATCAAATCATCTTGAGTAATATCCCTTAGCTGCTGTATCAAAAGTTTTACAAAAAAATCGGATTTAAAAATTTTTTTTGGCATGTCCATCATTTGTCATATCATTTTCAATTTCGTTTGCAAATGTTCAACTGGTTCAATGTCACTGAATAGTATTGGACATGAAGCAACAATTTAGTATTTAGGAGAACTAACGTGAAATTAGTTCTTTGAAAATGTTAATTTGTTTTGTACCTTATAACATTGTTAAGTAGGTACCCCCCTATATTTAACACAAGGAAACTTGCATAAAGGTTAATATTATCTTGAAATTTTTTGTCCATTCGAAAGAAAACACATTAAAAAAATTCATGATTTTTAGTTTTGGTCGGCCATTTTCATTTCACCGTAAATCTACACTGAAAATACGAATTTATTCGAATCAATACAGCTGCAGGTTTTAACACGAAAATATCATAAAATGTATTCTTAATTGGTAGGTACCACCAATTTGACCCTGTGCAATTTACCCCCCCCCCTACATTTAACACAATGAAACTTGCAGATAAATTAATATTTTCTTGAAAAGTTTTTTCCATTCGAAAGAAAAAACATTAAATAAACTCCTGATGATTTTTTAAATTTTTTATCAGCATACGAAAATAATGAAAATTATGATTGAAAAACAATGTTTTCATTTTTGCACTGTTAAATCAACTGAAATTTAACGTAGCTAAAAACAAGTTACGATAAGAGGATTTTTTAAAAATTCTATGAAAAATCAATTAATGGTCCGATTTTCACGAAAATTTCCATAAATGTTTACCATTGGATGTAAATACATCTGAAATAGTTTTTTTCTAAAATATATCAGGGGAAATATTTTTTTACGATGTCTATCACCCCCCCTATTTTATTTTATGAGATAAAAAAAAAATGATGTGGAAAAAAAATTTGGTACTTTTTTTCTATAAAGATAAGAGTCTGAATAACTATATCAATGAAATTGTATAACGTACCGAATTATAGTTTTTTTAGGAAAAAATAATGAAATCGGAAATAAAAAGTGCAAAAAAAATGTCATAATATTAATATTTGAAAACTTTTTTTTTCTTATGTAATTGGTATGTACTATATTCTATTAAATTGTCAAAAAAAAAAATTTTTTTTTAAGAAATTAATTTTTACGAGATTTTCAATCTTTTGTGTGATTAAATATTTTTATTTTCTGCGTGAAATAAATTAAATTTTTTTTTTTTTCCTGTGGAAAAAAATCAAAATTTTCACGGATATTTAAAAACATGAATTTTAGAATTCAGGTGAACTAAAAGTTGGTCCGATCCGTGCTCGATTAATATTTTTAAAAGAATTTGTAATTTTTATTGTTGAATAGTAATGTGTGATTCTTAGAATGTACGGAAGAGCAAAACTGACATATGACGAGACGCTTCTCGGTAACTAAAGTTTGTTTTTCTGAGCGTAAAAAAATATTTTATTTAACTTTTACGACCAATTAGAATAAAAATAATATATTGAATGATTGTTTTATCAGTTTTTCTCTTAGAAAAAATATTCAAATTTTCATTTTATTTTCGATTTTAAGAATTAATACTAAAACCGAAGACATTTTTTAACGTCAATTTCACTGTGAAATTTTAAGATTAAAGTTTTTCAAGTTTTTATTCATAGTAAATTGTAATATTAAAGTTTTTAAAGATTTTATTCATTTTAAATTGTAATATTAAAGTTTTTAAAGATTTTATTCATTTTAATAGAAAAAATTTGGCTAAAAAAGTTTGTCCGTTACACCCATCCGTACTTAGATGCATAACTGTAAGAGGGTAATAATATGTATTTCTTTCTCTCTAAATCGCGGCCTGAAAATTACCCTTTCGCACGTAATATGGATAGGTTTGTTTATTTTTTAAGATAACGATGTAATTTTTCCCAATCGGATAATTTGATCTTTGAATTAACTATTTTTCTTTGTAACAACCCTGTACGATCTTTTTTTAACGAGATTTTTGATAAACAAAGTTCGGAAATATCTATTTCCGTTTTATTCAAGATGACCTAAACGGTCTGGTGGTACCTATTAATTGGGCTTGCGCATTATTTGAAAAGGACTTAATTGTTATTAAGAACACATTTTATGATATTTTTGTTGTATTGATTTATGGTGAAATGAAAATGGCCGACCAAAACATATGGCTTCCTCTAAGTGAAATAAACAAGTGGAGGTTACTCTCATTTAGGTAGCTAATGTTCAAGATTACCATATCAGAAGATTTTTATAAGTTTCTATACGGGAGTGTTTTAGTAAAAGAACCATGAATACAGAATTCTGCTAAAAAATATCAATAAAAAAACTGACCCTGTTGTAAAAAAAACGGACTGTTTTACTTATTTTTCAAGATAACGGTGAGTTATTTTTCCCCAATCGGATAATTTGATCTTTGAATTAACTGTTTTTCTTTGTAACAACTCTTTAGGTTCTTTATTCTTTTGCGAGATTTAAAAAATAAAAGTTAAAAAACATTTACGTTTCTTCCTTCAATATTGACTAAACTGATCACGTGACGTATTTTGGTTGTACCTATTAACCTTTATGCAAGTTTCATTGTGTTAAATATGGGGGGAGGCGGTGGTAAATTTGACAGGGCACATTGGAGGTACCTATGGATGGCTGAACTTGCACAACTGTTGCAAAATTAAAACGAAAGTTTTTTTGAGGTCCCCCATGACAGTTTAACTACAGTCTATGAATGAACTTTTTGCGAATTAGGTTACGATTTAGGGGTTTGGGGATTAAGGTTGTTTTTAATTACGTATTGGCAATACAATATAATTGCTTAAAAAAACAACAAAACCCCCAAAATTACTATACATTACATTATCATTACAACCATTGACATTAATTATTGAACCCAACGGTAGACACATTAGTCTCAGTTGTTTGTTTAGTATTGTAGGTACCACCAATTTGACCCTGTGAAATCCCCCCCCCCCTATATTTAACACAATAAAACTTACAGAAAATTTAATATTTTCTTGAAATTTTTTTTTCCATTTTAAAGAAAAAACATAAAATAAACTCCTGATGATTTAAAAAAAAATTTTTCAGCATATGGAAATAATGAAAATTATGATTGAAAAACAATGTTTTCATTTTTGCAACTGAAATTTAACATAGCTAAAAACAAGTTACGATAAGAGGATTTTTAAAAAATTCTATGAAAAATCAATTAATAATCTGATTTTCACGAACATTTCCATAAATGTTTACCATTGGATGTAAATACATCTGAAATGTTTTTTTTCTAAAATATATTAGGGGAAATATTTTTTTACGAGGTCTATTTTATTTTATTTTGTGAGATAAAAAAAATGACGCGTCAGAAAAATTTTTTTTCTTTTTTTCTATAAAGATAAGAGTCTGAATAACTATATCAATGAAATTGTATGAATGTACGAGGTCTAGTTTTTTGAGGAAAAATTAATGAAATCGGAAATAAAAAGTGCAAAAAAATGTCATAATATTAATATTTGAAAATTTGTTTTTTGCTTTTATAATTGGTATGTACTATATTCTATTAAATTGTCAACAAAAAAAATTTTTTTTTTCAGAAATTAATTTTTAAGAGATTTTCAATCTTTTGTGTGATTAAATATTTTTATTTTCTGCGTGAAATAAATTAAATATATATTTTTTTTCCTGCGTCAAAAAATCGAATTTTTCACGGATATTTAAAAATATGAATTTTAGAATTCAGGTGAACTAAACATTGGTCCGATACGAGCTCGATTAATATTTTTAAAAGAATTTGTAATTTTTATTGTTGAATAGTAATGTGTGATCCTTAGAATGTACGGAAGAGCATTGCTGACATATTTGTTTTACAAAGAGACGAGCCGCTTCTAAGTAACCGAAGTTTGTTCCTGTTAGGCTGACAGTGTTAGCGTGAAAAAAATTATTTTATTTAACTTTTTTCAATAATTAAAATAAAAAGTAAGTATAATAGATTATTTTATCAGTTTTTCTCTTAGAAAAAATATTCAAATTTTCATTCCATACTTTTACGGGTTAATCGTAAAAGGGAAATAATTAGTAACTTTTCTGTCTATATTACATTCTGAAAATTACCCTTTCGCATGTAATACGGGCAGATTTGTTTATTTTTTAAGATAACGATGTAATTTTTCCCAATCGGATAATTTGATCTTTGAATTAACTATTTTTCTTTGTAACAACCCTGTACGATCTTTTTTTACGAGATTTTTGATAAACAAAGTTCGGAAATATCTATTTCCGTTTTATTCAAGATGGCCTAAACGGTTTGGTGGTACCTATAGTATTGCAATGTATAATTTCAATTAAACTTGGTTTAAAAAAATATATTTTTCAACATTAAATGTATAGTAATTTTGGGTTTTTTGTTGTTTGTTTTTAAGCAATACGTAATTAAAAAAACATTAATCCCCAAACCCCTAAATCGTAACCCAATTCACTAAAAGTTCATTCATAGACTAGTTAAACTGTCATGGGGGACCACCAAAAAACTTTCCGTTTTAATTTTCCGACCGTTGTGCAAGTTCAGCCCTATGGAACATATAATCCAAGTTTATCCTCAATAATTTTGACACAGGTGACAACATATGGTTCTTCTGAATGGAAAGCAAAGAAAATTATTCGCGAAAATGTAAAAAAAAATAAAAGAAAGAAACATTTATGAGTGGGACTATATTTTGCCATGGTTTCATTTGTATACATTTGGAAATGAAAAACATTATTATAACATTGTTGTATGTTTTCATCGTCTTTTTGTTTTTTCTTTTCTTTAAAAAAAAAAAATTCTACTGCTTTAAGTTCATGGAAGGTAAGTTCACATAGGATGACCATAAAAAAGGTGGTGTTTTTAGGATAAATGTACATTAGGTACCACCAATTTTCCCTGTGAAATTTACCCCCACCCATATTTAACACAACGAAACTTGCATAAAGGTTAATATTATCTTGAAAATTTTTTGTCCATTCGAAAGAAGAAACATTAAACAAACTCCTGATGATTTTAAAAAATATTTTTCAACTTACGGAAATAATGAAAATTATGAACGAAAAACAATGTTTACATTTTTGCATCGTTAAATCAATTGAAATTTAACGTAGCCAAAAACAAGTTATGACTAGAGGCTTTTTTAAAAATTCTATGAAAAATCAATTAATGCTCCGATTTTCACGAAAATTTCCATAATTATTTACCTTTTAATGTAAATGTGTGAATTATTTTTTTTCCTAAAATATATTAGGAAAAATATGTATTTTTTTACGAGGTCTATCCCCCCCCCCATTTTATTTTATGAAATATGAAAAAAATGAACCGACCAAAAACGTTTTTTACTCTTTTTTTTCTATAAAGATAAGTCTGAATAATTATATCAGAAGATTTTTATAAGTTTCAATGCGAGAGCTTTTTAGTAAAAGGACCATGAATACAGAATTCTGCTAAAATATATCAATAAAGAAACTGACCCTGTTGTAAAAAAAGGGACTATTTTGCTTATTTTTCAAGATAACGGTGAGTAAATTTTCCCCAGTTGGATAATTTGATCTTTGAATTAACTATTTTTCTTTGTAACAATTCTTTATGTTCGTTATTTCTTTTTTTGCGAGATTTTAAAAGAAAAAGGTAAAAAATATTTGTTTCTTCCTTCAATATGGCCTAAACTAGCTATACCCCAAAAAATCGTCTTCTACGAGTTTTAAAAACGAATTAAAAATAATTAAATCTATTATTTAAGGTCAAACTTTGTCTAAATCGATAAGTAGTAACATACTGACCATCATTAAAAAAAGAAAAATATTATTACATATGCAATTTATTTTTAATACAATTTATACTTTAAAAATCGTCCAAATTTCAACGAAAAGTTACGTCGAATTTATTTTGATTTATCGTGTTCAATATGTATAACCAAAACGGTCGCGTGATCAGTTTAGGCCATCTTGAATAAAACGGAAATAAATATTTCCGAACTTTATTTATCAAAAATCTCGTAAAAAACAATTAAAGATCGTACAGGGTTGTTACAAAGAAAAACAGTTAATTGAAAGATCAAATTATCCAATTGGGAAAAATTACATCGTTATCTTAAAAAATAAATAAACCTATCCGTATTACATGCGAAAGGGTAATTTTCAAGCTGCAATTTAGACAGAAAAAATACATATTATTACCCTCTTACGATTAGACATGGTAGATTGGGCATACTTTTTTTAGCCAAAATTTACTATTAAAATGAATAAAATCTTTAAAAATTTTAATATTAAAATTTACTATTAAAATGAATAAAAACTTGAAAAAATTTAATATTAAAATTTCACAGTGAAATTGACTTAAAAAAAAATGTCTTCGGTTTTGGTATTAATTTTTAAAATAGAAACTGAAATGAAATTAAATGAAAATTTGAATATTTTTTCTAAGAGAAAAAAATTATGAAATAATCAATATATACTTACTTTTTATTCTGATAGATCGAAAAAGTTGAAGAAGAATTTTTTACGCTAAGAAAAACAAACAATAGTTACTGAGAAGCGTCTCGTCTTTTTGTATAAAAACAAAACAAATATGTTAGTTTTGCTCTTCCGTATATTCTAAGAATCACACATTGCTATTCAACAATAAAAATTACAAATTCTTTTAGAAATATTAATATAGCATGGATCAGACCAATTTTTAGTTCACCTGAATTCTAAAATTCATATATTTAGATATCCGTGAAAAATTTGATTTTTTGACGCAGAAAAAAAAATTAATTTATTTCACGCAGAAAAAAAAAATTTAAACATACAAAAGATTGAAAATCTCTTAAAAATTAATTAAAAAAAAAAAAAAAAATTTTGACAATTTAATAGAATATAGTACATACCAATTAAAAAAGCAAAAAAAAGTTTTCAAATAATAATATTGTGACATTTTTTTTGCACTTTTTATATCCGATTTCATTAATTTTCCCTAAAAAAAAAAAATGATTTAAATAAGTAGTCATGTTCAAAACGGGACATAACTCCGATTTTGTTTAGACCCGGTTATCTCCCTTAGACCATTTTATTAATGATAATAATGTTTCTCTGAGCAATTTTTTATGGTTTAACTAAATTGCTATTTTTTTTTTTACTATCTCGTATGTTTTCACATCCGGGTATTTCGAAGTAAAAGATAACACATTGGAATTTCTATCTAATATCTTTAAAAATATTTTTCTTGGAAGTGTTGCTAAAAAGACTTTTCTCTGTTGCGATTGACATATTTATTTAGACTGGGGGAGATTTTGGCCCGTTTTGTCATCCATAGTTAAAAATTGATGATTTTTTAAAAAATCTCTGAAAATATGCTGCACATCATAGCATATTTTTTAACTTGGATTTTTTTCAAAGATAGAATTCAGGGCTATCTTTTGTTAAATTTTCAAGTTAGTCCCGGATGCTGTCAGACATGTAAAATTGACTTTGAAATTTTTAAGGTAATAAAAAAAAATCAGTTTAACTTAGATAAAATAATTTTTTTTTTTTCATCAATTTAAAGAAAAATATTTTTTTAATACTACGAAAAAAAACCAAAAACGTGCTTCATTATTTATTTTTTGAGTTTTAAGAAAATAACTTTTAAATTTTAGAATCACTTTTTTAGGGTATTGAATTTATTTATTTTTTATTTTTCAGGATATGATCTTTCAAGAAATGTAAAAATTAGATTGTTTATAAAAATAACAAAAAGACAAGGTCCAAGAACACTTACCTGTGGAATTCCACTTGTCACTTGAGCCAATTTTAATTTAGAGTTGATTATTAGTCTATTATTTTCTGTCTTATTTTGTTTACTCCAGAATTAGGGTTTTAGAAAAATGCACCTAATTAGCTACCACCAATTGTGACAGAGACGTATTTTACCAAATAAATTTAACCCTCTGTGGATTCCGCCCAATATAAATATGCTTGTCAATGGCTTTCCTAGCTTGTAATGCTTTCATTAGTTTGGATAATTTGTGTATGAAGACATACAGTGATTTTCATATGCCCTTTATTATCACACAATGCAGCCATGAACTGCAATTAAGACAAAACTTGGTATAAGTCACAAAATATACAAAAAAGGACGATAAATTCACAATACAATAAGACAAAACAAATTCACATAAAAAGGCTATTATAAAATTAACTGGAAATGTTTACACCTCATAAATTAACCAAAATTCTAAACATAAAACATTTAAGCATATCTATAACTTACAAAAATAAAGGAACATACAAAAGTGGTTTGGGTTATTTAACTTATTTGCCTTAAAAGGCACAAACAGTGTTTTAACTTGGGTAAGGAAATAATTTACTACTTAAAACAATTTATAATTTAGCAAGAAATATAACACTTGTTTAAACTTACAGAGCAAATACAGTTTTAAGAAGAATGGAAAACAATTTACCTTGTTAGCAACTATTGGGGTTGGATTCGAGAGACTATTTCTTAGTAACTTTTTACCAAGAGTGCGGTGACACATTTTACTGCCCAAATGTTCCAGTACTTTTAACTGGAACCCAAAAGAGATTTTGTGACTGTTTCCCTAGCTGCCCAAATTGGAAAGGCAGAATTTTGCTGGGACTGCGTGTCTGCCTACTACCAAAATTACTACACCAAATCCAAGCCCTACAAAGTTTCATTTTTTCCACTAAAACCTTTTGTTTTTACTGTCTACTGCAGTGTTCTATTTCAAATAGCTACACAAGGCAAACAAGTCTTCCACCTATCTCCAAAAATGCATTTACACCTACTTTTTTTTTTTTTTTTTAAACTAACAAACCATTTTCTCAAAGGGAAATCTTACAAGAGTGACAAGGTCACTGGGTACTCACGGGAATGGAAGAAAGAAGGGCACAAGACAAACCTGTTAACTACAAACCAATTAGTGGTACTGCTACTAGCAGCAGTGACACCTTCTATTGAAACAGATTTACCAAAAATCGGGGAAATATCTGATTAATGAATTTTCACTGTTGATTTATCAATGAATGTATTTTATAATGCATTAATTATTCTGATTTAAAAAAAAATAATTTTATTTAATGTTTTTGTTACTGATTTCTAAGAAACTTTTAAAAAAGGTTTAAAATGGTTTGTCTTGAGTGTGTCATAAATCTTCACTCAGTAATTTTTGGGGCAAATTTAATTGTTTAAAATGTATTAAAAATGAATTATATATGTAATATTATTTAGCTTTTTTTTTTCTTTTTTTTTCTTTTTTTTATGTTACTACTTTTGGACGAAAATTTGACCTTAAATAATCAATTAAATTAATTTTAATTCGTTTTTATAAGTGAAAATTTTATCATCATAAATCCTTGGGACATGAATAAAAAGATAGAAAATACTGATATAAAAATTGTGTCCACTATATAGAATCATAGATATTAGTGTTTGATGTTTTTTACAGTTTATACAAACGGTGGCCATTTTTCGTGAAAAAGATTCAGATTTTAAAAATTTGCCAAAAATTAACTAATTTGATTTCAATAGAATTTTTTTTATGTATGTTCATTCATGAATGGTTTTAGTTAGGGACGACCAGAAACATACTATTTCACTTTAAAAAAAATGAATTAAGATTAATCAAATCAATTAAGGTTAAATTTTAATTGTATTCGAAAATTAGTAATATAAATCAGTAAAAAAGAAAAAAAATGCCAAATTATATTACATATGTAATTAATTTTTAATACATTTTAAACATAAAATTTGCCCCAAAATTTTTGAAAGTAGAGTTTGCGGGAAGTAACTTACGTACTTACAGAACACGTTTAAAAAAAAACTTATAGAAATTTCTTAAAAATCAATAATGAAAAAGATTAAATACATTATATACAGAAAAATTATTCACATGTTTATATTTTATTTCAATGTAATATCCTTTTTTGTTCAAAACATGCAGAAAAAAAAGTCCACTCTAAAAATTTACTCTGGATTTGTTTAGATGATATTGCTGTGAAATATTTTAAAACTCTGGTAGCCAAGAATGATTTTTTTTTTTTTTTTTTTTTTACAGTAACAATTTACTATGATTGATAATTAAAAAATTACTAAAAGTCAGGGAAGTTTATTAAAAAAAAAGTTAAAATCAGTTATTTTATTTAAAATAAACTACAGATTTCTTTCAGTTTACTTGTGCTTCCACCTTTTGGGGACTAAAAACACCCATGGTTTTTAGGGCTATGTCTTATATTATATATATATATATATATATATATATTAAAGAAAAAGGCTTAAATACTGGACATATTAGCAGTTATAGATTTATTTCCACTCATGTGTGCATGTATGTATATATATATATATATATATATATATATATGTGTGTGTGTGAAGAAAAGGAAGTGAATCCGATGGTATGTAGTATATTAAGAAAATTGAAAACACACACACACACACAACCTTGAGGTTTGTTTCGTTGTTGTTTATCGCAAGAGATTTATACACACACGCGCAACCACACACACAAAACACCTAAAAATGCACAATGCCTTTTTTCGATACACACACTCACACATTCACACCGTAAAAGAGAATATTTGACGTCATATTTCAAACCGTCCATTTTTTTCAGCGTCCTTTCTTCAGACTTCAAATTTTGAACAGACTGATAACAAGGACTATCACTTGCTTTTCTCGTTATTCTGTGATAAAAGATGATCTAATTAATAGATCGAAACACTGCAGTGTCGGTCAATAAACTTACCACTCAACTTATTTAAACCTGTGTTTTTTCAATTAATATACTACACACACACACACACACACACATATATATATATAAGCTTATTCAAACTGATAATTTTATTGAGATTGTATAAGAAATAGTGGTGATTCTTTTATATATTTTGGAGATTCTAGAACAAACTCTGGCTCATCATAAAATGTGTTCTTAATAACAATTAAGTTCATTTCAAATAATGTGCAAGCACAATTTTAAACAGTTGTTTAAATTCAAGAGTGAATCAGGCAGATGGTCAAGTGTGAAGAGTTATAGACACCATAGGTGGGTTCACTTAATGCTGTACATCTTATTAAGGGCTCATTCAAGGGTATTGGTTACCCTGACTGGATGTTTTTATTATTTCAAGTGCATTCAATTGGGATGTTTTTAGTTGAAGTTTCTTTCCAATTGTGAAAACAAAAGCTCTCAATGTGCTTGGTTTCCTTTCGTGTTGAAAGGATGAAAGTGATGGGATAAATTTATAAATTTCAAACAGAAGATTTTAGGGTTTTGTTTTTTGATTTCACCTTAATTGTCAAGTTCACTAAAGTGTCTTTACTGATAAAGTTTATCAGTTAATTTGAATTTTGGCAATAAATTTGATTCTTCTATTTTAATAGTTTTTACTCAAAAACACTTTTTTTTCTTATAAAAATAGTTTATTTCTGGTGGCTGACATAAATTACTCAGCCTACTTGAAAATTGATGGGTTTCTACGACCTTTATTAACTATTTTGTGATCAGCCATGTGGTGATTGTGAACCTTTGGTCATTAGAAGAAAAAAATTTACAGTCCCTAATTTGTACATTTCTATAAAGATCAAATCCAGAAGACCAAACATTTGAATGACATTAATTTTTATTTTTATTTTTTATTTTTTATTTTAGAGTTAGAGGCTTGAAACTTGCTGAGATCAAAATCTAAGATAGCTATTATCAAGAAGATTGCTGTATTAAAAAATGTCAAAAAAAAGTAAGTAATATATATGTATATATATAAGGGTGGTCTGAAAAGTTCATCTGATGATGTCATATCTGCTATTGATTTTTATTTTACCATAGGTATCCAAGCACTGCAACACTGAAGCAAGGGGCATTATGTTTGAATCAAGAAAATTTCAGATTTCTTTGACCATTGGGATGATAGTAAATTCAAAATGTTCAAAGCATTTTGTGAAAATGCTAATTTAGTGTAGGAAACATACTTTTGACTTTAAGTGTTAATAATGTTTACCCACACAACAAAACTTGAATGTGGGTAACAAAAAATCTAATGTAGGTTTCATGTGCCTGGTTATTGTTCTTTTGGTGCAGTTTGTATCCCTTGGGACTGATTTTGCTGTGTTTCTCTGGACAGATTGTAGTCAAATCAATTCAGGTTGCCTGAGGAGTTTCCACCGACATTAGTCTATTAGTTGGCTCATCTATTTCTTCCGGTGGAATGCCCTCAGCTTGCACATGTTTGGAGAAAGTGGATTTGCATGTGATTTGGTTGTCCTCATGCTCTGTCGTTACCCTAATACTCTTTTATTTGAAAGTCTTAATGGTTTTGGATCAAAGGGCTGAGGGAGCTTGTTGTGTTTGCATTGTTTAATAAGCATGCTTTTTGTCTAATCTACATGTATCTTCATCTTGCCATTGCTGGTGGCATCATTTACAGTTATGCTGAAATGAATAGGAACTGAATATTTGAGATGAGGAATATATGGTACACTGATGTTCATCTTTTTTCCAGTGAGGGCTTTGAAGGGAGACATGTTGCCTTATACTCATGGAGGAGGAAAAGGAGTGTCTGTCTTTTCCAGTTCTGGCTTTCCACAGCAGATGCACTTTTTCATTGTTCTCATAGTAGCTTGACACTTTTGCTTCAGGTCAATGGGGTGTGGTTTTTGTCATACAAAAAACAAATTGAATGACAGTCTCTTGGCCTTGACTACTGTTAGACAAAGGATAACTACTCGCTGATGTTGATGGAATCATCTCAACCTCAGAGATTAGTTGCTTTCACTTGTGTTGTTATATGTAAAAAAAAAAAAAAAAGTCATCATCGGGGCAGCCTAATGTTGGTATCAGCCAGACAGTGAGGGAGTCTATCCTCTTTTCACTAGCACTAGATCATGGAGATTATTTTAGCATCTGAGGTGGAGCGCCACACCTATCATCAACTCCTCACTTTATGGCACAGATCCCTGTGCTACTCATACGCTGAGTTAGCGAAGGGCAAGTATCGAACACAAAACCTTGTGGTTCCTAGCCAAATGCTCTACCGGCTGAGCTAAACTGGCCCTATGTTATATGTAACACAAAGAAATAAACCTAAGGTAATTTAAAATAAAATTTAAAAAAAAAGAGAATTTATCCTAGGTTCGAATTGCACAGACTTGTTCCAAAATATTTGAATAGGACAATCAGATGTCATCATCAAAGTCCCAACCTTAGAAGAAATGACCCATAAACTAAAAGGTTTTACTGCCTACTGGTCTCGAAGGAGGGGATGGCATGATGCATCTTTACTGATGTCATTAAGTTTATTTAATAAACACTGTGAAACTGTATAAAGAAAAATAACATTTAATAAACGGATAACAGCGAATACTTTTAAAAAGAAATAGAAAATCCTCAAAGAAATGTGAAAGCTCTTATCGTGTCACCTGTCCCCGAGCAGTGACATAAGCTCTAAAAAGGCTTATAAGTGACTTCCCCTTACCCTTTTCCAGTTAGGGTTCATAGACCGCAGAAACTAGTGCTCAGCACAAAATGGTATTAATAAAACCTATTAAACTACTCTAAATTGGATACTGTGGTTGTAGTTAATTTTATAGACAAAAAATAACTATATAAAAATAAGATATAATTAACTGGTCAGTTTAGCGGAAGTTACAATAAGTGCAAAATGGTTTAGTAATCTTGATGCAAAAAATGGATACTGATCCATCGAGCTAGACAAAGAGAGACAAATCCTAACCTCCTTCAACAACCCACTTGTCAGATACTGCTTGATGAGGATACTATTTGGGTTGGTGACGAGCCAGGATGTGTTCCAGCAAAAAATGGATCAAATACATAAACCAAATGTCCTAAACCCATTAGTATTTCTGATAATGTGGTATTTGGAAAAAAATAAAAAGGAGTACAACAAAAACTTGTTCAGCCTAATGGAAGCTGAAAATCAAAATGGTCTTGAGTTTAACAGCACAAAATGCAACATCAAACACCAAATCTTTAAAATTCTTTGGCAGAATTTTATGACAAGAATGGAGTGCATCCAATCTTCAAAAACATCTAAGTTCTAAAATCTCCTAGCAACAAAGCAGAACTCCAACATGTACTGGGTCATTTACATGTGTCTCTTCATACCTCTACTGTCAGAGCATAACTGCTAACCTTTCTGATCTAAAAAAAAAAAAAAAAAAAAAGGGAATGAATATGCATGACAAGTTGATTCTTCTAACATAGAACTGTGAGCTGCACTTTTTCAAAATAACAAACCGGTTGTTTTTGCATCTAAGTCACAACAACTGAGCAAAGATATGTAAATATAGAATGTGAGATGCTAGCAGTCATGTTTGGATGCCATAGATTTCATACTTATTTATACAGGAAACCATTCACAATAAAGCTTGAACACAAACCATTAGAAATGAATGGAACCTCCCAGCAGCACCATCAAGGTTACAATAAATGCTAATGGAAATATAGGGATATGATATCACCATCGTTATACTGGCCTGGGTAAGACATATTTTTGGCTGATAGATTGTCAAGACTATTAAACAAAAATAACTGATGTCCAATAAACCTGGATATAAGAATTCAGCACAAACTCAAAGAACCAAAAGAAAAATTCAGGAATGGCTATCAACTGAAGTTGAAATTTGTCATTCACACCTTTTTCTATCCATTTGTGTGATTGCCTGGAGACTGTCCTTAAAAGGAATAGAACCAGGTTACTTGATCACCTTATCTTCACTTTCTCAATTTCAACTGAATTTTATCAAGGGCAAAAAGAAATCAGGAAAAGAAGAATATACTTTTTACACAAATTGTTTAGCTTTCCCTTCTACTTTGCACCTTTTTTAACATTAGTAAAATATAAAACACACAACATTGGAATCATTTTTTTATTGTAATTTTACTGCTGAATCCTCTTGTCACTATTAGAAATTTTGGAACTGGTGCTTTTATTATTATAACCTTGACTTTTTTTTCACCTCAATTTTAATTATTTCATTGGGTTTGTATTACTTTGAGCACATGTAAAATATTTGGCTGTATCATTGTTCAGTTTTATCAATGGATTATTTCAGATTCATTTAAAACAACTTCAAGGGAGCTCAAATCATACAGAGGTGATAATTTTAAAGACTTATACAATCAAGTAAACCAAGGTGAGGTATCTTTTTTTTAAATACTTTTTTCACCCTATTTAAGCATTGTGGTAAGAATAAGTTCAAAATTGAACTTTATTTTTTTATACATGCTATGATTGTAAATTATTAAAAACTTACTTTCTTTTGCCAATGATTTAAAACAAATATTACTGATATTAACATGAAAATATCATAAAATGTGTTCTTAATAACAATTAAGTTCATTTCAAATAATGCGCAAGCACAATTAAGAACACATTTTATGATATTTTCATGTTAAAACATACAGTTGTATTGATTCAAACAAATTCGTATTTTCACTATAGATTTACGGTAAAATGAAAATGGCTGACCAAAACATAACGGCTTCCTCAAAGTGAAACAAACACGGGGAGATTACTCTCATTTATGTAGCTAATGTTCAGATTACCAAAATGTATACTTCTGCTCTGATGAAAATTTTAAATCCGTATTTTTATTTTTTATTTTTTTATTATTACATAAATTATTTTTACGTAATAGTATTTAATTCAGGTTTTAACACTTTAACAAATTATTTCTGCTGCTTTTTATGTTTTCAGGTCATTTGCCATGTTGGCAAAAATCCAGTCTATCTAGTAATATGTCAGTGAATTCTGTTAACTCTGTAACTCCTAAAAGGAATAAATTGAAAACTTGCAAGACATCAAATCAGGAAGTTCCTTTTGATACACTTACCAAAATAAAGAAGAGATCAAAGAAAAAAAGATTTTCTGAGAATTTACCTTCAGAAATTTGTTTGACACATGATAATAAGCGTATTAAGTCGCAGAAACCCTCAATGGAATCTTTGAAGGA
This sequence comes from Doryteuthis pealeii, assembly GCA_023376005.1. NCBI lineage: Eukaryota > Metazoa > Mollusca > Cephalopoda > Myopsida > Loliginidae > Doryteuthis > Doryteuthis pealeii. Next base: position 64,963,594 of record CM042150.1, on the reverse strand, counting down.
TACAGTTGAATTACAAAAGAAACATTTGGTAAGTTTTATTTATTCATATTTAGGTTATTAAAGATTTTGGTGTTTCTAATGCAATTATGAATATTTCTTTAAATAATGTGGATTAAAAAAAGAGTAAGGTGGCTGGTTAGATTTTTTTTTACTATGCTTTACTTTTTAATAATAATTCTCTTGTATGGTTTATAAACAAACTAGCAGCGGCTACCCGGCGTTGCCTGTGTAGAGGGGGATTTTTTAAGTTAGTCCCGCAGATCCATTATTACTGAACTGTGAGTTGAATCCTCGTGGGATGCTTCATTTAAATCCCTATGTAAAATAGACCTTGCATTGATCCAGCTACTCTGAAAAGTAATGTTAATTAATGTCTACTATCTAAAATGTTAAATGAAAAAAAAAAGTCCATGCTGTTATCATTCAAATTTTACTTTCTAATTATCTTCATGAATATAGATAAAATCTCTATTATTTTTGCCCCAAAACTAAGCCCTGGTGATATTTAATGTGTATATATATTTACTTTGTCGTTAATTGTTTTATTTTCAAAGTTTCCTCCAGACATACAGATACACACAACTGGTCCTTTATATATGGATAGATAGATAGATAGATTAAATGAAAAAGCACTATGGTGTAACTATTTTGTTTAGTTTGTTTTAGGTTGTATTTAAAAGTTATTGACTCTTATTTGGCTTGAAAGAGACAATGAAATATTATTTTCTAAAATATATTCATTTTAATCACAATTCATATGTTGATAATTACTATGTTATAAAAAATATACAACATTATGTTGGTCTTTATTTTTTTTTTCTTATTTAAAATTTGTCACCAATTTTAGTAATACTTATTGTACATTTATTCTAAGTCATAAAAATTTACCATTAAAAATATAAAAATTAGTGATTATTTTCATAACCAATGAAGATTTGAAGAAGTTTCACCTTCAAAATTAAGAATAAATTAGAATAAGTAAACAAACCAAACAAATATTTTAAAAAATCTACATAACTAAAATTCTTTGAAAATATTTGGAACACCAATTAACATGGTTAATACAACCTCAAAAAAAAATGCATTTAAATTATTCTCTTTTTAAAAAGAATGATTATGTCCATATAAGCAGATTTTAAGACATCTTGAAATTTTGCTGACATAAACTTTTTTACTGGGAATAATATAAAAAACCTGCCTTTTGAAAAAGATTTTTTATTTGATTTATTATGCTCCTAATTGTTTTGGGTGTGACAATTTGAATTCCTTATTTAAAAATAATTTTGTCAGTTATGTTTCATGTTGAGTTTGTTGGTATTGTGGTTGAAGAGGAAGTAAAATAAAATGTACTTCCCAACACAGGGTAATAGGTACAGTTGATTTGTCACTTTTTTGGAAATTCAATATAAATTTTGAGGTGAAAGCTGGGGTTTGGTGTTATAAGAACTAACATAAAAAAATTAGATTCCTAACTTTAAAACTCAGTTGAGCATTTAATTTTAAAATTTTGCTTGCCAAATACTGATTATTTCATTTGGAAATCTCAAACTCTTTTAAGTGGTGATAGATATTTTCAAGGAAATAACTAAACTGGATAAGTTGTCATAAAATTGGGGGTTGCAATTTTATCCAAAAGATAAAGTGGACCTGAAAATCTTTTGGAACTGTTACTGTGGGTTAAAACTGAACATCCTTTTACAGACATTTTTATCAGAAAATAAATTAAAAAAATAAATGAATGATCGTAAATCAAACTTTTTTAGGCTATCTTCTAAAATTTTGGCTTGAAAAGACAGGACCCCCCCCAAAAAAAAAAAAAAAAATTTGAATGCCACTAATTACAGTGAATTTAAAAATCTCAAAATTATTTTCAAAATGTTTCAAAAAAAAGTAAGAAAAAATTTTTTTTTTTCATGATGAGAAATGTATATAAAAAATACTTAGCTTAAGGATTTTGAATATTAAATCAGCTATATTTCTAATACGGAACTGGAACATTACTGTATTTTGATAATTTAAAAAATATGTTTTAATTTGAAACAAAATAGATAAAAAGGAAACGGTATTACTTACCTAAATATATAATTTCACAGCAGAAAAAATAAATGCGTTTTATTTTGTCGTTTGAATTAAAGTTAGTCAGTTAAAATACAAAATTATGTAGATTAATCAAGCTTTTTCCCCTTTTTTTTCTTCCTTTTCCAAATAATTAAGTTTCTTGCATAAAAATACAAAATTACTAATTATTTTTTCAATTATATACAAATATCGGTTGAATTTTATTCGATAAATAAAACCATGTGTTTAAAACGTTGTAAACTTAAATAATATTCATGAAAGAAAGTTCCAGGGACAATATTCTGAAATTAACTATATTTATTTTATTTTATCATTAAAATGAAGAAATTTCTCTGTTTTATGGTGTTTTATTGATAATTAAAATCAACTGAAAAATCCTGATTTCCTTATGAGAGAAAAATGAAAACAATCTTTTATCACTGTCAATTACCAAAAAACACCCCATTTCATCTCTACAAGTGAATATTTTTATTATTATTTATAATTCTTATTTATTTTTATTTGAATTATTGTAATCAATTAAAATGTTTGAATTGAACAAAATTATTAAATGACATTTAAAATTTTCCTTTCTCCAAACAGTACAGAATCTTTTGACAGTGACAAATTTTCACTTATCACCGAAATGACATTCCATTTGCTCTAATTTTCAACCCTTAAACTCGTTTTCCTTAAAAAACAGTAAATGATTTGGGTAAAAATATTTTATGTCATGATTTATCATGTCAAATGCCAACTATCACTATCAGTGCACTACCACGGTTCAAAAATTTTTTTAAATAATGCCGAAGCCTACAGCACAAATAATAGCCAAATAAAATGCAAATATTGCGACCGAGAACACAAGAACAATGTAAACAAATGCCCAGCCAGAGAAAAATTATGCTTGAATTGTAAAAAAAGAAACCACTTCCAGACTGTATGTAGATACAAAAATATATAAAAAGGGTAGAAAATATAAATCCTCATACTGAAAATATGGAAGTATATTTGCAAAAAACACATGCAAAATAAAGAGAAATTATAAAATTGAATGGCATAGAATTTCTCATGCAAGTTGACACAGGGAGTGATCTTACCCTGATCCCAAGGAATTTCTGGGATAAAATGGATAAACCCAAATTAAGAAAAAGTAATCTTAATTTAAAACAATTCGACGGATCTATCATCAAAACTCTAGGGTCTTTTGAAGGAATTTTCAAGAAAATCAAACAATTTTGCATGTCTGCAGAGTACAAAGTCCCTCTGCATTAATGTCTAGACAGATTAGAGCTCCCATAACGATGTCATTTTCAACAAATGTATAAAAAACAAAGAGTCTAATTCAGAGAAGGTGAATTTTATATTACAAAAAGGACACCACACAGCAATATTAATAAAATACAGGCAGAATATACTTGCTCATGACAAAGAGCAAAAAGCCCTTTCGGTTCAGGGAAGTATAGTATCAAATGCAATGAGGTAATGCTATAAAAGAAGTATGCCTCAGTAGTAAGCCAGACAGCCACTAAGACTGAAGACAATGTATGCTTCACTTTATAAAAAAATTATCATGTGAAACTTAACATTTCTCTTAGAATTTTTTGCCTTACCTTAATTTTGTATTTCAGAACACTAAAAAAAGTAGTGTTTCAATACAGTTTTATTGTCATTTATTTGTAGTGCTTAGAATTTGGTCGTATCATTTGGGGAAAAATGTCTGGATACCGTCCGTGGCCTGGTCTGACAATTTCTGGTGAATTAGCTGGGAAAAAAAACTCTCCAGAAGCATCTTGGATCTTTTGGTTTGGTGATCACAAAATTTCAAAAGTAAGGAATAATCTTTATTCTTTAATCAGCCTCAAATTGAAAATAGTTTTTTTTATGAGTTCTCCTTTTGTTATGTTATAAAATATTTGTATGCATGCATTTGTAATTGTTTTATGAAAATGAATTGTTTATATCTTAACATATAATCTTAAAGTACAATTAAAATTGTTTTATAGTTCTACTACCTTTATACACACTTGTAATTTTTATTTTGTCTGCAATTATATTAACAGTTTATTGAATATTATGAAGCTTGAAAATATTATTTTTTAATATTGAGTTATACTCCTTGTAATATCTCAAAAATGTGTATGGTTTGCAAAAGAAAAATAGACGAGAAGGTTTGGATTAATTTCGTTTATTTTAAAAATAAACAAAAGCTGGAATTGTGGAGATGATAATTCCTTTTCGCTCAGTGAAATGAGGGTAGGTGTGTGGTTGAAAGTCAATTCTGGCTGATGTCTGGTCTCTGTGTGACGTGGGGTGTGATGTGGGTCGTAGGTGTGTCGGTTCTTTGATCTTGCCTGTCAAGCGATGTTCTTGGTGTGAAGGTCAACAGTCAACTGCTTATCAACTTTAAGACAGCTGTTTTATAGTTAGGAAACGGCTTGAATTCACTTTGAAGGGTTTTAGGGGAAGATTTTTTATTGGTTGAAAAACATTAAATAGAAGATATTTTTAATCGTTTATAAATTTTGTTTTTTCACCGGAACCTTGTGTGGAGCCTATGCGTACATTGATTGTTATTGTTCATTTCGTTTAGGCTACTGTAGAGTTAACATCCGGTCAGTCAGTAACTTATGTTCTGTTCCGAAGTCTTTTGTTTTTATTTTTAATTTGTTTTGTTGGTGAGTGGATGTATTGTGTTAGTAAAAATTGTGAATCAAGAGAGATATATATTTCTGTTATAACATCCTGGTTTCCCTCCTGAAATAATTTAACAGTAAATAATCTCTTATATTTGCAGTTTTGCTAGCATACATATTAAATAAAAGTTGTCTTTTTGTTTGATCTTTCCCCCAAAATTGAGATCTTTGAAAGTTTTTGAAGAAGTAATATTAATAAAGTTTACATTAACATATCTAGAAAGACATTCTAAAGATAAACTGAAGTATATTTACTTTAATTCAAAATATTTGTATCTGCATAGGAAAATGAATAACAAAATTATAATTATGAATTATCCAAAAGAACCAATTTCAATTAGGTTTCAATCATTGGAGAAAAAATTATTAAAAATTATTTTCCTCTATATTATTAGTACATTTTAGATTATTTCAGATTTTAAAAAATGCACTTAAAACAAGATCTTTTTGCTAGTTATAAAAGGAAAATTGTTGCTTAACACTGTATCACACAAGCATCTAAATTTGAACTGTTGGTTTGTTCTGATGAGATGATTTAAATTGCTAGTCCCAAATTATTTGTGGTTTTTAGCTAATGAATGACTATTTGTATTTATTAAATAAATGGATGCCAAGTAAATATATTAAAAAAAAAAAAAGAAAAAAAAAAGATAAATTGCATAGGTGATTAGAGAGTGGAGCAGGCAGGGTGGCATCCTGATGCTCTTGAGTGATCTGTGGAATAATGCTTCAAAATATTTTAGGGAGAAATATTATACAAATGTACATCATAAGCAAAGAAAATATACAGGTGATCGGGTATTTTTTGCATAAATAAATTGTAACAAAGGAGGAGGAATAGGAGGAGGCTAACTGAATTAATAGTTTACAGTCTAATTGACGTGTTTTAAAAATTTTTTGGATGAAAAGAGATTAGCATCTCATGGTATCTTACCATCTAATTGGTTCACAATGGTAATTGGTTGAACTTTTGTCTCCTTCGGTTCCTGTACTTGAAGTCCATGTCAAGATGGTCGCAAGTACATTATTTGTCAGCTGAAGCATGAAATGAATGTATTTCTCTTTGCTCTGATCTTATTTTGGAACACATACTCTCTGAAAGATCAAAAGCAAAATAAATAAAAAGTAAGTTGTCAGGGTGGCCTAAAGTCGGTATCAGCCGAACAGTGAGGGGGTCTATCTCCTTTTCACTAGCACTAGACCAAGGAGATTGTTTTGACATCTGAGGTAGTGCACCACTCTTACCGTGACCTCCTCACTTTACCGCACAGATCCCGTGCTACTCATACGCTGAGTACCGGCATCGAACCTGGAACATTGTAGTTCCTAGTCCAACGCTCTACCACCTGAGCTAAACTGGCCCTACTATTTAATAATGAATGATGCAACAACTGACTATGAACATATTCAACAGATTAACCATTTATTATAAGTTACCTTCAACATATAGATTGTAAATTTAAGATTCAAGAGAGATTTCTATCTTTTGAAGACCTGTGAGAAAACACTATTTCTCTGAATTTTTTAGATGAGGCTTGATAATTAGTATTATTTGTATTATTTGGACTATTGTCCTCGTCTTCATTGTTATTTGTACAACGTTTTGGCCGATGTGCCCTCTGGCCTTCTTCAGGTATTTCTTGTCAGACTCAGTTAGATTCAAAGTTCCGTGATGGCTCCCGATTACAACAAGAAATACCTGAATAAAGGCCAGAGTTCACATGGCCGAAACATTGTACAGATAACAATACATGTGAGAAAACGGTTCTGACATTGCAAACATGATAAAGCAAAGATTAAATAAAAATGACATTGTCTTGGAAATTGCAGAGGTCAAGCATATGCTAATGATGCCAATATAACAACCAAGTACATGGAAGTACAAAGAATATTACTTAATAATTCTTGCAATTTTCTCACCATGTAGGTACCTTACATTGAATGTTTGGACTATATGACCTTTAGGCACCCCTTTTGCGATCTCGTTTCATAAGGACATTTTTTTTAATTTACACCGTCAAAATCCGGTTGTTTGTTAACAGAAGATTTTTAGAGTTTTTTTTTTAAAATTATAAAACTAACCCCTAACCCTAACCCCTAACAAACAACCAGATTTTGATGGTGTAAATGAAAAAAATGTCCTTATGAAACGAGATTGCAAAAGGGATGCCTAACGGTCATATGGTCCGAATGTTTCTTTATTGTTTTTATTATTAGTAAGATTATATTGTGTTATGATAAATTCAGTGCATTCATTAAATCTATAAATATTGCTGAACATTTTTAACTGAAGTGACTTTTATTTACTTCAAACTTCTTAAAGATTTATAAATAAAACTTTCTTTCAGATCAATAATTCAAAAATATTCAGGTTTGATAAAAATTTCTCCTACAATTCCAAAAAGTGCCCAAGTAAAAGATTTACAAATGCTTTGAATGAGGCTCTGCAGGTGAGTTGCTATTTCTTGTGATAATATTTAACCCTTTTCACATAATTTTGACATTGTATAAAACTACATTTTTAAGTAAAGTTATGTAAAAATTTAACAATATTTATGTGATTTGATGATGAAGTAAAAGTATTAAAAGCTTTTGAGAAATTACATTTTTATCTTTTTAATATTTCCTTTAAAACTTTTTCCATGATTTTATATTTTGAGACATTGCAAAAGCTGTTAAGTAGGTCTAGTTATAAAAACACATTCCACACACTTGTAATCACTTAACATTTTAGAAAGAGCGAGACTGTATATCTTTAATTTTGATTTAGAACTTTATAACAGGTGATAAGTTAGTTCTTATTTGTTTCTTATTTATTTTAGCTCTGTGTAGTACGTGCAGGTGTACATCTAAAAGAAAATAGTGTACAATACCTTCAATCCTGGGCAGAAAAGAAATTTCAAGAACTGGAAAATTTTGACAATGATCCTTTTGCACCTGCTAGCGGTGAGTGTTTCTGAGAAAGATACAGGAACCTGTTTCAAAACCTGGGATAAAAAAACTATTTAGAAACATTTTGAATACATATCAACAATATATTAAAACCATTAGGTATTTGTTGTTAAGAATTTAAATTTTAGTGTCAAAGAAATCTGGGAAGAATGTTAATACATTTAATTTGGTTGTTATATTATTGATATCAAGGTGAAGAATATTTCATATTTAATTAGTTTACTTATCTTCTCTTCATAACTGAATTGTAAGACATTACATTGCATAGATGGTACAATGTTTTTTTTTTTCTGAAATGTTTTTCCTAACTCATTCTACTGATAAGAATATTTATGTTATGCTAAATATTTAATAAAAAGAAAAAAAAATCCTCATGAGAGATATGAATTAGCAACTATGTGTTCAAAGTTTTAGTAATTCTTCTTGAATAAGCCTGATTTTTTTTTCATTCATGATATAAAGGTATTTCACAATGTCATTTCAGTGTATTACCTATAAAGTAATAATTTTCAGTTTATTTTTAATTTTTTTATATAGTATAATAATGCAAAGACACAAAAGCAATAGTACACTCACCTGATGGTGACAGTTTTCTTTGACATTGTCGCTGGAGTCTTGCAAGGAAATACATTAGTACCATATATATTTATAATATGCCTAGACTACATGCTTCAAATATCATTAGATCCCATAAAAGAAAAAGGCCTCACAATCAAAAAGGTAAGAAGCAGGTTTAGGGGCTAGAACTCTCCTGTGTCCAGGGGACAGGAAGTAGGGAGATTAATGTCCCTTGTTAAGTGGTAAGAACTTTCTCTTAACTGGTTTCGGTCCCGATGAGTAAGCCTCTTAGAATCAGGCTCTCACCATTCAGTCAACCCTGACTGAAGAAAACCTCTTAGTGAGGGAGCATATATACACAACCTTAGCACCTCCTCAGTGGGGAGATAAATAACTGTAAGTTACTGTCTTCAAGTACTTGTTATATTGTTGTGTCTAGTTGTGTTTTACATGTTAATGAACTTAGTTAAGCTTTTCCCTTGTTACTTTGATTTGTGTATCTGTATATTATTCCTCATAGCCTGTGCACAGCTGTTCCTACACAGGTGATATTCCAACAGACTATTATGGATGTGGACAATACAGATGATCTGTCACTTCTTGCAAATACACCTGCACAAGTCGAATCCTTGCTACACAGCCTGAGAAGGCAGCAGGGAACATCGGCCTCTACATAAACTCCAGTAAAACTGAGTTCATGTGTTTTAAAAAGGAAGGAGGCATCTCCATACTTGATGGTAAGCCTCCAAAGTCTGTGGAACAATTCATTTATGTAGGTAATAGTATCTTATCTACAGAAAGTGATATTAATGCACGCATGGGAAAGGCTGGGTCTGCTATAGGCAGATTATTAATCATATGGAAATCTGATCTTGCTGATAAGTTAATGCGACAATTCTTTCAAGCCGTAATTGTATCAGTGCTACTGTATAGCTGCACCACTTGGACCCGAATGAAGTGTCTAAAGAATAAGCTAGATGGGAGATGCATAAGAATGCTGTATATCTTAAACAAATTGTGGAAACAACACCCCTCAAGAAAGCAGCTGTATAGCCACTTTCCCCCATCACAGAAACCATCTGATTGACACAAACAGGACATTCTGAACTTCTGTTGGGAAGTAAGGACAAACTCAAAAGTGACTTTCTCCTGTGGAAATCAGCACACGGGCATGTCAGTGTGGACAGTCCAGCAAAGATCTACATTGACCACCTCTTCATGGATACTGGATGCTGTACAGAGGACCTCCTAAAGGCAATGGATGATAGAGACAGTTGGTGGAAGATTGTCATGGATATCCATGCTATTAGTGCAACATGATGATGATGAGATAGGAATATTTGAAACTGTATAACCGTGTACAAACAAATGATTATTATTGTTATTTGAAACTATATAGTTACTTAGATTATTAGTATTAGATAGGAATACTTGAACCCATACAACTGTATGCAAATTATTTGCATTAGGAATATATGTTATCATTTAACAGTGAAAACAAATGATTATAGACAAATAAAAAGTGCAATGGAACATAGATATAGTTATGATTACAAATTAATTAAATTTTAGCATTAGATAACCCATAAAGAGTTGATGTGCCATTAAACAAATAAACCAAACCTAATTTGACATCTTAAGAACATTGACTAATTTTATTAGTTAAGAACAAAGCAAAAAAAAAGAACTAGTATGACCTATTTACTTTTATGAAAATAGAATTATTTTACTTATATTGATTATTTTTGTAAGAATTAAAACAAGACATTTAATAAAATTATCAATAAAATTGTAAAATCATTATTTGTAAATAGGATGAGCTGAGAAGCTTTCTTTGATTTTGAATCTCTTTATTGCTTATTTTATTTTGTTAGAACCTGTATGAATGCAAAACTAGTAGTAATGGCATTTCTATTTTGTTTTGTTAATAGATGAAAAATATCCTGCATTTGTTCTACAAATTTTGGAAAAGTTTCAATCACCAGAACGGACTGACCCTGAACAATCAATGCCTCCCCAAAAAGAGAAAGTCCTGCTCATCAAGAATATTAACTCCTAGTATGCTGGTTTTATTATGCTTCAAACATGCTTGTTATGTATTTGATTAAAAATCAGGTAAAATAATACTGGAGTCTTGGTTGCTGCAAGAGCTTAAAATGAGAGCATTACCCAGACATGCAGGAGAAGAAGAAGAAAGATTAACATAGGTTACGTGTGCTTTATTAATGATGCCATGACAGTCTCTTTTTATATTTCCATCTCCCCAGAGAGGGATGATCAAGAGAGATCACTATATAAAGAAATATATAACAATCACCCACCTCCCACCAAGTCATTTATTTTCTATCATTGTTCTTTCTATTGGGTATATTCTAAAAATCTGTGAGGTAGGTATATTGTTTGGCTGGTTCTTGTTTTTACTGCAGGGTTGATGTTCTTTAGTGTCTGGAGGTCTATTATTTGTGGATAGGGATGGATTAATGATTCCTTTGTTATCAGAAGAATAAGACATTAAAAAAGCATATACACAATTGCAAACTATAACAGAATGGGCAGATTCTAGGAACAGTCAACATCTCCCTTTAAGGGCTCAGTGCTTTCAGAAATCTTCTTCTGATGAAATTATTCACCCCATAATATTAAGAAAATATATCAAATGTAAATGAACAACATCATAGTCATCTCGTTCTGTCTTTACACTTGCATTGTGATAGCGTTCAAAACCAACCACCAAACCAACATATATATATATATATATACAAGGTGCGTCAAAAAAAGCATCAACATTTATTGTACTTTTTGACACATTGTATTCTGAAAAAAAAAAAAATAATGTTCCATTCATTAATTCTTTTCAGAATACAAGGTATGTCAAAAAGTACAAAATATCTCGATACGTTTTTGACACACCTTATATATATATATATATATATATATTGACAGTTTCAACAGTTTTCAACCATTCTTCATTTGAACCAAGTATTAATGGGGTTGTTTAAGGCATTCTTTTACTTTTCCTATTCCAATTTTGGGAGTGCTTAGCATCATGAATGTGTACATTCAAGGGATATAGTTTGGTGGTATTTTCTTAGCACTACTCTTGAATCTGGGCTTGGCTATAGTTGGAAGTATTGTTCTGTTTGCTTGCAGGTGAAAGTGTATTACCTTCACCAGGTGGTTGAGCAGTCCATGACATGCAACACTCCACTTACTTAGGTTAGATGGGCAATCGAAGAGGCCCCCTCCAATCAGTCAGCTAGCACCTATATGATTGTCCCAACCCTATTGCCCTTATGGTAAACCCCAAACCCTTTTTATCATATATGTGCTAGAAGGCGGTGGCTGAGGGTTTTAGTGTCCTGGGTATGACGTTAAACTGCATTTAATAGTGAAGTTCCAATTGTGGAGCTCTGGGAGTGTGGAGTACCCCTTCATTGCCATTACTCCCAGGTCCACTTTGATCCGGAGTGGTAGTACCTGTTAGGGTCCTATCTATGGGTTAAATAGAAAAAAATTGAATACCCATAAAGCATGAATTTGAACAAAATCTTTGGCATATAATAACCCAACAAGGTTGACATGCCATAAAATCCACCAAACAAACCAAACCAGACATGTTAGCAGAATACTTATTTTGATATCATTGTTCGGGGGGGGGGGTGTCCAATTTTTTTCAAGGCTGTTGAATAGTTTCAGTTTCTGTTTGAAAAATTTCCCGTTTTTTCAAAAATTCCATTAGAAAAGTCAAGGGTTGTGGGAAGAGTGAATTGAGAAATCATTGCAATTATTTACATTGACGTTTGAGTAGAGTTATAATTCTGATATTATGTTATGTGTTTGACAAAATGTGAAAAGTAAAATCTTACCAGAGTCTTAGTTGCTGCAGGAGGCTGAAATGAGTGTTCCCTGGAGAAGAAAATAGACTAACATAGACTAGGTGACGTATATGCATGACAGTCCTTTTTTTTTTTTTTTTTTCCATTTCCGTCTTCCCAGACAGCAATGTGCAAGGGAGATCACTATATAAACAAATATATGACAATTTAATTTCTCTTTCTTCTTTAATAACAATAATAAATTCTCTTTAATAATTTCTCTTTCTTTTTTCACCTCCTTCCTAATCATTCTGTTCTTTTGTTACTTTTTCCTAATTTTATTCTCTTTTCAACATCTTTTCTTCCTCTTATCCTTCTGCTGTTTTTTTTTAGTTTTTTTTTTTTACTTTCTTATCTTATGTATGAATATGTTTTCTATATTTTCTTTATTGTTTTTTTTTTTTTTTATTCTTTTCTTTTGTTTATCACAAAAACCATTTTTACTTTATTTTGAAATTTAACTTGCATATTTAATATTTGACATTTAAAAACTGGAAACTGCAGCTACAATTTATGTAGATTTTTTATAGATTTATGTTAAAAGTTATAGAAGTATTTATTCTATACTATCTAAAATTTTACTTATCATTTAAAAAATATTTTTATGCATTAGATAATAAATGAAACTGAAAACAATTTAGTAGTTTTTATCAATACAGATTGTTCTTTTTGTTTTGTTTTTTAGATGTATCTTCTTCAAGCAAAGTCAAGTTAAAAGTTGTTGAAATTCAAGGTATATGCATTATATTTCTGTCTATTCTAAAATAAAAATTAAATTTTACAATTTTTTGTTAAAGTAGTGGGAACTATTTTTATATAAATGCAAAAACAAATGAATTGCATTATGTGACCTTTTTTTCCATAAAATCTGAAACCATGATGGTGTTAATAAAAAATGAAATTAATATCACTTTCAACATAAGGATGGTAGACAGGAGGGAGATAGTGTGTAATGAAAATAGGATGGTAAAGCCAACAATATATGGAACACATCTAGTGTTAATGTTTGGAATTATTTTATTGTTTACTTCTTGCTTGATTGAAGAAATCTTTAATGAGAAGTTGCAATGAATCTTACGCTTTACAAAAGTCGCTTGACGCTTCACATTTGATATGTGGTCCAGATATACTGTTTCCATTTTTATTAGTTTTAAGAACATAAGTAATGTTATTGAAGGTCTTAAAGAACTGGATTGGAGTGTTTGGTATTATGGGAACTTAAATGACATAATGAAAGAGTTTACTTAAGATGAAATGAGAGGAATGGGAAACCTGATGGAGTTTACTCTAACCAAGTAAAACATCAAATGACCTAAACGGCTTTGTTCCACTTCTTATATCCTTGTAAGTATACAGTAAATAATTATCTCCATTAGATAATTTACATTTCTACTAGGGACTCTGTAGGAAGACACAAGACACTTCCAGAAACCCATTCTCAAACTTTTTTCACCTAGCAAATATTTTGATTTTAAATTAGGGGAGTGTATATTCTTTGATAGTCTCTCTAATCAGTTGTAAAAGCTACAATAGCTATGAAATGTAAATACTAGCAAATGATACCACTCATTTTCTTGGTAATTAAGATATTTATAAAATATATTAAACAAAATTTTAAGAATATTACTGGATGAAAGAAGAATATTAAAAATGAAATAAATTTATCAGAAATAATTGAAAAGCATAAAAATAAATTTTATAATTACCAAATAATTTTTAATGATTAATTTCATACAAATGGGGAATTAAGGTTTTTTCTTTCAATAAAAAAACAAAATTAAACTAAACTAAAACATTTGTATGTATATGTAAGTTAACTTTTTTCAAATTTCCTTTTTTTTTTCTTACAGAAATATGTATTTCCTGTGATTCAGGAGACAAAGAACTTGTTTCCCAACATCCATTATTTGAAGGTGGTCTATGCCAAGTTTGCAAGGTATATATATATATATATTCTTTATCTGAATTTTATGATGTTATGCAATTATTAAAGAAAATGGGTTGCAAAAATTTATAGAAAACATTATACAGACAAAATATTCTTCTTTGGCCTTTATGCATTTAACCCCCACTTAGTAGCAAGTTGTCAAAAATTCTTCATTCAAATTTATCTGTAGGAGAGAGAGACAAGTTCCAATGTAATCTCTAACTAATTAAACTTTATCAACATCATTTGTATAATATGAGAGAAGGTGTCATGCTGTAACATGTTGGTAGTCACAACCTGTTTGTCCAGCTTTTATTAGTCCATTATGGAACTTTCACCAACCCTGCACCAAAATTATTTGATGTTGATTTAAAAGGTATTTGCAGGACTCTTACAATTTCCCAGGTACAAGCAGTTAATTTGATGAAAGAAGACGAGAACAATAATTGAAAATAAAGAAACATATATTCAAAAGGTACAAGAAAGTTGTAAAACTTGTGGCATTTACAGCCAAACTTATCTTGCCGTGGGTGAAGAAGGTAAAGGTGAGCACTGGAATATATCACTCACTGGTTGACTGCCAATTCTGGTTGTGGTTGCTCATGGCTTGGTCCGAGTTGTTTCCAAATCCCTCAACCAGGCAGTTATCTTAAATAATGCTGTAGTGATTGTCTGCCCTTGCTGGGATGGACTTGGGTCCAAAAGGGTTATCTTCCCTTACTGCAAGGTTTTTGTCAATAGGTGGCTGGGTATATAAACAGCAGCCCGGAATTCTTGCTCTCTTTTCTATTGGTCTAGCAACCACTAAACATGGGCTAGACGCTTGGTGTCTCTATCCCTTAAGTGGTTCCCCCCTCCCCAACTATCAGTAAGTGACTTTCTTATTCGTCATGAACTCTTTCGAACTTTAGTCCTATCATTTTTTATCTATTTTGTGTATCTCTTTATTGTATTTTATGTATGTCATTTGTCTATGTGCTCAGACAATAAAGTCTGTATTTGTTATTATATGTAACTCTTTGTTCGGGTTATTTTATATATATATTCACCTATGTTGGAAGGTTATTCTGAGACTTCTGACGTATTATAAGAATCACACATTTTATTCTTATAATGCTGACACCATTTACCTCTTGGAATTATTTGATCATTTTTGCTTGGAATGCCTTGCTGGATGGTGTGATACCCATGGACAATCTTTTGTATTGGTAATTGCCCTGGGGTGTTCCAAAAGTGGTCAGTTCTCTTGCCTTGTTGTTCAGCTTGCAATGCCAGAATCCATTTCTTACATCCAAATTGCTAAATTTTATTTCTTTTTTATTTGCACGCTTGGTACCTATCAGTGGTAGTTGTTAACCAGTGCTGTGTTTAATGGTTTGGGGTCTAAACATATCTGGAGCTTTCCACTGTGTTTGCTTTTGATCACATAGCTGCTAAGCCATGAGTTGGATCCTTCAGTTTCTCAATTATATTTTCCCTCATCATTTTTGTCTAGTTCCTGTTTAAATTGTTTTTCCAGTGCAAATGGGACATCTCTTATGGGTTGTTGTATAGGAACTGCATCTGGCTTTGTTTGGAGTGTTAATTCGCAATTCACCAATTTTCTCTTCAAAAACATCCGTGAATTCTAGTAAAATCATCAATATCTTGTTTTCTGGGACTTGTTCTTTGATGTCATTACATTCTGCTGCCGAAACCGTTGTGTTAAACTGATCAATGTTGAAACATATTAAATTTAGTATTTGGCAGAGACTGCAGCTTAAAATCGGTTGCTCTTTTTCATTCACAACCATCTTAGAGTTGTAATTAACACCTTTTCTGGTTTATCATCACTGCTAAAAACAAACACAACATTTGCAAAGACTTGAATTTATTTTACCATACAAACATATCACAAAACTTTATTCTATATTCACGTGCACACACTCACCTGCTCTTTCTATCTCTCCTTTTGTTCTGACCAAACGACATGACATCGACCATGTCCACTTTGTCTGTCCGCACAAAATAAATTTCTTTGTTGGTGTTAACTATATACCACATGTTTGTTTTTCCTCCAATTTTGTCTAGCCTGCGTCCTTTTCATTTTTTGTCATTTTAAATATTGTTAATGGGATTGGAATCCACTCTCACCTTCCCCCTACAAAGTTGACCAACACCCACTGGATTTTTCGTGCTATCAAAGTAACATGTGACCAAGTGTTGTAATGTTATGACTTTCTGGCTTCCCTGCCTTTTATCTTAAAAGATGATAACTGGTATAATCTACATTAACAGTTTTCATCCTGCTTCAGCATTTTATAATACAGTACACCTTTCATATCCTCTAAATATAGAGCAATAACTTTGGTTAAAAAATGGTTTCAGTTTTGCTAGTGATAGTGATCCACCAATGACTTTTAATACTTTAGATTATTATAGTGAACTTATTTTTCATCTCTAGTGTCAATCTTCCATAAAAAAATGTTTCATATCTTGCAAGAAGTGAAATGCAGATGGTGAAACATTGTACAATGCATGTGCTACTTAAGACAATTCATGTAGTATTCCTTTTCCCAGTTTTTTTTTTACCCTTTTCATATGTCTTACTACTGTCAAATAATCTACACCAATTTTTCCAACATTAATTAAATGGGATTCTCATTCAAAAGAATCTACAAAACATCACTTCCAAATACTTGTCAATAACTTAAACAAGTATGGCCCATGTTTTAGTATATGGGCTGCTGAAGCTAGTACTAACAACTAGGGTAGGTTGATTTCAGAACTGTAACTTCTCCCATGGGAAGAAAGGTGCAAATTAACAAAAAATTACCACAAAAAATATTTTTCTTCAAAACTTTGTCCTCATTTAAGGAAATTAATTTTAAAGACTAAAATAATTGTAAATTGTCATTATTTTGGTGTTACCCGAAAAGATAAGTAGGTCAAATCAGAACCATATCTTGAAGAAAACAAATGTAGAAAAAACATTTAATAATAGATTTTTTAAAATTGGAACATCCATAATGTTCTCAATAAATCATTTTTTTTTTTTCAAAATTAAACACTAAAATATTTCATTTGAAAAACAAATAATTACAAATGCAGTGTTATTTTTATCACACTATTTTCTTTGTTTACAAGTAAACATCCCTCTTTGATTTGTATATTAAAATAGACTTAATTATTTAAAAATACCATAATAACCAAATAAAAATTTTATTTTCAAAGTTATTATCTGTCATTCACAAGACTGTAGTGTTTATGTGCAAACCTTGCATTTATTTTGTTGGCATTTAGGTAAGTTTATTACTTTTATCATATTTTTCTAATTTCATTTTCAATTTTAATTTGGAAATTTTTATTCAATTTGTTCAATTTCTGATAATATCATACAATACATTTTCTTTTCAGGTATTTTAATAAGAATGGTTGGAAAATGCACTTGCAATATTGAATTAATTAGGGCTGTTTTTTCCAATGCCTTGCTGTTAGACTTACAGGCTATGGGCCTTATTAAACCTAGTATTGTTATAAAAACATATCATCTTTGATAAATGCAAAATAGAGCAAAGGCAAGGATGAAATGAAATGCCCATGAAAGGCATGAGGAAAAGGTGGAAAACCTTGTTTGTATTGTTTTTGATGGAAGAAATGACAAAGACACTTTGTTGTACAAAGAAATTGTGAAAACTAATGGAGAGAAAGGACTGAAAAAATCGAAGGGATCAGAATGTGACTTGTTTGTAACAAACGAGATGGTATATGAAAGTGAATATTTCCCTAATACAGGTGTGAATGGTGCTGTTCTTGAAGATGAAGTTGCTTCTGTTTTTGAAGATTTTTTAACAGTGTGGCAACTCTTAAGACTTTTCTTCTAGGCAAAATTAATACAAATTACAGGTTGTGAGGCTGGACTTATAACACTTCTAGAGAAAAAGATACAAAGAAGTTTTACACACCATTGGTTGCTCCCTGCATCAAAATTAGCTTCCCCTTAGAACTCTTTTTATAAATGTTGATGGTACTACAAGAAGCCCTACAACATTCACTTGTTGATAGGTAGATTGTGGAAATGTTACCATGATTTACTCCAAATAACATTAACAGCAGTTGGTAGTCCTATGGATACTTGTTTTATAATCTAGGAAAAAGATGACCCGAGTTGAGACTAGAAACTTCTCTTGGAATATACAACAAGGATTTCTAGAGGAAAGGTGGACCCTAAATTTGCTGGATGGAAAATTAGGTCTGTAAATTTGGCAAGATGGTTGACTTTTGCCATTAGGCTAAAGTCTTTATGAACTGGAGGTGCTTACCCACAAAAAAAAAATCTGCCAAACTTCAAAGCCTTATTAGGTTCATCATTGAAGTATATAGAGATTGATTTTTGAAATAAAAAGGGATAACAATTCCATAACCAACAACTGTATATTTCCAATATGATCAAAAGGATTAAGCAACAGCCACTTGAAATTCAACACATTACATTGAAATGTATTCAGCATAAGGCATTTGCTCTACTGCCTGAAAATATTTTGTACTCCATGGTGAAGTCAGATGAACTGGAAAAGAGGAAAGTAACTATAAAAAATGTTCAATAGGTAAGTAAACATTTATTCATATAAAACAAATTAAACTGGTTATTTTGATTTATAAAATCATTTTTTAGTTCTGTTCTAATTTCATCATAAAAATTAAAGCAAGTAGCATTACATTTTTAAGTAAATAAATTAACTTTTATATTCTTTCAGGAGTGAAGAACTAACCAAGAAAAGATTGAAAAAAAAATAACCACAATCAATTTTGGAGCTACACATTGGTCTCACTTAATTAACCTTTTGCAAAGTGAAGTTTATGAACCTGCATTTATGGAAGGATTTTCAGAAAATTAACTTCTGGACTCCTCAATGAATGGGACTGATTTGGAGTTGCCAGATTTTCCCTCATATTCTCAAATTGTAGAAAGTGTAGTTAATTTATCAACAGAAGCTTCCCAATTGGTGCATGAAGCAGGGCACAGACAAAAATGTCAAAATTTTGTGTCATAAACAAGACCATCTTTTGATTCTAAGGGTTCTTACATGGAGTAATTTGACATTATATGTTAAACAATAATCACCAAATTTGGTCAAATCTTCACAATATATTTTTCAAAGGATATTCTAAATAAAATAATGCATTAGTTTGTGCATAAATTGTGACTAGCAACATTTGTGTGTTTTTCTTTTGTTTCATTCATAACATAAAAATCATGTTTTTTTTTGTTTTTTTTTTTTGGGGGGGGGGGTTAAAAAATCTTTTTAAAATGTTATCACTGTTACATTTGATGTTGGTGGGGGCATATTTTCAATTTGAATTCTAGTTATAATATTTTATTTGTTTTATTTTAATAGAATAAAATGGCAACATTTTCTGGTTTAATTATTGAAATTGCTAAATTTTCTAACGAATTTCTAGACCAAATGTTGCAAAAAAAAAAAAGGATTTTTGGGTGCATATTAGCAGATGATTTTTGATGCTATTTCCTCAAACAATAGTGCTAGTAAGAGATCTAATTTTTGGTATCAGTATTCATTATACCATCACACAAGTTTCAATGTTTGAAAGAACTTGATATTTTGGAAAAAAAGTGAAAAATCAACCTACTCTAATTAAGAAGCCCAAAGACCAAGTTTAGTATTTCTTTTTGTTTTTTAAAATCTGTTTTGTGTTGTATTGAAGAACATGGCTGAAAAAGATAAACATAAACATTGCATAAGATTGCATTGTGAATCTACCATGAAATCACAGACTGAATCAACTTATCTGACATCTTACTGTGTGTATGTGTGTAATTGAAAAGTAACTCTTTCAGGAATAAGCACATAACTTGTCTGAAGTGAAACTCTTGAAACATGTACCTATTTATTCTCTCTTCTCCCTTCACTTCAAGTGAATGACCAGTAAATAATATTTGTCATGGCTGTCAGTGATAAATCACCGACAAAATAATTAATATTTCAGTGTCCAGTTTGGGGGGGGGATAATCTAGTGTTCCTTTTGTCACAAAACTCAATTTACCAAATCAAAATAATTATTCCAAGAAAATTAAACTAATGTTACAAACTCAGTTTACAATTTTCTTGCTGATCATTTTTATTTGACGAGTCTTTTGAACATGGACACAAACAATTTCAATAATATATAATAATTTACCTTGGCTGAAAAAACAAATGAATGTCTTTCTTACAAAGTAGAATCCACTCTGTTTTTATTATTTCTGCTATTACTAACATAGTTCATTAAGTATAATGTAGAACAGGTATCTACAAACATTCAACCATCATCAAATTTCATAATTGTGTTGAACTAATTATTTTACATATTTATGCATGTTCATATCCCTATATGAGTGAAAAATGAAAACCAAGTTGTTGAAATTAGCAATTTATTCTTATAACATTAATTTCAGGAACTTTTTAATTTTCAGTCATATTTCTTAACCGCATTGTTGAATATCATTATCCAATTTTTTGTTATCATCTACCTATATATCTACCAACACACATTCATATAATCATTGTAATCACTGGCAAATTTATATTTACAGGAATTTCTTTTGGAAACTACATTTGCTCTTGACCCAGACAATTTTCATGTAAGTACATTTGTATAAGTTATATTATCATTTCTTTTAATTTACTATGACATCTATAAAATATTTCACTTGTCTAAAGCCTGTATCTTTAGTTATACACTGCTAAATTTGGCTTTTTATTCAGGACCCACAAAAATTTCTGATGAATGTTGAATGTTCATAACTTGATTGTGCTATTAAGATAAAATTTTGTACTTTTTTATGTTTTGCAACTAAGTGCCTATTAAAAATCTTTTTTTTGTATATTAAAAATAAAACCTTAGTTTAGAATACATACTTAGAGATTTGTTTATGGTTAACATGAATTACTCCTCTAAACATTTCTTAGATGCTCAATAAGTAGGTATTCCTTCACATATTTATTAAAAACAAATAAAATAAATTAGAAAGTGAGTACTATTGGGATATAAACATTGATCTATGGTTAAAAAGTATTGTGGTAATCTGAACATTAGTTACATAAATGAGAGTAACCTCCCCTTGTTTGTTTCACTTTGAGGAAGCTGTATGTTTTGGTCGGCCATTTTCATTTCACCATAAATCTACACTGAAAGTATGAATTTGTTCCAATGAATTCAACTACATGTTTTAAAATATCATAAAATGTGTTCTTAATAAAAATTAAGTTTAATTTCAAATAATGCGCAAGCACAATTAAGAACACATTTTATGATATATTCGTGTTAAAAAATGCATGTGTATTGATTCGAACAAATTCGTATTTTTAGTGTAGATTTACGGTGAAATGAAAATGGCTGACCAAAACATAACAGCTTCCTCAAAATTAAAAGAAATAAGAGGAGGTTACTCTCATTCATGTAGCTAATGTTCAGATTACCAGTATTGTTTGGTTAAAAATCTTAATCAGAACATTTATTAGTGTTAAAACTGATCTTTTCATTAGAATGGCTTTGTCAATTTATAAACAAGGATATATATCAAGAAAAGTAAAAACAATATTTTTAAGATGACCTGCTTTAAAGTATATTTTTATAAAAATTTCAATGAAATGATTATTTCCAGGCTTTTTGTGCCATTTGTTGCCTTGGTGGTGAAGTATGTATATGTTCTTTGGTTCAATGTGGCCGGTAAGTAATTAAGCGGCAATTTAAATATTGTGTATTCTTTTGATGTTCAATTGCTTAAATAAGAAAACAACTTAATAAATTTATTGATATCATTGATATGTCTACTCCAAAGAAGAGAAACTGGGGTACTCTGTTATTTTTTTAATTAAAATTTGTGATAATTAAGCTTTTTAAAGTTCTTTTATGCTTTCACTTCTTGATTTTCTTTCTGCCATTTTAAACTTGGCTACTACTTAAGGAAACTGATTCACATTGACTATATGACACTGGCTTTGTGGCTTCCTCATCTTTGAACAGATATAAAATGACTATATGCAATTTACAATCCCCCAGGACAAAATAGCATATAAAAAAATAAGCTGGATATAATAAATAATTTTCACTAATAATACATAAAAGATAAGAGTTTGTTAAATCATTAAAATAATGTATTTTCATATTCTGTGAACCAGAAAACTTAGAATTAGACATACAACACCATTGTAACTCTAAAATTGTTAATTTTCTTAGAAAAAATAACAGTTTTCAGCCGCCATTTTGGAAATCGTTACAGAACCAAACTAAAATGATGTCATATCCCCCCAAAATCATCAAATCAAAATCAGCAGCTAAAAGGGCCATAGGAAACATTTGCCCATAAATACAATCCGCCCCCCTACTTACATATATTTACCAACCCCTCCGCACGAGCAGGATGTAACACAAGGTCAGTTTCTTAAGCGGAGTTCAACAGGTTTGACTTCAGAGTTTTCCTTTTCCTAGACCGGTTGCCTAACCAAGGTTAAAGAGCCCAGTCTGCCCTACTATTTGTCCATAGCTGGAGGGAGAGTAAGATTCATAACTTTCCCAAGGGTATTAGCGCTAAGTGAAATGCAATTACCATATCCAGGATTTGAACTCGGGGTGACGAGTCCATTTACCATGACTTTAACCATTACACCATGCGCCCCCTACTTATATGGTAGGAAAAGTGTCAATAAAACTTTTCTTTGAATCAAACAAAGTTCCTTTTTTATTTTTTATGTTGGCATCCATGTGTTTGTGAAAGGATGGGAGTAAACCAGCAGAAAAGGATGGGAGTAAACCAGCAGAAAAGGATGGGAGTAAACCAGCAGAAAAGGCAACAAGGGTCCAAAAAGTGAAAGGATGGGAGTAAACCAGTAGAAAAGGATGGGAGTAAACCAGCAGAAAAGGCAACAAGGGTCCAAAAAGTTAATTTAAGAGAAGTTGAATGTGTTACCATGAACATATTTCAGTTTCTGTTCAAACACCTGATTTGGTTTAGCCTTCAACTTCTTCCACAATATTTTATGTAGATTGCCAGTTTAACTTATTTTGATGAATCAAAATATCTGATTATTGGTTTCTGCTGATTGTATTGTCAAATATAAATGTAATTAATGTTTGTGTCAGAAGTTGGTTTTTTCTTTTGTTGAATTGACATTTTGTGCTGCTTTTGTTTTTTATACTATTGCTACTATGTTGAGATATTATTTATTTTATTTCTTTACAACTAGCATAGTGTTAACTGAATAGAAAAGTGAGTTTAAATTCTGTTCTTATGCTACAAAACTTTCACATATCAAGCACACATGATAAAGTAGTTCTTATGATACTATTATATCTGTTTTCTTTTATAGCATCGTAGAGAAATTGGTAACTTGCATTAAAATTATTTCTTGTTTTTTTTTTCTTTAACTTTAATGATCACCTTATATTTGTAAAGTGATTTAAAAAAAAAATAAGATGTTTCCTTTTTTTAACAGTGTCTACTGCAAAAACTGTATTCAACGTTGGGTTTCTGATTCTGCTTGGGAAAAGGTAAGTTATTTTTACCCGATATTTTCTTACACTTTAAAACCCAGCAAATTTAAAGTCTCAACGTTTCATGTATCTTGTAATGAAGTTAAGTACTATGCATTTCAATGCTCCATGCTTCCTGTAGTCTGCCAACACTATACCTGATACCTCTCTCCACACACATATGCACACACATACATGTATATTATTACTGTAAACTGTTCATGTTCCTGGCACTAATACATTATTCTGTGTACTAGACATGAGAAGTTGATGAGTTGTGGTGCACCTGAGCACTTTACACAATAAATTTCATTATTATTATTATTCTCCAACAAGAAATACAATTCTGATTTGAAGCTGAAATATAAAATTCCTTTTCTACATTTTAATTCAATTTCTTTTGTTAATTTATTTTTGCTATTAATTTATTTATCGTGTAGCAAGACGTTTGGGTGTTTTAAAAGTAGCTGGATATTCTCAGAGTGTGTTTTCACTTTTTACGTGGTGGTCACTCTGAAAAGGAAGGAATTCAAAGAATGAAAAAGAAAGATACAAAGGCAGTAGGTGGTTTTATGACTTAGGTTTTTATTCACCGGTCATAGCCACCTGTAGCAAGGGAATATCTCCCTGGCTAGTAGGAGCAACCAGACCCAGTTAAAGCCTAAACTCGAATGGCCAGATATTCTCTTGTGGGGTCGGAAGTTGGTTCCTTTCTTGCACATGTACGTAGGGTTCTTCCGGTGAAGGCTCATGGGAGTTTGTTGTTTTTTTGTTTTTTTATTTTAGTTTTATTTTAATCCCCACATATTTATGTTGCAGAAAAAGTTATTTCTGTCTATTTAGAAGACAATAAATGTTTTATTTAATATCAATATTGATATTTATTAATCAGTGCAAGAAGAAATGATGCTAAATCTTACAAAACTATTTCTGTAAATAGGCGCGTAGTCTAATGGTTAGAGATGTAGGAAGTGGACTTGTCGATGCGAGTTCAATTTCTGGACAAAGCTGTTTACATTTCACAAGGTGCTAATACCCTAGGGAAAGGTATGAATCCAGTTCTCCTTCCAGCTTTTAACCATGGCTAGGTAACCAGTCTAGGTGAAGGAAAACTCTGAATTCAAACCTATTAAACTCTCTTAATAAATTGACCTTGTGTCACATCCTGCTTGTGAGGAGGTGTTGGTAAATATATATTTCTGTAAATATCAATGTTCTGTATTATGATTATTTATAATGAAAAACAAAGAATTTGGGTTTACCAGTTGACTTTAAAGAACTGTTTCTCTTTTCAGTTCATGATTCATGATTTTTCAGCTCATACTTTGTCATTCAGTGTGACAGTTTTACAGTTTCTTGGCAGTATGGATTTTTATCCCTTTGAATATAACAAATTTGTTTGTAATTTTAAATGCTGAGAATAAAGTTGATCATACTGTAGTTTTTTTAAACTACTGACCATGTTATTTTTAAAGTTTGGTTTAAATAGCTATAGCAATAGAAAATATCACTTAAGTTAGATTTAGGTGTGAAATTTTATGCCTCAATCGTCACATGAACTAAAATAAGTCCACAACACCAGTCTTTTCTGGTTGAAGTATGAATGGTATATCTAGGTATCTAGACTTAATATTCCTGGTTAAAGAATTCGATAATATTGTTACTTAGCAAGTCTGATAATGCTGTGGTTATACTATTTATAATTTTGATATTTATTGTTTCATAGATTATTTCACAAGATCCATGGGTCTGTTTCCTTTGCAATACTCAAGTGTCTGTAGCAACACATGGTTTGCTTAAACCAAAGAGTAACTGGAATCTCAACATAATTCAAATGTTCCTCTGTAATCAACAATTACAGGTTAGTTTTCATCTTGTATTGAATTTTTTTTATAAGAAAGCTGGCTTGATTTTTATTTAAAATTGTTTATGATTTATGAATGCCTCAGTTTTTGGAATAAGTAATTTTAGAAAGAAAATTCGAGTACCAGTAAAATATTTGCAATAAATAACAAAACACTGCTATGAATGGGAAAAGATATTTATGGATGCGGGATATCCATCTGCGAAGGTTTACGTGCAGACCTTCCTAAATGAGAAGCTTACCAAAGAAAGATCCCCCCAATGCACAAGGGAATAGATAAATTGGGTAAGTGGCTTGCAATACTTAAGCTGGGTAAGAAAACTCCTACAACACCCTACAGTTATCATCCTATGAAAAGCACTGGTCGCAAAAACCCCACAGCTTCACTCGGGAATGACACAACAGCAGTTCTGGAAATTCACAGCTAATGAGGATACAACTGTATAATTGCATGGATGAAGAGACCCAAATGTTGATTATCAACACGTATCAAGAATGTTTCAGCACATGGGTGAGGATATAAAGACCCAGAAGTCCAACTGAATGTTGCAAGGAGAGGATGAGTCAGTTCAGAACTTTACAATTTGCATGTGACTGCAACTTCACCATGAATTAGCCGATACTTATGGCAAAGACCAATTTGTCCAAGGTATTGCCAGCAATGTGCTACAGGCAGACCTTTAGTTAAAACAGGGTCACTCAAGACCTTGGAACAGAATGTAGCCCATGCATTTTCTACGTTTTCATCAACCATCTGCATTTAAGGCGGCCCTACAAAAAAATATCCAGCATCTCAGATATGGTGAGGCTCAGAATGACAACCTATTGCCAACTAAGGCAGCATTGATGCATTAAGCAAACATCCTCCTATGAATGAGAGAAACACAGCCAGAATGCAACCCCAACATAACCCTTTCAGAGGTTGTGGTAGCTACCACCATCAAAGACTCAGGACAGATGACTAACAGCAAATATGTGCTGTTTGGGGTTGGACATGCAATGCAGGTGACAAGCAGAACCACTTCCCATGTAATGATTTTGAATTTAGATGACTATTGGCATCTACTTGCTTAAAATTGATTTTATCTTTTAGAAAACTTGATTTAATTGTAATCATAAATGTCACTTACATCTGAAAAATTACCAAATATTACACAAATTAACACAATGTATTCTGCAAAGGAATAAAATACCTTTTTTTCCACAACTTGATCAAGTTGTAATATTAATTCTTCAATTACAAATGAAGACATTTTTCATTTGTAAAGTTTATCAAAAATTACTCAAAGGCAATTTTCAATTAATATATTATTTTTGTAAAGTTATGTTTTCTTTCTTCTTTTTCTTCTTCAGATTTTTCAATATTAATTTCTTCTTGTATCAATTCGCTTTTTCTTCAATCTTTCATCCTTCAAAATATTCAGTATTAAGGAGAGTAATCATTCTTCAAAAATTATCAATATTATTTTTCTTTTACTCAAAGGCATTTCTTTAATATTTCAATATTTTTTTTTCTTTTTCATCTTTTTAACATTTTTTCAATGGAAAAATTAACCATTGTTTGCCAATGCAAGGGAGGTTGCTTCTAAACGCTTCTTGCAATGTTGCTTCCTTAGACAGTGAATTGCAATGATAACAATTTTACTTGAAGCAATCAAAAATGAGCACATTTGAATTGAAAATAATACCATTTGGTTTCTTATTTAGCATTTGTTTTTCATACATTTAAATCTCTTTCTTTCTATTATTTCTTCATATCTTTTTTCATGTCTTTTTTAATAAATTAATTTTAACAATAAAAATAAATTCTCACACTATACATGCTGAAACGATGAAATAATCAGAGATGTTCCTCGCAAAGTGAAGGTAGTTGACGATACCCTACTCCACAGCAAAAGTATAGAAGGTGCTTTTTATCACACTTTTGGTTACCTATCACTCTGCAAAAAGGGATCATTCTCAACAAAGAAAAAATCCAATTCTGCCAGGACGTAGTTCAATTTGGAGAGCTTCATATAACATTGACAAGAGTGACTTTTTACTGCCTACTGGTCTCGAAGAAAGGGATGGAATGACACTTCTTTACTGATGTCATTAAGTTTATTTAATAAACACCGTGAAACTACAAGGAAACAAGAAATTGAAGGGATAACAGCAAATACAGTTCAAGAGATCTACAAACCACACCCTGAATGGATAGCTGCTGCCCAATGCCAAGAGGAGAGTCTTGAGAACAGAAAACCCTGATGTCAAAGAGATACCACAGGCACACACACAATCTCTGCTTGCTACAGAGTGGCAACATAGTAGCCATCCAGAACCAATCAAACCATCAGTGGGACTATACAGGCAGGATCATAGGTGTACTCCCACATCGGCAAGACCAATTCTGAGTCGACGGATCCAGCAGGGTTACACTCAGGAACCACTGCTTCCTGAAAAAGTTTGGAAAAAAATTCAAACCTATGCCTAGTACAATGTTTAATCTGTCAGGTCCAATTTTAATACCCTACACCCACCCTAACTCTGTGACTGCCTCCAATGATGATGCTACGAGGGTCACACCCTCATCACTCGGAACGCATGCCAAAAGAATCCCTGGGCTCTGTCCAGGTTATTACCCCACAACAGGGCAGGCCTAAAGAGCTGTCCACCTTGCCTGCTCATGGAGGAGAGGGAGGGGAAGGGAAATGTAGGAATTACGTCCCTTATATTAGGCATAAATGTACAAGGGACCTCTCCACCAGACACCATTTCTGACTACTGGTGTTTACTTTATAAACAATTCAAACAGTCTACGCGGTGCTACACTGCAGGTTTACAGGGTGCGCCGAGAGAAAGAAGAATGGGTGCGAGACCACTGTTGATGTCTTGCTCCTCTTGGGCGTCTCTGCCGTTCCCTTTTTTTTTCTCTCTACTGCTACTGTCGTAACCCCCTGTGGACAACCTGCCCGTCTCTTATCACTCCTCGCACACTAATGGGCCAGGTTAGCTCAGTCGGTAGAGTGTTCGGCTAGAAACCACGAGGTTCCTAGTTCAATACCCGCCCTTGCCAACTCAGCGTATGAGTAGACAAGGATCTGTGCGGTAAAGTAAGGAGCTAATGGTATATGTGGCACTCCACCTAAGATGCAAAAACAATCTCCTTGGTTTATCACGAGTGAAAAGGGGATAGACTCCCTCGCTGACTGGCTGATACCAACTTTAGGCCACCCCGACGACTTTACTTACATTGAAACTCATGTGCAGCTAACATGTGCCTTATACATTTGTACAATAGCAATCTTTACATATATCAAAATTGACCCACTTCAGCAGAATTCTGATTTTTTAGAAAACACTTTTACATCAAATGGATATAACATCCTGATTAATTTATTTAGAATAATATATATCTTTGAAAAACCTATGAAAAATGTATTTTTTTTTTGTTGTTGTATTTCAGATACCTGATCTGTCATATTTGTTGAATAATCCTACCCCCCAACCTCTGCGTGTGTTGTCTTTATTTGATGGAATTGGTACAGGTAAGGAACTGCTATTAGGATCAGCATCCTAATACAAAAATTACCTTTTTAATAAAATGAATATTTGTATTTAGCATGGTTTAACAAACCTGACTTTGATATATTTGTTGGTCGTGTAAACCACCACCACCACCACCACCACCAAGTAAAAAAACAAAAAGCAACATTTTAGAGAGCCCACTTTTAACTTTTTTTTTTTTTTTTTACAGTATATTTATTTTGAGCTTTGGATCCCATTCAGTTTCCCTCATAATTCTTAATTCTACTGCTTCAATTTGGTGGTAACTTTTCAAGCCAAATTAATTACACTCCTAATCTCCACCCTACCACCCCCGCCAAGTAAAAAAAAAAAAAAGCAACATTTTAGAAAGTCCACTTAACTTATTATATAAGAAAATAAAAAAAATCACCACTTAGAGATATAAAAATTACATTTTGCATCTGGCCAAAAAACACCAGAACTTTAGGGATATGAATAGACAGATAGTTGGTGAATTATAATAAGATATTAGTTTGTAATATTGAATCGTTAACATATATTAGTAATTAAAGTTTTAATTTTCAAGCAGTACCCATATAGTACCTTATGATAAAACTGTTGGAATTTCTGGATCAAATCAATTATATAAACCCCAACAATTAAAATATATAGATATTCCTATTACATTTTATAGAGACAATAAAGAGAACATTGATTCTATTAACTATATGTTAATATGTTAATTTAATAGATATTTTGTAGCAAGAGAGGGGACTTACCTCATGGAGATAAGCGGACATGAATATTTCTTGCTTGCAAGATAAGTGGAAAAGGAAAATATGGCTGCCTTGGTACTGTAATTTTAAAAAGGCGTGATCTCAAAGCTCAGAGTAAATTTGCACTTATGCAAATTTTTTCAGATTGCGCTGTGCAACCAAGCATAACTGAGAAAGGGATGAAACTGCTGGAATATTGTTTTAGCGTAATTATTATGGTCTACAGGGAATTTGGGGATTGAAAAGAAAATGGTAATCGGATTTCTGGAGAAAAAAAAGAAAAAGAAATAAGAACAAAAAGAGGTTAAAGTTTGGAATTGTAAACACTCAACGGGTGCCAGCCATTGACCGAACAATGACTGTGGAACTAGATTTAAAAATAAAAACAAAAGTCCCAGGTTTTTCTGCAGAGGGTGGAAGCAGGTGTGTCCCTTCCCCCACTCCCAGGACCACAAATGGAACAAGAGAAAAATCTTTTTTTTTTTTTTGTTTTTTTTGTAGGGGCCTTGGTCGAGGCAGATGTGGGTTTCTTGGAGTCCCACGGTGGTGTATCTTAGCTAGCAATGAACAGCGCGCATGAACATGATTTACAATAGAACAGCTTGATCTTACCCTCTCTCTCTCTCTCTCTCCTTCTCTCTGAAAAAGAACCCACGAGCCTAGAAAGAAATAAACAACCCCTTTTCGACTATACAACTTCCATATGTTGTTTCTCTGAGCTAACAACGGCTACTACAACTAACGACTATTACTATAACTCGACCTTGGCCCCTACGTAACATTGTTGCTGGAAGGAAGATTTTGTTGTTGGATCTTTAAGTTGGAGAAAGTGATTATCTTAATCCATTTTGCAAACTATTCAGTTATTTCTGTTTTATAAATCATTTGATATTTATTCTGAATAAATGTATAAATCTTTTTTAGGTAAAGTTGCCCTTGATGAACTTGGAATAGTTATTAATGGTTATTTTGCCAGTGAAATTGATATGGATGCGTTGATAGTAACAAGAGTGAATCATGGTAGCAGCATCACAGAAATTGGAGACATTACACAACTTACAGAGAGTAAGGTGAGTTCATTATAGATATAAAATTCAAGTTTAGTATTTGCATTTTACACAGTATTTTAGTTATTATTATAATTTATTGATTTGGATATTTGCAAAGATTTGTTAACATCTACTACTATCAATCGTGTGTTTGTGTTGTCTTCACAGTTGGATTATTGTCATTTAATGTCGTTATACAATTCATCAATGTAAGAACCAATGTAAGAGTTGTTGAAATTTGGTTTGAGATGTAAACTTAATATAACATAAATGAAAGTAATTTAAAGATGCACAAACAAAATTTATTGTTCATTACTTACTGTAAAATTCTTAATCATAACCATTGGGTTAAGTTTCTTTGACTTATAAAATATGAGAGCATTTATACTGTCTGATTTGAATTTGGTTATGGAGCTGAAAAAGAAGTGGTTTAGTTATATGATAAGACTATTAAAGAGAATTGGTTTTGATTGTTATATGTGTGTATGGTCACAATGTATATCTATTTACATTTTTACCTCATGAACAAGCATTTTTTTTTTTTTTAAGTCAGGAATAAATATGCACTTTTAATTTTGTATGTTAAAACTTTGATGTAAAATCAAGTTTTTTTTTTTTTTTTTCATTAAAAGATGTTTTTTTCCAAGTGCTTAGACACATCAAACGTTATGTCAATCAAACATATCAAATGTTTGTTCAATTATTCCCTTAAAAGTAAAAGAATTGACCTCTGTAATATGTAATTAAGATTTACCTCCCCTATTTGATGATTACCTCCCCTTTGGAGAACTCTCTGGTGTTTACAAGTGTATATAAGCTCTCAGTAAAGTATATCAATTATTCTAAGTAGAATAAAGCTTTCCCAAGCCTATCAGTGTTATCGTTTGTCATTACAATTTATTCTACCTAGAATCAGTATGGAACAGTTAATGCGCCCACAGCGATTTGAGGTGGAACCAGAAATTCTAGATTCTGAAAAATTCTGAAAAATGCTGGACTTATTGGCTAGTGACATTTGAAAACTTTCTACAAGCATTATATACAGAAAACTTACAGCGGCCAATAAACAAGTTTGGACTCCTAACTAATTCCATATCTCACACAATACACAAAATAATTATGGATTGTACTACGTATGAAGAAGCTATTGGAGTACTACAAGCTACCTACTGGAAGCCTAAAAATGAAATATTTTTGTGATACCTACTTGCTACATGACAACAACAACAAAATGGAGAATCACTGGAGCAATTTTTAAAGGAACTACAGACCCTAAGCAAGGACTGCAACTTCTGGTCTATGAATACTGAAGAAATTTGTGACAAACAGATCATGGACGCTTTTATTAACAGGCTTCAGAATGCACAGGTAAGACAGCGTCTTCTTGAAAACAAATGTCTTAATTTAAGAACTGCCTACGAACAGGCCCATATGTTTGAGGTTGCATAAAAACAGACTGTGTTCTACCTATACTGATACAACCAGTGCTGCTTTGAGCACACATTTGTCTTGTTCCTACTCTCTGCATAATTATCTGGGTCCCTACTCTGTGATTTCTTTCTCTAATCAAGAAATTTTGGACATTTCAAACCCTTTAGAGTTGCATATTACTGCTGCTTCTGCAAGTTGTAAATGCTATTTTTGTGGGTTCGGTCTACACCCTTGTTTTTTTTTTGTTTTTTTGTCTGGCCAGAGATGCTAGGTGTCGAAAATGTGGGAAGTTGGGACATTTTTTAAAAAGTTTGTAGGTCACATCTTCTAAAAATAATGTGTCTAAAACTTCTACTTCTTTTATGTTAGCTACTATTACAGCTGCTGCTCCGGACTGCCTTTGGAAAAGCATAATACAAATTGAAATTAATGGCGTTCTTATTGATACTTTGATTGACACTGGCAGGTCCAGTAATTATATTAATTACAATATTGTGGAAGCTAATCAATGGAAAATTTTCCCCTGTTCTATTCGGGTGTCTATAGCAAATGCTTCCCTATCATCACAGGTGATTGGATACTGTCTGGTCAGCTTACATTTACTGAGTGTTTGAGTCATCTGCCCAACACCCACACACGTAATGTGTGGGTGTTTTCTTTGGACAGGTACACCACCATTATAACCACAGAATTAATTAAAAACATTTTTTTTTTATTCATGATGTTTATTTAACAGTCATAGAAAAAAATATAAGAAATAGACCATTGCATACAGAGGTTTACAAAAGTCAGTGGGGACTGTGATTGACAGTAGAGGTTATGGATCCTACTTTCACTATGGGGATAAAAAAAAATGAGGTAGAAAATGGGTTGATACATTTCATGTGATTCAAGACAGAAGATGGGAAAAAGTAACTTTGGATTTTTAGTGAGTTTTCAAACACAAAAGAAAGTTGTTAGGTTTTTGAAATATAGCATTTATTCTCGTTCCCTGGAGTTTTGAACCTCAGGGTGAAACAAAGTATTGTTACATTCTTTGTTTATATTCATTCTTCCATTTTTTTCTTAACTATTTTTAATATCAGCCATCACACGTCTCCTTGTTCATTATGTTCTTGTTCTCCATGATACTCTCTATGTCTCTCTGTTACATCTGTGTTCTTGTCTATTAATTCTGTCCTTTGTCCGCCCTGTCGACTGGGGCGTTAGAATACACCAACTGCACCTCTGCAGAGGGGTAAGATTGCCTCAATGGGACCCTTGTTTGGCCATGGGTGGTGACCCGTGATGTTTAAGGATGGAACCCATGTGGCTGAGCAGTCCATGACATGCAACACTCCACTTAGGCCCTTACTTAAGCTAGACGAGTGGATGGAGAGGCCCCCTCCGATCAATCAGCTGGTCATACCAAGCCTTAGCACCTATATGATTGCTCCAACCCTATTGCCCTTATAGTAAGCCCCAACCCTTTTTATCATATGGGTGCTAGAAGGCAGTGGCTGAGGGTATTCATGTCCTGGAAATGATGTTAAACTCTATCTAATGGTGAGGTTCCATTTTTGGGGTCTGGGGAATGTGGAGCACCCCTTTATCACCAATTCTCCTGGTCCACTCTGATCCAGAGTGGTAATACCTGTTAGGGTCTCATCTATTGGTTAAATAGAAAAATATGTTTATAAAATCCACTTAAGAATTAATTTATTTCAAAACTTTCTCGGCACTTTATGCACTTTATGCTGTAAAACAAACCAAACCAAACTGTCCTTTGTTGCTTCATTCATCATTTCATATTCTCAGACAAAATAACAATGAGATCCCATTTTTATGTGCACATATTTTATTTCTTTAATGATGACTTATAACTTATGAAGAATCAGTGATTAGATCATATCACAGACTAAAGTTTTAATTCAATCAAAGCCACATTCTCAAATGGTCCCTGTGGTCCTCACATTAATCAATGGGTTTTTCTTGTGACTATTTTAAATTATTCTATACTACCTGTCAATAATAGATTTTGCCAATCTATTATGTAACAGTATTATGACAATTTAAACAAAAGTTCAGCCATGATCAAAAGCCCCTGCCTGAAAAATGGAAATGCTGAAATAAGGTGGGAATTTCTATAAAACTTGTTTATCACTTCTTTTCATCATCTGTTTAGATGAAAAATGATCCATGACTTTCAACTCCTGAGAATAAATAACATATCTGATGATAACAAAATATTCTGAAAGAAAAATGTGTTAAAACTGACTTCATCTTAGAAATATAAACATTTTACTTTTATTACAATTTTTGCTCCTAATATTTAAAGTGTTAACAAACAATATTGTGTGGAAGTCAAATCAGATTTGGAAAAAATGTACTTACATAGCTAAGTGTGAATGAATCAGTCATTCAAATTTAGCTATATAACTACATTCTGAAATTAGCTGATCGATAAGTGTGTGTAGGGAAATAATTCTCAAGCTACTGTTACGTCCTCCTCACCAGATGAGTAAAGATATTGTGATGTTTGTCAATGTTTAGTAATTATTTTTTGTATCTAGTTGGTAAATGGCCACTTCTAAGTGTATTAGGTGTTGACTGTTTTGGGTTATACTGATTTGGGGTGTTGTTCATTATTTTAAACATGTGAGAAATATATGTGTGTAGTCTGACTGGAATTTTATCTAAAATTATCACTGTGTGATATTTGATTTATCTGATTAATATTCACCATTGAATTAAGTGAATTGACAAGGAATGTGGAGATTATACTGAAAAGTATTTTTTGTAGAAAATGAATATCTTTTTATTAGTTTATGGTCTTGTTGATGTATCTATGTATAAAAAAGAAAGTTTAAATATGTTTGAATTTTTTTATCAGATATCTGAATTGTGTCCAATTGATCTTGTGATTGGTGGTTCTCCATGTAATGAGTTGTCTTTAGTGAATCCAGCAAGAAAAGGATTTTCAGAAAGTAAGTCTTCAAATTATTAGCATAATATCAAAATTAATGTCAGTTATAAGAAAATTATATAATAGTATGCAAAACTAGTACTACTTTTTAACTAACTACAAAAATTTATCTTTTGAATCTTATTCATGATTAGAAAGCTAACAAATTTGGTATGAAAGTAGTCCAATATTTTTACCAATTGATATTGCATATAGTACACTACACATTTTTAATTAAAAAATACAATATTAAGATAACTTAGCAATTATGATGATTGATTACTGTTAGACTCTAAAGGGAGACATCCCTTCTGCTGAGCATTGTAGATATTTGAAAAAACAAAAGTTAAAAAATTGAATTTGGCATAACATTTAATTTACATGTTCTTACCTTTATTCAGTACAAAATTATCCTAAATCATTTGAACAAAAATTAAACAATTTACCAAATTTTGCCCCCCCCCCCCCCGTGAGATTTTTGTTGATAACTGGAGTACTCATTAAGAATCAAACTCACTACCCTAATGAGTAGTTTGCAAAATTAGTTTGGCATTTGTCCATGTAATTTGTATATCAATTTTGAAATCCAAATTATTGTTCAGTTTCTGATTTTTGCTTTAACATAGGACATTATGGTTTCTATTAATAAAATCTGTGGTCTTAATTTTTATTTTCATTTTTTTTTTTTTTCAGTGGGAACTGGAATTTTGTTTTTTGAATTCTACAGAATCTTGAATATTGTCCAGAAACTCAACAAAGATAGGCATGTCTTTTGGCTCTTTGAAAATGTTACTGCTATGAAATCTGAATATAAGGCTATCATTTCTAGATATCTTGGTGTAAGTATTTTTTTAAAAATTTATTCATATAGTTAAAATAAAGGCCTTTGAAATACTAGACACAGTCAATGTAGTATTTTTAAGAATTTATGATTGTGTTGTTTTATAAAACAAATTTTCAGTACTATCATACTCATAAAAATCCCTTACAAAAAATCTTACAATAAATATTTCTGTGCCCTAAAAATATTTCATCTTTCAGTGTTATTTTGAAGTGACATTTTTATTTTTTACAAAATCCAAAATTATGATTTTTCTTCATTTGTGCCATTTAAAATTTAAAAGCGCTTAGCATTTTATGATCATTAATCTTTTTATTATAATTTAACTGACAAGACCATTAATTGTTCAATCTTAATTTATGGGATTAATCATCTCTTGTCATCAAGCTAAACTAACTTGGACATTTGGGATACACAGAACTGAATGTGATAATAGTAGATCATGTCACTGGACCAGTGGGTTTCCAGTTGTTGAGTCAGGATTTTCTGATTTGATCCTTGATGAAGCTGGCCACAAATTCATGTTTGAATTAGGATTAATTGACACTTTTCAACTAAAGTAAATTTAGACCATTCAATAAGAATTATAAAAAACTTCCAAATTATAAATACAACAATAATAAAGTTTGAATCTTAACAGTGGTTATCATGAAAGGTACTTATGGAGTTATTAGGTTCTGTGATGATTCAGTCTAAAAACTTTTTGTTTTCCATAAATCCTCTCCATCAGGGGAGATTTAGTTGAATACAACTTTACTGGTCTGAGTTTTAAAGGTGACTGTCATAAGGGATTTCAACTTAACGGGTCTAAATTCTAACTGAGACAATTCCCAACTGACTTGAGCAGTCTTGCATCTCAATTTTTATGAAGTTTGCTTTCTCACCCAAGAGTTTTTCCTTGATTATCTCTGATGCTTTTGCATTCCCATTTGTCAGATTCCTCTCACTTTTGTTTTAAGGTTTATTATTATATGCCACCATTTGTCAGGACATATGTTTGGTTTAGGCCTGGCTTATTCACATTTCCATTGCTTAGGTTTGTCTCACTGACACTAGTAGGTGTTTCCAAATTAATGTCATAGATGCTTATGACTGATTTTCTTTCTTCTTAATTATATCATCAATCATAAAAGACATCTGAGTAACGCATTTCTCTGGGGCCTTTTTGTTTTATTAGAATGTTAAAACAATAATCTTCTATTTTCTTTTTTATATCCTCTTATCTAATAATACATTTCCCATTTCAGAATATATATATATTTACCAACCTCTCCACAAAGCGAGATGTGACACAAAGTCAATTCTTAAGCGGAGTTTAACAGGTTTGAATTCAGGGTTTTCCCTTCTCCTGGACTGGTTACCTAGCCATGGTTAAAGAACCCAGTCTGTCCTGCTATTTATCCATAGCCGGAGGGAAAATTGGATTCATACCTTTCCCAAGGGTATTAGCACTATGTGAAATGCAAACCGCTTTGTCCAGGAATTGAACTCGGGTTGACAAGTCCATTTCCTATGACTTTAACCATTACACCATGTGCCTCCATTTCAGAATATAAATCCGTTTCTCTTGTATATGAACAATACTGGCCACAAATCACGAAAAATGGTGACCTTTTATAATCTATTTTGTCTGTAAAATGGGTTCTAGAACTTCCTTACTCCTAAGAATTGGTTTATAAAATTTTGTATTAAATTTGAAAAGTTGTTTTATATGTATATTGTTGTTTATATTGTAAGATTCAATTAAAAACAAAACTATATGATTTAAAGTTAAAAAGAAAAGGTAAATTAATGTATATTAATGTAGAATTTTCTAGGCACAGAAATCTTTGCAGCTAACACCAGTCTAAAGTTTTTTTTAAGAACCCAAAACTGATAATACCAAATTTTCAATATCTAAAAGCTTTTATTCCAAGTGCAAAGTTGTTGATGTTCCAAATTCTTCTTTTTTTTCTTTTATTATACAGTTTTGTTTGACCTATTAAATCCATATTGTGTAGATAACCAATAGTCAAATTTTTGTTTATTAAATTATTCTTTTTCAATTGAATTGCAGTGTCAGCCAGCCTTGTGGGATGCCAAATATTTTTCTCCTCAACAACGTGCTCGGTATTTTTGGGGTAACATACCTACAATATATAGGTAGATTTATTTTCTTTGGCTTTTCTCTTCATTGACTTTTTAATTTTAGGATCAAACTATTTTCTATCATTTTTCTTCTTTTTTTAAAACAAATGAAAAAGTACACTTAATCTACTCAGTCTATTCTGCAGTTAAAATGTATAGTAAATATATTTTAAGAAATGTATATTTTTTATTAAAGGATAATAAAACAAAACCTATTATATTTATATTGTGGCATCTTGGTTACAAGTTAACATTATCTGGATCTAAATTCATCGATCAATTTTTTTGAATATTTCTGTTTTTCCTATATACACAAATAAAATCACAAAACAATTACGAATTACTTTGAAAATTTTAACAATTTCTCCTTCTATAATTCTAGAGTAAATAATTATCCTTCTGTTAATCATTCTGATTGTGTCACCATAAAATATGATGAAAGAACTTGTCTTAAACTAAATAATATTAAAAAGATGCTGGGTTCATTTTATATTCTGCAGAAACTGAGAAGAAACTAGAAATTATTATAAAAATGTTATTTGGTATTGAACAAAAATTATATATATATAATTTTAATAGTGTTCTGTTGCCACTCTACCATTTCTGTTGTTGCTGTTGGCACCTTTCCGTCCACGAAGGATGATGGCGTAGTGTAAAAAAAAAAAAAAAATTACCTGTGCAAGGGACTGCAGGCCAAATCTTGAATGACAGTCTTTGGTGCACTGACTGCACACAAACTGTGATATTTTCTGAGGCTGCTTCTGTTGTAGTAACATTAGTAATTTATCCAAAGAGTGGTCAATATATCATAAACATAGAGTATTAATAGTTGTAGAAAAATTGTATGCATCTAAATACATACATCGGTTGTAGCTAGTGTCTTTGGTTATAGATTAAGAGGATATTTTTGATTCTACTTTAGTGATTGGCCCAGTCTGTGTATCTACAATTTCCTAAAGATTTCCCATATTAATGTTATGCTTTGATCCTTTAAATCCCAAATATAACTCAAACTTAATATTATAGAACGGGTGTTTATGATTTGCAAATCTTGTTTTAAATTCTGATTTTGTGCATCCCACATAGAATTTAGGTTTGGCTTTTAGGTTGATGAACTTCGGTAAATAACACCTTTAGTCAAACATCTTCCCTTTGTGGTCACATTTCAAGATTTTGATGCATTATTTCTGTCTATTCTTTTTGTTATTTCTATCATGTGTGTGGTTGTTTATTATTTTATTATCCTTTCTGTGCAGGAGAAACTATATTTTATATAAAGTGCATTGAAGAATGTTTGCTAATTGAATTTAAAAACATTTTTACTAATTTTGGTTTTTACCTGTAGATTAAATGGAGGGTTGTACTAACAACCCTCCATTGTACCTACAAGAAAAATTAGTAATAATTAGATTTTTAATTTAAGATGTGCAAAATAGACTTCACAAATGCACTGATGTTAGTTCTTTGACTAGGAATCAACCTAGTCACCAGATCTGAATAATTCTCCTTCCTTTTCAATAAAATGATTAACACAATCAGTTGACCAATTCTATTACTTAGAGATAAGCGATACAATTGTGCTTATTCGGGGAGTAATCTGTAGAGAAAAAACTTGACGTCATATAAGAAAACTGACTGCAATTTTGAAATCAGCATGCCAATATTAGTCTAAATCAAATGAACAATCAAAATTATGTCCAAAATTTTTCCCCAGTATTATCTTTTATAAACAATTATAATGCAACAAAACTTTCAATAAAATTAAACTAATGTCTGCCCAGTTAAAGTAGAATAAAAGTTTAAAGAAATCTGGATGTAAAAAAAAAGATAAAAAATTGAGGAGTGAAAAAAAATATTTAAAAAAAATACTCCAGTATATTTTTTAAGGGGAAAAGAATTTTCTTTAAAAAATCATTTTTTGTTTAACTACTCGAATTTTCTGTTTGTTAAACATTTTAAAACAAGCAACAAAAACTGAGT
This sequence comes from Doryteuthis pealeii, assembly GCA_023376005.1. Lineage (NCBI taxonomy): Eukaryota > Metazoa > Mollusca > Cephalopoda > Myopsida > Loliginidae > Doryteuthis > Doryteuthis pealeii. Next base: position 64,923,496 of record CM042150.1, on the reverse strand, counting down.
AAAATAAATTTAAACTGATATATCATCAATAGCAATAGTTGTGATACTAACAGCAAACAACAATCATCTTGGATTAACATGACACTTTTCAATATGAACTAACAAATTTAGTGATAACTGCTTTTATTGATCCTTTATTTGCAATTTAAATTTCAGTTTTAATATTATTAACATGAAGTTAAGTGTGCTTTCTTTAATTTTTTGCTTGATTAATAAAAAATCTCTTTAAATGATATCATTTATTGTCAGCACTCCACCTGTGTTAGCCGATGAAAATCTAGTGCAACTTGACAGTGTTCTCTCTCCTAACTGCCATCGAAAAGCTATGGTAAATTGATTTTTCCTTTCACTGCGTTCAATATGAAAAATTCATTTGGTTTTAAAATTTCAATTGAATAAAGAATTCTCTCCAAGAAGACAAATTAAGAGAGATTTTCTTTTTCTTTGATATATTAATGTTTTTATTATTTCAAAATCAGTTCATGGCATTATTTTTTTTAGCACTCATCATTTTGCATTATAAAATATATAAAGTAATTTTTTGCTTAATTAAAAAAAACAAAAAACTTTTTTCTTATAATTTACATAATGATTGGATATGTACAAGTTTGGTATACTAGTTGTATGGTGTTGATTTCTTAGTTTATTTTTATTTATCTGAAACTTTTTATACATATAAAAAGACAACATTTTTGTAATGTTTATTGCAGTTAATTAAAAAGACAAGTGATGTATCAGTTAATTAAAAAATTCCTACTAAAGTCAGTAAGAATTTTTCTTTTACCATGAGATTATGTTAAATAGACTAAGTGAAATTTTATGATTCATATAGAAAATTTATAAATACTTGATTTTACCAATATGGCCTAATGTGAAAGAAAGATACGATGTTAACAGGAAAAAAATAATTTTCTTCAGATTTTAAAATCATTTTAAGCTTTGAATCATAGACAACAAATATAAAAATAGATAATTTACACAAATCTACTTACAATGTCATGTAACCATTTTCTTAATATTATATTTCATATTAAGTATTTCAGCATATTCAAAAATATCTTGTTATAATGGAGATTATGTGTTTGTCTGTAACCAAAAGTATGTTGCCACCGACATCATAATCCCCCATGATTTTATTTTTATTTATTGATAGTGTTGGACTTTTTTTACGTATTGATAACATATAATTAAATTTATATATACAATCAAATAGCAGTTTACTGTGTGAACAGGAAGGCTAATTTGCATATTTGATCTTAAAAATTTTATTTTGATGAGTATTTGCTTGGTATTTTGGTTTTATTTTAAAGAATTTGAGAAAAAACCCTGTTGATAAATCTTTAAAAAAAATTATTTTAAAAATACCTATAATATTATTCATTACTGTCTAATTTAGTTGAATAGTTATAGCAAGAGGAGAGACTTATCTCATGGAACAAAGCGGGCATGAACCTGTCGGAAACGAGAAATATGGCTGCCTTGGCACTACAATTTAAATATGTGCAATCTCTAAGAAAAGAGACATGGCTATAGTAAATCTGCACATCTGCAAATTTTTCTCAGATTGCTGTACATAAAACGAAATGCAACTGGGAAGGGGACGAGATGCTTGAAAGTGGTGGATGAGTCATATGCGGAGAACTACTAAAAGATTGTTGTGGGATGAGAAAGTTTTTCATTAGACCTTGCAGTTGAAAAAAGAGATTAGACGAATCAATTTCACAACCATTAAGCTATTTCGGCATTTATAAGTTGCCCCAATGACACAAGTATGGATTAGCCATGATATGATAATGCCCTTTACTGGTGAGGGAAATGTGGTGGCATAGCTGAAAAATGTAAAGCTGCTGGCAATATTTCAGATGGTGGATGATGTGGTGAGCATGCTGTGATTGTATTTAAAGGGGGACACACTTGCCCTGACCCGAAGATGATGGAAAGGACCAGCAGAACATCGATCAAACAGAAGTGCGTCTGAAGGAAGTATTTACTAATTGCACTTTTGCGGTGTACAAAAAGCTGACTCAGGTCAGGTGGGAAGGCAAATGAGTAGATGGATATGCAAACAAGATTTGGCGGATTGGCCGGGTTCAAGGGAGTTGGGTTGGAGAAGCTTGCAAAGCTGACTTTCGTCACAGGGTTCCCTGATGATATCTCCACCAACCTCCAGCAAGAGCCAAATGTTGAGATCCTGACAATGGGAGATCTTATAGCAAGAGCCAGAGTGCTAACTACCAGGGACCAAAGATGTGATGTAGCAGCAGCAGCCATAAAAACGGCATCCCAATGAGAAGAAAGTACCTCGGGGGATTCACAAGTGCTGCATATGATTCACAAACGTGGAGGCCCTGTGTGCTATACGTGTGGTGGTCCCAACCGCTTTTCCAGTAAATGTTGGAGTCAATGCAATTCTGGACTCCTAAATAAGAGAGCATGGGGAAGAATGTGTTGTTACCACTGTAATGAGCTAGGCCACATATGAAACTGCTCGGAAAATGAATTTGGGGACAAGGGTGGTGACAATACCTTGTCCCCAGTCAGTCAGTAAATACAGCATTACCTGTTATTGGCATCCAGGTAGACAGCGCGAAGTGTTCATTGCTCGTTAACACAGGATCTTCCCGATCGATAGTTAGTGCAAACATGATATGGACATCATGACGGCAATAGATGGCAAATTCAAGGCATTTTGTGGAGTTGGAATGATTACAATCAAAACAGGAAGAGGTGACAGTGCATTTTTGTAATGTTTATTGCAGTTAATTAAAAAGACAAGTGATGTATCAGTTAATTAAAAAATTCCTACTAAAGTCAGTAAGAATTTTTCTTTTATCATGAGATTATGTTAAATAGACTAAGTGAAATTTTATGATTCATATAGAAAATTTATAAATACTTGATTTTACCAATATGGCCTAATGTGAAAGAAAGATACGATGTTAACAGGAAAAAAATAATTTTCTTCAGATTTTAAAATCATTTTAAGCTTTGAATCATAGACAACAAATATAAAAATAGATAATTTACACAAATCTACTTACAATGTCATGTAACCATTTTCTTAATATTATATTTCATATTAAGTATTTCAGCATATTCAAAAATATCTTATTATAATGGAGATTATGTGTTTGTCTGTAACCAAAAGTATGTTGCCACCGATATCATAATCCCCCATGATTTTATTTTTATTTATTGATAGTGTTGGACTTTTTTTTATGATGGCAAATCCAAGGCATTTTGTGGAGTTGGAATGATTACAATCAAAACAGGAAGAGGTGACACTGCTAAGATTGACATTCTAGTAGTGCATGAAAACCTCTTGGCTTATAACCTGCTGATTGGAATTGATGCAATACGAGTACTAGGTGGTGTTGAAATTACTCATGCTGGAGAGTGTTCTGCTTGACAAAGTAAGAGTCATGGGCAGAGCTCTCGATTTAGGAACCTGTGCTACCTTTGACTATAAACTGAAGGCCTGGACTGCATGGTTGAAGTGGGTCATGAATGAAGCACCAGATCAGCTGTGTAATACAATTCCGGAGTACTGGGTGTCCAATGAAATCAAGGCTGCAATGAGGCGGAGTTAGAGACATGGATTGCTAATAGTTGGTTGATATCATATCCAGAGGAGTCGCTTGAACCCTCCAACGGTTTTTAATCCTGCTGATGGCTGTTGCACAACCAAACAAAAACAAAGTATGGTCGATGCACCCCCAGATTTGGAAAAGGACAAATTGAGCATATATTCAGCTGTCAGACTGCTGTAGTCAATGGTGAACCATGTCATGTGAAGGATCAACTGCGTTGGAAGCAGACGACGGGAGTAGTATAGTGGCTAATATTGAATTGGGGACTCTGTTGGTTTTTAGAACATGGTCGGACAGTTCACCTGCAGTACCAGAAGAGATAATGATGGAGTTAGACGATGATGATGATGCCAGAAATGATGGAGACCCTAGGAGAACAGCTACAGAAAGAGTGCAAATAGAGGAGCACCCTCCACCTCTGCGAAGGAGCACTCATTGAAGATGGCTGCCACTTATGTGATCAGGAGATCAGGGGGGAGTGTAGTGAGGTGGAGACTTACCTTGTGGAGCAATGCGGGCTCAAACCTGTTGCACTTGCAGGATGAGTGGAAACTAGAAATATGGCTGCCTTGGCACTAAAATTTTAACACACATGATCTCGAAGCGAAGAGACATGGTGATAATACATCTGCACATATTTCACAGATAGATGTACATAAAATGAGACACAACTGAGAAGGGGGCGAGATGCTTCAAAGCAATAGATGAGTCTGTATAATAATCATACTGTTCCAATTGCCGTCGAATTGGTAAGACAAGGCAACAAGTAGCCGTAACTTAATACAGATCTAATCTTGTTGCAATCTGATGAAACCTCATAACATCATACAAAACAAGCAGCCAATCAGGACTCAAGGAATGGAATCACCCAAATACATGAATGGACTATTCTTGAGTTCCATAAGTACCAGCTGTCTTGGGCACTAGTTCAGTTGTGCTTAGCCAGTTGCTGTTGTCCAAACCAACAGTATTCTGACTGACTGACTGACTTACTTCAATATGGTGCTGTGAACAGCAATGGAACCTGAAGATTGGGAAAGCTACTTCATCAAAGCGGGTATCTCTGCCGACTCAGCCAAAAGCTATGCTGCAACATTTGCAAGTGAAAAGCTGATGAAAGAAAACTTCCAAATGATGGATCAGGTCATGCTAAAAGAGTTGGGAATCACAGCAATGAGTGAAGCCCATGTCTATCCATAAACAAGCTAAGGAGACCTCTACCCAGACAACCTATACTAAGGCACTGTCAGCCAAGCTCCCCCAACTCCACTTTGAAACGACCCTCAATTGGGAAGTTTTTACCAGAATGACAGACATGTCAACTTCTCAAACCACCATCCAATTATACAATTGTGCTGATGAATCTGTCCAAAACGCAATCATTAACATCCACCCGAAAATTCTTCACCACTGACCCAGACAGGCTGTTAGAGATGATAGAAAAATTAGTAACTCAAAGATCAATAGCAGAAGCTAGGCCCTCCAAAGGGGCTACTTCTGCTAATGGCTATAGTTCAACTAGACAAATTGAAAAGCATGTCCTGTGATAGATTATAGGTAGCTCAACCTCCACATTGATGCATACACTGCAGATACGGACATTTGTGCCAACAAGCTGAGAGAATGGAGACAGCAAGGATCGAATGTCACAATACTGAATCACTAATCCAGCATATCAACGAATTGCTTTGGCCCTATAAGACCATTGCTTTCTGAGGTAGAAAGTAATGCTAGATGTGACTGGGTTTAGATTGAACGTTTAGATGGTTACTACATGTGTGATGAAATCAGTGTGGGGGGAGGGTGTAGTGGATACAGTCTGTCCCACACAATGAAAGTGCCTATGCTCTACACAGTGCAAAACTGCAAAATTCTCATATGCCGGAATTTGCACAACAGCTATGAGAACTGAAATAAAATGGGTTGGATTTTTTTGTGGAGGGGCAGTTGAAAAACAAGTATTCAATTGAGCTAGGGACAGACGTTTGCTGATGGAAAATTAGGATTACTTCTCAATGGCGGTTATTTGCTGATGAAGTAGATATTGTTATTCTTCATTCATTAACAATGTTTCTTTTTAAAATCAGAGTTAGATTTGCCTCAAAACATTTAATGTTATTAATGAGATTAAAATTCTACAATGAGTGTTATATATCATTAAGAAATAAAGGTTTACATAGTTTGCAGTGTGGATAATTTGCATATTGATTTTAACAAATAATTACTTTGTGTTATTTCTAATATTATTGTTTTATTCTCATACGTATTAAAAGCAATCCTATGTATAATGTTATATAGAAATCAATTAAAATAAAATTAATATAAGTAATCTTTTTAAATGCATTCATATTTAATTTCATTAATCTTTTCTAATCTAATATTTTTACATTAAAACTTAAATACTTGTGCTCAGATGAGGGCACTTATTTTTACCATTGTTTATGATTTATATTTGAATAAACAGAATTTTTAAGCATTTGTAAAATACCAGAATGGCTATCAGATATCTCTAATATTTGTACTGAATAAGGGAAATTAAACTTTTATACATTGTAAAAAGGTCTTATCTCTGCAGTAATTTGATTCTTTTAATGGAAAGCTTATTGTAAAGAATTCTAATAAAGATGAAATGGAACTGAAGCTAGGTTGCAACTTTTCCTACAAAAGAAAAATTGCTTACGTTTCCACTGCATATTTTGTTTGTTTGTTTGCAATAAAAATAGTTAAAATATTTTGTGAAGATTTTGTTTTATTTAAGAAAAGAATTATTTCAGAAATCTGTGCAGATTCTATTTCATCTGTATATTGAATATTATGAATGTAGTGATTATAATTTTTCATTTTTTAAATTCCAGGTGAAACAACTTCGTACTGTAACAACTTGTAACAATTCTTTGCGTCAAGGAAAGAGAGAAAATATTTTGCCTGTAAAAATGGATGGAAAAGAAGATAATGTGTGGATCACAGAACTTGAAGTGTGAGTCAGAACTGATGCTCACTTTTCAATTTTCCTGATGCTGCTGCTTTTTTTTCCCCCTCTCCTTTGCTGCTACTATTTTCTTCCTTTCTTTCAAATTTTATTTTCCCCATTTTCTCGTGTTTGCATTTTTTTCCCCTGTAAGTATAGTTCTGATTTTAAATAAAAATAGACTGCTACTGAAAATAGTTCTTTCAAAAGAATGACATCCATAACTACAAAAAATTCATGATTATTTTATATTGTTATAACAGAATCAGTTACAAAATAAAAGTTGACAAAATAAGTGATAAAATAATTCTTATTCCCAGGTTGTTTAGGATTATTTTAAGATTTGAGATTATAGAATTGGTTTAATATGCATTTTATATTTTAAGATTTACTGTTGTACAGCTTTCAACTCTGACCAGAGAATTTTGTGTTTTCTTTAATAATGAAAGTTGAGGAAATTGTAAGAGAATTATTAGGGAATTCAAAATACCGGATTTAGTTAGGTAAGATTATCTATATTGAAATAAAGACAATTTTCTCTAAGTATGCCAAAATGTTAGGTTCTTGTTAAAATAATTGAATTTTAGAAATCCTAACTGTTGTGAAAATTTTATAAGTAAGAAGTAGTTAGAGTTATAGCCCTTTGGACAATTGTTGACCTGTGCTGCTACTGATAACAGTGGTACTGGGGAGGTGTCAGTTTTGGTCAACAGTGCTGCTGCTGATTACAAAGTGGTAGTTGGAGTATTTAAGCCCTTACACTCCTACTTCCAGCCTCTTTTAGGTTTGGTGGGGTTTCACATTAGATGCGTTTTGTCCTAGCTGAAAGGCCTTTTTTTTTTTTTTTTTTTTTTTTTTTTTTAAAGGTATCTTTAGGGGCCTACGTTCGGCTGTGAAGAATGGGAATTTTCTGACTATTTGATAGTTTCCATTTGCTGGAGAGCAAAAGTTTCTTAGGTCCAAGAGATAAATTATGTTTGTTTCAGATTATTGGACCAAGTTATAAGAAACAAAATTACAGGACTAGTTCGTCCTATTGCAAAAGACTTAGGCATTTGTTCCTAAGCAAAATTTACTTGAATGAGTTAGTTCATTCACAGGGAACAGTTATCCAAGGCAGTTTTCATCTGAAATGCATGAGAAAATTCTTCAAAAGAACTCAAGATTTCTCTCGTCAGCTATTAAGCAAGCACGCTACAAGAGACTTTTACTATTACATTTTCCTACCACAAAAGACTTATATTTCGTAGCCACCACGAGGTGGCTTGTACTTTTATTAGACATAGATTATGGTGGCAGGTCCCCACCCCAAAAAATGGGGGGGTGCAATTATTATTGTTACTGCTTGTATTTTTTCTGTTTTTTTTTTAACTGTATTTTTTTTTTTTTTTTTGTTACACAGGGGTTTTCAAATTCCCCAGCAAGAGGAATTATCTTGCAACAAATAGAGTTTCTCTGTTGTACTTATGTTGGACTCTGGCTAATTTGTAGTTGGTTTTATTTTGATGTGCTAACCTCTAGGATAAAATTCCAACACTGTGAATACAGTATTCATTTAGTGTTTATGATGAGTATTTAGATAAATGTTTTCAGCATTTTTGACAAAATATTTTATTGATCCATCGCATCATTATTCAGTCAGCAAAGTATTTGACCATTTCTCAAATATATTGTTATAAAAGAATTATTTTTTTCTTTGATTCAATGAAATTTTAAAGTATTTTTTGATATCTGGGACTAAATGTAGAATTTTTATAAGATTAACTGATTTCAAATTGAATTAAAGGGAAAAGGAGACTAATATCTATTAATTATTTTCTGGTTATTTGACTAAATATAAAACATTCAATAATAGACAAGTTTAACTATTTCAATTTATTAATATTAAATGTAAAAATTCTTGAAAATAACCTTGGCCATTATTACAATGCTGCTGTCTGATTCTAATTTTAGGTATTGATTTTTTTGAAGAATTAATCTTTAAGCTTTTAATAGGAAATGATTTTGATGATCTTAGCATTGTAAAGAAAATTTCAAAATCTTATGTATTTCATTTTTCTGTTTATTTTAGGATATTTGGTTTCCCCCCACACTATACAGATGTGAGAAACTTAAATCAGGGGCGCCGACAACGACTCATTGGTAAAGCATGGAGTGTCCCAGTTATCAAGTTTTTATTATCTCCACTTGCTGATATCTTTTGTAAAGTAGGAATTTAAGGCTAATTCAAAAAGTAGCTATCACAAAATCATAGAATGACTTACATGAAAATAATTTTAGAATTTTTCAAGAGAGAAATGTATGTATGTATATATATATATATATATATATATATGAACAAAAAATGATAAGACAAACAGGAATATTCCTTTTATGTTTATTACTCGACTAGTTTCGACCTTAGGTTATCATCAGTAGAAAATTTTGTGTTTAAAGAAATTGTTTTTAGAAAGTTTTTAAAAAGAGATTATTATTAAAAAAATTAAAAGATTTTTTGAGGGTTTGACAGGCAACTATAATCTGGGTAGAGAAGTGTGTTAGAAGTAGAAAGTCCATTGGTCCGTGAAAAAAAACTCTATATATACACACACTCACACTCTCTCTCTCTCTGAAATTTTGAATATATCAGCTTTTCTAAATATTTGTTTGAGTTATTGTATATTTTTAATTATTTTTGGATATAATTCATATTCACATTCTTTGTTGATAAAAAATTAATAATGAATAATAGAATATAATTTAATGTTCTTGGATTGATTTTGAGCAAGAGAAAATTAGGTAGATAATATCAACATACATTTTTGGGTAATCTGAACATTAGCTACATAAATGAGTAACCTCCCCTTGTTTGTTTCACTTTGAGGAAGCCATCTGTTTTAGTTGGCCACTTTCATTTCACCGTAAATCTACACTGAAAATACAAATTTGTTTGAATCAATACAACTGCATGTTTTAACATGAAAATATCATAAAATGTGTTCTTAATAACAATTAAGTTCATTTCAAATAATGCACAAGCACAATTAAAAACACATTTTATGATATTTTTCATGTTAAAACATGCAGTTGTATTGATTCAAACAAATTTATATTTTCAGTGTAGATTTATGGTGAAATGAAAATGGACAACCAAAATAAACGGCTTCTTCAAAGTGAAACAAACAAGGGGAGGTTACTCTCATTTATGTAGCTAATGTTCAGATTACCCAAAATTGTGTTATTGATATAATTTGCCTTGTTAGAAAAGCATTAATCTTGACAGTATTTCATTTTTTAAAGGCAATTTAAATTTAAAAAAATAAAAAAAAAAACAGTTTGCAAAAGTATAAAATTATCATTGTATTAAAAATTGTTTCATTAAAAAATTCCATTTTTGATATTCAGTATTTATTGATTGGTATAATCTGGATTTTTTTTTTCCTGAGACATTTTGATTCTAAAATCAAATGAACATTTTCTTTTTTCATATCATGTTCAAAGTTATTTAAATCAATTCTATTTTATATTGTAAAGTTTATAATTGTTCTATTAAAATTATTTAATATACTCTTATATGAAGCTTTTATTTTTCTTTCCCTTCACAAAAAATTATAATTTATGAAAATGTTTGAATAAACTGCACTGCAATAAGAATGTGGTCTATTGGGGAAAAGCTACTCCAATAGTAGCTTTTAAGGATTTCTTCTTAAAGCAATTTTTATTAAATTACTTTAAATACTAGAAATTAAAAAGAAAAGACTACACTGAAGTTAAAACAATACATTGTTCAGAAAATAATTTATTATTGTTAGTAGAAGAAAGAAAAAAGAAAAGAGTTACACTTTTTCACTATTTTTCCTAACAAATATAAATTATTTTCTGTGGAACCATAAAGCTATTTTTAATTTTTTTTTTTTATTCACATACTCATGTTTTGGGCACAATTAGCCTGGCAGAGCCCATATTTCTCTGGGTCTGATTAGATTGAATTCAATTTTTCTTCTAGACCAGTCTGCCCCAATAATTACCCACAGTGAGTGGGAGAATAGATTCATACTTTCCCCAAGAGTATTAGTGCTATGTGAAATGCAAACAGTCTAAAAATTGAAGGTAAAATAATCAGCTGGAGATTAACCTAGCAAAAAATGAGTTATACTTTTCTGTCTTAATGGGTCTAAAGTTGTGGAGAAGACTCCCCTGAAACAAAAAATATTGTGAGGGCTGTAATCTGAAATATCATTTTGATAAGTGTTGTTCTTAAGAAAACAAATCGGGATAAGGAGTCGTGAGTCTCAGAAGAGTAGATAAAAAGAAGCAAGGAATTTAAAAAGATGGAGGTAGTAAAATTGTATTCTTTTTACTTGGTCTTTTTACATCTACATTTTGTGTTTAAAAGATTTGCAGAAGGATTGTTTGTTGGTCAGTTGGTCCAGTTTACAAAATATTGGCAACTTCAAAGACTGAAAAAAAAATAGATTCATTTTAAAAGTAAAACAATTACAGCATTGGATTTTAAAGGTGTCACTTTGTTAACTTAGTGTAGAGTAGACATGGACTGTCCCATGAACTCTTAACATCCTGTTGAGAAGCCTAGAGCCTGATTCCTGGAAGAATTTACCAATAAATGGCTAAAAATGGCCTTTTTATTTAATTTTGTTTGTAATGTGTTTACTTTTGAATAGATTCTTAGGAAAATTGACAGTATTACCAGAAAGAGTTTCTTCTTTAATATCATTTTGTCATTTGGCCTAAAAATAATGTTCTGCATTCATTGTTGTTGATTGATTATATAATAATAATTTTTAAAAACTCAAAAAAAACAAGTATAGTCATTAAAAATTATGAAAAACAAATGTAGATACATGATCATACAAACATCACTAACCTTGATGCAGCTTAGGTAAAAATCAAGGGTAAAAAGCACGATGTGTAAGGTGTTTTCACATAAACACAGTTTACTCTTTCATTGTATTTTTCAATGATACACATCATTTTAATGATTAGTCACTACACTAGTGACTACCCCAGTTATTTTCCTAAAATTAAAGAGTTCTAAATATGTTTAATACTACATTTATACAATGCTATCATTTGGGGCAGCCTCAGGCTGTTTAAGAATATGGACATTACTTCCGGCCAGGAGAAATGAGGCAGTATAGGACATTAAGAGTTAAATAATGGGAGTTTCTTCAGGCAAGCATTGAACTACAGAAGTTACCTCCTCTGAGAATATAAAAGAGCCTAATTGCCACGATACTAGAATAAAGTTATTGTTTATCAGTACTACTACTTTGTTACTTTACATAGCACTGCAAATAGGATTTGGTTGATAAATGGAAACAAGATATGGCATCTTTACCAGGCGGAGCTCTAGATTTAATTACGACAGATGATAGAGCTATAGAAGGAGACTATTGTCTTTTGGAAAGATGAAACCCCTAAGATAATGCAGGTCTAACACACAAAAACCACAACGTCCTGTCATTTAACCTAATGCAACCAATAATAAGTGGGCATTATTCTTTGATGCATGGACCTAGTGTATCAACCCAATTGAAATACTCAAAGAACTGAGAATGACATGCTCACCTTAAATTCAGCTAGAGAGAGAAGGCTTTTGTCATACATCCAATTTGTTGTGGTAAAAGAGACTTACACACAAAGAAGTTCACTGGTAATTCTTTCATTTCATACATCAGGTGGAAGGCAAGTCAATTACCCAGACTTTAGCAAGGTTAAAATCCCAAGCCAAATTTTGTTAGTTGATTGTCCCAACACAGAAAGTTGCTTGACATTAAGTAAACTATTTAAGCAACATGATAACCAGGCAGATGATTGCAGGACTCGTCAATAAAGAGTACGAGTTTTTGGCTGAAGCTGCCAACTTCACTACACTCGAGCTAAAGTTTGACCAACTCGTCAGCTTGGAAATGACAGACAAATCGGCTGCACGATTACAAGATGAATTTCGGCCCATCAACCTCATTCAACCTACAGATATCTGGTCACAAGAGCTGGGCAACTCAACAACCCCAGAGAATTAAAATATGCATTTTTTTGCTGAATAAGAATTGTTGTGTGGCTCACAGGAAGACATCTCAGTGGGTCAATTAGTCAAAGATATTGCCCAGCAGTAAAACTGGTATGTCACAATTGTGGGATTAAGGACTGCTTAAAAAGGGTCAGAAATCCCCTAATGTTGGAATTAAAACCATGAACAGATCAACAAGATGGGAGATGAAGCATGATTCATTCACTTTTTCAAACACCCCCCTCCCCTCACTATGCTAGGAGATCAACAGGAAGCCATAAAACCGGTTTGTCATCATTTGGGATGGTACCTCTTCTTTGGTGGAATAGGTGTCCCAGATCTAACCCCCCACATCGCTGATGATAGAAGCGACTCATGTCATTTGAGCAGACTAGACTAGCCACAGTAATCATCACATCCTCACATTCATTGATACAAGAGCTCAAAACTTATCCAAGTGGACCAGAGATATTAAAACAGCTCAGGTGCTCGGAAAGATACCTCAAGTCATCGGATACGCGGTATTATCGACAACCAGCTTGATATAAAGGGTGTGTTGTTCATGTATATAAGAATTGAGTCAAGAGAAACATGACAGATAATTTACATGTCAAACACATCCGGTTTTACTTATCAGAATCTGCACTAAATGACCTACATTTGTTGCCACCTGATTTCCCAGCCCATCCCATCTCAATAGAAGTCAGTAAGGAAATAGCCAAGTGCACATACCAGCAGAGAAAACTCATTCCACCAACACCAAGTACCATCCTGTTACTACAGAAACCAATAGGCACCAACTGGAATAATGGATATGTAATCAATTTAAGTCCAGCATATTTAACACATACCCACACCAACCCTTACAAACTATGACAGGAAAGCTGTTGGATATCATAATTGCTCCTGATATAGTGCCATCACCATTGGACGAAAAAAGTGAAAGAAGACCTCGATTGAGAAGTCGCACTGGGTATAATCGAAGCTGTGCCAGTGGCCTCTCCTACAACTCAAGGATGGTAGATGCACCTAAAAAAGACAGTTCTCCCAGATGTACGGTGGACTTAGAAAAATTCAATGCTGCCACTATGAGGGAAACCCATCACACAACGTCCCCATTTAATCAGGTTGGAACAGTTCTGGATGCAACGGAACAGGTACCACAGCTTACTGCTTTCCCCAGCAGCACAAGATGCCACCATATTCATTACTGAATGGACCACTAGAGATGATCTTTGTGCTTCTCAGGGATTTCACCCATCAGTTTAATGATATAGTAGTGGACATACCTGTTGCATAGATGATAAACCCCTTTGGGATGATCCTGTGGAGTCCTTGTTCTGGCACACAATGGAGTACATAGCCTATTGTGGGAAAAATGGGATTGTTTTTAACCCTGATAAATTCCATTTTGCTGAAAATGAGATGGACTTTGCTGGGTTTTTAATAATGGTTGATGGTGAAGAAAATGACTGAGGCAATCCTTCAATTTCCTACCCCCACAAATATTCCGGCTGTCAGGTCTTGGTTTGGACTTGTGAACCAGGTATCATGCATTTTCTCAAGTGGAGTTGATGGGCCTCCTTCTGGGAATTGCTGCACTCTAAAAACAAAGTTTTATTGGGATGAAATGCTAGACCAACTTTTTGAGGAATCTAAGTTGGTAATCAAATGGAAAATTGAAGATGGAATCAAGACATTCAAGATCAATAAACCAACATGTCTATCAACAGATCAGAGCAAAATGGGTGTCAGTTATTTTCTTTTTCAAAAGCATTGCAATTGCAATTGCCCTGGTGAAGCAAACCCAAATTGTGGGAAGGATCAGTGAAAGAATTTTTTTGGCTGAATCTCACTTTACCAATGATGCAGAGTCCCACTATAAACTGGTCAAAGATGAGGCCCTAGCCCTGGTCTATGGATTAGAATTGTGTCGAATGTTTGTATTGGGATACCTGAATTTATTACTGACCATGGACCATCAACCACTCATTAATTTTTTTCTCAGATAAGGCCCTTGAGAATATTTTAAAAAAAAAAAAAAAACATCTCTAATGTATAAATTTACTATCAGACATCTCCCTGGGAAACTCAATACTGCTTCCCGATACTCAGTATTGACTCCCATCAGAGGACTTGATAGAACTTCCCCAAATATCATCTGTGCATACAAAACAGATGCATAGACGCTCAGCCTTACTAGATGACCACAACTGATGCAGTCGAACCAATCGACTGCAATCAAGGTAAGGCTGCATTCATGTCCACATATGAGCATGACCCCAGATTGAGGGCTTATCATGTGGAATAGGATTTGTTGCCGTGGCAGCTATTGAGGAAGAATGCCAGGTTCCAACAGAATATATATGGATTAGATTTCCTAAATCACCCAATGACCTCGTGTCAGTGGTTTCTGGTTTTTGCCCATGCCAAATACTGCACGAAAGGAATAACAATCAAGGAGAATAAAATGTCTCCTGCTAAAATGTTATACAGTCAGGTTATCAAAAACCATTTATAGGACAAATACGTAAAAAGTGG
The DNA here is from genome assembly GCA_023376005.1 of Doryteuthis pealeii. Lineage (NCBI taxonomy): Eukaryota > Metazoa > Mollusca > Cephalopoda > Myopsida > Loliginidae > Doryteuthis > Doryteuthis pealeii. The sequence continues at coordinate 64,908,387 of CM042150.1, read as the reverse complement.
AGAGTGAAGTCAGTTAACTGAAAGAGGCTACAATGGCTAAAAAACACATGAGAAATGAACACATTTATTAGTATTATTTGTAATTGGACACAGCCTAGTGTATAAAGGAATTAGGTTAAGACTGCTCTAAGTGATAGTTATCTCTAGACTGCAGGTTCAATCCAGGTCAGGAGCAGCAGTAACATAGAATAATAATTAACACAGCTTAACACCTGTACCCCAGCTATGGTTAGCGGAATGAGAACAGGATACCTCCATGGACTGAATAAAGGGTTAGGTTCAAAGTTCTGTGATGACTCCCGATTACAACAAGAAATACCTGAAGAAGGCCGGGGGACACATCAGCCGAAATGTTATACAGATAACAATGAAGATGAGGACAATAGACTGAATAATACAAATAATACTAATTATCAAGCCTCATCTCAAAAATTCAGAGGAACACATGTATAAAAAGCATTCTCGCCCACTTTGAGAATTTCAAATTAGCAATTCTGTTCAGAGCCAGAATCGCTTCCACCATATGATCCACTCAATTGTTAATGACCCACATCATTCTAACCAGGGGAGCAGGTCCCTCCATCTTAAACCACCCCGATTCACAGCCGAGTCTAGATATCAACATGGAAAATAGATTAACCACATCAAGGCTAGAATCGTATGATACCTCTGTAGATCCTGGAGTAGCTGCAGCTATCCAGTGAATTCTCTACAGTGATCAACATGAATTATAATCTCTTATCACCCAACATACAACAAATATCCCAAGGAAGGAACCAGAATAAATGGAAATCAATAACACTGCAGATTCACTGTGTCTAATAATGCAAAATAATTTTGAAAAACAACGGTCACGTCGAAATACACGAGCACCTCAAACTTTATCTCCACAAATGCGAGGACAATCACAAACCTATTCAGAAGCAAACCAGCAATTGATCACATCAATCCAGGGTCAGAGGGTAGAGGGGGCATGTAGAGTACAAATGGACTCTTCCATTAAATAATGGGAGCTTCTACAGGCAAACATTGAAGTATAGAAATTACCTCCTCCAAAAATATAAAAGAGCCTGATCACCAGAGTTGAATTGTATTCACGCTTGATACTGGAATAAAGTTATTGAGTATCACTACTACTACTTTGTTGTGGTTACACTTGCGAGGGGAGGGGGGGACTCCCACAAATTTAAAGAATCTTTGATAGCAGTTATGAGTTAGAATGGACAGAGAGTAGACGTGTCAGCTATGGTTTTTGTTCCTGCTGTTTTTAGTCAAAGATTTTTCTTTTCTTCTTTTGTCAATAAGCACAATTCACAGGTAGTCTTTGGAAAGTGTGGAATATGAAATATAATTAGTAAAAATTTCATTTTTTTTTTTTTTTTAATTTTCTTTTGGAAAGTTTAGTATTTTCTGTTTTAAACAATTAATTTGTAAGTGTGTTTAAAATCTAATTAATTTTATATATTTTTTATTGTAATTCAATTGTTTTATCTTCATTTTTGTGGCAGAATATCAAATTCATAATGAAAAGAGTTAACAGTTTGATTAGAATTTAGTAGAAACAGAAAAAATATGTAATTAAAACTATTTCAGAGACATTTGGTTAATTATAGTCAGATTTTTTTTATCAGAACTATTAAGAGTCTCATTGATAATATTAAAAAGCTAAGACATTTAATATACGTGAAGTTATCAAACATCAAAAACAAGTAATTTTTAAAACCATAAACAAAAAAGTTCAGTTTTCTGACCCCCACACCATCTGATAGAAAATTATAAAGGCCTTGATTTTTTCTTCTTCATAAAATACCAGATAAATATAACTAATCACTTTATTAAATTTTCAAACTAATTAATCAATTTATTTTTTTCTTAAATTATTTAAATGTTGGTTATTGTATCTTTTCATACAATTTAACAAAATTTGATCTTTCAAGATTAACTTTTATATAAAAAGTGAATGTGAACCACATCCTAAGTTAAAAGCATTTCATTCCATATAAGAATGAAATCTGCAACTAATATTCTGAAATAATGAAAATTACACATTTCATATTTTAGAAAAAAATTAAAAAGATTTAAAAATTAAACAACATTTAATAAAAAACACATAAGTTTAAGATTTGATGAACCAATAAAAAAAAAAAAAAAAAAGCTCCTTTTGCAGACTTAAAATCTTTGCTAACATTTGAAGATGAACTTGTATCAAATATATTTCATCATTTGAAATTTTTTTAAACACTGAATGTTTCAAGTCAATAATTGTACTGAGAGTAAAAATTTGTATAAGTTTCTTTTTTACTAATTTTATTAATGATTCAGGAAATGTGTGTGTGTGTGTGTGTGTGTGTGTGCACCTTAGGAATTAAACTGTGATAAGCTAAGATGGTGGGAAAACCAGATTATTGAAGTTAATTTATATATTTAACAGAAGTTTTGATTTCATATTTTGAAGCATATAAAAAGAAGTGATATAACTAAAAAAAAATATGTTTAAATAGATATTTGGGAAAATTAATAGTTTGCAATTAAATAAATGAACAGCTTTTTTATATTAAAAATATATAGTTTTCTATTACTAATGATTTGAGATGAATTTGTAAAAAACAAACTATTAAAATTCAATAATCTATTTTTTTAAAAAATGTCTTTACACGGAATAAGATATTTTGGGGAAAATGTAAAATAACATACCTAGATATAAATATAGAAACCACCAAAAACTGTTATATTTGTTATAAATAAACTTGGAGAATATCGGACAAATTGAAATGTTTAAAATGAATTTTTTTTTTAATATGAAATCAATGTAAGATAATTTTCACATAGCAAAATTTTTCCATTGAGCTTTAGAACTTAAAGAAGAAAAAAAAAAGATCATTACCAAATTGTAAAATGAAGTACAAAATATAATGAACAGTTAAATCCAATGTCAACAATTTGATCTATCTATAATTTTATACAAAGTTCCATTTTTAAAAAAAATATTTCAAATATAAAAGAAGAAATGTACAAAACAATGTACAAAATTGTTAGATGTAATTTTTTCCCTGGATATATGTTGATAGTTCCAATCTATTTTTACTGTTATAGAAACTTTCTCAATAAAATACAAAGTATTCTTTTTATGTTGAAAGATGATATATAAAAACAAAAGCAGAAAGAGAAAAATGATAAAAGACAAAACAAGAAATAAGACTAAAAATTATGTTTTATGTACTTTACAACAAGCCTTGTAGAATAAATTCTACACTGTATCTGTGTGAAGATTCATGTTGTGGTGACTTACCAACCACATAGAATCTTTTTATCAGAAGGGGACAATAATAATAATCATCAATATCATTATAATATGCAATGAAAATAGATTCTTACACTATTTACATTTATATTAACAAGCTTTTACACACTTTGAAGCATTTACCACACATCTGAAAATTCTAGTCAACCAAGATGGAGAACTGGAGGTGGGTCAATGTTTTCTTTTTTTTGTTGAAAAAATGATGAAATGGATAGAAAGTTAAAAATGTCAGAACCTGTTGCCACGGTGATTGTCTGTGGAATCAAAGTGGTGAAAGAACTTTTGGGGTCCATTAACAAAGAGATTAGTGGCTGGAGATTAGAAGAGGCCAAAGTGAAAACAGAGAAACACATTTCACAGGTCCACTTCCCCCCTATCTTATCTAATTACAGTGAGACTGCTATGCAAATATGGTGTGTTAAGTAAAAATATAACAATCTTAGTGTGGCACACCAAGGATTTTTCTGCAAATACCAAGACATATAAACAGTAAATTGTTTTCTTTTTTGTAATTTGTCATTTCTGTCCAGTTAAGTTTCCAATAGAAGAAACAATGATGGTTATCATCTAGAATAGACACCATAGCAAATGCTGAAATGCAAAAATACTTAGTAATAATATTTGGAATAATATCTTCATATTGCATGTCATTCCAATAACATTGCACACACACACACACACACATATCCATCAATATTGAACTGAATCCAACAGCATAGATTGACTAAACTGTATAAATGTTTTATATTTATACTGTAATGTCTCTACACTGAAATTGTAATACAGTTCAATTGGATTGTGCATAAAAAAAATGAATTATTAATTATGAAAAGATTTTGTATTTATACCATTTGTATGCACTGTGATATTGGTAAAACATTTCCTATAAAAATTTTACTTCATGAGATTATATATATATATATATATATATATATATATATATAAATAAACAAAAGAAAAATTTACCATGGAGGTAAATGACTGATTAGTTCATATCATGTGAAACTCATATTAATATTGTTTTTTGATAAAATATTTTGCACAGCATTTCATTTTGAAGATTTTAATCTCTTTTTGTTTTTGATGGATTGTTGGGTAAAGGAAATTATATTTCTAATTTTTCTTAAAAGATGATGAAATGATTGTTTTTCTAACTTTTTTTTTTTTTTTTTCATAAAAAGTAATTTTTGGCACATAAATGCATTGGACAATTTTTTTTTTGTCAATTTTCAATATTTTTTTTTACATGAAATTTCTCCCTTTCTCTCTCTCTATCTCACACACACACACACACACATATATACATACACATATACACACACACAGTTTTAAATTTGCAATTGTTTTTTTTGTTTTTTTTAAAATCCTGTCCCTCTTCCCTTTTCTGTCCCTTACGAGTGGTGAGTATAAATCCTTGCTCACAATTATCAAAATGTAGAGAACATGATTTTTAGTTGAGGGAGAAAATCCTACCAGATTAATTTATTTACCAGTCTTGGTAAATAATAAAAAATAAAAAAATTCTTCCATAATTTTCACGGAAGGGATAGGAGTTGAGACATAATTTTTAAAAAGACTTGCAAAATGTTTCTTAAAAAAAAAAAAAAAACTCCTAATAATAGGTTATTTATCGTTTTCTTCAATTTTGTTTCCCGAATATTTATTGCTTTGATGTCTATCAGCAAGGAGAAAAGTGGCCACCCACGTTGGAAATTGGTAGAATCAAAACACTGGGCATAACACAGTCACTATAGAAACCACTTGCTCCTAACAGGGCAAGTCCTGCAAACATAGACAGAGATGACTGTTAGAATTGTAGATAACTAAAGTTGGTGCTTATTGGGATTAAGCAGTGATCATGATGATGATGATAATGATTATGATGATGGCATCATTGTTTGGAGGGGAGGTAGAGGTCAGTGCCAATAGCTGGACAACATGGCAGGAAATTGTGTGTGTGTGTGAGGGGGGAGGGGGCTGGAAGTTGTTTAGCAATACTACTTATTAATTAAGTAGTCAAACTAAACATCTAGGTAACTGATTGCAACAGCAGCAGCAGTTGTGACATTCCAAATTATTTCTGTTGTAAAAATACTTTTTAAAAATCAGCAAAAAAATTCAACCAAGACAAAAGTACCACTAGTTGAACACTAGTGACACCAATGCAGTAATTTTATTTGTTTTACAGTTCTTCCATTGGTCAGTGTAGAATTTGGGCATGCATCACAATTTTTCTGGGCTGGACAGGATTTATACATTGCTGTTTTAAACTGTTGATGCAGATTACATTCAGGTTTTTGTTTTCTGTTCACAGGATTTAATAAGAATGTCCAAACGATGCATACACCCAAAACCCAACCAAAATGACAAGGAGTTTTTTAAAAATTTATTACAGTTGCAATGAGTAGTTAGTGGGGTTTTGTTGTTGAGTCGTTGTTGAGTCGTTATGATGATCTGGCTGGCAGCTGTTGACAGTCCTGGCTATATTAATTTATATATATACATATATATATATATATGTTATTGTCATTTAGCACAAGCACCGTAAGCATCCTGTGGCCAGCCCTATCATAGGTCCAGGGAACAGTCAGCACAGATGTCATCGTTGATAGTCATCAAGGGGACACACTATAGTCTCTGCAAAAATATAAAATAAATGCATATAAAAAACATCAAATAGAATACAGAAACCTTTTTTTTAAAATATATATTAAAAAAAAAAAAATAAAAAAAATGAAAATATTGCTTGAAAAAAGGCTATACATAAAAAAAAACAAAAACATTTGGTTAACAATGTTTAAACTGATGGAAAATGCTTTTTGGGTCACTTTGATAAAAACTTGACTTTTTCTTTGTATATTATCCCATCATCAGTAGTCTTGATTGTGGCTTTATTACTGATAAACTAAGAAAAAGAGAAGTGCACATATATGGATAATTAACTTGTCACATGATGGCAATATCCATTTTCTTTAATGTGATGTTAGTGGCCTAAATTATTTGTCAATGCAGACAACAACAAAATCTTAAAAAAACAAAAGTAAAAGAAATTGACTTACACTTCTAACATTAACTAATCTGACACAAAGTTGAAGGAAATTTAAGGAAAAAGAAAAATGACAACAGCATTTAAATTTAATTTACATCGGTAATATTTGATGATGATTATTTGTTTTCTATAAGCCAAAACAAAACTAATAAAACAAGATAATGAAAAAAAAGCTGCTAAAATTTCTAACTTATATGAAATAGATGTACAAAAGAAAGACATTAAATTGAAAGTCTCTATTAAATCAGTTCTACATGGAGAGTTCAAATCCTGTGTTCAATAAAATTTAAAAAGTTTAAAAAATCTTTTTTTTTTTAAATACCAACAAAAACTTGCATCCAAAAGTGAACATTTTTGCAGTTGAAATCCCAAATAATTATTTATTTAGATTTATAATAAATCTTTATAATTGAATTCAGTGTGAATGAATAAGACAAGAAAATATACCAAACCCAGTTTTGCTAAAACCAGTATGCAAATTATCCACACTGCAAACTATGTAAACCTTTATTTCTTATTTCTCTGAATGTTTGGAGATGAGGCTTGATGATTAGTATTATCTGTGTTATTCGGACTATTGTCCTCATCTTTATTGTTCAATCCTGAGTAGCGGCAGTAATATAGAAAAATAATTAACACAACTCATACCCCAGCTATGGTTAGTGGAATGAGAACAGGATACCCCTGTGGACTGAATAAAGGGTTAAGTTCAAAGTTCCGTGATGGATCCCGAGTTCGAAAATAAGGTTCCAGAGTCCGACAAAAAATACCTGAAGAAGGCCGGAGGGTATATCGGCCGAAACGTTGTACAAATAACAATAAAGATGAGGACAATAGTCCGAATAACGCAGATAATACTTTATTTCTTAGTGATATATAACGCTCATTGTAGAATTTTAATCTCATTAATAACATTAAATGTTTTGAGGCAAATCTAACTCAGCTAGATTTTAAAAAGAAACATTGTTAATGAATAAGATGATTTAATTATCATTGAGAATTTAATGTAAATAACTAAGGGAGTGGTGGTGTAGTTTTGCTTTCAGACTGACACATAATCTTCCTTATAATAAGATTTGTATTAAAACAGGTTTTCATTTTTTTTTAGAATAAACAAACAAAAAAAATTGTCAGGTCCTGGAAACTTTCCCACAACTCAAAACAATATAATTGTTAAGTGTCTACTCATTTCCAAATTTAAAAGAAAAATCCTAAATTTCATGTTTCAGTAAAAGAAAAGTGAAATTGAGCAGTATGTGCACTCAGGAGGTTGTCTAAAAAAGATTTACACTAAACCAAAAATGAAATATAAAGAAACAGACTTGAATAAGAACATCTTTTCTGAATAGAATCAAAATTTTAAGATTGAATTTAAACTTACAATTTTCTTTGGGAAAAAAATGTTCCTCTGCCAAAAATAATTTTTTTTCTTTTTTTATCCACTCCAAGGAAACACTTTTTCTTTTTTTTTTTACTATTTACTTTTGAGGAAACTTATTTGTAACTCAATTCTTGGATAACCTTTTACTACTGTAATTTTCTTTTCTTTTCTGTACCTTTTCCAAAGTCTGCTTTTATTACACTCTTTTCCAACTCTTAAAGCTACCATTTGGTTTTACCAATGCCACATTAAAAATATTTTAAAAAATAAAATAATAAGACTTCCTTTTATTTTAATAAAAATGATTGTTTTTAACAAAAAATGAGAGAGAAGAAGATCATTGCTAATTAATTACTATTAGTATTCATACTACAAAAAAACAAAAGCCATTTAACCAAAATTTAAAAGAATCATTTAATTACCTGAATGAGAGAACATCAATTAAAAGAATAAAAGCAGAGTTTTTTTGAAAATATAAATGAAAAATAATTTATCTAAATTCTCTCTTGTTTAAATTAATAGGATTTTATTTTGAAAAATAAACTTTCCCTGTAAAATTTCTTAAAAACATACTGAAAAAAAAAATTTAATCAATCAATTTCATACAATAAAATCAATCCTTACATTGATAAATCTAAATGAATGATTTAAAAAGAATTTCATTATTTTTTTAATATTTCAAAACAACTGCAGGATAGATTAAAAAAAAATACTTAAAATTTCATGCTAAAAATTTAACATTTAAATTATGTCAATAAATGTAAGCACCTTAAAAACAACAAACAAACAAACAAAAAGATAATAACTGGACTGATGCAATGTTTGGTTATTTTGAATTGGGTAAACTTTAGTAATAATCAAAGCCCCTCCCCCCTTCTGTGTATAGCCATGGTGCATGCGTACTATCTATGGATCTGGCCAGCGTGCATCACACCCTTTGTATTGGTAGTTAATGGTAGATTAAAATGAGTGTAATTGTAGAATAAGGTGTAGAAAAACTAAGATGCTTTGTTGAATAACTGGAAGTGGCCAGGAGGATGAATCGAGAATCAAACTTATAAAATTAATTAAGCTCTGTTCTGAATTTTTAAAAAGTCAAATAAGTGACAATTTACAATTAAAATGTATTTTAATAATTTAAAGGAAGGTTGAGGTACTGTCTAAAATTTTAGCCACAGAAATTAAATTGCATGTTATTAGTACATAGAAAAGGGCCAAAAATATTAATAAAACTAAAATCATGGTGAATGTTATATAAATAATTAAAGGAAATTGTGATATATTTAATTTTATTGGTTAGTATAATCCCTATAATAATAAGATTGGTAATTTTTGTTTCAAGTTAGAAAAATTTTAGAACTGTGACAAATGAGACTGTCAGGGGTGACATCCTCAATTTAAAATTCTAGTGAAACACCTAAGAATACTTTTGTAAAATTTTCAGACCCAATTAGAGATTAATTAAATGTTCATAATGTTTTGACACATTTAAACGATTGAAAACCTCTTTGACAAACTGTTGAAATTAATATCATAATTTCCAAAAATAAATTAAAATATCATTTTCAAACACTTGGGTGTTGGTTAATAATGTTTAGTATTAATGTTATAAGAACAGTTTTTAAAAACTTAGTAATTTTCATTTAAAGTTGGAAAAATTTCCCAATTTAAATTTTAAAAATTACTAAAATTAAAGATACATTGCACAAATATGGTGCTTAAACAATAGCATAAGAGTTGTTTATTTCTCTATATGCAAGGAAAAAAGTTGAATTCCAGAAAATAACTTTTAAAGTTTTTTTTTTGTTTGTGTTTTTTTTAATTATTTTATTTTATTTTTTTCACTACCGAGAAAAAGTCAACAGAAAAAATATTCTCAACTGATGTATTTAAGTAGGTAGGTCCAATATCCAGAGTTCAAGGGAGACAACTGCGTAGAAATGATTTTTCAAAACTGTGTGAAAATGGGAAAAATTTACGGTAACCCATACAAATCAATTTCCTATGGGACAGTTACACTACATAGCTAATAAACATAAGAAAAAATAAGACCACAAGGACATGCACACTGAAACAATTGTTGCTGTTCCCTGAATAAAATAGATTACCACATTGGGGTATTTTGAAGTAAAAAGGGGAAAACGCCATTTTTTTGATAAGCAACTTTAGTCTGCCATAAAAAATATTAAAAAAAAAAAAAAACCAAAACATTACGAATAATTTTTGAATATATAAAAATCTCAGAAAATATGCTGTGCAGTATTGCGTATTTTTAGATAGAATAAATAAATCTTTATTCATTTGCAACATCCTACCTTCTTGACATTTAATATTTACTATTAAATTTTTAAGAAAACTTTTAAAATTGGACAATTTAATCAGAAAAAAACTTTTTTCATCAATTCAAAGAAAAAATATTGTTTTTAAAATTATAAAAAGAGAAAATATGCTAAAAACAAAAAAACTTAAATTTCCAAGAAACCTTTCCATGTATTGACTTTTATTTAGTTTTTTTTTATTGAAATGACCCCCCCCCCACTACAATATTAATTGATAAAAAAGTAAATAAATTTTCAACTAAAGGAATGAATGAATGTTATTATTGTTTGAATATGAAAAGATAATTATTTGTTTTACAGTTACAAAATATTCCAACAAAAACCATTACTATGTGAATTTTCATGAATTCATCTTGAGTGATAGTGAAGAAAATTGATTTTCATTAATGAAAGGATATTGGGGAGGGGGAATCCTAATTGGTTTTACTAATTTAGTACAGGTGAAAAATCCAAATTACTTGGCGATCATTTGATGAATTGTAAAAATTAAAAAGAAAACAAAAATTGGTCCCCCCCCCCAAAAAAAAAACATTTTTCTTTTCTCAATGAGCTCTATTTCAAAATTCAGTGAATATGCAACTGTTTCTGTGTAATAATAATAAAAAATGTATCTGTCATATACTATAAACAACTTTTTTTTAAAAACTTTCCATTTCTGATTTGAAAATGTGAAATACCTGATAAGAAAATGAAATCTTGAGAAAAATATTATTCATGATTCTTGAAAAAATTCAGGCAAAATTGCAAAGTGACAAGGGTGTCAAAATACAGAAATTGGAGATTAATATAAAAGTGTTTTATAATTTGCTTGAAGCATTGCGTTTATATTGGTTTGGTGGTTGGTTTTGGAGGCTATCACAATGCAAGTGTAAAGAAAAATAAGGTAACTATTAACAACCAACACCATAGTTACCTTATTTGTCTTTACACTTGCATTGTGATAGCCTCCAAAACAAACCACCAAACCAATATATATATATATTTAAAAGGAAAGTAGTAAGTTTACTGTTCTTTAACAAATTTTTTTACAGTCACCTGCCCAGGATGGCAACATTATTTACCATTCATTGATTATAGTAACATTTTCTTAGTAAGGTACTTGTGCCCCCCCCCCCTCACGACGCCAAAAAAATAATTTTGTCTGCTGGAAAATAACATTTTGAAAATATTGTTTTAGTAGTGATACAGTTGCAATTCAATAATCTTTCAAAATGGCAGATTTTAGGGTAGATGATGCATGTGTGTGTGTGTGTTTTTGATAAAAAAAATCATATAGATAATGACTTTATATAAACTAATAACTCCCACTATTTATTTATACAGTGGTATTTAATTTGTTTATACTTTTAGGTAACATGCATATTTACACATACATTTATTTTGTTGATAAATAGAAACTTAACCTGTAAAAAAACAAAAGAGAGAGAGAGAGAGAGAGAGAGAGAGAGAGAGAGAGAGAGAGAGAAGAGAGAGAGAGAGAGAGAAAAAGAGTAAGCATCTATAAATGCAGCATTTCTTTTAGACATTCATGTAAAAGATGATCAAGTTTGACTAAAAATATCAATGCAGTTTAAAAAGAAATGATTTTGTAATCAAAGAGAATTGTTGATTTTTAATTAAAAAGCATTTTAAAAACATGCATAAAACCAATTGTGTAGAATTTTGAATTCATGAAAAAAGAAAGAAAACAATGATACATCCAATATTAAAAAAGGTTATGATATACAAGCTATCTCAAATTTGTATCTAATAAGAAATTTGATAAGATGAGCAACTTCAAAGTATTTCTAAATGCTTTATTATTTGGTTGTGTTTATGACATGTCAACCCTTGTTGGGGTATTTAATAATAAGTTGTTTTTTTTACAAACAATTAAATGTTTAAAATTAACTGACAATTATTTGTAAGCAATTATAACTCCAAGTAACAATTCTTAATAGAATAATTTGTAAACAGTTATTCCTAAGACTAGTAATTTTTAAACTGGTCCATTTGGCTTATAGAGAGGACCCTAATAGATATTACGATGCCAAGTCAGATTAGACTGCGCACTCCCCAAAGCTCCAGAACTGGATGCAGTTTAGTGTCATACTCAGAATTCTAAATGCTTTATTGATATCATCTTGTGAAATTTATTAGTTAAATTAGCTAACTTTTGAAAAAGGTGTTTTTTTTTCTCTGTGTGTCCATATTTTGGTGGCAAGTACAGAAGAATTAAATGATTTTATATAACAACTCATCTTTGCATTTTATGTGAAATGAATCATCCATGATGGATTATTAGATATTCTGAATATAACAATTGCTAAAATTTATAAAATTCAAATCATGAAATTGCAATCATTATTTATTTTAAATAAAGATCATTCTCATTTTTTCCTTTGAAGGATTAAATTCCGAGATAAAGCCTATTTAGATTTATGATATAAAATGAAGATTTTCAAATTGATATAAAGGAGAAGAATTAACTCATATAGTATTGAAAAGTTTGTCAGACACCAATTTATTGAAAGCAATTTCTTTGAATGATATTCAAACCAAATGATAATTCTAGATAAGGAACATACAATTTGTTTGAGACATCTTATATATCTGCTTGCACAAAAAACATGCAGGGTCACATGTGACAAAAGAAGAAAAAGTTACCAATAGCAAAAATAAACAAATATTTAAGAGTAAAAGAAAGTAGAGCAATTTTAAAAGACTAATCAGCGTGACATTATTAATAGAAGTCGGGGAAACCTACCTTCCCAACTGTTGAACCGCTTTCTTCAATGGTAGGATGTCTACCAATGGTGTTCCACAAGGCAAGCAATCATAATTATCTCCCTTGAGTGAGAGAAGGAAAGCAGGATCAATAGAGATGCTTATAGTAGGGAAGTTATGTTTGTACAGTGTAATACTGTTGGAGTCTCACTTTGAAAGTCACAGCAGACTAAACACCACTTACAATTAAACTTCTACATACCACTTTCAAACAGTGAAATTAATTGAGACTATCAGCTGTAAAGTGATTACAGATCTTAAACTGTTAGTTTCCATGGAACAAACTTTTTTTTTAAAATGTGCTTTTTTTTCTTCAAAAAACAAAGATTTCATGCATAAATTTTTAATAATTTTTTTCCCATTACATTTATCATTTGTTAATTCAAGGGTTTCATTGTTACTAATAATCCTGATCTATTGCTTAAAAAATTCTAATAATTTTCTAATTTATTAAGAAATCAATTCTTATTTCTTAAAATCAACAAATCTAAATACACAGAATATTATGACTTTTCTTTACACAAAGTAAAACTTTTTTTCTGTATTGAAGAACTTCAAATTGCTATGGTTGTGTATCTATGCTGATATTTAAAAATAACATTCAGTATTATTTTAATATTTATACTTTATAATAAATGTTTTTGTCAGTAATCATCAGTTGTATTAATCATGAAAAAAAAAAGAAAAAAAAAACTATAAAGAAATAGTGTTTTCTTTTTGTTTTGTTTTTTTTTTAATTCTTGACAATAGCCACATTTTAAAATTTGTTTTAAACGTGTTAATATTTTTACATTTACTGGAAAGTACATTCATATTGGAAATTACAAGTTGATTAAAAGTAAAGAATCTATGCATCTGCTTTCAGTTAATAAATATTTTACAGGTAAATACAAAGAATTATGAGACATTACATAAACTTAGTGTAATGAGTTGTGATAACAGTGAGTGAATGTGAAAACATGTGAAATAATTTATGGTTGTGTATATAGGGGATTAATTCTACTATATTCCTTGATTTCAAGTAACAAGTGATGATATAAGTGGTACAGAAATCATATCTTGTCTGAGAAGAGAATAAACATATAGGGTGGAAGGTGGTGGGAGGTGGTGGAAGGATGAAGTAATGTTGATTGTTTGTTTACATGCAGTAGAATGCAGCTTGAAATATTTGCAGAAAGAAAAAATAGAGAAGGATTATACTAATAAGGAATTGGAAATTCATAACAATATGCAAGGTTATCTCAAGTAGTAGAAAAGGTATTAGAAAAAGTGACTCCCAGCCTGTTTAGACAAAGAATTTTGGTAGAACTGATCTTTACAAAGTTCTAATGGATGTGATGTATCTAATATTGATGTGTTAATAGAATTTAACTCCAGGTATGAATAAAGAAATTTGAAATTTTAAAATATTTCAGATATGCAAATTTACAAGGTGTGCTAAATTTTTGACATTTTCATTTTATGCATTTAAGAAATTTAGGTTGGGAATCACTCAAGTGAGAGACTACAAACATACAATTAGGATTCAATTCTATTCATTTATTAGTAACATATAACCATAATCATGTGAAAAGGGTTAAATTTTGAACAAAATATTTCAGAGATAAAAACAAAGAAAAAAAAAAAAAAAGGTCTGATGGTGAACTGAAGTGGAAAAAAAAAAAAAAATTAAAGAACAATTTTAACTTTTGGTTAAAAGATCTCTAAACCATCACATTTGCTAAGATTATAATTCATGAATCATTTGCACAAGAAATATTTCAAGGAAATTAAACCACATGCCTTCATATTCATGGAGCTTAAAATAACTACTACAAAAAAATTATCACTTACCATGATATACCCGCAAAATAGCTTCACAGACAAATTTGTATTGACTCTGAAAAAAGAAAGTTAATTTAATTAGGGATATATGAAGTTTCTATCTATATAGGGTTAAAGGTCACAATAATTATTTGTTAAAAGAAACAGTACAACACATAAAAAGGTTGCAATATGGCAGTTCAAAATCCCTTCTATTTATTCTAATTGTTTAAACAATATCCATTTTGCAATATTTATTATCAAATTATAATTTATGCTGAATTGTAATTGTTATTATGAAGATAAATCTACATAATAGAACAAAGATTTACCAATTATCTTATAAAGTTAATATCATTTTGGATAAATCCATGTTGTTTGGTAGAGAAATTTTTAAAATTTAAGTGAATGAGTTATCAGATTTAAATGTTTTTGTTTTTTGTCCAGACTGTTAGTCCTAATTATGTAATGAAAGTTTATTTTTATTTTATCATCAAAATCTTTGTGAAATTAGTTAATAGAAAGATTAGAGAATCGAACTGTGGGATTTTTTTTTTGTTTGTTTGTCTAAAATAGTCAGGTGAACCTAAATTGGCAGTAGAGTGAGTCTGCCAAATAGAACTGGAATTGCTATTCAGTGTTATCAAATTGGACATTGTATATGTCTTCTCTGCTGCATCAAATGATGGTCTCAATTTTGATGATACAGGAAATCTGGTTGTAGCATGGGGTGCAGCAAAAAAAGTTTACAAGAGGTAAGAGATATGGTAGGATGCATTAGTTGCAAACTGCTCACAAATGTTTTCATTTTACATTTAATCAAATTGCAAGAGGAATAATGGCTGATCAATGAATGTGGACATTTTCCTGTGAAAATTTAATTTCATATTTCTAATGGCATTGGTAAATTCATTTGTATCAAAGTTTCAAAATTTAATTCAAGGTTCAGCATTGTTAATTAGTTGCAAATAATTAATATTCATTTTCTTTTAAAGTTTGAAAATTTAAATTCTGTATTAGTACTATCTTGCCATATGTGTTATATATTGGAAGTGCAGAGAAAATGAAATAGCACTCATTTACACAGATTAATGTTGACACTATCTGATGTGGATGGTGTATTCTTGAACCTGAAGAGGTGGAACTTTGAGATGATGTAATTTTGTAGGCAGATGGTGAAAAACACAGAAAAAGAGACACAGAAAACTTAGAGAATAGAATGAACCTGCTACAAATGTCTTTTTCTGTTCCTCCATAAAGTACATATAGGCATCGTATAATAGACATATGTAATACATGTTTGTGTTTGCATATATATTTTTATATAAGAAAGAACCAGAATAAAAAGACACCATTCTTATAAATCCATTTTTTATTTACTCTTTGTGACTATATAACACATGTCCCCCCCCTCTCTTTGAAGAAACTTTTTACATTAAAACTCTTCGGTATGCATACAAAATTTTATCACTGGAGGAAATGGACTTGGTGACCAGAGTTCAAATCCTCGACAAGGGTGTTTGCATTTCACTTTGCAGTAATGCTTTGGACATGAAGAATCCATCTTTTCTCTTAGCTAGCTATGGGTAAATATTAGGGCAGACTGGGCTCTCTAGTCTTTTAAGTAGGCAAACTGGGTGAGGAGAATGAACAAGTGAATTCAAAATCTGAAGCTGGTATCTCTAAGGCAGGTTTTTAAACTTGTTTTGGAAACTCATGGACACATTGATGCCAAATTGTATGGATCTGGCCACAGAACCATATTTTCATGATGGATGTATTTTAAGATATTATTTTCCTGTTTTATTTTCAACTTTGAAGGTAAATGTAGAAAAAAAGAATAAAGGTATCAAACATAAATGAGTAAAAAGTTTTAAAATTACCAAATGAATTTTATCATTTAAAAAAAGAATAAACAAAAGATTGTTGACAAAGAGAATGTGATCAAGATCTTAATGTCAAATTAAATTTAGAAAATTTATGAAATTTTACTCACAGCTGTCTGTATAAGCATTGCCCTCTGGTCTCTCATCTGCCGGACTATTGCTAGTGGGAATACTGTTTGATTGGCTTCTACCAAACACATTGCTGTTTCCATAGTGATCAGTACACCTGTTCGACCTATACCAGCACTAGAAACAAATGGAAAATAAAGTCCAATCTATAAATATATACAGAACACAATAGAAATAATATTCTGTAGAATTGAAATGATAGTAAAGTATTTAGATGAAACGGTCTTATAGACATTTTAGATTACATCAAAAATATTTTGTTTACACACAATTTTATCCGTTCTTTTGGATTTTAGTTTTATAAATCTTTACGAGTAATAAATGAAAAGTCAGTTGTAACAAAATCATTTTAATTAAAAAAAACCCAAAAAAAAACAGAAACTATACAAAACTAACTTATGGTTATCTTTTCCAAAAGAAACTTTTGGATTTAGAAAATATTGTGGATTTATAGGGAGCAGTTTAATAAATTATTATTATTGAATTCAATCTTCAAAAGTTTTCTGTTGTTAGAAGCAAAAAGTGACTTACCTGCAATGGACCACAGTTGGCTCCACCATTCCTATTCGATTCTTACGTACCCTGATAACAAAATCTAAAAAGTCAGCAGGATCATCAGGCACTCCATGATCTGGCCAAGCAATGTATTGCATATGTTTAATGTGTCGTTCTTGATTTGTCTGAAAAGTTAACAAAAACGTCAATAGTTAATTACTTCTGGTTGAAAAAATAAAAAGGGATTCTTTAAAAAAATTCTAGTTTTTCATGAGATTTTAAGAAAAAAACAATTTTTATTGTAACAATATAAAAATACTGTTGAAGTAAACAGACATACATTAAATATCAAGACATTTTTAGCAATAAATGTATAAAACATAAACGAGTGTTTTAAGTTAGCAAATTCATTTTATCACTTATAAGAAAGAAAGAATATATGCTTATCTTGCCTGATTTGAAGGGTGATAGTTATTATAATACCACAAACAATTAAGGGTTATAAATTTAAAATAAAGTAAATTTGATGTGTGCTTATATATATATATATATATATATATATATATATATATATATATATATATACTTTTTTGCATTAATGAATGCATTATGCTGAAAGTTAATATTGAAGTTAACATTAAAAAATTAATTTTTTCGGGATTTTAAGTTATATTGCAGCTTAACATTAAAAAGTTATTTTAAAAGAAAAAATACTTAGAAATGAATTAGTTTACACCATTTCTATTTACTACTAATTTGAAAAAAAAAAAAAAAAAAAAAATAAATAAAAATCAATAAATTTTTAAACAATTTTTGAGCAGAAATATAAAATTACAATAGAGTAATGTTTATATTAGTGGGAACATAAATTTAAAAGACTGACAATAATAAAATTACAAGAAAAAAGTAACAAGAGTCTGATCCTATTAAATAAAAAAAAATTTTTTTTTTTAAACCAAAAAAAAACCCCAAAAAACATGGTTTTCTTCTTTATATGTTTTTTTTTTTAATTTAATTTATTTATGCTGGCATTATGAGACTCTGAATGACAGCACACACCCAGACAAAGTTGTATGAAAGACCAGCAGTTGCCCATGGTGTAGGTTTTCGTTCTTAATGTTGTCCATGGAATTTTGTTACTTCATCAGAGCCAAGTTCCTCTGCCATTCTGGTAAATGGTTTAGGTTCAAAATTCTCCATCCAGAATCTAGCTGGAAGGAGAGGAGATGGATTTATGTCTTTCTGAAGGTCATTAGCAGAAAGTGAAATGCTAACAGCCTCATCCAGAATTTTAACTTGACTTTCCAATTCCATTTTCTACAATGATAAGCATTACACCATCCATGCTTCATTCTTTGGTCAAATAAGAATTTCTCTGAATGGGAAAATATTTGGTTAGTTGGATTTAAATGATATCAATCCTTGTTGTTTTATGTGAAAATCAGTTTAACAAAAATGTGAATTCACATTTTAAACAGATAATCACTTCATATTTAGTTGCACTATCAATGTTTAAAGAGTTATGTATCATTAAAGTTTATAATCATTTTAAATATTATCTGAAACAGATCTATTCTAACAATAGCAAAAACCCTAACAGATACCACCACTTCAGTCAGGGCAGACCTGGGAATAATGGCAATGAAGAGGTGACTCCATCACTGGATACAGTTTAGTGTCAATAACCAAGACACCATTTTTTGTGATGTATGCAGTTGGCATATTTTAGTTGACACAGTGAACTTTGCAGATAGCAATAAGATATGAAATAATTTTGTATTTGAACATTAATAAATGCAAAAATACTTTTGGTGAGGATATATTTAACTCTTAACGTCCTATACCACCTCATTCCACCCGGCCAGAAGTCACATTCCTTTCCCTAATCTGCCCCAAACGATAGCCTTTATTTAGATGTAATATTAAACATTTAGAAATCTTTGATTTAAGGGAAATAACAGGTAACTTTAAATGAAAAGGACATTTTTAGCCATTTATTGATAAATCCTATTAGGAATTGGACTCTGGACTTTAAAAATTCTCAACAGGGTGTTAAGAGTTAAACATGCATATCAAAAATGTCTGAAAATATTTTTGTTGTATGTTAGAATTTGAAAAATAATTAATTTCCAAATTGAAATTTTTTTTATTTACCTCTACATGTGTAAGTGTAAATTCTCTAAAAGCAAATGATGGAGTTTCTTCTTCTTTCACACACGTGATTTGCAAGACACCAAAGTCAGTTGTTTCATACAAGTCAGGCCAGTACTGGTGGCATTTTACCTACAAACAGAAAAAGTTAATGATGAAATATGAACTATTTGGTTAGACAAAAAATTATTTACAAAAAAAGAAAGATTTTAAAAATATTACAAAATATCAATTTTGTTTTTCTAAATATCTGTAAAAAAACTGAAAAATATGTGAATAAAATAATTATGTTGCCCATTCCTTGGTATCATCAATTTTTACAATTATAACTGAAGCTATTCTTAATTTTAAATTTTTCACATCTTTGAGAGTTTCTATCTCGATGGAATTGAAAACATCTTGTTTTTGTAACCAAGATATTAAAACTGCAAATACATGTGATGGAAACTAAGGAATAACTATACACTAGGACATTTTTTTTTTCAAAATAAGGCAATCACTTTTCAATATATTTTGTATAATTAAAATATGTGATGACAACACAAACACATTCAAAATTAATGACAGCTTTTTAAAAAAAAAATAAAATAAAAAAACAGGACTGACCATTTTTCATCAGTATCTAACCACTTTAATGTTAATTAAATTTTAAAAGTTAATTTCATGTTAGAACAACTAGGGTGAGTCAAAAGTTTTGCAATGTTTTCATACAAGCTAATTTCCAGAGTAAACTCTGGAATTTAAGAGAATCAAACTGATACCACACCCAGTATATAGTCTGGACCTAGCTCCCTTGGATTATTACTTGTTCTGATCCATGGCTCACTTTCTGTGCTTGTGATGCTTCAACAACCAAGAGGAGGTGGAAGCTTCAGTGATGGAGTTC
This sequence comes from Doryteuthis pealeii, assembly GCA_023376005.1. NCBI lineage: Eukaryota > Metazoa > Mollusca > Cephalopoda > Myopsida > Loliginidae > Doryteuthis > Doryteuthis pealeii. The sequence goes on along the minus strand of CM042150.1, from coordinate 64,888,201 downwards.
TTTGCCTCAAAGGACAAGAACTGGTATCAACATAGAATCAAAGAACTGGCAGAAAGGTGGCTTCTGAAGGTGCAACCCAATGACCTCTAACTTGAATACTAGGGTGCTTTTATTGAATAAAATTACCAAAATATTGCAAAACTTTTGACTCAGCCTAGTATATACAAAAGACAAAAATCTTGGGTCAATATTTAGGCAAAGGGCCTGTCAACTAGAATTTAGAAACATTAACCAGCTGTAGAAAGAAGTCAGAGATGAAAGTAACAACATTAATACTTCACACTTTAAATAACTATCAGATTGCTTTTTTTTAAAGCTGGGCAAACTAAGAAAAAAATCTACTCAGCACACAAATACTGTATAACTATTGTATAACATGGTCATATATTCATTAAAAAAAGTAGTTTAGTAATGTGTTGTGATTTGAACTTGATAAGACTTTAATAACAGTTTGTGTGTGTGTGTGTGTGTGTGTATATTATATTTTGTCAGGAGATTGCAATGACAGCATGGATATATCCATGATTTCCCCCATCACCCATCCTTATTGGTCATCACCCCTGGGATGTCTTCCGCACAAATCCGATTGATGTATTTTTTTTACCAGTCAGTTGACATTGCTGTGTCAATGTGTAGGTATCCACAAGGAGATCATCACTTATGAGTTCGTCCTTGCTTGTCCAGCATGTCATGTTTGTTTTACTAATTATAAATGTACTATATGTAAACAGGTAAAGTAATATACATAGTTACATCATTTTTTAGGCCCATTAACATCCATACAGATCAGTTATTACGTTTTGCACTAAATATACAAAAAAATTGTTTCAGATGAAGCAGACAGAATAATGTACTTATTTTTGCATCCGATATTATAATAATTGAGAAAAATTTTAAAGAATAGTAAAAGAGCATTCAATAAAATAAATTTCAACTTACCCTCCCTCGTTCAACTTTGGTTGTAAGCATAACAACCAAAGTACAATGTTGTTCCCATACCATCTGGAAAATAAAAAACAAATTTCAATTACTATTGTAAAGAAATAAGATACATTGCTATGAATTAAGCTTTTTGGTAAAATTACTTCTATATATTAAACCATATAACCGAAGGCTAGATTTCAGCCTGAAGAGGCTCCTGGGCTAACAGATTTTGGATCCCACTTCATTACGTATGTTTGTCTGCTGCTCCTTCAAAGGACTCTATCAAATTTAAAAATATGCTAAATTGTTTCAAATTAATTTGAAGGAGGCCCATTAAATCTGAAAATAAACAAATTTCCTCTGTTCTTTTTATCTCTATTTTAGTTTTATCAGGGCTCAAAACTAGAGCGCCCTCTTATAGTCTTGGGGTCCCTGGGCTGCTGCTTATACTAGCCCATATGTAAATCCAGCCTGGCATATAGCACAGGATTTTAAGTAATTTCAAATATAAGATACCGGAACCTGTATACCAAATAGAAGAATGAAATTGGAAAAGCTATTTTCTCAAATAGAAATATTGTGCATAATTCTTAATTGTAACAAAAATTACTTGAAATGTTAATAGCTGAGTTTTAAAAAGTTCAGACTAAGAATGTCAAGTGTGATATCTACTAAGCTTTTGACTCTTTTGACATTGTTTTAAAAATAAATAACTGATGGAGAAAAGTGTGTTATTTAATCATGACTAAAAGTAATATTTAGTCTCTTTGTATAAAGTCAAAATAGGCTGGTCAAAAATAGAAAGTCCTACTTGTGAGGTTTTTTTTTCTGACTACAGCAATTATTTATCCAAAGGTGAGACTAGAAGAAGTATGAAATGTGATCATTAAAACTAAAACAAACATTTTTATTCATTATAAAAGCCATCTGAATAAGAACAAACAGTTATGACTAAAACAACCATGATGTGGATACTTGTCCAATTTAATCAGTGTATAAATATAAATAAAATCAAACCATTACAATAAATCTTTTTCATTAATATACCATTCTTTATATTTATTCAGGTTAAATATGCTTTCAACTAGTTAATACTGTATGTCTTATTTTTATTTTGTATAAATAAAAGAGACAAATAAGTAATTGCTTAATTCTTACCTGCCAAAAATCAGCACAGGTGTTGGGAAGTGGACCCTGGGCAGCAATATACCGGTTAATGATCCCTGACCCAGGGATTTCCATCTAAAATAATCAAAAATCATTTGAAACAAATAGAGAGAGAGAGAGAGAGAGAGAGAGAGAGAGAGAGAGAGAGAGAGAGAGAGAGAGAGAGAGAGAGAGATTATACAATGAAATTCAGTAAATAAAAACAATGACCATGATATTTCAGCAGACAAAGCAACCTACATTACATCGTATCAGTAATTTCAAACCTTAGCTTGAAAAATGAAGATGAGGGAGAAGAGACAACTATTTATTACAAGTAAGATTAGGATTTTGACACATATCAATAAAAAAAGAATACTGATTATATATATATATATATATATATATATATATATATATAAAACCAATGCTCCTACTACTACTACAGAAATACATGTTACTTAAGGTTAATAATTGCAATTTCATAATTGTCTAAATTATTTTTTTAACAAAGAAACTAAGGTTAAAAATATGACAAGAAATTGACTATTTAGATTTAATAACCTTCATTATGATCAATTTGTACAATAAATTTGCCATCAGATCCTTATATCAAGACAATTTTGATGGACAAATTTCAGTCTACACATAAAATAGAGATAATGTCTTGAACAGCTAGTTAGAGTGATGCTGGTGAATCTAAAATCAGGTCTGTTTAAAAACAACAACAAAAGAACCATATGATTGCCAAAAGGAACAAATGTTACATGATCCCTCTCCCCTCCAGTCTCCGTTAAAAAAAAAAAAAAAAAAAAAAAAAAAAAAAGAGCGGCACTTAACAGTTGAAAAATGTCTTATAAAGGTATTTTATAAGGATTGTTTATGCATTAAAAACTTACATTATCTTTTCCTTACACTTAAATTAAATGATTAGACACACTGAGAATTTATGTATCATAAATGCTTCCATACAATGTAAGGCAATCTAAGAAATAATATACAAGATAATTACAATGTCTGATGGCAGGTTGACTGGTGGAATTCAAGCATAAAAAACATATGAGCAACAGTAGATAAAATCATTGGTGAAGAAAAAAAGAATGTATAGTATATACTTATTTGGATATGACACACTGACATGATATTCACACACCTTTTTTTCAAAGGACAAAAAAAAAAAACTTATAAAAATTCCAGATAAGTAATTTAGTATGATCAAACCAATCCAATATAGACTAGACAGTTTGTACAATCCACCCCAGCAAACTTTGGTGTTTTGGTAGTTTGATCAGGTTTCCAAGCTCATGATGGACATAGATGACTAACCACTTTGGATTTAAAAGTCCACTTTTCCCAACATAATCTTTCCCAGATAATAGGTCCAATCATTAATATAGTAGAAAGTATGACATTGCTCCAACTTCCAAAAATAAATAAAGTTGTCAAGAATTCTCTAATTTCAAGCAGATGCCTCTATTCACCCCCCCTCTTTCTCTCTCATTTGTTTTAAGGGAGGTGCTTATTTTAGAGTGTCATGGTTTTTAATTTTGTGAATAATAGTGAATTTACTTCATGTAAGTGACCTTTGTGACCTTAATTATATCAATAGTATAGAAAGTGAATAATTACCATAGAATTTCTGTCTGTTAATTGTTTCTCAATAGAATTGCATCTCAAGGGATTCTTCAGTTTGTACATGCACAACATAACACATACTATTATATTGACTTAGCTTGGTCTATTTATTTAATGGCATATCAGCTCCTTATGGGTTATTTAATTCCAAAATTGATTAATTTGTAAATGTTTGATTGTAATCATAAATATATTTTCAATGTTCCATTGCACTTATTTATCAATCCATAATCACAGTTATATAAAATCAAGTATTCCTATCCAAAATAAATAATTCGAGCAATTATATTGTTTTAATTAACTATTCCCATTTAACAATTATAATCATTTGTTTGCACACAGTTATATAGTTTCAAATATTACAATCTAATATTAATAATTTCCAAAAAGATCTATTTAATCAATAGATGGGACCCTTACAGGTGACAGGACACCAGGTCAAAGTGAACTTTGGAGTAATAGTGACAAAAATAGGTAAGATCTCTTAAAAAAAAAAAAAAAAAAAAAAAGAAAGAAAAAAAGGTATCCTGGGTATGATACTAAATTGTTTAGTATAATACCCAGGATACCCCCCCCCCCCCCCCCGGAGAGATATTATCCGTTTGCAGAGGATGCAGTCAACCTATTCTAAGCCCCATCAACAGGGCAGATTATTGTACTAACTTTCAGGTTATCTTCAACAAGGCTCTTTAGTTTTATGTTATATCACTAATTCCTCTAAAAAAGATACAAAGTAAATATATATGCACATTTACTATCACCAGCATTTGAAAAAAAAAAAGAAAGAATTACGAAGATTTGATTTATATTTGCAAAGATATTTAAAAATTAAAATTACATAGTAATAGCATTGAATTCTAAAAAATGTTCAGCATTTGTCAATCATAAATTTAAATAAATCAATTATGGAAGCCCAGAAGAATCAATTTTTTCTTTTTCTTTTTTTTGTATTAGCCCCTGTTTATAAAATAATCATGTTGATTTAGTTTTCTAATTATTGGTTTTAATGTTCAAATATTAAGTATACACTTATTAAATTACTTTAAAAAAATATATTGGTGTATGTTTTTATATTGAAAAATAACACAAGAAATTAGTAACAAATTAAAAAATAAAATTCTAATGATTAAATTTTAATTAAATCTATATTTTTACTGATTCAAAATTGTAGTAAATATTTCATTGAACAATTGTATGGGATAAACAATTGTTTATTTAATCTGATTTTTTTTATTATACACTTTTTATGGACAGTTTAAGAATTAATCACTTAATTTCTCTTTTGAACATCCATACATAAAAGTAAGTACTGTAATTTGATATCTAACTTTTAAATGAATTCAAAATCCTTAAAAGAAAAATAAGTTTCAAATTTTTTTTTTTTTTTTTTTTAATTTTTAAAATTTAAAAAAAATTTTTTTTGCATTTAATATTTCAAATAGGAAACATTAATTTCTCTTTTCAGAGTGGTTTTTAAGTGAACTTTTTATTAAAAAAAAAAAAAAAAAAAAAAAAAAACAATAATAATTAGATATTCGATTGGTTACAGTTTAATTATAAATTAATAATACTCATGTTATCATCTTGCAATACCCTCTGGTTAAAAATGAGACCACCCAAATCATTTAAGATGAAATGCAAAAATGTAAATCCTAATTATCTGGTGTTACTTATCTGCCAAGTTCTTATTTTTATGAGTGTCGTCACCTCAGCTAAATAATAGACCATTCTGTTTTTATTATAAAGAAAGGGAAGAAAAAGTACATGCTACACAGAAAAATATAATAAGAAAGAAAGCAAGAGAATAGATGAAAGTGAGAGGAGCTGAGTGTGTAGAAGCGATAACACTAATCGGTTTCAATTGAACATAACGAGAAGATGAAAAGAAAGAAAGAAAGAAAGAAAAAAAAAAAAAGATATTTAATTCAAGATTATTATACTTTTTACATATTGAACTATTTTGCAATAGCTCTTAAGTAAACATATCAAATGTTTTAATAATTGAATCATCCATATTGTGGTATATCCACAGGTTCTGCTAGTTATAAATTAATGCATCAATAAATTTGAAAAGTTAATATATAAACTCACCTATATAGGCTAGTGAACTGTAACTGAATATGTTTTTTTTTTTTACATTCATGATTCTGTTTTTATACAGGAAGAAAATCTAAGAATATCAGGAGAAATTAAAAATCTAACTCACATTTACAAAATTAGCATTTATGTAATCTCCATTTTGACTGCCTTTCAATATCACTCGGGTCTGGTCATCTACAATGAACAAAAGGTACACATTTAGTCAGTTAGGAATAATAATAATAACAACACAAAAGTCATTAAATTGAAGAGTGATGTTAAAATCTATGTAAAACTAATAATCTGAAAAACATATGAAGATACATAATTTAATCTGATGACATTGAAATAATTAGTTTCCTAGCTTTAAAGATTTCATTTTAACGAAAAGCATCTAAGTTATATACTTTTCTACATGAAACAAAAAGTCCTATATACTTTTAGAACTTTGGTGATAATGGTTCTTCACAGTAAACAGAAATACTAGGACTGCTTAGAGCATTTATATCTAAGTTAAAGTAGTGTGGACATGGAGTCAACAGTGCTTGGTTACTCACAGTTTCTTGCCTATGTGATTATTCAAACCACAAACACAAAGGACCAAACCACAGTATAAATAGCATCACTGCTTATCCCACTTCCCTTGGTTTGAATAATCTTGTAGGCAAGAAACTATCAGTAACCATGTATCATTGACTCCATGTCCACGCTACCATAACACACACATTATATATATATATAAGAACAAAAATCAGAATTCTAATATTCAATTGTTGTTCTGTTCCTGGTTTGATCAATTCCAATATTTCGGGTGAACATTCACCCTTTTTTTATGTGACGGTCTGGAGAAAAAAATTGAAATGCTGTATATGAGAGAAAAAAAAAAATATATATATATATACACACACACACACACACACACACACACCATTCAAAACAACAAATAAATCTTATTGGCAATAAGAAAATTCGTACTTACAAGGTGACACATCTCTATATCTATTTTTGGGGATATTGGCAGGTAATCTGGCAGCATTCATTGTTAAACCATGTTTTTTCCTATAAAGTTGCTGAAAATAAACAATATTAAAATAATGATTATTCTCATGCTTTAATATATACTTAATAAAAACAAGAATAAACTCATAAACTCATAAAGCAAATATTTTAATGTTTAAAAGCAAATAAAATATTAAATTGTCAATCATATTTCAAACGTTTTGTAGGATAGGATTCTGGTTAATTCAATCCCTCATAGTGATATTTCTATAAAACCTTAAAAATGTTCACTTTTATTTCAATTTTTATGATCATTTAAGATTTATTCTAAGCATTATCAAAATAGTTAAGATTAGCAAAAGTCATCTAAAAATGGTATTTTACAATAGATCATAAGTGTAGGCCATTTCACCAGGTTCATGCTTAATTTAAGATTTGGAACTGATAATTTCAAAGTCCTAAGTATTTAGAGCCCATTTTATATTGGATCATTACTTACTACTTCATATTATTGCTAATTAGCAAAAAATAAGCAGTTGGTTTAATATTTCAATATAAAATAAGTCTTGTAAAGCTACAATTTCTAAATCATTAATTCCCATAAACATGACGTTTCAAGGAATGATTGATTTTTAAAATGCATGTACTACTTGGTCCTAGTTAATACTAGTTTTACATATGAAAGACATTCCTAATCACCTGAAATGAATAAAGATATTTAATGGAGAAGTTAAAAATCCTGGATGACATCAAATAAAAAAGAACCAGTGTTATAATTATTTCTCCCTGATTATTTAATATTGGATAAGAATATATATATATATATATATATATATATATATATATATATATAAGAAGAAGATTTGTTGATAATAAGATTAAGTTTTTTTTCTTTTCTTTTTCTCAAACTCCTAATCATTGTGTAATAAGCATTTTTTTCCATTTTATGTTTATACATTTGTTTAAATTTAGAGAGATTAATTGATTGATTTTAATGGTATGTCAACCCATCCAGGGTCATTTTATGCCAAGTGGTAAATTGTGAGGAATGGTCAAATTTATTATGTTTTTTCAAAGATTTTCTTGCTTTTCACAGCAGGTTGTTTGCAGTTGTCCAATGCTAAATGAATGAGGAATCACTTTAAGAGATAAGTTTATATGATAAAAATTAAGTTTATTGTTATATTTTGGTATAATCTTATTTCTTTCAGGAAGGACAAAATGTATAGACATTTTCAAATATATCTCTCATGTTGTATATTGTAAAAATGTTGTCTAATAACAGCAAAATTACATCATTCTATGAGAATGTATTTAACAGCAAAGGGTGTTTGATATGTTATGTATTCTGGCTAGTTTTCTTATTTAAGTATGAAGAAGTGTGTAAATTTTGTGTGACATAATTAGGATATAGTGACTTGTTTTATTAAGTAGAAATATATTTTTATTTTGACATCAACTTCATTGAATAACATATTAATCATCTACTATCTTTTGGCATTTTGGGAGAAACTTTATAATTCTATCTTCAAAAATTTTTTTTATCTTTCTTGCTGTGCCTATTGCAGAGAATATATTTTTGTCTTATTCCATGTTTTTTTAAAGAACAGAATAAATGGTTTCTTTGTTTAAGGGCTTATCAACATTTGTGGAATAACAGTAGAGGTACTATTTAACCCAAATTGGGTCAGAATAAATGGTAATCTGAAGGTGCAATATTTGTTGTATACAGTGAATGAGTGAAAACATTAACAATTTTTACCTGGTTACTAAAGAAAGATTTAGTTTAGTTTTGGAATTTTACCCCAATTTCCAGCTTCAATGAATAATTAGGAGTAATAGTTGAATTCTCCAGAGATCTTAATAAAGAAATCTCTTCTAATATCACCATATATATATATATATACACAGTATCATTATCTTTAGATGACAAACTGACCATTGCTATGATTAGGAATGATTCATTTTTCTTGTTTCATCATCTCTTGATTTCCATGATATTATAATGAATGTACTTTTCATTACTCATCACAATTTGTTTAAAAAACTGAAATATTTAAATATAATCAAATAAATTATTTTTTCCACTTAGAAGCAACACATTAAAGCAACTAACGTAACTAAATGGATATGAAATATATTTTCAACACTTTATCTAGATATTTTCAGTTACTAGCTATTGTATTTAACCAAAACATTTCAGATTCAATACTGGCCCTCACCAACTCAGCACATGAGTAGCAGAGCTTGGATCTGTGCAGTAAAGTGGGGAGCTGATGGTAGGTGTAGAGCTCCACCTAATTAGCAAAGTAAATAAAAACAGAATACAATTTTTAAGAAATGTTGGATGGATTTTATGGCATGTCAAACATTGTTGGGTTATTTTATGCCAAAGATGTTTTATTTCATCCTTTCTTGATGGGTATTCAATATTCTTTTCAAACTCCATTTTTTTTCTTTTCAACTCATAGATGGAACCCTAAAAGGTACTATCACTCCGGATCAGAGTGGACCTGGGAGTAATGGTGATGAAAGGGTACTCCCTATTCCCCAGAGCTCCAAAACTGGAACCTCACAATCAGATAGAGGTTAATGTCATATCTAGGAGATTAAGACCCTCAGCCTCTGCCTTCTAGCACATATATGTTAAAAAAGGGTTTGGAGTTTGCCATAAGGGCAATAGGGTTGGGACAATCATATAGGTGCTAGAGATTGACATGACTAGCCAATTGATTGGAGGGGGCTTCTCCGACCGCCTATCTGGTAAGGGCCAAAGTGGAGTGTTGCATGTCATATACTGCTCAGCCACCAGGGTTCCATCCCCAAGCATCAGGGGTTGCCATCCACAGCCAACATTGAGGGGGGGGGTCTTATCCCCCTGCAGAGGTGCAGTCGGTGTATTCTAAAGCCCCAGCCAACAGGGCTCTTTAAGAAATGTTTCTTATGGTCCCTTACCTTAGTTTTTATTGCAGAAACAACATCAAAATAAATAAGCAGCCTGTGGTGCTATCAAACTTTCCCCTTTTCCTTCATACCATTCATTTCTAATACATGCATACATATTCAGATATTTTTAAAAAATCATAAGCAACAATATATGAGAATGAAATAAAAAGAAACAGGCCCTGCACATCTGCACACAATTATTATTATGAGCTGCTTCTTCCTTTATCACTTGACATAATTAAGTCAAAAGGTTTTGATGTCTTACCTCAAATTGTGCCATGGCTGCCCCACTCTCCAGACTTTCCTGTAATAACATCATGGAAGCCTGGAGAGTGTTGGCCCCAGACATTGTACTTGTTATTTGATGAGTTTCAGGTATATACATCAAGTCTGGTTCCTCGGTATTATCCTCACTAACATAAACTGCAAAGGGAAAGAAAAATAATAATCATATTTAGGATTATCAAGAATTTTACTTTTAACAATTTTTGTCATTTTCATCTTTTTTTATATTGATTCTCTTTCAGTTGAGGTCACAAGAATTTGCAAAAAGAACTTTAATTTGAGGAAACTATCACAAAATTTTAAAAATTTAAAAATGATTACAGATGATGGAAAGCATTTTAGGTATTATTATCTTCTATAATAATGATAAATAATAATAAATATTTATGAATAATATAATGCTAAATAATAACTAGGGATATGAGTAAATAACAAATATTACAACAAATAAATATTTTGTTTTAATGTTGGACTAGATGCCTTTTGAGCCCGGTATACCAGTAGTACTTTTATTTTTCTCCACAGCATTGGTTTACCAGATGATGCTCAAATAGTAGAGAATAAATTTAAGCTCAGGAGTCCAGGGCTCAAAGGGTTAAAAGGTGCTTCTTATTTTTTAAATTTATGCCTACCTCCAACTGTAATTATCTTTCAGTTTCCCACAAGTGATCTGCAACATTCAGTGATCTAAACTGAAAGATTGTTTCCATATTTATTCCAAAACACATTTTTTTTGTAGTATACATATCTATAATATATGGAGTATTCACAAGTTTTGAGTAACAAGTTGAAACATGGGAGTAGAAAAATCTGCTTTTTGGGGGGTTTTTTTTTGTTTATTTTTTTTTTTAAATTCCGAATTCTTCAAATAATTTTGGTATGAAAAACAAATCAGTCCAGATTAAACTAAGAATTTTCAACCTTAAATTATTATAGTTATTTAGAACTGTAGTCATTGCTATAGTTCAGTAGTCATTACAAATATCTACAATATACATGAGACTGAAAATGATAATCTGCTAAACTTCCAATACATCTCATCAAATAATCAATGAAGTTAGATTAAAAAGCAAATGTGATAAAATTTGAACCCATTTAAAACTTATATTTTAAACATTACTATTAATCTAATAGGGTCTACAGAAATAAAAACAAACTTTCTTTGAGAATTTTGTTCTTTATTTTCTATGGAAAAACTTTATTGCTGAATGTCTATATTTCATTTTTTAGCACTAATACCCTTTCATTTCACTTAGCGCTAATACCCTTGGGAAAAATATGAATCCTACTCTCCCTCTGGCTATGATAAATAGTAGGGCAGACTGGGTTCTTTAACTTTGGTTAGGCAACCGGTCTAGATGGAAAACTCTGAATTGAAACCTGTTAAACTCCACTTAGAAATTGACCTTGTGTCACATCTTACTCGTGCGGAGGGATTGGTAAATATATATATTTCATTTTTTAGAATTTGATACAATTATTGTAGATACAAATAATGACAAGGATTACAATTGGGAGTCTTTTCTATAGTAACCAATTTGTAGGAAAATTCAAATTTAACATACCATTAGGTCGGATTATGAGCACCAGTTCCCCTGAGTGTGTCTCTCGAGACGCTTTGATAAACATCACAACCTAAAATAAAACAAAATGTTAGCATCAGAAAAAACAAACCAGAAATCCAAGTCATCCAACAATAGATATTAGCTTCACATGTTGTATTGTCAAAATCATTAATTTCTCAAAAAACTACCTTATACCTTTCATGCTATTACTTTTATATCAAGCAATATTTTTATATCCTTGGAAAAATATGGAAAAATTAGTATACAAGGTTGATATCTGGCACCACTTTTATTAGAATTGGAGTTTTACAACTGGATGCAGTTTAGTGTCATACCCAGGACAAGATAAAAAGAGGAGGAAGGTAAAAAAAGGGAATCAATGATAAAGAACCAAGATGTTTCCGTTTTATTATTTGAAATTATTAATTGGCTAAATGATAAAAATGACTAACGTCAAAATTTTGGATCCCACCTTAGAATAACAATGAGATTGGCTAATAAAATTATATATTAGAGGAAAAGCTTCTAAGAAAAGAGAAACTTTCATATAAACCCATCATTTTGGGCCAGTTAGCCAGTGGCTGCAAATTGAGTGACCAGAACAAATGCAGTTAGAAGCAATCAGACAATTCATGATCTCCTCTGATGAAAATAAAGATTGAAGAGAACTTTACAATAAAGCTAAGAAGTTTAAAAGCTAAAAAGTTTAAATTCAATTTTTTTCTATTTGAAAACATTCTATGATATGAAAGATTTTCAAATGTCATACTCATCTGTCATATTTACTTTTTTTCTTCTTCATTACTGTAAACAAATAGATTTCACATTTATTTCCTAAAACTTGTCAATTAACTGATTTTCATTATAGTTTTCTTCAATCTTTTTCTCTTACAATTGTATAAACATTTATAAATTTTTTATAAATGTTTATAAAATTGAATTTTATTAAAATCTGAAAGTCTTTTTCAACAGTTTCTTTGCATATGGTCACTCGGTAGTGATAGCACTAAACAGAATAATTTCAGTTTTGTAAACAAATTTGGATGCAGTTTCATGGTATAAAGATGAAACCAAAAACAGTTGTTTTTTGGTTAAACCACCCATCTCTATTTATGGCTTTACCTAATGGCTGAGATAGTTGCATAGTTTCTTTTGATATTGGTAGAAAATTCAAACCCAAGTAAAACAATTTGGTCTTGTGCTGTATACAGTTTAGTAAATATCAATAGTTAATCAATTGTTTTAGATAAATTGTAGCTTTCAAGTTTATTGTCACAACATTAATAAATGCAGTAAAAAGTATATTTCTGTTTTAAATTAATTTTGTATATATTAGCAGAAAAAATCTGTGAAATAGATAACACATGCTGATATAGTAACAAAAATATTTTAACAATTACATGTACCTGTTCATGTGTGTGCTGAGATACATCACGACCATTAATAAATAAAACCTGGTCACCTTCATTTAGCCGAGGAATACACAAATCAGCTGGAGTATTGGGAGCTACTCTGGACACAATGATGGGCATACCTTGGTCAGAGCCACCCTAATAATAATAATAAAAACAAGTATATATATTTGGTGATAAGAAAACAAAATCTTAAAATGACAAAAAGTATTTTGTTAATCAAACATAATGGTTTAGTGAACATTGATAAAAAAGAATAGAGTTAATCTAGTTTTATGGAAATTTTCAAACTTTTGATAAATTAAAGATTTTATTCTGAGTAATTTTGCTTGTTCTAATTTGTGGAATAATTTTGTAAGCCTTTTTTTTTTAAATTCAAAAGTTTTTAAAAAGAAACTGATGCTGTCGTATTATTTTAAAAGTAAAATAATCTTAAAACCACAATAATAACCTTGCATTGCCAATATAGTTAAACATAAAATAATTGAATATCAACATCAAATAATCTAAATTTTCTATCTTCATATTTTTTTATGAAGATAGAAAATTTAGATTATTTGATGTTGATATTCAAGCTCTATATTATTCTGTAAATTTCAGAATTAGCAACAAAATTATAACATTTAATTAGATTCCACACAACTTTATTTTCTTTTTTTTAAATAAAATTTTTCATATAGTATGTAAAGTGTTTTTCATAAATTACTTAACCCTAAGGATATAAGGGTATAATTTATGTCCATGTAAATGTTTATACTATGTGGTAACACTATATTGAGACAATGGTATTTATCAGTTGAAATGAATGCTAGTACCATTTGAGCATCCATTCCTTTGTGTTGTTTCTCTGTTCAGAGACGAATATGTGTTTATTATTGAGACTTATTTTGCATATACATCTTTCTTCCATTGGGATTTTTGAAAAATATAGTGTTCCAAAATAATCTTTATACATTTGAGGAATTTAAAACTGTTAAGCGGAAGCATGCTGGGCCCATAACCTGTTAAGTTTCTGACCGCCATCCTTGGCCAGTTGAAAAGGACTTAAGTAAATAAGTCCTGAGCTATAGAATCCTTTGGTAAGTGAATAAGTCCTGAGTTATGGAATCCTACGTAGTGTCAAAGGTCCAGTGATATAATCCTATGTTCCGTCGTCCACAAAGGTTCAAAGCAGTCTGTGTAGGTATGACCAGAACAGCCGGTATAAATAACAATATCAGCAGCAGAGTACTGCCAGTGATTGACCAAGAATATGGTCACATGATTATCGCCGAGTCTATAAATAAGTGGGCATCTGGCACACACCTTATATACAAAAACGCCAACAAAAACTAAAGGGAGATATTAAAACTAAGCCAACAAAAATTACAAAAGATGGCTGTAAATATAATGAAACAGGTAAAAACGTGTGTGTAAGTTAAAAGAAATCACCTTTAATAGCTATTGTCAAAAAATGTGTGTAATTAGCATCTTTTTGTAATTTATGTCTTTAAAAATAGTTTAGATTTTTTTTAGTTTAAACAGAAGTTTGCTAAAAGGTGACTGTTTTTTAAATACCCAATATATATTTCTTGTTTTTAATAGGAAGAAATCAAAGGTTGTAAAAAGTTTGGCTAATAAAAGATAAATAAAATAAATGAATTTTAGATGTTTGATTTAAAATGCTGCAAAATAATCATAATAGAATATGTACATTTCATCTTTGTTTATCTGTAGAAAAATTCTGAAACCCAATGCAATATTTTAGGAGTAAGTAGATAAAAACACAGAAAATAGTTCCATAAAATTTTAACCACATACATCTGAACAATCTCTCATTTATAGAAATTATTCTAAATATTCTAGAAACAATGATTAATGCTAAAAATAATGATATAAGTTTACAATGAAAGTAGTCAGATGACTATAATGAAGGTACATGTCATAAAAAGTGTTAAGCATCTGATTACATTATACATTATAATTAATAATAAAAATATTAAAATTTAGCAAAATAGTCATTCATTTTTTCATCAGCTAATAATATTTATATGGGACATATATTAATCAAGATTGATTATTTGTTATCACAGTAGCAATAAAATGTAACCATTTACATTTTTAGTGGGTTTCATCTGAAACATGCTAATAAAATCATGTTAAACCATTCATCAAATTGATTTGTCTCCAAGTTTATCAAAGAATCTTATCAAAGTTTTCATAATTTTTAACAATGAGACAGCAGAAAAAATTATTAATATTCAAACACTTAAAAAAAAAGAAAGGATAATTCACCCACACAAAGGGTGAATACTTTACTTATTTGTAAAAATATGAATCTGGTCAATTTGGCATGTATAAGTAAAATTTGCTGGTAAATATCATGGGAATCTTAAAACAAAAAAAACATAACTCATCACTTCTTATAGTGGCAATGATCATGGCACCCTAAAATGCTGTGAACATTTGAATTTTCAGTGGGTTAAATCTGAAAAATGCTGAGAAAAACCACTATAAACCCTGTCAAACCCTCCACATCAAATGAAAGGAAATTGATTTGTCTACAAGTTTATCAAGGTTGTTTATATGTGCATCTTGTTTTTTTATCATTTTTAACAATGAGGCAGGAGAAAAAAAATAACATTATTGAACATCCATTTTTTGCATGTAACTCACTTGCACAAGAGAGTGTTTATTTTGCTTATTTACAAAAACTCACACTAATGTGAAACTAATCAAATTTGGCAGAAAAATAGAATAAGGAATGCCATTTAATGTAATCTATTAGCAGTTTAGATGGGTCACTTAGTTTTGTCATAAGCTGTCCTCAAAGTTCAGCTTATGTGGCATAGTAACTTTTTGTTGTGAAAATTAGTCTCAATCACCAATTAGAGAAACATACATTTATTATTTTTTCAATTATTTTTTGATAAATCTATTATCCTAAAAAAAAAAAGACATCTTGATAAACTTGCAGATAAACCAATTCAATTTCAGTGGATGTATGATCTGACAGGATTTTATGGCAACTTTATAAGCATTTTTTAGATGGAATTCACTAAAAATGTAAATGTCTACATCATTTCATGGTGCAGTGAGGTTAGCCATTATAAAAAGTTCAAGTGATGAGTTATGTCTTTTTTAAGGTGTCCATGATATTCAACAGCAAAATTCTACAAATAAATTCCAAATTTCATTGCTTAATCTTGAATAGTTTTTTTTTGCTGTAAATGGGATTTGTCAATGAAAATAATATATTGTCCAAAGATTTTCAGGAAAATAGGGGGCTTTTCTGAACACAGTTTCACATTTTTATTCTAAAGTGTCTTAAGAAGTTATCAGGTTTTCATAAACAACAAAGGAAACAATAAGTACAATATATCCTGCTTTAATAAATATAAATCTTATAATAGTTGTAGAAATGTAAACATTTTCTAGGTTGCATTTTACAGTAATCTTTTTCTAGTCATAAGAATATCCCAGACTTATTAGTTTAGAATAATACTAAACTTGAGGATTTTTGTTCATTTTTATCTTGTAAGTTATTAGAGCATCTGCAATGATATGTTAACAAGACATTTATTACTTAATGCCACACAACCAATTTTTAGATTTTATTCCTTAAATAGAGTAACTGATTCTTATGAAAAATCAATATCAAAAAGATTTGATTTTAAGAAAACTTGAAAAAATTCACAAATAAATTGAATTAATTATACACTGGAAATATATCTTTAATGAAATTCTCAATTTTTTTCTAAAAATTAGTTTGGTCGACATTTAACCTATCAATTTAACTCATTATGGTTAATATAAAATTGTTTTTCCCTGAGAAAAAATCCAGTAACTGTCTTAAAATGAAAATATAACCCAATTTGAATATTAAGTTTTATTCATATGATGAAACATTTCATTCAGTTTTGAACATTATTGAACCAAGTGGAAATGCAATTCAATTATTTTAATCACACATTTCAAGTAAAAACAAAAATAATTGCATTTTCATTTTAGTTGAAGAAAAACAAAAATAAATAAATAAATAAATAAAATATAGTAAAAATATCTATCAGAAAATTAGAAAAAATTATAAGAAGATGTTACAATATAGTATTACTAAGAAAAGAATTCTTGAAATAATTCATTCATGTTTACAATTAAACAATGTAAGCTTAGACAAAGACTATTAGAGAACAAAATTAATTTAAAAAATATGAATTTACACATTTGTCTGAAAAAACAATTTAAAAAAGTTTTTTTTTAAATTTGTCAAAACTAAAATGAATTATTTAGAAGAAATTGAATGATAACAAAATAATGTGTTTTTTTTAATGTTTTCCTAATTTAATATATTTTTTTACCTATGAAAATTCATTAAAGTTACTAACTTGTACTTCCTTAGATAAAATTGTTTTTCAAAAAGATTACTTACCTTTACATTAAAACCAAATTTGCCCTGTTCATCTGGTTTCATCTTGATGGTAACAAGTCCCTGACTGTCTGTATAACCATTGCCATTGGGCTATAAAAGTAAAAGAAACCGATCATCAATGAATGTATGTATATTAATTTCCACACCAGTAGAGTTTAGAAGTTAAAAAAAAAAAAAAAAAAAAAAAATATATATATATATATATATATATATATATATATATATGAAGACAAAACTAAACTCTAAAACCATTAGAATATCAATAATAAGCAACTTTTAGAATATTAAAAATAAAATATAATAAAATGTCTAGGAAATTAGCTTGTTGGTAAAAGTATTATAAAATTTTTTTTAAAAAAGCGACAAGACTTGGAGGAAAAAAAAAAAAAAGAAAAAGAAAAAGGGTTCATGTTATAACTTGCCAGGGTGAAGACAAAAATGTGGCAATGAAAGCAGCAATATTAAAGATAATTGTCAGAAATTAAAATATATACATAAGCAATATAAAGGAATTTATTCTGTTTAAGTAGGTGATTTACTCATCACCAGTAAACTAGATTATATATATATATATATATATATATATATATATATACACATACATACACACACATGTAGTATAAATGGCGATGCCGACGTAAAATAAATTTTCCATTCATTAAAATTAGTTTCCAAGAATTCTCAGGAAAAATTACAACATGTAGTTTTAAATTAAGATGCCAACGTTAGTCAGCGTTTTAAAGTATGTCTTTTCTTTCCTCATATTTGAATATCAACAAAAGCAGCCACACACCAAAAAAAGAGGCTCGCAGACTTTTGTTTTCATTAATAATTTATTTTTCCTTAAACCAACGAAGGACCTGAGGAAGGTTTGTTAAACAAACTGAAATACTGCAGCGACAGCTTATTAAACATTAATCGTTAATGAAATTTGTGTTTTTTCAATTTTTATAATATTACATATTGGATTTACTTCCACTTTTTCTTCATATGTGAGTGTATATATATATATATATATATATATATATATATATATATATATATATATATACATACATATACATATGTGTATATGTCTGTGTGTGTATATATGTGTGTGTGTGTCTACATATATATGTGTGTGTGTGTGTGTTTATATATATATATATATATATATATATATAATTTATCACGCAAAATATACATGTATGTATGTATATTTATCATGCAAAATCGATTGGACGTGCCTAGTATAAGTAAATGAAATTATTAATGAGACAATACGACTAGATAATTTGAAAGGCGAGAATTTAATTAATTTCAATCAACTTATTTTGTAATAAACCCATAATTTTTTTTATTGTTTTGTATTAAAAACTGTATGAAAAATAAAATAAAATTTTAAAAAAGAAAGCAATACTTTACTGACATATAAAAACATGGATTAATTCTCAACTTTTAGTTATGAAAAAACTTGTAGCTTTTTTAATTTAAGACCATTTATTTTTAGTGGTAGTAAGAAGTGGTGACAGTGATTAGTTATAGTTTCAGAATCGTAACAATTAAAGGAGTGGGTCATCTCATTCTTGAACCTTCTAACCTTCCTCATTGTGCTCTCAGAAGAACTAAAACATATAGGGAGTGGTTAACTAAGATATATATATATATATATATATAGAGAGAGAGAGAGAAGGGGAAATTGATAGGCAGTGTAAAGTAAGGGATGGGTTGCTTTATGACTTAATTGCCAATTACTCCTAATTAAAATTATGAAAATGAATTTTTTGTTAAACATAATTCTAGAACTAAGGAATAGTTTACCATATATATTGTGTCATTAAACTAAACAGTAAAAAGCCTTTTAGGATACAATCATTGAGCTTTTATATATTATATATATATATATATATATATATATATATATATAAATAAATAAAACGACAACCACCCAACCAACACTGCATCTCAAAAATACCTACGCAATAACACACAAAAAGGCAACCAAAGGTGCAACAAACCAAGGTGTCTAGTATGCACACACCTAATAATTGTCTTCCCAAGCATAATACCACACACCAATATCAAGATCCCCACCCCCGCAATTCATCTGTGACAGCGCAAATGCCATCTATTATATCTATTGCCCCAAATGCAAAAATAGCAGATATGTAGGAGAAACGCAAATACCCTTCAGATTTAGATTTAATAACCAGAAATTAACCATTAGACAGAAATCATTACACAACAATAGCAAAACATTTTAATAAACCACAACACACACAAGAAAATTTAATATGTATACTAATATACTAATAGATCACAACTTCCCATTCACACAAATTTGCAAACACAGAAATTAAGTGGATAATTCACCTACGCATACACACACAGAGGTTAAACTCAGATTTAGGCATCCTAAACTTTTACAAATATTTCTACCCTCCCATCACCAATGACCCACATATCCACACTAAAATCCAACCCAACCAATGAAGAGGATAGCAAAGACAGCCATGCACCCCAAACTTAACTAGCACCAATGATGCACATACCTACACCCAATCCCAACCCCGCCAATAAAGAAGGCAGCGAAGACAACCAAACATCAAAGGTTGGTTGGCAGAGAGACACCCCAACTCCACCAAATTCCAGCCCCACCATCCAATAGATGACCAGAAATTCAAAATTCCTATCTATATAAGTGCCAATAACCACACTAGTCAGCCAGTCTACAAATTCTTGAAAAAGAGGACTCACCCCCTCAAAATATTGAATGAAAAAAACTTAACACATAACATCTAACATAGTTTCCCATTTATTTCACACAAAATATACACACACACACATTATATAATATATATATATATATATATATATTACACACAGACACCCATACACAACTACATAAATATCAACAATAAAGTTAATATATTAAAAAAATATATATGTATACACACACATACATATACAAACCTACACATACCTAGATACATATAAAAACATCATTAAATATTATTACTTTCAGTTCACTAAATCTTCTAATCATAACAAAAAGGACAGTGCATATCTACACTAATTCAAAATCCGACATTCATAATAATGATTTTGGTAACAAAAATTAATTTCATTCTAAGACAATGTAATTGTGTGAAGAGATGTCAGTGTATACTAATCAACATTATTCCTAAACATTAACTGCTAGAATTAACATGATATAAATTTAACTTTACTTACATTCTGGTTTAATCATTGCATTTAGATATATACAATTACAGATTTCTGCATATTCTCCACATTCCCACATAAATGTACACATATGTATACATACAAAAACAAAACAAAAAACAATTGTAAATACACACACACACACACACACACATACAGTAGCAAAGCCTGAGAGAAAACAGAGAAAACTGGACAATTTCCATCTCAGATGCCTACGCTGCATTCTACGCATACGCTGGCAGGACAAAGTGCCCAACACAGACATGCTGGAATGAGCAAACATGAATAGCATGTCCACCATCATCTGTGAGAGATGTCTGCGTTGGCTGGGTCATGTCAGGAGGATAGACAAAGGTCGCATCCCCAAAGACCTACTGTATGGTGAATGCACCCAACCAGTAGGGAGACCCCGTCTGCGCTTTAAAGATGTCTGCAAGAGAGACAAAGACATGCCACATCAACACCAACACATGGGAGGCTTGGGCAGAAGACCGTGTGACCTGGCACCTCCTCATCAAACAAGGAACGAAAAGGAGTGAATAAGAGAGGAAAGAAGCTGCCACAGAAAAGAGAGCCAGAAGGAAGGAGAGACAACAGCAACTCCAGCAAGCATCACTGTTTGTTGGCAGTCACTGCACCAGAGATTGCCATTCAAAAATTGGTCTGTTCAGCCACTCACGCAGTTGCAGAAGAAATTTTTAAAAAAGAAAAGAAAAGTGGACACTACGCCATTGTCTTTAGTAGACGGAAGGATGCCAACACACACACACATATATATATAATGGATTTAATATCCCGTTACTAAAGTTTCATACTTACTGCAATCATCAGATGAGATGGTCAAAATGTTAAGATTTTAAAAAATGGTGGCTTGTTTAGCGTTTATATAAACATGAAGCGTGTTTATGCGATAGATTTTTTTTTTTTTTTTAAATAATAAAAATTTGTTCAAATTTTTATTATGCCATTTACCACCTAAACCTAATTAATTACTTAATTTTCACCTATTTATCTAAAAAAAAAAAAAAAAAAGAATTCATCTGGACACTGCGTGCATTAAGACCTCTGCATGTTTATTTATTCTTTTAATACAACTTTAGCGTTATAACATTCCATCGCATGAACATGCTTCATGTTTATATAAACGCTAAACAAGCCACTTTTTTTTTTAAATCTTAACATTTTGACAGTCTCGTCTGATGATTGCAGTAAGCATGAAACTTTAGTAACGGGATATTAAATCCATAATATATAATATTAGATTGGAAAACTGCTCTGCTATTTTAGCATTGAGCACCCCTCTTATATGCAAATACTTTTCTCATTCATTCTCTGTTCATTCTATATATATATATGATGGCTCTGAGCATAAACCAAACTATCTTTTTGGAACAAATAATATTCAATAGATATAAAATAATAATAGAAAAAAATCTTTGTCATAGATGCAGGGCCACATCCGGATATTGATCAGGCTATGAAAAAAAAAAAAATCCTCAATAACTTCAAATTGGTTGACTTTCAAACTTTTTCAATAGCATTTTTGGGATTCCTTGGGCAAAAATGCTTTTATAAACTAATTTTTAGGAGTAGGGAAGCTCTAGGAATCATTTTACAGACAAAAATAGATTTTTTCGCGACCCTGCCTCAGATTTGGATACATAACTCCGCCAATTCTTGGAATTAGAAACTCAAGTCGGTATCAGCCAGACAGTGAAGGAGTCTATCCACTTTTCAATAGCGCTAGACCAAGGAGATTGCTTTTTGGGGCCTGAGGTAGAGCTACCTATCTACTTCTTCCTTTACCGCACAGATCTCTGTGCTACTCATATGCTGAGTTGGCGAGGGCCGGTATCGAACCCGGAACCTCGTAGTTCCTAGTCCGAGGCTCTACCGACTAAGCTAACCAGCCCTAAAATACATATATATGCACATACATATATATATATTATATATATACACACTTATTATTAACATTAACTATATGTGTTGTGTGTGTTATATATATTATATATATATATATATATATAATATATATATATATATATATAGTTTAAGTTAATAAGTTTAGAGTACAGTAGACATACCATGTGTACATAATAAATTGAAAACTTTTACAACTTACTCATATTTTGAAAGCTTTAAAGGATATACAGTATATGATACTTTTAAGAGGAATATTCTAGTTCTTAATATACATGTGAAATCTTACGTATCATTTGTGTTTGTTGTCTGAAAATTAATTAGGGTAAAATATAGATTAGTCTGAAGTAAAGACAAAAATAATCATCATAAATATCAACTGCAGTTAGACATATATGGTATACACACTGATCTATAAATACTGAAGTACATATCCCTGAATAGGGATCTCCAAAGGTGAAAATCTGAATGATACTAAAACAATACCAAAGAATAATGCTGCATTTTGCATGACATTGACCTCAGACTTTGGTGTCAAATTCCTTCTCATAGAATTGCTAAGAGAAATCTGCAAGAACTCATAAACACTTTAAAGAAATCTCAAATAACCAAAAGATGCAAGAATTAAGATCAATAGAGAGAGAGAGACAATTGAATTGCCAGAGTCTACTTGATAACAATTTCTTTTTTTAAATCCATATCGGAAAGGTTGTAAAAGAGAATTATTAAACTAATATAAATCATACAAATGTACAGACTCTTTTATAGTTAAACTTGATAGGTACCCATTGATATAAAAGAAGAATTATTACTGATTTTTTCTCTTCTTTCCTTTCTTTGGAGTTAAAAAATCAGCTTTGTGGATTAGAAAAAATCAAATCAGACATTTACTGTGAAGTAACTAAAGCTAAGTAAGAATTGATTGTGAAAAATTAAAACTAAAAACTCTTTATCATAAATTCATTATTATTTATTATAAACAATAATGAGAATATATATCCAACTAAACCTTGGCTCAAATTCCTAATATGATTTGAAAGATTTTCCAACTTAATTGAAATCTATTGTTTAAATAAAAGCCATTTATCAAGTCAGATTTTTCAGGAATGTAATACAATGCCTATATTCATTACATTGCTACCTATCATCCTCAAAAACATTAATCTAATTTTTAATATGATAACAAATCTTGAGAAAAAATTAATTGAATATAAGAAAGAATATAAAAAGCACAATTAAAATGGTAACAAAATTTGGTATGCTCAAAACAAAAAAAAATGCAGAGCTATCAAGGTTTGAAATAAAAACAAATCAAATATCAAGACTAAAGCATTAAATGAAGAAAGAAAGTTTGAAAAGAAGAAAGAAATTTTGATATAGTCAGAATCCGTGACAAAGCCAATAACATTGCACTGTCCCAAAGAGAGTCAAGCAGGATAAAAGGGGCAAACTTGTTGCAAAGAATAAGAGGTGCCTAATGAAAACATTGTCAACATACCCTGGATTTATTTCTGTGTGTTAGGAAGGCTGAAATAATAGCAGTCGCAGGTGAAGAAACGTTGGAATATTGCTGCATATTGTCAACAGCCAGTCAAGCATGAAGGAGAGAAAGATAGATGACATTAGGGTAGTAAGAAGAAAGAGAAAGAGGAAAGAGAAAGTGGGAAGAGAAGTTAGAAGAAAAAAGGCATAGAAAAGTAGGAAAGGGAGATAAGTATACAAAATTAAAGAAAGAGAAACAGTACAAAGAAGAAAGGAGGAAAAAGAAGAAAAGGAGGAAAAAAGGAAAAAGAAGAAAGGAGGAAAAAGAAGAAAGGAGGAAAAAAGAAGAAAGGAGGAAAAATAAGAAAGGGAATAATCAAAATTTAATCAAAATACAGATTTTCCGAGAGAGAGAGAGAGAGAGAGAGAGAGAGAGAGAGATAGATAGATAGATAGATAGATAGAGAGAGAGAGAGATTTCCAAGACTAACAGGGAATTGACAAAATGAAGCCAAACACAAAATCATAAAATTTTGAAAAGAATTAAATAGGCCTTTAACAAATCAGAAATATGAATAATTGATTTAGGGAAATTACTTCATCAAAATCCAATTAAACTTACTGGCTAAGTTATTACTTTTCTTATCACAGTTTATTGCAATATAGATTCAAATATAGATATAAAGGACAAATTAAAATGAATCAAAACAAACAACTAACATTTTCTCCTATTACTAAAACGATAACTTGCAGCTTAATTAGACTAATACCAGATTTAAAAGAAAAAGAAATTACCAAATGTAAAACTGTGGTGAATGAGCTGACTTACCTCCAGTGACACACATCTGCTTGGCTTGTCAGGTTCTGCTGTCCAAGATAAAGGAACCAGCAGAGATAATCCCATTTAGATTAATGGGAGGTTCTTAGTCTACCGACAACTCAAGGATGAAGCAGACTTGGACGAAATAAAACACACCTTTTACACAGCATTCAGCATGGATGAATCTCTTGCTTGGAAGCAGTTCATTGGGTGATGACTCTGCCCAGGTAAAAATGTTGAGGTTTACCTGGTTGATTTAAGGAAGCTGTAAGTAGCAGTGTAAGCAACTGAAAATGTTGCAGCAGCTGCAAGGGCGGAGTAAACGCCGTCTAAATCAGAAGAGAGTGCTGCCAGTGATTTCTGTATTCTCAAACCTCGTGAGGGACCCAAATGCTACAAGTGGGGTACGAGTCAGAACAAACTGTGTTGTTACCGCTGCAACAAACTGGAGCACATAGCACAAAACTGCTTGGGAAACGCGTCCAGGGACAAAAGGTATTGTTGCCATCCTTTCTCCCTTTCATTCAGTGAATGTGACTTTGCAAGTGGTCAGCATACATGTGGATGGCGTACTATGTTCAGCTTCTGTAGACACGGGATGTTCCTGCACAATAATCAGTGCAAACTGCAGTCGAGCCTGGAGTATGCAACGTAGATTGATTAGGACAATTGATGGGACATCCCAGGTGTGCTGTGGAGTCAGTGTTATTTCGATCCTTACAGAGAGAGGTAACTGTGCTGAGGTTCAGGCTCTAGTAATACATGACAAACCTCTTGGGTATGATATGCTGCTTGGGATTGATGCTATACGTACACTAAGCGGTATTGAGATCGTGCCTACTGGAGAAGTGCAGTTCAGGGGGAAACACGAATCATGTACAGCTATCATGATTGAGGAACAGGATTTTTGTGCTGTTTTTAATCACAAGAAGGCTTGGACGGCAAGGTGGAAGTGGGACAGGGAACGAGGCACCAGATCAACTGTGCAACACCATCGTAGAATATACAGTCCGATAAGAGTAGAGCTGCACGAGATGAAATTGCGGACATGGCTGGCTGATACCATATACCCAGGAACGACTGGGCCCTCCTAAGGGACTGATCCCATTGATGACTGTTACACAACCACCAAGGCTAAGATATATGTGGACACCTTCACTGCAAACATGGATGTG
The DNA here is from genome assembly GCA_023376005.1 of Doryteuthis pealeii. Lineage (NCBI taxonomy): Eukaryota > Metazoa > Mollusca > Cephalopoda > Myopsida > Loliginidae > Doryteuthis > Doryteuthis pealeii. The sequence continues at coordinate 64,862,198 of CM042150.1, read as the reverse complement.
TGTGCTGAAAAAATGAGGGAATGGCGACAGCAGGGAGCCAACGTGGTATTACTTGACCTATAGAAAGCATATCATCAAATACAGATCCACAAAACGCTGTGGCCATTTCAATCAGTCATCATCAAAGGAAGTAGATACGGCTTGATGTGTCTGGGGTTTGGCCTTAATGTGGCACCCCTAATTAAGAAAGCCATCGTTAAAACGGTGTTAGAGCAAGATGAGCTGATGAGGAGAGCTACATTAGTGTAGGTCGACAACATATATGTGAATGAGGATATACTGTCAGCCAAAGAGGTCAAAAGCTAATTGGAATCCTTCGGTTTGACTAGCAAGGACTGTACTCAATTAAAAGATGGAACCCTTGTACTGGGACTTAAGGTCTGGGGGGGGGGCATGACACACTGTGGTGGAAGCGAGGGAGCTTAATTCCAGAACTCCCTGTAACACTGAGGCGATACTCAGTATTTTCCACTTGCGGGAAGCTGCTGGGACATTTTCCTGTTTGCGGGTGAATCTGTGCAGCCACAAAAATGATAAAGAGACAGGCGAGTATAATAACACATGGATGGAATGACACTGTGAAGGATGCCCCCTCTCAAGAAAATGATGGTTGAAGTACTAATCAGAGTACACCAAGACAACTCCACCCAGGGGAATTGGTGCGTGGCCAGAGATGAAGTAAACGTCTGGGGTGATGCAGGCTCCCTGGCAATGGGTGTAGTGTTGGAGAGCCGTGGTACTATTCTGGAAGATAATATGCTGAAGCAAGGGTCAGAACTACTGGCATGCACCGTCCTGACAAGCCAGTTAACCAATGAGCAGATCCGCGCCATACATAAGAGCAGACATCCTGGCATTCGGCGCACAACTTACTTTGTCTGGAGAGTATGTCCCACAATCTATAAGTTGATGGTCAGGTCAGCCATACGAGACTGATGAGTGTTGTATGGTGGACCCTATCCCAATCCGGTGGAAGAAGGGTAAACTCGAGGTGGACTGGAACTGATGGCGACTGGGCTTGGATGTAACAATACTATGGCAATCATTTCCTATCATTGACAGATTGCAGCCCAACGTGTTTCACTGTGTAGTGCCCACTGGTGCACCAGGATGCATTGTCTATGATACGACAACTAAAATCTGTCTTTTGTGAACGACCCCTCTCCCTGTTGAGATACTGACAGACAACGCCCCAACTTTCTGTAGCTGAGACTTTTGGGACTTCATGGCTGGATGAGGAGTGTGAGTGCGGTACAGAGGCGCATATGCTCCAGAGGGTAACAGGATAGCAAAACGGTTTCATCATACAGTTAAAAGAATAGTAGCTAGGACGCAGTGCTCTGTTCAGGATGTTGTGTACTGGTACAACGTCACGCCCAGAGATGATGTATCAATGTCAACTGTGACAGACAACGGGATCTACAGGTATGAGCAGCGGATAAGGGAGATAGACCAAGTGCCAGAAATTCCAAGAGATACGGAAGAACCATATAAGATAGGTGATCTTGTCTGGGTCAAATCCCCAAACGGACAGTGTACCACCAGATGTGGCAGAGGATAAGTTGATGGAATGATCAGCTTCTAAACAGCCCAGGTCAATGAGGTGCCATGCCATGTGAAGGATCTTCACCCACAACAATAATCAACTGCTTTGGGAGAAAACTATCATGAAGATGCGCCATCTAATAGTGGTCGCTCCTTCACTGTCATTTGTGTGATCATGAGGGGGGGGTGAACCAGCTGACTTACCTCCGGATGATACGCATCTGCTTGGCTTGTCAAGTTCTACCTGAACTAAACTAAAGAAACATGGCCGCCATTGACAGGCAGATTTATAGGGTGTAGTCTCAATCGTGACGTGAGTGTGGTGGTACCTATGCAAATTATGTTTATGGGGAACCACAGTATAAAAGCAGTTTGCTGTGTCATTTGGGTAATGTCAATTTCGGTTCAAAGAAAGACTGCAAGTGTGACGTGCACAACAAAGCAAATTGATATTATCACAAACAATTAAAAAAACCCTTATCATAGATTTATCCTTTTAAACTTCTAAAGGCAAAGAAGAAGAAGGGTAGAAAAAAAAGTAACAAGAATGAGTCATTTCAGAAATAAATCTAAGGGAAGCTTCAAGTTGCTACTGACAATATCTATTTTTCTTTTGATAACAATTCTTTAACGTATAAAATAATAATCATAGTAAATCTTGCTTTTGTGACCACACTGTCTATGAATATACTTTAGATGCTTGTATTGCATTAAAGATAGTAAACCTACAAAATGATAAATAAAATTATAAAGGATTAAGCAAAATGTCATAGTATACTAGGCTAAAAATGTATATAAAGATAAATAATGTATTTAAAAAAAATAGAGTTGAAAAAAAAAAATAATCATGTTAATTAAAAAGGAGTTTTCTGTATTAAGTTGCACTTTCTTTAAACCATTTTATAAGTGGAATAACTTTTAATTAAAAAAAAAACTATCTTTAATGAAAATAGTACAACAAATGGTCATAGTAAGAGTTAATTTTTAAAGATAAACTAAACACAGGACAAATGACAGGAAAATTATTTAAAGATGAAATAAATCATTTTGATTATAGAACTAACTCTTTAACAGAACAAATGAAGTTAAATGATATTTATATACTACCCAATAATTAACAAATAAATTCTACAAGATTTGATAAGTTGAGTTGAAAAATATAAGATTGATATACAGACCATCTATTTGCCACTAAGTCTATAGCATTATTGATCAATCAAGTGATAGTGTGTTGTACAAGTTGCAATTTCTGAAGAATTTTTGGACACAAGGAAATAAAAGCAGAAGGAATAATAAGATTTTATTCTGGTTAGCAAATCAAATAGTCTAACAAATCACTGTGATGAATTTGGTCAATTTTCTTTTGTTTATATATAAAACATTGGAGTGTAAATTGGTAAAATTCAACACATACTTGTAGAATAAAAACTAAAAAAGTTTTGGTAGTTGTTTTTTTTTTAATAAAGAGAAAATAATTTCATATTTCCAAAATTATCCATTTCCACCACTATCATAAAAATAAAAGTCATCAAACACTTGAGATAGAATCATAGTAGAAATTATTACTAAGTTATAAGTTGCGACTCTATAAAAATTATTTAGAAAAAAAAAACAAAAAAAAACAAAACCAAAAGTTTAAAATTGACAAGAAACTGGTTATTAGATTTAATAACCTTTAATAGGACTGGTATATGAATTTGTAAAATGAATCTACCTTCAGGTTGATTGGTGGAATTCAAGCATAAAAAACATGAGCAACAGTAGATAAAATCATTGGTGAAGAAAAAAAGAATGTATAGTATATACTTATTTGGATATGACACACTGACATAATATTCACACACCTTTTTTTCAAAGGACAAAAAAAACTTATAAAAATTCCAGATAAGTAATTTAGTATGATCAAACCAATCCAATATAGACAAGACAGTTTGTACAATCCACCCCAGCAAACTTTGGTGTTTTGGTAGTTTGATCAGGTTTCCAAACTCATGATGGACATAGATGACTAACCACTTCGGATTTAAAAGTCCACTTTTCCCAACATAATCTCTTATTGGTGCACTTAATTCACTGGTAAATATTAATCTCATAATAATCACAGTATTTTGTCAGCAGTTTTTTTTTTTTAAATGAGGAATGCCAATCATATTAGATTGGGTTATATAAAATGCTGTTTTAATTTCCAGTAAAGTTCATATTAACTATTCAGCATCTAGACTTTCATCTGATCAGAAAATTTAAATCTAATATCAGTGAATTAATGCTTCATTTTTGGGAATATGGTGATTGGACTCATGAGCATTGACTGAAAAGTGTGGAAAAAAGGGAGAAATATATGATGAGGTTGCATTTTTATCTTTCATTCCAACACTATGATGGAAAACAAAACAAAATGTAGTATTATCATAGAATACTGCAAGTCAGGATGACTTTGATCTAGAAAATCATGTCTGACCCAGAATCTCCAGATGATGAAAACACAAATGTATCACAAAATGTCCATAGAATTTTTATATTTATATAGGCATACCTACACATATAACACACAAGACAAATCCTAAGTAATGAGAATGAATCTTTAAATTTGTAATAAATTGAAATTGTGTGCACAGCTGAGCAACTATATAATAAAATGATTTCTAGACTAGATTGCTATCTAGGCAAGTTGTTGTAAATTCTTGACACTTTTTCATCAAAATTTTTCTTTTATGAAACACAGAACTGTGCAAGTGCAGCACCCTTCATACTCACCAGACCTAGCTGCTTCATGTAATTTTTCTTGTTTCCTAAATGGAAAATCATCTCAAGCATAGGATTTTTGGGGGTATAGAGGACATTAAAAAAAAATAACAGCACAGTTTCAACCATATCAAAAAAAAAAGTTTCAGATGTGCTACAACTAATTTGAAACACACTGAAATATCTGCTGAAAGCCAAGGTAATTGTTGTGTTTCATTCATCATTCACTTTTTTTTTTTTTTTTGGTAAATACACCTATGATAGTATTTCTTGGAATTTTTGAGACGAGGATTGATAATTTGTATTATTTGGACATCATCTTTAATATCGTATCTACATAACAATTCGGCCAATGTGCTCTCTGGCCTCCTTCAGGTATTTCTTGTCAGACTCAGGAACCTACTCATTGTAATCAGGAACTTTCACAGAACTTTGAACCAAACTTTTATTTAATCCATGTAGATGGTTCTCATTCCTTTAACCATTAAAAACTTTTCTCAAGTGATGAATTTTGGTCAGGAATGGCTGAAACATTGTTAACAGTGTAAATCATTATACATTATTATGTTTACAGCAGCAAGAGAAAAAAAAAAGTAACAAGAATGAGTCATTTCAGAAATAAATCTAAGGGAAGATTCAAGTTGATACTGACAATATCTATTTTTCTTTTGATGACAATTCTTTAACGTATAAAATAATAATCATAGTAAATCTTGCTTTTGTGACCACACTGTCTATGAATATACTTTAGATGCTTGTATTGCATTAAAGATAGTAAACCTACAAAATGATAAATAAAATTATAAAGGATTAAGCAAAATGTCATAGTATACTAGGCTAAAAATATATATAAAGAAATAGAGTTGAAAAAAAAATAATCATGTTAATTAAAAAGGAGTTTTCTGTATTAAGTTGCACTTTCTTTAAACCATTTTATAAGTGGAATAACTTTTAATTTAAAAAAAAAAACTATCTTTAATGAAAATAGTACAACAAATGGTCATAGTAAGAGTTAATTTTTAAAGATAAACTAAACACAGGACAAATGACAGGAAAATTATTTAAAGATGAAATAAATCATTTTGATTATAGAACTAACTCTTTAACAGAACAAATGAAGTTAAATGATATTTATATACTACCCAATAATTAACAAATAAATTCTACAAGATTTGATAAGTTGAGTTGAAAAATATAAGATTGATATACAGACCATCTATTTGCCACTAAGTCTATAGCATTATTGATCAATCAAGTGATAGTGTGTTGTACAAGTTGCAATTTCTGAAGAATTTTTGGACACAAGGAAATAAAAGCAGAAGGAATAATAAGATTTTATTCTGGTTAGCAAATCAAATAGTCTAACAAATCACTGTGATGAATTTGGTCAATTTTCTTTTGTTTATATATAAAACATTGGAGTGTAAATTGGTAAAATTCAACACATACTTGTAGAATAAAAACTAAAAAGTTTGGTAGTTGTTTTTTTTTTAATAAAGAGAAAATAATTTCATATTTCCAAAATTATCCATTTCCACCACTATCATAAAAATAAAGGTCATCAAACACTTGAGATAGAATCATAGTAGAAATTATTACTAAGTTATAAGTTGCGACTCTATAAAAATTATTTAGAAAAAACAAAAAAAACAAAAACCAAAAGTTTAAAATTGACAAGAAACTGGTTATTAGATTTAATAACCTTTAATAGGACTGGTATATGAATTTGTAAAATGAATCTACCTTCAGGTTGATTGGTGGAATTCAAGCATAAAAAACATGAGCAACAGTAGATAAAATCATTGGTGAAGAAAAAAAGAATGTATAGTATATACTTATTTGGATATGACACACTGACATAATATTCACACACCTTTTTTTCAAAGGACAAAAAAAAACTTATAAAAATTCCAGATAAGTAATTTAGTATGATCAAACCAATCCAATATAGACAAGACAGTTTGTACAATCCACCCCAGCAAACTTTGGTGTTTTGGTAGTTTGATCAGGTTTCCAAACTCATGATGGACATAGATGACTAACCACTTCGGATTTAAAAGTCCACTTTTCCCAACATAATCTCCTTATTGGTGCACTTAATTCACTGGTAAATATTAATCTCATAATAATCACAGTATTTTGTCAGCAGTTTTTTTTTTTTAAATGAGGAATGCCAATCATATTAGATTGGGTTATATAAAATGCTGTTTTAATTTTCCAGTAAAGTTCATATTAACTATTCAGCATCTAGACTTTCATCTGATCAAGAAATTTAAATCTAATATCAGTGAATTAATGCTTCATTTTTGGGAATATGGTGATTGGACTCATGAGCATTGACTGAAAAGTTGTGGAAAAAAGGGAGAAATATATGATGAGGTTGCATTTTTATCTTTCATTCCAACACTATGATGGAAAAACAAAACAAAATGTAGTATTATCATAGAATACTGCAAGTCAGGATGACTTTGATCTAGAAATCATGTCTGACCCAGAATCTCCAGATGATGAAAACACAAATGTATTCACAAAATGTCCATAGAATTTTATATTTATATAGGCATACCTACACATATAACACACAAGACAGAATCCCTAAGTAATGAGAATGAATCTTTAAATTTGTAATAAATTGAAATTGTGTGCACAGCTGAGCAACTTATATAATAAAATGATTTCTAGACTAGATTGCTATCTAGGCAAGTTGTTGTAAATTCTTGACACTTTTTCATCAAAATTTTTCTTTTATGAAACACAGAACTGTGCAAGTGCAGCACCCTTCATACTCACCAGACCTAGCTGCTTCATGTAACTTTTTCTTGTTTCCTAAATGGAAAAATCATCTCAAGCATAGGATTCTTGGGGGTATAGAGGACATTAAAAAAAAAATAACAGCACAGTTTCACACCATATCAAAAAAAAAGTTTCAGATGTGCTACAACTAATTTGAAACACACTGAAATATCTGCTGAAAGCCAAGGTAATTGTTGTGTTTCATTCATCATTCACTTTTTTTTTTTTTTTGGTAAATACACCTATGATAGTATTTCTTGGAATTTTTGAGACGAGGATTGATAATTTGTATTATTTGGACATCATCTTTAATATCGTTATCTACATAACAATTCGGCCAATGTGCTCTCTGGCCTCCTTCAGGTATTTCTTGTCAGACTCAGGAACCTACTCATTGTAATCAGGAACTTTCACAGAACTTTGAACCAAACCTTTTATTTAATCCATGTAGATGGTTCTCATTCCTTTAACCATTAAAAACTTTTATCAAGTGATGAATTTTGGTCAGGAATGGCTGAAACATTGTTAACAGTGTAAATCATTATACATTATTATGTTTACAGCAGCAAGAGAAAATATCTGCTAATTGGAAGAAGCTATAGTTTTACAGCATTTCCTCTTTTCTGCCCTAGCTCTACATGAAACCTTCCTATATAAAACATTTGCTTCATAAAGGGAGATTTCATGTGTCTTTGCTGCAACCTGTTGCCCAATGACAAAAAATGAAGGTACTTTTTAAAAGGAATATTTCAATCTCTTGGATGGACACGCGCACACACACACACAAAAGTGACATAGTTATTAACTGAATTTTGATCTGATTTTTATATACATGCATGTGTGTTATACACACATATATGCATACACAATCGCTGCCACTAGAAAGAACAATACTCTCAAAATAAAAAGTGGCAGGAAGTAACATGAGAGTACCCAATACCCTTTTTAAAGGAGTATCTTTTATTTAATCATCCAACAGCAACATTTAAAATAAGAAAGTGTTATTCATAATATAAAGAAAACTGACAAACCACTAATATTTTTGCTAATAAAGGATGCACACTGCTTTTTTCTTTTGGGGTTAGTCATTAATACACCCACACCACACGCACACACCCACATACACACACTCAACTTACATGCACATTTTGAATAAATATCTACATTATTAGTAAAGAGATCATCATGCTAACAGCAAAGTTAGAAGGTCTACATTTCTTATCTTTTTTGAGGGGGGTTGGGGAATAAGTTGTACCAGATTCAATCTACTGTAGCCCTCCCTATTTTCATACTCTACAATAGTTCAAGCAGATTTCAGAATCAATATCATTGCATATTATCACATCTTATAAGACTATTTCAAATCAGTTTTAACATTTTTCTTATTCAATATCCTCATTAGGAATTATCATTGTGATGAAAATTTATTTCACTACATAGCTTTTTTTAATATCTAGATGCACTTAAATGAATTCATTGTATCGGCTAAAATAATATTGATTTGTAGATTAAACGCAATTTCACAATCCTTTATATATATATATATATATATATATATACACACACAACTCACACACATAGAATTGAATGAAACAGATGTCTCTTGTTTAATAATTTTATGAACGATCCTTTCAAGTTTTCTGTCCAACCTTTTTATATATGGATGTTATCAGTGGGTTAATCCAAAATTTTTATCCCAAGTGCTTTTTTTAGTTCTATTTCATCAAATTTGTAATTCCTTTGCATCTGCTTATGATAGTAATTTATGTTATTTGAAGAAATATTTGCTGTAGTATTTTTTTCCTTGTAGTTAGTGTCTATTTTTTTGATGGTCTGTTTAATTTGTTCATCAACAACGTGATTAAGAAATCCGTTATTAACAAACTAAATTAAAAAACTGGAACACAAACACATCACTCCTGAAGATGGCACTTTAATGTGCCAAAAGTATGTAGGATAAAAACTTTGGTGGACTAATGTACGGATTCCATCCAAATATAAAAGTTAGCCAGAAAGCTTGAAAATCGTTAATAAATATGTTAAACAAGAGACATCTGTTTTATTCAATTCTACATGTATAAATAAAAGAATGCTGCCCACATACACACACACACACATATATATATATATATATATACACACACACACACACACACACAAACACACACACACAGTGATGCGGATATGTTTTTAATTTAGTGCATCCTGGGGTGCACGGATTTGATTTGTTAAGGACACAGTAAAATCGTATCCATGATACTCATTCAAAGCAAATATGTGCATCCTAGGGCGCCTCAAATCAAAAAGCTATCAGCATCACTGCAATAATAATAAATAATAATAATAATAATCTGATTTTTGTCAAACAAATTTATAATGTTCACCTTTGTTCACTTCAATCATTATAATTTCTTATTAAAAATTACCCCTTCTTATTTGTAATTATAATATAAATTCAATAATAGTAATTGAGATTAATAGTAACAAATAATAATCTAATCTTTGACTACCAGCTGTCAATTTGTCAATAAGTATTTTCAGTAAACATAGCAATCAACCAAATTATTAGGATAATGTCATGATCAAAATTAGTAATGAAATTAGTCAAATAAAAAATTTGAATTTTTTTTCACAAACTCAAGCACCTATTTGACAAACTCAAGCACAACTCGGTCTTTGAAAGAAAAAAATTAGAATATCATTAGAAATATAAATTTTTACTAAAATATATTAAAGTTTAAATCATTAGAGAAATTATTCAAAAAGAAATGTAAAATAATAATTGCCATAATAAAAAATTGATAAAGTCTACAAAACTATCCTAAATAGAAATTTCCCACAAAATCTGAACATGGCACTTAATGTGGAGCGCATATGTTAGCATCACAAAAAGCCATCCTGGTTCTAATAAGGCAGTTGAAAGTTGAGACTACTAGTTCCATGGCAATCAATGTATTCTGTTTAAAAGCAAGAGGTTAAATAGCAAAGTCAGTTCTAAGGACAGATCATTTCTTAGCAATGTTGTTCCATAACAAATCAAAATTAAAACAAACAATGAAAAAAATAAACATGGCATGAAGACGTTATCGCTAATGTACAAAGGCAAAACACTGGCTAGGTTGGGGGGGAACATACTACCTTGAGGGAGTTAATGCTGAAGAATAGTAACTCTATTGCATCTGCCTGTAAAAAAACAAATAGTATCTTGACTCATTGCTAACACAAAAATAATTAAGACAGATGGAAAGTTAGTAAAATATGAAGGAAATCGAATTATAAACTTAGAAAAAATACTTTGTATAAATTATCATAAAAGATAAAAAATGTTGATCAATAAAGAATAAAGTAGAAACTCCATTACTTATTTAGAATGTATAAAAAAACAATAGAATAAATCTAGTGTCAAAAATAAGTAATGTCTAAGTATCAGAATATCCAAATTCTTTCCCTCAAAAAGTTTGAATATCATTACTTAGGGTTGTTTGTTTTTAAAGTCCCAGAAAATATGCAACAATTACCATTTAGTGATTTCATAAAGATATATATATATATATATATATATATATATATATATATATATAAACAAGTCTCACTTGAAAATACTGTTTTAAAATATTAAAAATATAATCATTTAGCAGTTTGGTAATCAAATCCAAGTCTGAAATTAAAAGAGTTAAAGTGCTGAGATGTTTGTTTTTATCATGTGAAAAGAGAGAGAAAATTCTATAAAAGTTTTAGATATTTTGACCACATAATCTAATAGTGAAATCTATTTAACTTGAAAAGTGATTGGATTAATGTAAAAGAAGGCAAAATACATGGAACAACAAAAAACAAACTGAAAGGAAAGCATCCAAATCTATTGAGTTTAATCCACTTTCTCAAAAGTTACATAAAATATTTATCCAATATCAAAAGATATAAACATTTTTTATAAATTAAAAATTCACAAAATTTGCTAATAGAACTGTGTATACTACATAGTTACTTAGAAAATAAAAATTTGTTCTAGAAGTCATCAGTTTAATTCTTGATAAGGATTATGATAACTTACATTTTAGGATTTTGTAATTAAATTTCTATTTTTTATTATCTAAAATAAAGTATGGTGTTCTTTAAAAAAAAAGAAAAGAAAAAAAAAGGTGATATAAATATTCATCATGATGGTAAAAAAGAAAAAATAATATAATTATGATCCATTAGGATTTTTCTTTATTCATTATTTGTATGAAATAAATGTAACCCAAAGAATGTAAAATTTATCTTTAGCATGTATTCATGTGATATTGATTGTTTTTAAAAATAATTATAAGTACTTATTAACAAGTCTGTAGACTTCAACTAGAATATAAAATATAGTAGAAGAAAGAAGAAAAACAGCACATTTATTATGAGAAAAAAGATTAGAATAAATTTTCTTAGGTTAAATATAAAAAATCTAGAGATATCTTTTTTTTTTTTTTACTTACTTTGTCACCAGATCTAAAAGTTCACCAACAATTCCCAAAATACTAATTAGACAATACCTATTTATATATGCTTTTCTCTAAATGGAAGCATTTATGTTTAATGAGGTTATAAGTTTTTAAGCATTTAAAGTAAAATAAAAATTATTATATTGAATATATATTTGAATTTTGTAAATACCTGACTGACTGGTCTGTATAAAGCATGGAAAACTTGCTTTAACTAACATACTCAAACATGTTACCAATATTCTTCTGAATACTCAAACATGTTACCAATATTCTTCTGAATACTATCAACTCTTATACCATTCTTCATATTAGGTATCCCAAACTGATATTTTGTTTTCAATATATCAAAAGATATTTTACATAGGCACCTAGATTGTTGCAAAACATAAAAATGTACCCAACTTATCTTGGTAGTACAATTAACAACCAAGTCATGACCATTCAAAGTTTGTCGGAAATTATATTTTATGGGTACTGAACGAAAAGCCAACATTAGCAGTATATAACTAAAGATACAGGCTTTAAAACAAATAAAAAATCTTTATAGATGTAATGCCATAGTAAAGTAAAATAAAGATAATATAAAAGGAATTAATAAATCCTAGCTCAGTCCATCTTTATGAGTGAATGTCACAAAACTGTTTGGAAATTATACAAAAGAGCAACTTTGACTGTTCATACAAGTTTTTATTTCAGCAGCTAATTCATTGTAACTTCATATTATGATCTGTGACATCTTAGAGATTAAGGTAAATTCATTTTGATAGAACACCAATAAAATCCTCCTATTTGAAACATGTAAAAATGGCCAGAAGACTTATTTGGCAGTTGGAACTTTACTAATTTTAGGACAAGGAATTGAAAAAAAAAAAGCAGTTGTGTTCTTCTTAATATCACAACATATATTGAAAGATTTTACAGAGTTATCCAACTTTTGATATGCAAAAAAAAAGAAAAAAAGAAAAGAAAAATTAAAAAAAAGGAATGACAACATCAAAACAGAAATTTTCTGTATGAAATAAATCATTGGCCAATTTTAAACGAGTGCTTATCATAAAAACTTTAAATTCAACTTTTAAATTGAAAAAAAAAAAAAAAAAAAAAAAATTCAAATGTGTATTGACATTTACTGAAAGTGATGGAAGATTTTATTGGCAGTTTGAATCATGGTGCTTGAATTTGGTTATATGCTTCTGCTATAGCCAATATATCTGGAACATTCCATATTCTTCCATCATTTGAAATAGGCAATACATTAAAATCCAACCTAAATATGAAAGCTGGCTCCACCTGTGATATATCATCTAACAAAGGCCATTTGAAATAATCTTTTCTACTTTTGGTTTGGGTCAAAATTTAACAATATACAGAGATAAAAAATTTGATCACTTGACTAATGTAAAAAGTAGAATTGTAATACACAACAACCAATTTTCCCTGTTGCTCATAACTAAAAATTGATGGTTCTTAATCAGAATTGCTACCTGAATTTTCAAAATGAATATTTTCATTCTCTGGTTGCAGTAGGGGTAAAATGATCTTGTCTGAATTTAAGTAGTTGAAGAGAGCAGATTCCAGCTGACTTTTTCTTCCTTTTGTATCAATTATTTACACTCAAAACAACTGTGGCACATCTTTAATAGTCTTTACAGAATTGCCCTATTGGAGGACTGAATTTATTATTCTATTTTTCTCAGCAGTAACTTTAGATTCTTTGTTTTTGTTTTTTTTCTTCTACATTTCATTTTTGACAATCTTTGCCTGTATATAAGTTTCACAAGGGATCCTTGTTGCTTGTATTGTTGTCAGTTTTTTTTTTAGAATGTTTTATTGAAATACTACATATTGATCTCAGATTAGTTGCTGGTTTTCCTTCCAGCCAAGCTGTCATCCAATTGTGCTTTAGTATTTTGGATGTCAACCGAATGTGAAGCAATGCATGTCACTTTGTTTGCATGCTAAAGTCAAAGTCACCAAATGTATGCTTCCCTGTAAAATTTGTTAGAGGGCAGCATCTCAGGGCAGCTCTTGTTTCTTGATCTATTCACCTTCCAAAAAACACCTCTTTCCAAAAAGTCATGCAGTTGGCACTTTGTTACAAGGAACTTATTGAGTATCTTTACCAAACATTCCAAGATATGTTTAGGGGTTTTAAGTGTTTCATTACAAAGGGTAGCATCACTTAAAAAAATGCACTTTCAAATACACCCTTACAGATATTACCTAACATCAATTTTGGATTGTTTATACAATTTTTTAAAATGTTTATCCATTTATTGGACATATTGATAGAAATCAACATATTGTATATACCTATTGACAAGATTCCAAAAGGATTTTGTTAGATAAATATTGAATAGCCCAACTACAATAAGTGTGACCTCTTAAAGCATCAAGTTGACCATCCACTAACAAAAAATGTTCAAAAATATATGTAAATTTTATTAATTACTAAAATAAAAAAATAAAAAAGGAGTGATCTGGAAAAATAAAATGTTTTAAATTCATGGAAATTTGTTTATATTTAGCTATTTCAATTAAAAATGAACCTTATTTGATAAATACTTAATAGTTACAAAAAGTAAACACCATTTTATGAAAAATTATCAAAATAAATTTCTTTTAAAATGACATTAGATTTTATGGACACACATGAGCACCCATTAATTCAATTAAAAACATGTTTTGATGTATGTTTATATATAAACCAGATATCTAAAAAAAATGCATGTACATTTTTCCTAACCAAACTACTTGGATACAAAATATTTATACTGAAAAATATTTTAAAATGTATCTAATTTAATATCAAATTTAATACATGGGGTGCTCACATAGAGATTTTCTAGATAAATGAATAAAAAGAATTTAAAAAATGGGTATTGTGGTGTTATTACAATGGAATTATTATTTTGCCATATTTTGGAGACTAGAATTTGGCATTTTGATTTTGGTATTGATTTCAGGTCTATTTTCCTTGATACCCAGTTTCTGTTCTTAATTTAGTATTTTTTCTTTCTAAGGAAATCATTCATTCTCTTGTGTAATGAGAATAAGTAGGTATGTGCAATCTTACCCAAGAGAGGTAATTTTTTTTTTTTAATTTTAAAACAATTACCAAAAATCAGGGGATTCTCCAATTTTATTGAAATTATCAGCCTTTATTCATTAATGACTTAATTTTATAATGAATAGGTTTTTTATTTTTTTTAAATTGAAAAAAGAAAAATGTTAAGATCGGTGTTTTTTTTGTTTTCAACATTTGCTCATTTGATTAAAAAATCTTCTTTTTTTTAAATAGCTTGTCATGGAAACACAATCTGCAAAGTCAACTTTTAAGTTGTATTTTAGTTTCTGAAGGATTAAAGAATTAGAATAGAGATTCAAAGTTTCATTCTTCAGAAATCTTTCATGAATCTCTGGTCACTGCTTTAAGGAGTTAACTGTTAAAAATGAATAATAGAAATTTGATTTCAATAAACATCATAAAACTTATAAAATCAACCCCATCATTATGGAAATAATGACATAATTCAACAAAACGTTGGATAACCCCAATTTTCTTAAGTTTTGAAAGAATTTTTAAAAAATTTAAAAACAAAAACAATGATTAATTTTGTTATTATTGAAAATTACATTAAAAACCCAGATTCTATTTAAGATAAAGGATTCTGTGAATCTGGAAAATCTGTCCCCCTAAATATCTAATCATTAAGCATGTTCAAAATGGCTCTTAAAAGTAGATGTGATGTTTTACATTTTGATTTGGTCAGTGAAAAATGGAAAAGATTTAGGTGCCTGCATATATGTCAATTTTAAACAGCAAAGTTATACTGGTATTAGCTACCAGTATAACTATTTGAAATTGACATGTATGCAGGCACCTCAAAATTATTTCATTCACTTCTAGATTTTTATGTGAAAAAAAGTTGGTCAATTGAATCAGATAAAAAACATTTTTTGCATCAATTCAAACAAAATATTGTTTTTAAAATTACAAAAAAAAATCACTACAGAAATTTTTTTTTTTTTGAGTTTTAAGAAACTTAAATTTTCAGATACCTTTTTTTTTTTTTTTTTTTTTTTTTTTTCTTTGTTTTTAAATAACTTTAATGTTTTTATATTTTTATGGTGTGGTCTTCTGGATTTGATCTTTCTAGAAATGTAAAAATTAGGGACTGGATATTTTTTTTTCTTCAAATGACCAAAGGTTCACACCTCCCACAATCTGAATTAATAAAAAACATTTTTTTTTTTTTTCCAAATTATTTTATTAAAATAAGTTATTCATTATAAGATTAAGTCATTACTGAAAATTTCATTAAAATCCGACAATTCCCTGATTTTTAGTAATTCAGTAAGCAATTACTGATGATAATAACCTCTTGGTTGTATTGTTATGACAACAAGTGGATACTATGAGAGGGAGTTCAAATAAACTTGTAAAAAATGTCAACAGGTATTTTGTGGTCTCTCACCATCTTGGATTTTGGACATAGCATCAGTGACAGTTAAGCAGCATCCCAGATAACCACAAATGCTTGTGCATAATACATAGTATCAAAAGTTAGATTTTAAAAAATAAAACAATGATACCAATATTTTAAAGGGAACCCTAAACCAGCAAAAAATTAAAAGGAAAAATGTTCAGACTTCAACCCTCAGAGAGTTTTGACTTCACATGCAGGAAACTAGCTGACTTGGGGACAAAGATTTCAAGGTTTCAGAATAACTTTGAATCTAAGAGAAGAATCAGCAGAAACCCAAGTGAGAACATTAATATTCTGGGAATTGGGAACAACAGAAACCGAACAAATATACAAGTCACTGTCCTTTAAGAAGAAGGAAGTGATTTTAAGCAAGTTTAATGCGCACAGAATTTTACTGGAGAACACAAAAGAATGGTGAACCAATAGAAAAGTTTATTAAAGGATTATATGAACTGGCATAAAACTGATTTCCCTTAAAAAAAAAAAAAAAAAAATGACCAGATAAGAGACTGCTTAATTATTGGACCAAGAAAGTAAAGAATTATCTGAAAGCTTCAACTGAGAGAAAACCTCAGTTTAGAGAAAGCTATGGAGATAACTCAAAGCTACAAAGTAAAATAGTAAAATGCAGGAAATGCAAAAGCATTTGGTTGATGTGGTAACAGGAAATAATTTTTTTTCCCACATATATCAACACTATTTTAATTTAAAAAATCCATTGAAGAAAAAGTAACAATTTTTACATTTTTTAAAAGATAATTCCAATATTTATATTTTTTAGAATTGCAGTCAGTAAAAAGAGAAATTGTTCATATTCTTTTCAAATTGATAATTCTTGTTTAAATTTTTTCACTATCACAGTGAGATTTTGTTATTTAAATGCATTTTATTTAATATGTTTGGTATGGGTTTTGGCAAGCATTATAAATATACCATTTAGAAGGTGTAATCTTCAAATACAGTAACCATGAAAATTACCCATATGTCTGAAACAGAAGTGTTTAGAATTTGTATCCTTGAAAAATTTTGCAATATTTAGAATTCAAGATTGTTGCTTTTTGGGGTCTTTTTTCCTTTGATGACTATTTCATATAACTTGTCTTTTAAATGGATATTTAATAAGTCTTCATGCTCAAAATATCAATAGGTTCTGCTGTTTTAATATGTTATTGGCCACAAACACACAAACTCATGTTTGTGCATAATATTATATATATATAATATATATATATATATATATATATGATGGATTCTACTGTCAATCTCAACATATGAGGGTCCAAAGTTCAGTTAAAGATGTGAACTATTGACTGTCTACACGGATTTGTTTTTAGTGGTGAAAATTCTGTTAAAACCAGCAACATTTTTTGGATGAGCTGATAAAGAGAAAATAAATTAATCAATTTGTCATAGATTTTTCCAAACACTTCACAACTTTTTAAATGCACAGTTTTTCTTTTCTTATAAACTAGTTATGCTACTAAGTCTAGACAAGCCCATTGTGTGTGTGGGAATTTTTAAAAAACTAAGAAAGGTTTTATTAATTTGTTGTTAATCCCAATCATATACAGCTGACAATAATTGCCACTTTTTAATCTATCTATACATATATAAAGGGCAGTTTGTGTAAAACTAAAAACGGAGAAAACTATGAAAATAAAACAATTAATGACAAAGTAAATATGTATACACATTCTCTATCACTAGATCTTGCTTTTTGAGTAAAAATAATGAAGATTTGATTTATATTCGTGAACATAATTAAAAAATAAAATTTAAATGCTAACAGCATGGATTTTTTTGCATTTAGTATCTTAAATAGGTGACATTAATCTTTCATTTCAGAGTGGCAGAATCAACGCAAGGTCTTTTTCACATAGGGATTTTAATGGGACATCTTGCGAGGATCAAACTTGCGATTCAACAATAATGGATCCGCAAGACTAAGCTTTCGTACCCCTCTACCCAGGTGACGCTGGGTAGCCGCTTCTAGTTATATACAGAAGAGAAGAAACTAAAGACAATTTGGTGAAATTTATTCAGAAAAAATACACATAAAAGCATTTTTAGACACCTTTTGACATACATTGATTGAAATAAACATATGACTCATACAGGCAGGATATGGTTAGCATAAAAAGATATTCTAAGAAATAACTATCCTGATAAAGTAATATCAGCAACATCCAAGAGCCAAGTAAAAAACAAACAAAAAACAATACAACACAACAAAGCCAATTACAGTCATCATCCCTGACATTAGAAATGATTAAGCAACTATGCAATCTATACAACATTTGGAGACAATTTCAAGAAGGTCTGACACTACACATAAACAGATTGCTTCCTCCCATGACAAAAAAACTGAGTATATTACAATCGATTGGAGGAAATTATTAAATGTGAAATCATTTATATCCCCTTAAGATAGAACTGGTGTAATTGGGTGGGGGACACATCTGTTATGGCTGATATTGCATGGGAGGGGAAAATACATGAAGATAACAGGCCCTTATAAAATAATAAACAAGAAGAAACATTAAGTGAATAAAAAGCTGTTCATATAATATGCTGTTGACTCCCATCAGCAACAGAGCATAATTATAAGATGGCATTTGGAAACCATTATTAAAAAAAGATTTTAAATAAAAAAAATAAAATGTATTATTGGGATTATTTGGACTATTGTTTCAATCTTTATTGTTATCTCCAAACGTTTCGGATGATGTGCCCCTTCGCGGCCTTCTTTCAGGTATTCCTTGGCCAGAGTCAGGAACCTCTCAAACTCGTAAACGACCCTTGCCTCGAACTCCGGAACCTTCTTGTCATACATCGGGGAGCTTCAGGAACTTTAAACCTAACCCTTTATTCAATCCACAGGGGTAGACTGTTTTAGCATTCCGCTAAAACCCTGCCTGGGTTCAAGTATTAAGCTGTGTTAATTATTTTATGTTTACTCGTCATTTATATTTAATTCCTTCGACCAGGAATTGAACCTGCAGCCTTAGAGATAACTCACCCTTAGAAACTGTATTAACCAATGCCTATTTCCACTACGCCATGAACATGTGTACAATTGAATTCAGAGTGAATTTTTGGGGAACTGTAGATCTTATGTCCTTACCTAGAATATTTACCTTTAAAACTGATGTAGATTTTTTTTTTACTTGACTCAGTGTTTTTTTGTTTGTTTGTTTTTAAAAAAAAATTAAATCTAAGCCTTTTTAATTATAGGTTCCCCATATTGTATTCACTCTATACTTGGTCTACTATAAGAGGTTCGAATAGCCTATCATATGAGATGATTCTTTGAGGTATCATTTCTTCCAATGTTCTTCTATCTTATTATCATTAACTTATCCCATAAGAGCCAGATGATTTCCTTTTCATTCCATATAAGGTCAGCCATACTCAACTTCTATTTCCCCTGTACGCACTGCTTTTTTGTATCCCCTAATCTTACCTTTCATGAACAGCCGATGTTTTGCCTTTGTCTACTTTGCCACCATGCTGTAGGGAGGAATATACAACAAATTTTCGGGTTATTGTTTGTATTCTGTTGGGGGGCTTGGACTTGGAGGAGATGGGTTTACGAAGAGTCAGTCAACTCCCGAATATTGTCCCTGATGTCATATGGTTACCATATCTTTAATCTTTTCAGCCAAGCCTTTGACATAGGGCAGAAAAGACTGTGGTAGTTTCCGGGTATCATCCTGTCCTGTGATCCAGATTTCTTCGTAGCTGGTGTCAGGATAATTGTAACAACTGGGGGTATCCCTTAAGCACAATCCATTACCTTCTGAATATACCTTGTAACTGCTGATGGTTTTGCCCATGTTGTAAACGGCAATGGGACGATTCCTTTCTTACATTGTAATGGATGGTGGGAAGTTGAAGTGAGGTACTGTCCAGTGAAGATAGGCTTTTGATATTCTGTCTGCCCTATGTCAAAGGCCTGGCTGAAAATTATTAGGTTAATAAGGTTCCAACAATTCACTCTGTATTGTTCAACTGGACAGCAATGATGCAGTGAATACAGTTCTAAAGTAACAATCTCTAGGTTGCAGGTTCAATCCTGGTCAAGGGCAAACAGTAACATAGAATAATTAAGACAACTTAAACTTGTACCCAGTCATGGATTGAATAAAGGGTTAGTTCGAAGTTCTGTGAAGGCTCCTGATTACGACAAGAAGGTTCCCATGTTTGAAGAGCAAGGTTCCTGAGTCTAACAAAGAAATACTAAGAAGCTCGGAGGGCACATCAGCCGAAGAATGTTGTGCAGATAACAATAAAGGTGAGGACAATAGTCCAAATAATCCAAAATCAATTCAAATTATCAAGCTGAATTTCAAAAATTCCAATAAATAAAATATGTTTCTTGAAAACAATTTCCTATAAAATATGATTCAATTTTATCTGTCACAGATAACTAGTGTTCAGTTTTAACAATTTAAAAAAAAAAAAAAAAAAAAGTGTATTTATATACTAATGCCACAAGTTGAATAAATCCACACACCACCTTAAGAAGGCCAGAGAAACGAACTAAAAAAATCTTAGAAATATGATAGGAAGTAATAATATCTTTAAACAATAAAGTCATTCAAATAACATCTCCAATGGAAAAAAGAAAATGTTGCCATACAATATATGGAAAAAAAACAGAATCTGCTGTAATCAAAATATACAAATTAATTCATAATATTTCACTTCAATAATATCAATCTATAGGATTTAAAAACATTCTATCATGAATTCAAACTGTAATTAAGGCAAAAATATTATTTTACCATTTAGAAAACATGCATTTTCTTCCAATACAAGAAAGCAAAAATTCGGCCTTTTACATTTTTTAGAAATAAAAAACTTATAAATAGAATAAAATAATTAAAAAAACCATAATAAATTACTCCTGGCTGGATCACATTTCTACCTTGACTTCTAAATAATAGAAAATTGGATGAAAAAAAGCATAACTATTAACTGATCAAATCACTATAAAAACCCCAAATGAAAATTAATTAGAAATTATGTCTAAGAATTTTTAAGAATTAAACTCTGAAAAAGAGAAGACAGAAATTCAAACCACCGCAAAAAACTACATCCTGTAATACTATAAAAACGGCAACTGATAGTATATTAAATATACTATCAATTTACTTTGTTATAAAGACCAACATTCTACTTTTTACACACCGTTTGAAAAAATGAAAAAAAAAAAAAGAAAGAAGTTTTTTTTTTTTTTTTTTAAAGTATCTTCTCAAAGATTTTAAAAGCTTCCCTATTAGCTTTCTTTTTTTTATCATAAACTCAAATGTTTCATAACCTGATAACTTAATCAGTTTTCGGGAAATATTTTCCCTCTAAAAATAAATATTCCCTCTGATGATGATGATGATGATTCCTAAAGCTGAACCAAACCAGAATTAATAGATTAGATGTTTCGTCTTATCTTCTTTTCAATTTTTTCCACACACACACTAACACGTCAACCACACGAATAATATAAAAAATAATTCTTTTTTTTTAAAACTTTTGTTTTTGGGATTATTTCAGCGTAATTTGACCTTTTAATCTTTGACATATTTATCTAACAAACTCATTTTAATAATACCAAATCTTAAAATCATTGCTCTTTTTCAATTTGAAATCTTCGCTCTTTTTCAAAGAACTTGTTCTGTAAGTTAATAGGATTTATATTAGATTAGAGGAGAAAAAATAATGATTAGGCAATTTCAATGAATATTAGAGAAGAATATAAACACCCTTTTAGAGGTTAAATTTAAGATACATTTTCTCTTTAAAAACATTTTTTTTTTTAAATTCAAAATACAGTGAACTAAATACAATGACCTATAATATGAGTCTACTCAAAGCTACATACTTAACATATATACTTTGTTGTAAATAGGCTTTCCAACAGCCCCATTCCCCTTTGCTCTTTATGCTTATATAATGGAAAGGAGTAAGAGTTAGTTTTAGCTTATTCTCCTATATTATAATCACCATTGTTGCACACTTATATCCTATATATAGCAATATTATATATAGGGGGTGGTCTATTTTCCCGAACCTGTAATTGGCACGAATTGTTAAACCGTAAATGGAATCTGGGATTTAACGTAAATTTTTCAAAGATGATTGAATAATCAAATTGATTTTTTTTTTTCTCAAATTTTTGTTTAAAATCTTTTCAAAACTTACACTGCCCAATTTTGCTGTTGTTAAACATTTTTTTGTTAATAATAGTAAATTATTCATAATGATGGGCAACAACAATTTTTGGAAAACAGTTAGTGTAGAAAATATATTTAATTCAAATTGGGACAGTTTTGGATTTTTGTTTGACATTTCATACCGTGCTCAGTTCTGATCCTCGCAACTTCAGTCTGCAAACATGAATAATATATTTCATTCATTCTGTTTTGTAACTTGGTTAGATGTAAAGACACAGTTAAAGTAGGATCCACACATTGCTACTGGATTTGATCCAAATCTTAAGAAATAAATATGTGAATTCACAAGAACTGTTGTGTGTTGGTTCCCTAAAAGCAAATGACACAAGCATAATGTCTCTCAACCAACATCTTAAGAATGAAATGAAATTGCAGGAACCAGGGAACAGCGTAAAGAGTCAGAAAGCCATTATTGAATGAATTAACAAGATAACCAAGTAAAAAGAGCTACTCCAGAAGTAGAGTAGAAAAATACAAATACAGAAGTAGTACAGACGAAGATTAAGGTTTAATATGAGGATCACGTATGTGTTTTCATCATAACAATAGATACATGATATGTAGCCATCTTATGTTAGACAGCTATACGAAAAGTAAGGTAGTAACTATTTTACTTTAAATTTGATTTTAATAAAATAACTAATTTTCTTATGGTAGGTTTCTGAGAAATGTTTGCTAGTTATTTTGTAGATACTGGTAATAGATTTTTCTAATAAAGCTACGCCAATGAGTGAAGAAGATTTAAAGACAATCCTAAAACACCTAAAGTGGGTATAATGGAGGGATAGAATAATGTTGGAAAGGAAAGAAATACATAATATCAAAAAAGTTTAATTGTAAATTAATTTTTTCACCCCAAGCGTCTTTTGATTTTCAAACAAAAGAATTCTAAAACAACTTGTAACCTTATTTGTATGACATATGATTGAAGAGAAAAATAGAATGCTATCAACATGATCATAACAATTTAGAAATAATGAAAAAAACTTTTTTTTTTCCAAACAGTATTTTACGATTGTAAAAAGGGTAAACTTGAACAAAAAAAATATCTATTTAATAAAGTTGAAAATAAAATAAATTATTTTTCCCACTATTTATTTCATTTTTCAGATAAACCAGTTGTATGAAATAACGCAAATGGCTGAGTTACAATACAATATGAATGAATTACATAACGTCCCAGTCTCAAAATTTGGACTGGTTCCTCTAAAACAATTTAAAGAAAATGATTCCAGTATCTAAAATTTTGTGCTGTAAGCCAAAGGTAGATCCAAGTTTCTCTGATGATTTTTTAGCAAGAAGAATAATATATTTGCAATTCTGTGTCCATAATGGTTGATATTTTTTAGAGTTGATACATTCAAATGATGCACATCAAAATCAAAAATATTTTGACGAAAAAAGTCTTTTAACGAACGGGTCATTCTACCCCACTGGAAACAGAAAGAACAATTACAACTTTTGTTGAGTGTAAAGCAATACTGTTGGTTTTGTTTCTTGGATTTTTTTTAAATTAGCACTTCTGTCTATACATTCTCCTCCCCAAAATTGACAAAATGAGGCTATTTGTATTAAAATATTGTAATGGTGGTGCATTCCAAGTGTTGTTGTGTTTGGCAATCTTTTGCGAAAATTGTTTGCTTTTCAACATTTCTGGCCTGAAAGCTCATAACCTTGCTAATTAAGTCTGTTAGCATATAATAGATGAAATACAACTGATGTTTATGAGTATAGTATTTTGAAAAAAATATGATGTGCAGAAGCATCTTTGGGGAGCCATTCACCATTGCTTGTTCGTAACCCAGGAGCATGTAATCATCAAACTGTAAGGTCAGGCATGTGAATATTCATTTGAGTATGATGTATTGCCTTTGTTAGACAAGATGCTGTAGCTTATTGTAAAAAATGCTCCACAGGGAAGTGTGTTGTCAAAAGTCGATTTGTTAAAGCAGTATTACCATGTGTGTGCTTAGCCCATATTTTGAAAAGATCTTAATGGTGAATATTTCACACTGGCCAGGCATTTTGATGATATTACCAACTCATTCTTTTCATCAAGTCAGACCAGTAAAAAAGGCCCAGTGAAAAAAAGAAAAAAAAAGGGATTTAAAAAGGCTTGAATTTTCCTCGCGTTAAGGGAACCAAGTGAAATTAACTCCTTGTGCCAGTGGCAATGAGATGGAATTTCCTGTTTGAATAAAATGTGATCATTCATAAACTTTGTCCATTTTATGAAGGATTCTTAGCAGAAAAAAGCCATGACCATGTTAGTAGAATAGGATTTTGGAAATTACGTAAAGATGGTCAACTAAGACTTTACAGATACTAAACCATCATCTAATCTCTGTAAAACATCACAAAAACAATTTGAATGTGTTCTTCTTAAGGGAATCTCTACTTCAAAAGTTCTACTTCTCAAAAATAATTATGGCGCTGGCAAACATTTTATTGTTTATAATTGTCTAGTCACGTTACATCATTTTTATTTTTACGATATAATTCTTTTTGGACTTGGAATCTTAATGATCATTTCAAAAAAAAGATTTGTAGACAGTCTATTTGCTGTTTCTTATTAATGGAATAAAAACTGTTATTTTCAGGTTTTGATGAATGAATTATTAGTATATTCTATTGGATTTTTCCTCATAAATACTTTAAAAAGTGGAAACCAAATTTAATCAAAAGTGGAAACGGGAATTAAAGAAAAATTTTGAAATTGAAAATTGGGGCTATATAGTATATATATAATTATATTATATATTATATAGTACCTCAATCAATGAAAACGGGAAATCTTTTTGATAAAAACGCCAATACATTTTTCAGTGGGGGACCTACTGTTCCTATGTAAAAAACATCCGCATGTTTGGAATTGATTTACATGCAAAAATTATTTTAATCTTGCAAAAAAAATATTTTTTGACGGCTATTCAATAATGGCAGCAATTAAAGTGTTCAAGCTTGAAAATTTTTTGGTGGCTTAAAAGTGCAAAACAACAATGTGAAATGTTACAGAAGCATGTGTAATATGCATGTAGAAATTATATTTATTCAAGAAATGTTTAATGAGGCTAAACATTGGGTTTGCCAACTATGATTGCCTAGGGTTGGAAAAGACTAATCCATGGGGGTAGAAGAACACAACTGGACCGGGCACAGCAAGTCAGTAAAAAGGGGGGTCCTGCTGACATTTTTTGTAATACTAGGGCATGAATAACTCATTACAACTGATTTTCCTTGAAAAAGGTGCGAATGTAAACAGGTGCTTCCATTGCTAACTTGCTTAGGCAAATTTCACCTTATTTATGAATAACCCTTGTATTTTATATTATGATTAATGATACTAACTAACAGAAGAGGCATGGGATAATTTACTCTACCATATAAATGAAATCACTAAGTTTGATATTTTTAGAGCTGTTGATTCGAATCAGGGATTGGTTTTGGATTTTACGGCATTTCCACCATTAAGTTGGGGTATTTCTAATGCTGAAGACATTTTGTTTATTTATCCCTTGATGGGTTTTCAAACATTTTATTCAACTCAAGTAATATTTTTTAGAATTCATTTTTTCCATATTTAAACCTATGCAGATGGGACCCTAAAACAAGTACAAACCACTGCGGGTCAGAGTGAACCTGGAATACAACAGTAATGAAAAAAGAGGGGTACTCTACATTTCCCAGAGCTCTAGAAGTTGACTTATAATAGAGTTTTACATCATACCCGGACATTACGACCCTCAGCCACGCCTCTGTTCTACGCATATGAAAATAGGGTTGAGCGTTTGCTATATAGAGCAACAGGGTGGGACAATCATCATAGGTGCTGAGGTGCTTGAAGTGACCGGGAATGATTTAATTCATGGAGGGCTTCTCCAACTGTGCCCATGCGGCCTAGATAGCCCAAAGTGACGTGGTTTTGCATGTCATCGGATCTGTTTCACCACCAGGTTTCCATCAATTAAACATGCACAGGTTGCCGAATCTACGGCCAACAAGATGTTACCTTCCAATCGGGTGTGGGGGAATTTTAACTCTTCTGCAGAGGTGGGCAGTTGGTGAATTCTAATCAAGCCCCCAGTCAACAGGTGGACTGGTTTAATTTTCAGATGAAACTAAATTTCTTTAAAAATCAGCAAATCATTATATATTTTTTGTAATGCGTTATATTTTTCACAACATCTCGTTTAATTGTACTATTGGAATCCCGCCTCTAAAACTTGGATAAAATATTCACAAAAATATGTTA